>CM060450.1:58300005-59018114 GCA_030545235.1 Helianthus tuberosus | reverse complement strand
TTTAGATGGTCGATTTTTCTTGTCGTTGTATCTCTATGATTATTTTTATCTGTTACTACTTTTTTTTAACCATTTTTTGTGTTATTGATAGCTTACCAATATCACATTTTTAGTACCTTTTGTCTTCTGTTAGTTTATTTCCATGAGAAGCACTTCATGTTTCAGATATACATTTCATATTTGGGATCCTGCCAAGGGCTGGCAATTGGGTACCTGTTAAGACACGATTAGACCTGTTTGACTGAAAAATATACCCTTTGACTTTTTTAATTTTTAAAATAATTAAAATTACAATGTTAGGATCTATCATTTATTCATCTTTGTATATAAAACATAAAACTGTTTTATAAACATGAGGTAGAAAGTAGTTAAACGAGTCGTAATCATGTTTGAAACTTATGTTGTGCGCGCCGTCAAAAACCTGTTTGAAAACAATTTCTGTATCTTTTGGAATATGAGGTATGGTATGCTTATATTCCACCCTTCGTATACCCTATCAATAATTTTATGGGTGAAATTTTACCATGTATAATTGTTGTAGTTCTAATACTAACTAATTTTACCGGAAATTATAAGTCGATCCGTAGGGGGCGCTATGCCCGGAGATCGCGCCGTCAAAACGCCGGAAACACCAAAACTAGGGGCGCTATAAATGAAAAATGGGGGTGTAGCGCGAGAATTATAGCGGCGGTATGGGGGGAGGTTTCAAACTTTGGACCAATAAAAAATTAGTTAGTGTTTTTAGAATTAATTAATAAAAACGAAAATTAATAATTAGGTATTGATGGGTAGGGGCTTTATGACTACGGGCTCTAGTGATATAAGGGTGGAGGGTATAGTCAAACAACTTTGGGTGTTTGAGTGAAATTCTACCCAATAGTATTATGCCATGTCAACTCCTCATTCTACTCTCCATTTTACACTCAATCACTAGGTATAGTCAAACACCCCTCAATTAAAAAAAAAAAAAAAAAAAAAAAACATCATTGGTCCATCCTATCTCTCTCCTCTCTCCTCTCCTCTCAAACAAATCGGTGAAAGGTTACCGAATTTTGCCCCTTCTCTCCTGCTCACTGATTGCCATTTCAAGGAAGGTGTGGTCACCGAATCGGTGACTCAAGTCACCGAACAAGTCAAACAACCCTATACCCTCCACCCTAACGCCCCATAAAGCCCATGTGTGACGTGACACGACACGTGTCGCATAACGCCCACAAAGGAGCTTTATGACTACACATGGCCTAATACAAGGTTTATCAAAAACTCAGTTTCAATAAAGACTGCCCAATATAGCATGGTAAATTATTAAAGTCAATAATTACATATTTGATAATCAACTTACACTTAAAATGAGATGTATGAAACTATGAATAAAATATTCGTTTGAAACATTCTTTATCAATAATAAAATAACTAAAACAAAAGCAACAGTTGACATTCAGATTTGTTTATCCTCTAATTTGTTTCTTTAACTATTCAAAGAAAATGAAAGCGTAATGTATCATTTTGACATTTGACGTAAGAACAACATTTTAGAGGAAAAATAATTAAAATGTTACTTTTATTTAATACAAGTGATTAGTATGGCCAAATAAATAAGAAGATAAGAAGGATTTTATGCCATTTATCTTATATTTGGGGAGTAGAAATTTGTTTTGAAGGACAACCGACTAAAAACACAATGAACAATAGACTAAAACACAATGAACAGCAAATTAAAACACAATAGGCAAAAAAACAAAAAAACAATGGACAACAAATTAAAACACAATGGATAGCAGACTAAACACAATAATCAGAACCAATAACACAATGTATAGAAAACCCAAATATAACACAATCTTCAATGTCATATGTTGTGTTATAGGTTCTAACAAAAACGCAGTGGACAAAACCCAAATTTACATTGTGTTATAAGTTTTGAGAATAACACAATGTATAGAAACCCAAGTAAAAACGTTATGACCAAAACCTCGTTAAAGACAGAATGACCAAAACCATTAACAAAATGCAAAGAAAACCCAGTAAAAATGAAGTTTTTTTTTTATTTTGTTTTTATATTGCAATATCGTAATCATATTAAAGATAAAAAAATATTCGTTATTATGGTGAATTCTTTTTACATGTGAAGAGAGAGAAAATCAATAAAAATAAGATAACATTTATACTCTTCCATTTTTTTTCTTTTCCCTAAAAACAAATCTAACTCTCCAAATCGGAAATCAATGGCCTAAAATCATTTTTACCTTTCTTATTTATTTGGTCATTTGTATTTGATCCTAATCAACCATAATAAAATATCATTTTTTTGTATAACTTTAAAGAAATAACACATATTTGATATTTCCCAAAATCCTCTTCAATAGTTCCTTTATATATACAACACACCCAAAAAACCCACACTTCTCGGAACTATACAAATATAGAAGATTGCTTCAAATGAATTTAATGATTTGGTGATATTCTTTTAAAGTTCATTATTAATGTGGTATAGATAAGGTATAACAATATTAACACGGAGTGAGTTGACGTGTGATACCTACAATTATAATAAACGTTAAGGTAGTGTTTGGTATGAAAGAATAGGATGTGGAATGGAATGAATGATTACGAGAGAATGAAGAAAAGGGTGTTTGGTTGGTCAATGGAATGGAATCACCCATTCCAAAAGGCATTCCATTCCCTCAAAATCATTCCTTCCACCCCCCATGTTTTTTTTTTCATTCCATCCCTTCTTGCACCATTCATCAACAACACCAAAACCCACCACCTTCGCCACAACCCACCACCACCACCAACACCCACCACCGACGCCATCGCCGCCACCCGCCACCACCTCACCCTGATAGCCACCGTCGCCGCCGCCACCGTTATCAGCATAACCGCGACCACCCTCCAACACCACTCGCTGCCGCCGCCCACCACCATCGTCGACGCCACTACCACAGCCACCACCACCGCCATCACCAACCGCCGCCACCGCCCACTGCCACCTCTATTGCCACCCACCACCAACGGCCACCTTGCCGCCACCACCATTCGTTGTCACCGCCGCACCGCCGCACCGCCACTCGTCGCCGCCACCACCACCCATCGCCGCCGCCGCCACCCACCACCGCCACCTATAACCACCTACAATCACTACCACCGACCACCACCACCACTCACCGCTTATTTTATTAGTCCGATTTTCTTGCCTACCGAACAATATACAATAATAATTCATTCCATTCACACATGGTAACCAAACAAGACATGTAATGGTAATGATCCATTGCAATACTGTTCAGAAGTAACTGATCATACATTAGCATTAATAAGAGGAAAGAAAGACCGGATTGACCTAAGGCAAGAAAGTGTAGCCCAACCAATCTAAATAAAAGTTTATGACTGATGATACTAGAGCATTCGTATTGGTTCTCTAAAAAATATGTGAGCAGGTTACTTATATTTATAAGGAATGGTTGTTAGTGGTTTTGAGTGGATTAGAGAGAAAATATATGGGAATGTTACTGTTCATCTGTAAATATATGGGAATGTTATTGTTCATCGGTTTACGGAATTTATCATTATTATTTTGTTTAGAAATCCAAGTAAATCAAATTATCCTTTCTTAAATCTATAACTTTTCAAAGTTAGAAAATTATGTATTTTTCTCTAATGATGGTTGCTATTAAATATGATAATAATTTGAACGTTCAACATAAGAAAATAGTTTTGCTAAGTATCCCGTATTAAAAATATTAGTATTATTAAATGATAAATTAGAACGGGCCCATCTATAAATTAAAAATGGTTTTAGTCATCATGGTCAACGTCTCTACATCAATTTTGTGTTGGGTTCACTTTTGTTTCTTTATCAGTTTCCGCTACAGTTTCAGATCGGTTCGGTTCGTGTATCAGTGTTGTGTCTTCATCTGTTTTTAGTACTCGTGTCAGTGATCATTTCAGTTCAGTCGCAGTTCTATTATGTTGTGTTTTGTTTTTTACTTATATCACTTTACTTGTACTGTTAATTTCTCCGTTACTGAGCAATTTTTGGCTCAGCCGTATTTTCTTTTTGTGTTTGTCTTATTTGTTTTACAGGTAATCTGGGATAATCTGGGATTTTGGTGAGGAGCGTTAGGAATTTGCTGATCAAGATTCTTTATTTTAGCTTTGTAATAAAATGTAATTAGGATCTTTTATTTAATGTTATGGATTGGTTTTAGTTTTGATATTTGTAGTTGTAACACCTTTGGGTGTTACAGTCCAAGTACCTAAGAAACCTGAAAATTACTCCGAGCAGGATTTTCAGAAAATTGAGTTAGATGCTAAAGCTGTGACAACTGGCACTTTTCCATTCATTCCGTACAATAATTAAACAGTAATATGTGCTTTAATAACTGTGCATGATTTAGTTTACAAGACGAATAAAATTCTGATTTATGTTATATACATACAATGGCATTTCATGTTGCAAGACTTTTATCACTACTCCATGCAACACAATATAGTTCTATTAATGCACAGAGCAGAGTTGGCACAGTTATCAGACAAACTAGAAGTACTGACGGGAGTTCAGTACTTAGACAGACATGATGTTAAGACACAAAATAAGCCCCAGGACCAAGTGTTACACTAATATAGTGTGTAGAAAAGTAGGGAATATAAAACTGCCTTCCTAGTGATGACATAGGTACCGGAAAGTGCCAGAAACACACTAAAACTGCAAAATTCTGCAGAAAATAAACAATTTCAGCAAAAATTCAGGTTTTAACATCTAAATATAATGCATGATTATGATATAATGGTCCAGAATACTTTCCTAAGTGTCGAGAATCAAAACTGTCATAAAACATGACATAAAACATACTAAACTGCGCAATTTAGCGCTTTAACGAACAGTAATGAAACGAACAACCGGACACTACCTAAAACATCAAATTCTTACTAGAAGCATTGTTTTAATGTTACAAAGCTAGTTATGGTCACCGAACATCATAACACATCCTATAAACATATAACACATATAACCCTAACTAGTATACTTGAAATCTAACTATAACACTTAACTTACCATTAGAATGTTACACTTTACCCCCCCCCCCCCCCTTGATGGCCGGCTAGGGGACATGGGTCCCACATAGGATTTCTTTGGTATATTTTATGAGATTTGTTGAGAATATTCTAAGCACATTATACCTTATACCACTTAATTGTTGGAAGAACTTCTTAAATAACCATAAGAGTTATACATTTCACATAACAACATCATCATCCTCCCCCTTCTTCCACACCTTGCTCACGGCTCACCCCCATCACCATCACACCACCATTTTCATTCACCAAACAAGCATTCGAAGGTTACTAGAAGGTGTATAGAGATCATCTAAGAAGGCTTGAAGTGTAGGAACTTGAAGGACCTCTTTGTGGAGCCTTTAACCACCTATTTTCTTTCATATTCATCATCAACATTCTTGTGCCACTTCCCTAGCCATTAGAGCTAGTAGTAAGCTTCTTGAATCATAATGGTTAAAGTGTTATGTAAGTGGTTAAACACAAAAATCACAAAGAAATATAAAGAAGATCACTAACATAAAGCTAAATAACATGAAATATAAGATGATTAAGTGTATGTAAGAAACTTGTTTGTGGATTTCTTGTGTTTATGATGTTGATCATCATAATAACCTTGCTAGATGATGATTAAACACATGATCTAGCAAGTATAAGGATGGATCTTGAAGAAATCATAATGATCATCCTTTATGTTAAACATGAACTTGAATATAAGCTTGTTTTAAAGTAGGATGATGATTGATACATGAAATAAGTCTTGTAAATGCATGATTTCAAAATTAGTTTTCTCAAGAAACCAAAGTTATTTACAAGATTTACAAGATCATGATTTTTAAAGAAACTAATCATATTTTTAGTGATAAATCAAGTATAGAAACATGTTATTATCAAGAGAAATACAAAAGAATTGTTTTTGGAAAAATCATCTTGTAAGTTGTAAAGCACTAGATTTTGCAAGAATGTGATTATTAAACAAATAACCATGTTTTAGAGGGTAACTTAACCTACTAAATAACATACTAAGTTACTACAACTTTTTATAAAAATTTCAAGTTCATGTCAAAGTGTAAATTGCATATTTAAAGCATATGGTAAGTCTTAAATGATTTGTTGATGATGATTTATAAAAGAAAATGATATGCTTTGAAAGCATGGAAACCTCCATTTTTAAGGGGAAACTATGGCAAAATTTTTCTAGAAATTAAACACTTAGGAAAATATTTTTAAACAAATGTTTAAAAGTATATTTTAACCATGATTTTTCATATAAAGTTTGCCATAATTTTTGTTACAAAAATTACAATATATTGGAGGTTGATTTTTATTAATAAAAGTGACTAAATATGTATTTAGGAGAATATATATTTAGATGTCACCATGTGTGTGATTATTTGTATATTATATGTAGAGTAAATTACAAGTTTTGTCCTTTATGTATGTCCCAAATTGCAGGCGCTGTCCTTTGTCTTTAAAATTGATGAGTTTTGTCCTTAATGTTTGCAAATCTTGCACGTTATGTCCTTTAGGGCAAACCCAGTTAATTTTTTTGGTTAAATCTGGTCATGTGCAAGGCACATGAGGGTAGCATTGTCTTTTCACATCCTAATTTATAAATGATTTTTAGAAATCAAATAAAATACAGCCAATCACCTGCCGCCACCACCTTCCACCCTCACCTGCCGCCGACCACCACCAGCTTCCACCCTCACTGCTCCCAACCACCGCCAGTGCCACCAGCCACCACCGTCCCCACCTACCACCGTCACTGTCAACATCATCATCTGCCACCGCCCCCACTCTCTCTCTCTCTCTTCTCTACCGCCAACAAAAAAACCCTAATTCAACTACTCAACATCATTAAACCCAACCACAATCAAACCCATATGCCCAATCATCAAATCCTCCATCCCCCAAAATTAAAAACCTAAATACCAAATCAAAACACCCCCAAAAATCCTCAAGATCAGCTGCAAATCCCAGGTTAGGTCAAATTATGGGACTTTCTTATAAACCCCCTCGAAGATCAGCTGCAACATCTATTCCGGCCAAAACCAAAAATCCCCAAAACAACAAAAAAACCCAAAATATCTATTCCGACCATCGAGTCTCCGAACAACACCACCTGCAAACGCCAATAACACCACCTCAATCGCCACACCGAACCCACCACCACAACCACCCCTTCACTAACCGCTGCCCCTAACCCAGTACCACAACAACCCGCCATCACCTAACACCACAGCTACCTGCTTCCGGTGTGCCACCGTCGCCCGCCACACAAAGTGGCCAACTTGTTGTTAGAGAGAGAGAGAAAGAAAAGAGAGAGAGAGAGAGAGAGAGAGAGAGAGAGAGTGTGGCCAACCTGTCGCGTCACCACACCCCTCGCCATCAGCTAACACCACGACCACTTCCACCACTGGTAAGGCGATGTGCCGCCGTGAACCGCCACAAAGTGGTGGCCAACCTGTTGTTAGAGAGAGAGAGAAGAGAGAGGGAATGAGTTTCAGATCAAAAGAGAGAGAGAGAGTTAGAGTTTATATAATATTTCTTTTTAAGTTTATTACAGAATAGTCCCTGCATTAAATTTCTTTACAAAATAGTCCTTGGAAATATGAAATTACAAGAATGCCCTCATGTGCCTTGCACATGACCAGATTTAACCAAAAAAATTAACTGGGTTTGCCCTAAAGGACATAACGTGTAAGATTTGCAAACATTAAGGACAAAACTCATCAATTTTAAAGACAAAGGACAACGCCTGCAATTTGGTGTAAACATAAAGGACAAAACTTGTAATTTACTCTTATATGTATTAGTTATATTATTTTAGGGCTTGAAATAATATAACTCACCAAAATACCAAGAAATACAATGCTAAATATTACCAAAAATTCCAAGAAATAAATATACAAATTATACCCAAAATATTGGAGAAACCGAACAAGGAATATAACTTACAATAAATATTCTGGAATTAGATTCGTAAGTATATTTTGGTAAACGGTGTTTTGGAAACCAAGAGAACAAAAATATGATTTTCATAAGTATTATAAATTAAATCATATTTTTTTACAAGAAGAAAAATATATTATTTTTTGGTAAGAACAGTATATATGTTTTCTTGGAATTATTGAAAGATATATTATTTTTGGGAGAAAATATATATTTTCTTAAATAAACATAGAATACCTTATTTTTGGGTGAAAAATGGTTTTATAAATATTTTCTAAGTTAATCTTGAAAATATGATATTTTTGAGATTTATATTAAAAATATAAATATTTTTGCCAAGGAAGAAATATAAGTAATTTTCTATAAAAGTTTCTTAAAATATTTATATTTTAAGAATACCAATTGGTGATTTTTATTGGTTAAAAATATGCGGAAAGTATAAATAAAAAATTATGTATATGAATACTTAATAAATACAGTGAAATACGTATTCTTGTACGTATAAATACACACCGGAATACGCCACAAATACTTGGCAAATACACAAGTCTAATATACACCAGTATGACTATACCCATCCTAGGGAGAACACATACGCATAACCGCATGATATACCAAGTTAAAATATGTTATTTTAACTAATATTCCAAAATTTAATGAATATAATTTAAGTTAAAATATTTATTATTTTAACAAATAATTATAAACTTTGGAATATTATAATATACATCAATGAGGTAACCCAGAATACATCAAGATTTCCAAAACAAGTCATAATGAACAACTAAGACAAAGAGTCGTGACACGATCTAAGCGTCTAATAAAACATGGCACATGTGTAGGTAGTTGTACGACTCATAGGAGGACCTTGAGCATACGAGATAGCTGGACGCAAACTTGTGAGTTCATGTCCCCCTTTTTTTCTAATTGTTTTTGGTTTTATAACTCTCGGGGGTGGAATACATGTCACAAATGTTTAAATGGTATGATTTGGCTATGAAATGAACTATTAGATCATGTGAGCATAGATTGAATTTGAAATGCCATTAACTCTCATAATAAATATGGACAAAGGTTAGATCTAACGGGTACGGCCGAGCCCCACTCATGGTCCTTATGTGACCACTTTGAGTGCTTTGGTGTCCCAGTCGAGGTGATTCGACAACGGTCAAGGGTGATTTGATACGGTCATGGGAATTTGACACAGTCAAGGTGAATTTGACACAGTCGAGGGGAATTCGACACAGTCGAGGAGATTAAACGAGGGTACAAGTCTACTCATATTGAGTGCTCCCTATGTCTTCACATACATTAATGTCCTTGCAAAACATTAATTTGATCTGGTCATAGACGCTTTTCATGCCTGTTTTCAAAGGAGTCTTTCAAATGTTTACAAGCTTATCAGTACTCATACAAAACGCATGAACTCGCTCAACTTTTGTTGATGTTTTTCAAAATTACATGTATTTCAGGTAACAAGTTGGATCTTGGAGCTGGTGTTGTTTCTAGAAGTCAATTCCAAGTTTAGATGTCATCCACTTTTGTTGATTTGTAACTTAGTCGAAGGTTGCGTTGTTTGAATCTTAAATAACTGGTGTTTGTAATACTTTAAACTTAATGAATGGATGAACATCGTTTTGATCATATAGTTGTTTATTATGATTGATTGCAATGGTATTGAACAAAACACACATCATACGCTTCCACAAAATCAGGGTGTGACAGTTTGGTATCAGAGCCTCGATTGTAGTGAACTAAGATTCCTTCTCGAGTCTAGACTACAATCACTAGGACTCTCTCACGAAAACATTTTTACAAAAAGGTTTTTCATTGCATTTACGAAAGCGCCAAGATCCATGAGCCAAACATTTTTCAAAGAAAGACAAAGCAAGGACATTCGTATGGAGAAGTATACCCCAATTAAAGTGCCAAATGAGGTATAGTCTACGTAAGATAGACTTACCAAAGACGAAATGACTCCCCCCCCCCCGAAAGGACAAACGAGAGTTATATGTGACATGATGCATCTATTTTCCTGGTTATGCTAAGTAACATATTTATTTATTGATATATATACGTATAAGTGTACGGAAAAATTATTGTCGTGAACAAGATACCTTCGACTCCGAATCCTATTATTGTTCTTGACTCGCACAATGAGACTATCGACCTCGCGTTTATTGGAAGCTCATGGCTGGAGTGATTACCCAACGAGATCCTTAGCTTATTTCTGTAGAAGATGGCTATTCTTCCCTCTCGAATGTGAAGGTTCCTGACTACGGTAGTGACGGCAAGGCGAATGAGGCAACCTTGGACAACACCCTCATCCGTGGGACGAGGTCCCTGTGGCTTTTGCGAAACAAGATTGATGACGCACTTGATCAGACAAGGAAGATGAAGTACTCATCTTAAAGGTGCCCCTACAACTACTAGGAATTCTCCTTACTCCTATTACGTTTAATCATCGTGCCTATTCACGCGTAACGATGACGGATGTTAGCGCGTGGACCACCGCAATGGTCCTTGCTATATCGAAGGTATAAGGACAGTAGTTTCCCCTCTGTGGTCGATCATCTGCTTAAAACGAGAGAAAGTTGGGGTGACCGTGCAAGACAATTTATTATTACGGGGGCCCATGTAATAACAGCTTATAGTGCATGGAAACACTGGTGGACTCTACAGGCCAGGCTAATGGTCACCACCCATCCAAATTTCTAAGTGTTCACACCTTCATCTAGTAGAACGATACCTAGACAATTGCTATAGCACTTTACAAAGTAGGAAACCTGTCCGTACGAGTCGTTTAGGAACAGATATCTAAGCAAGTGAAGATGGATAACACTCGGGAAGGATTCAGTGACGTTACACTCTCTATCACCCCTATATGAACAACCCCCCATCTCTTGGGAAGTATACCCGCCTTTGTGAAGCTAAAGACCTAAGAAAACCAATGTAGAAGGAAAATAACTACTACTTTCATATTATGAAACTTGTATGACCGAGGTGATGTAACCTCGAGTTCATTTTGTGTTCCCCGTTACAAACAATAAGTCAAGTTGTCAAGCCTATATGAAAGCTCAGTAGTTGTTTCCTTACTTATACATTGTTGATTATATATGCATGTGATATTGGGTGATTACATGTTTGCTTGTGGTAATATGTACCTCATAGACAATTATGGAATGTTGTCTAACCTACCTCATACCTTTTGACAGAAGAAAATGCCGCCCAGACGTGACACAGACACCATTACGCTAACTAAGGCCGAACTCAATGAGCGCATTTCCCAAGCTATAGCGCAGCATGAAGCTCTCCGCTCTGAGCACAGTGGTGGCACTTTCGGAAGTAACCCTCTAACTGGCTGCACCTATAAACAGTTCCTGGACTGCAAGCTATTAAATTTTGATGGCACAGGAGGTGCCGTTGCTTTTGTTCGTTGGGCAGAAAAGACTGACTCCATTCTGAGAATGAGTAAATGTTCGCCCGTGCACAGAGTTACCTATATCTCAGCGTTGTTTTTGGATGGTGCACTCTCCTGGTGGAACCTTCAGGTTCAGACCCTTGGTGAAGCTACTGCTTATGCACTGAGCTGGGACGAGCTCAAGGAATTGATGCGGAAGAAATACTGTTTTAGGGCCGAAATCCAGAAGCTTGAGACTGAGTTCTGGAATTTGAAAATGGACGGGCCGAAGATTTCTGAGTACGTCCAACGCTTTCACGACTTGTCTAGGGTCGTTCCCTACTTAGTCGAGCAGGAATTCAAGAGGATTGAATGATTCATTTGGGGACTTACACCTCAAATCCTAAGCATGGTTACTGCCTCAAAGCCTCCAACCATCATAAATGCTATCGATTTGAGTATTGCACTTACTAAAGAAGCTCTTCGTATGGGGAAGTTTCCGGAATCTGAGATAAACAAGAAAGAAACTCATGTGGAGTCTTCGGGCAATAACAAAAGAAAGTCTTCAAACCTAAAGATAGGAACCCAAGTCAGTTATGAGAGCTCTAAAACAAATAAAAGAAGGGAAGTGGACCCGCCTCGTGGCATGAAAGCTTATGGAGCCACTATTAAGGCCGGTGTTAAAGTTTATTTAAGGACTAAGCCGAGATGCGAGGAATGCAAGTTTCACCATGAAGGTCGATATCTGAGGCCTAAGTGTGATAGGTGTGGAAAAGAAGGGCACAACAAGGATACCTGTTGGGCGAAGTATCCCAAACAAGGAGGAAATGATGATGGCAACCAAGACAGACACGATAATGGTAGAGTTCCAGGTTATTTCAAATGTGGGGACGTGGGGCATTTTAGGAAAGATTGCCCTAGGAAGAACCAATCGAGGAAGGGTCTTCACGATCAGAGCTCGTGAAGCATGCCAGGATCTAGATGCGGTTACGGGTACGTTTCCTATTAACCGACTCTATGCGTCCATTTTTGATTGATACTGGCGCCGACTTTAACCTTGTATCCTTAGGAATTAAGAACCTACTTGGCCTAGTTTCAAGTAGGATAGACGCCTGATGTGTGTAAAATGCAACATATAAATTACATCAAATGAGGCATAAAACTAACCCTTTTTTAGTACTAATGTTGGAGAAAGTGTGCTTTTGTCTTCCTTTTGTATTTTCAGGATTAAATGAGCATAAATGAACAAAAGAAGCAAAAATGCAGCTAAATCTAACTTAAACACAAGAAAAGGAATAAACATGGCATGTCCGACCCCTCGACAGCATCTTCCCAAGCAAAAACAGGATATCAGAAGGCTGAACACGCCCTGTGCCCAGCGGACACGGGGGCGTGCTCAAGTGTCTGTAGAAAAGACAAAGTTGTAGAAGCTTCTATTTCCCAACACGGGGGCGTGCCCAGCTCCACACGGCCGTGGTCAACGCTAAGATTCGTAGAATCCAAGCAAACCTTGATAGTACAGATACGTTTCTACACACGGCGTCGTGCCCAGCGGACACGGGGGCGTGGTCAACTAATGCAGACAAACTGAAATTAATGAAGAAGAGAAAGTGGATGGACACGGGCCGTGCCCAATGGACACGGGGCCGTGTCCGGGCTTCTGTGCAGTCTATAAATAGAGGTTCTTGGTTCATTTCAAAAGCATCCCTTGATAAACCATCTCTCTCACACTTCACCCACACTCCACCACCATCACAACACCCTCATCCACCACCATCATCCATCATAGAGTGTGTGTAATAGTCTCGGTATCCAAGATTGATAGTAAGAGTTCTTGACAATCAAAGGCCAGAAGTCTCTTACATCACTTGGTGAAGACAAGCATTTAGTGTAATACTTTTGTTTTTTTAATATTTTCGCACTTTTTATTTGGTTTTGTATTAATGACTTTAATAACTAGTTTCTTATGTTGAAGGTGAAACTTCCTTATCATTTTTCCGTGGTGTCTTGGCGTTATTTTACTGTCTATATAAAATAAAATATTTACACCATTCATATCTCTACGGTCTATATAGAGATATGTTGGCTACCTGGTCGGGGGTTAAGGGAATGGTTTGGTAAGGTTCTTGCCTTGTTCAGTGTATAGATCCTGTAAGGACCTGGGTCAAGCTTACTAGGACCTCCTTCAATACCCACTGGTATTGGATGGCGGGGGTGCGAATAGCTTGATCCCCTCATATGTAAACTACTATTAATACATTAACCCGGCTACTTGGGATTGTATCCCTGCTGACTCAAACCACTTAGCCGAGGGTAACGTCACCTTCAAAAGAGAGGCCTACCACATTACGCATTAATAACTTAATTAATTATCTTCCAATAATCCAACACTTTAGGATTGTATCATTGCTGACTCAAACTACTGGGTTGAGTGTAACGTCACCTTCAAAAGAGGGGCCTACTACTATAACTAAGATAATCTCTTAAAAAGTGAAAAAGTGCGAAAAACATCAAAGGTTACACTAAAGGCAAGTCGGATCCAAGTGATTCATCTTGTCTATCTGTTTTTATTTTATTTTTATTTTTCAGCATTTTTAGTTTTTATTTTCATGTTTAAAACCTTTTTTCTAAATTTTTGATTTGATTAGACGTTGAGGATAAACCGGTACTAAAAGCTCTTGTGTCCTTGGACGACCTCGGTATCTTACCAACGCTATACTACGCTCACGATGGGTGCACTTGCCCATATGTATATTTAGTGTTAGTAAAATATCGTGTTTTATAAATTTAAAACTTGACTAAAGTGTTAAAAAGGGCTAAAAATATATACAAAATTATATCACACTCGACACGCATCAATGCCTCATATTCTTAGAATTGGCAAATAGAAGGTTAGTTAAAGCAGATGATGCGATTAAAGATTATCTTTCGGAACTTAGAAGGCAGGAACCTTCTATTACGGTTGAGTTGTGAAGTCATGATATTGTAGTCAGCTTGGATTGGTTATCCAAGTATAGAGCTGAAGTTTTTCGTCATAAGGAAAGTCACTCGCATCCCTCTTACGAATGATGAGACACTTATAGTACACAACCTTCTTGCAATAGATGCGATGGCACTAAGCCCCATAAGGCGGTGGATTTGCAACACCTCACATTGGTCATAGAGAGACAGAAGCGCCTCCGAATGGGCTGCATGGCCTTCCTTACTCATTGTCGATAAGGAGACCAAGGAGCTGGAGCTAGAAGACAACCCCATTGCGAAGAAATTTCCAGAAGCCCTTCCCGAAGACTTGGCTGGGTTACCTCCACAGCGACAAGAGGTGTTAGGATAAACTTAGTACCGGGAGCGGCACCCGTGCCGAATGGTGCCTTACCGACTAGCTCCGTCCGAGATACAGGAGCCTCCAATGCAACTACAAGATCTGCTAGGCAGAGGAAATCTACCAGGCCGAGCTTCTCACTGTGGGAAGCCCCCGGTGTTATTCGTTAGGAAGTAGGACGACAGTTTTTGCACGAGTACACAGCCTAATTTGAGAGGAACTCAGAAGAATTAATGTGGAAAGTGTTACGCATAGGTTACAGGGAGATAGACAACTAACCATCTAGAATCGGTATCCCTTACCAAGAATTGATGACTTGTTCAACCAATTGTAAGGTTCTAGTTACTACTCGAAGATCGACTTGAGGTCAGGATGTCCTCAACTGCAAATACAAGAAGAAAGTATCTCTAAAACGACCTTTAGGACTCTCCTTGAGCATCACGAGTTCCTTGTCATGCCGTTTGGCTTAACAAATGCACCGACAGTATTCATGGACCTCATGAATCAGGTGTGTAAGCCGTACCTGGATAAGATCATGATTATATTTATTGACTGCATTCTCATAAGCTCAAAGACCAGGAAGGTCATGAGCAACATATGCGAGATATCTTGGAGCTTTTGAAGAAAGAACAGTTATATGCAAAGTCATTCAAGTGTGAACCTTGGATTCGTGAGGCAAGACTCTTAGGTTACGTGGTGAATAAGAACGGGATTCATGTCGATCCTGCAAACAAGGACTAAGGAGTCCCAGGGATACAACTAAGAATTTTTGGGGATTGTAGGCTGTATCAGACGACCCCTAGAAAACCTTTCAAGGACTGCTCAACCGCTAACAACCCTAACCTAGTCGATACCTATCTTGTCTTCACCTGACAGTACCATTAGAATTGCGGTTCTTGCGATGCTTCTCGACAAGGTCTCGATTGCGCGTTGATGCAACGAGACCAAGTCATCGCGTACGCGTCACATTGATTAAAGGATCATGAGAAGAGACCCTGAACTAGTTACAGTAATTGCGCGTTGAAGTTTTGGCACCATTACTTGTATGGGAAAACGCTGCACGATCTTTACGGATCACACAGGTTTGCAGCACACCGTTGATCAGACGGACTTAAATATAAGATAACTAGGTGGAATGAGCTACTGAATGATTACGACTGTGAGATTAGGTATCACCTAGACAAGGCAAGCGTTGTAGCAGACGCCTTGAGTCACAAGGAATGCGCAAAGCCTCTAAGGGTGCGAGCCTTACAGATGATCATACAGAAGAATCCCACTACTCGGATTCTTGAAGCTGAGTAAGAGGCACTCAAACCAAAGAACCTACGAGCTAAAGCATTACGTGGAATGGGAGTGCGATTATTGCCTAAGGTAAATGGGATATTACACTTCATGGAACGACTTTGGGTTCCATTTCGCGAAAATTTATGTACGCTTATTTTGGGACAAGGCTCAAAGGTCAAGGTACTCGATCCATCCTTGATCCGACAAGATGTACCAAGACTTGAAGGATTAGTATAGGTGGCCCAAGTCGGAAGCTGATATAGCTACCTATGTGGGTAACTATCTTGCTTGTGCCGAAGTTAAGACAAAATACCAGAAACCATCAGAGCTGCCGCAACGGCCTGAGATTCCCATGTGGAAGTGGGAACGAATCTCAACGGATCTCGTTACAAGCTACCAAGAACCCAAAGAGGTCACAATATGATTTGGGTGATTATTGATCAACTCACCAGGTCTGCACATATCCTACCGATCAGTGAGGAAGTCAACACAAGGAAATTGGCAGAGAATTAGCCTAGAAAGGTTGTGGCACGTCATGGAGTGCCTGTTTCTATTTTCTCCAACCGAGATGGTCATTTGTGCCAAGGATATGGCAGATGTTGTAACACCCCAAAATTTTAAAAAGTCATAATATAATATTTTATTGTTAATGTTTTATAGAAGAAAATGGTAAATGTAAGTTTTACCATATGAAAGTAAATAAGGTGCTAGTAATTAAAGTATTGGTAATTAAATCATTGAAAGTAACCAAGTTAGTATATGGGTCATTAAATAACAAGATAATGAGTTTAATCTCATTTAAAAGCAAATAGAAACTTGAGGGACTATTATTGGGATTTTGAAAGATGAAAAATAAAAATTTATTAAAACACAAAACTCACACACTAATGTGTGTGAGTGTGTCAACCAAGCCAGAGAAGAACAAGGGGAAAACCCTTGTTCATCATAAATCAGCCCAATTGAAAAGGAAATTGAAGGTTTTTATGATGCATGTATCAAGATTTTCGATCTCCTAAGTGTTCTTCACATCAAGTAAGTTAAATTTTATGATTTGGTGATGTTGGGTGAAGTGGGTTTCGATTAATTCGTGAATCTAAGTGAAGTTAGGATGGATATGTGATAAGAATTACCTTATGAAACTTGAATTATGCTTAGATTTCTGATTGTTATGATATATTATGAAAACCCACTTGTAGTGGCTCTTATATAAGATGATGATGATGATGAACTATGGTGTTAATTTGGTGATGCTTGATATATGACAATGAATGTTATAGGTTATTGATTTTTGAATCTGAATTGAAGTGAAAGTAATATGAAAAAAATAATGAATATGATGATCTTGATAAGAATTTGGTATGATTGTGCACAAGTTACTTGTACACTATGCTTGGAAAGTAGTACGCACACCAAGTGTTTGAAGTAATGCCTAGTATAGGTTAGTATGTGTTATCACTTGTGTGGAATGCTAATTAAGTAGTATTGAAGATGATCATGTATTATAAATATGAAAAGTGCTTAGTTGTGATGTTGTGTACAAAATGAACATGATGTAAATATACAATTATGCATGCTAAAAGCTCATGTATGACTTTTGTTATGATGGAATGATAGATTGCTAGATTGATTAGCATTATAGTATTATGATACATGATGGACTCGTTAAGCGATTGACACGTGAATAAGAGTGTGATTAAAGATGATGCGTACTAACTATTGAATGGATGTAATGGAAGGAGATAACAGGAACGTGTCAAGGAGAGCTCTAGCACGGAAAGGCTAACGGGTCAAAGGTAAACATGGGAGCTATACCCGAACTCGGACGCACGAGGTAAGTAAATTCCCGGACTCCCTCTTTCGTAGAAAAAGAGATTTATTTGTATGATAATTGTTAGCAGTTAAGTTGAAATGTGTTGTTGATGATAATATCAAGTAAGTGATTTTCCGGAATCACTTCTTAGTTCATTTAAGCGAGGTTATGCGCTAGTTATTTAAGTATGATAATCGGAGTCTAATAAGGTTTGGTTATATAGAAGTGAAGGTTTCCGTTAAGTAGACCAAACGGGTCAAAATAAAGTAAAACGCAACCTGGGTAACAGGAGCGTAAACTATATGAATTATGGATCCGGGTAATGGATTACAGTTTAGATATGTTAAGAAATGAACACCAAGCGATTAAAATGAGTTTGGATAGGTTTGGATGTAAAATGAGTGAAAAAAATAACGTGCAGAGCTGACACGGCCGGGTGAACATTTGACACGACCGGGTGAAGGTTCTGTGAAAAATATATGTTTACTTGACACGGCCGGGTGGACACTTGACACGGGTGAGTGAAGGGGCTGAAAAAGAAAAAGAAAAATATAATTCATGTGTTTAATTCTTTTGTTCAAATGTTTTGATTTCTAATCGTTTGAATGAAATTGTATGATAAGTAACGATGCACTTTAGACCTCGGAGGTGTAAGGAAATTTTACTAATAAAGTTCAACTACGAATAATTGATTTAAATGAATGAGTTTAACGTATACCGGGAATCGGGTTCATAAACTCATTGTACGAAACCCTGGATAATGTAAAAGTGTTATATTTATAACGTTCATGTGAGTCTTGAGTATAAATATATGAGTTGTTTGTTAAAAACATGAACGGGTCGAATAATTCGTAATTGAATATTAAGCCGAAAGCATATAAGTTAAGAATTTCCTTAGTCCGGATGTTAGACATTGAGTCCATATAAAAGAGGACCAAATTACGGTCATGTGGGAAGAAACGGGAGGTTAAACGGGTGGTCGGTTTGAAAGATATGCATGTTTTTGTACATTATATGTTGAAAATTATAGCTGGGCAAATGCAACAACAAGAAAATATCTTTCTGTCGAAACCAGGTCGTCGCGCTACGTGATCGTGATCTGATCTTAACGTCGCGTCACGCGACCTTTGTCGTGGCCCGCGACAGAAATGGAGCAAGCTCTCGTGGCCCGCGAGAGCTGATTTAGTTGGCAACTTGTTTGAAATTGTTGTTTCAACCATGGAACTTGTTTTAATTGGTTTTCAAGGCCCCATAACTAATGATTAAGATGGTTTTTGAATATAAGTAAATATTATGGGTCTCCGGACAGTATAAGGATGGATTTACCTTCGTGTTAGTGAAGGAAATCTATAGGCGAACGTGTATAGGAACGAGTAAGTATGTATGTCTATATGTATAAAACTTATATTATGGAAAGCCACGAACATGACATGTCGGTATAAGTAGATAAGAACAAAAGTGGTAAGCAAGAACTCGTAGGTTTGTATACGAGAACGA
Source organism: Helianthus tuberosus (assembly GCA_030545235.1). Taxonomy (NCBI): domain Eukaryota; kingdom Viridiplantae; phylum Streptophyta; class Magnoliopsida; order Asterales; family Asteraceae; genus Helianthus; species Helianthus tuberosus. The sequence continues at coordinate 58,998,791 of CM060450.1, read as the reverse complement.
ATGTATGTAAGTATATGGATGTATATGATCGTATGTAGGAATGTATGCATGAGTGAATGTAAGTTGCCATGAATGTACGTAGGAATGGTTTCAATACGATTGAGTATTGACGATTACTAATAATGTGCCATGAGATTTGAAATTAATGCAGGTGTTAGATTGTCGGGTTCATGGGGAATGGAAGCCAAACCTAGACAACGAATTTCAAAGGACAACCAAAGGAATTCAAGTTCATATTGTGGAATGTTATAAGATTTTCAAATTATATAGTTTAATGTTGTATGGTGATGTCAATGACTAATGGATAAGTTATATATGATGTCCACAGGTACCACACGGATTTCCTCTATCGCTAACAAAGATAAGCTGACGTAGATCGAGTCGAGATGCAAGGATTGTACGGAAAGAACGGTCACATAGTTGAATTATGTAACGCTCGAAATGTTAATTAAATGTGAATATTGTAAATTCCTTTTAGTGAATGTTTAATATTTTTTGTAATTGAGTCTTCACGTAAGACTGGATTTTTGGCTGCTACTTAGTATCGGCAATAGGTCTGAAAAAGTATCTAAAAATAAAAACTTTAGATATCTGTACCCTGTCGATGTAAGGAACCATGGCATATATGTTTGGAATAGAAAGAAATTTTAAGGCTCTTTTTTTCGTTGCGTCTTTATGGTTAAAACGTGAATGGGTTTTACAGATGTTTCAGAAGGTGTTTGGGTTACAGTTGAACCTTAGTACTGCCTCTTATCCTCAGACGGATGGTCCAAGTGATAGGACGATACAGACTTTGGTAGACCTACTATGTGCTTGTGTGATGAACTTTGATGAAAAGATGGATTACTCACTTGCCCTTAGTGGAGTTTTCCTACAATAATATTTATCACACCGCCGATTAGGCCACCTCGTGTGAAGCTTTATATGAACGTAAGTATCGGTCCCCCCCCCCTTCGCGTTGGGCGGAGACCAGAGAGATAAACGATTTATTGGCCCCAAGTTGATACAAGAAATTTTAGGCAAGATTGTTCAGATACGTGGACGTATCAAGTCAACACGTGGTATACAGAAAGGCTGAGCCGATGAGCGGCGGAAACTGTTGGAATTTGAGATAGGAGGTATGGTTTTAATGAGAGTCTCGCCTTGGGAAGGCATGGTATGATTTGGAAAGCGTGGGAGGTTGAACCCACGGTATATTAGACCTTTCGAGGTCCTGGAAAGGATCAGAACCACTGCTTACAAGCTAAAATTTCCAGATGAGCCTAGCAGTGTTCACAACACGTTTCACGTGTCTAGTCTTTAGAAGAGTCTGACTCAAGAAACAGTCGTTATTCTCGCAAACAAGATTCACGTCAACGACAACTTCAATTTATTAAAGAACCTGTTAAGGTTGCGGACCGGAAGTCCACAAAACACGGAAGAGTCGTAATTGATTTGTTAGAGTTCGTTGGAATTCATATCATGGCCTAGAGTTTACTTGGGAACATGAAGACCAAATTAAGCCTAAGTGACCACATTTGATTCACAACTCCCCTACGACCGATGGCATAGCTTGAATTTCGGGACGAAATTCTTTTAATGGGGGGAGAATGTGACAACTGGAACTTTTCCATGCATTCCATACAACAATTAAACAGTAATCTGTGCTTTAATAACTGTGCATGATTTAGTTTACAAGACGAATGAAATTCTGATTTCTGTTATATACATACAATGGCATTTCATGTTGCAAGACTTTTATCACTACTCCATGCAACACAATATAGTTCTATTAATGCACAGAGCAGAGTTGGCACATTTATCAGACAAACTATAAGTACTGACGGGAGTTCAGTACTTAGACAGACATGATGCTATGACACAAAATAAGCCCCTGGACCAAGTGTTACACTAGTATAGTGTGTAGGAAAGTAAGGATTACAAAACTGCCTCCCTAGTGATGACATACGTACCGGAAAGTGCCAGAAACACACTAAAACTGCAAAATTCTACAGAAAATAAACAAATTCAGCAAAAATTCAGCTTTTAGCATCTAAATATAATGCAGGATTATGGTATAATGGTCCAGAATACTTTCCTAAGTGTCGAGAATCAAAACTTTCAAAAAACATGACATAAAACACACTAAACTGCGCAATTTAGCGCTTTAACGAACATTAACGAAACGAACAACCGGACACTACCCGAAACATCAAATTCTTACTAGAAGCATTGTTTTAGTGTTACAAAGCTAGTTATGGTCACCGAACATCATAACACATCCTATAAACATATAACACATATAACCTTAACTAGTATACTTGAAATCTAACTATAACACTTAACTTACCATTAGAATGTTACACTTTACCCCCCCCTTTTGATGGCCGGCTAGGGGACATGGGTCCCACATAGGATTTCTTTGGTATATTTTATGAGATTTGTTGAGAATATTCTAAGCACATTATACCTTATACCACTTAATTGTTGGAAGAACTTCTTAAATAACCATAAGACTTATACATTTCACATAACAACATCATCATCCTCCCCCTTCTTCCATACCTTGCTCATAGCTCACCCCAACACCATCACACCACCATTTTCATTCACCAAACAAGCATTCTAAGGTTACTAGAAGGTGTATGGAGATCATCTAAGAAGGCTTGAAGTGTAGGAACTTGAAGGACCTCTTTGTGGAGCCTTTAACCAACTATTTTCTTTCATATTCATCATCAACATTCTTGTGCCACTTCTCTAGCCATTAGAGCTAGTAGTAAGCTTCTTGATCTTGTTTTTACTTCTAATCATAATGGTAAAAGTGTTATGTAAGTGGTTAAACTCAAAAATCACAAAGAAATAAGAAGAAGATCACTAACATAAAGCTAAATAACATGAAATATAAGATGATTAAGTGTATGTAAGAAACTTGTTTGTGGATTTCTTGTGTTTATGATGATGATCATCATAATAACCTTGCTAGATGATGATTAAACACATGATCTAGCAAGTATAAGGATGCATCTTGAAGAAATCATAACGATCATCCTTTATGTTAAACATGAACTTGAATATAAGCTTGTTTTAAAGTATGATGATGATTGATACATGAAATAAGTCTTGTAAATGCATGATTTCAAAAATAGTTTTCTCAAGAAACCAAAGTTATCTACAAGATTTACAAGATCATGATTTTTAAAGAAACTAATCATATTTTTAGTGATAAATCAAGTATAGAAACATGTTATTAACAAGAGAAATACAAAAGAATTGTTTTTGGAAAAATCATCTTGTAAGTTGTAAAGGACTAGATTTTGCAAGAATGTGATTATTAAACAAATAACCATGTTTTAGAGGATAACTTAACCTACTAAATAACATACTAAGTTACAAAAATTTCAAGTTCATGTCAAAGTGTAAATTGCATATTTAAAGCATATGGTAAGTCTTGAATGATTTGTTGATGATGATTTATAAAAGAAAATGATATGCTTTGAAAGCATGGAAACCTCCATTTTATAAGGGGAAACTGTGGCAAAAATTTTCTAGAAATTAAACACTTAGGAAAATATTTTTAAACAAATATGTACAAGTATATTTTAACCATGATTTTTCATATAAAGCTTGCCATAATTTTTGTTACAAAAATTACAAAATATTGGAGGTTGGTTTTTATTAATAAAAGTGACTAAATATGTATTTAGGAGAATATATATTTAGATGTCACCATGTGTGTGATTATTTGTATATTATGTGTATTAGTTATATTATTTTAGGGCTTGAAATAATATAACTCACCAAAATACCAAGAAATACAATGCTAAATATTACCAAAAATTCCAAGAAATAAATATACAAATTATACCCAAAATATTGGAGAAAGCGAACAAGGAATATAACTTACAATAAATATTCTGGAATTAGATTCGTAAGTATATTTTGGTAAACGGTGTTTTGGAAACCAAGAGAACAAAAATATGATTTTCATAAGTATTATAAATTAAATCATATTTTTTACAAGAAGAAAAATATATTATTTTTGGGTAAGAACAATATATATGTTTTCTTGGAATTATTGAAAGATATATTATTTTTGGGAGAAAATATATATTTTCTTAAATAAACATAGAATACCTTAATTTTGGGTGAAAAATGGTTTTATAAATATTTTCTAAGTTAATCTTGAAAATATGATATTTTTGAGATTTATATTAAAAATATAAATATTTTTGCCAAGGAAGAAATATAAGTAATTTTCTATACAAGTTTCTTAAAATATTTATATTTTAAGAATACCAATTGGTGATTTTTATTGGTTAAAAATAATATTCCGGAAAGTATAAATACAAAATTAAGTATATGAATACTTAATAAATACAGTGAAATACGTATTCTTGTACGTATAAATAAACACCTGAATGCGCCACAAATACTTGGCAAATACACAAGTCTAATATACACCAGTATGACTATACCCATCCTTGGGAGAACACATACGCATAACCGCATGATATACCAAGTTAAAATATGTTATTTTAACTAATATTCCAAAATTTAATGAATATAATGTAAGTTAAAATATTTATTATTTTAACAAATAATTATAAACTTTGGAATATTATAATATACATCAATGAGGTAACCCAGAATACACCAAGATTTCTAAAACAAGTCATAATGAACAACTAAGACAAAGAGTCGTGACACGACCTAAGCGTCTAATAAAACATGGCACATGTGTAGGTAGTTGTACGACTCATAGGAGGACCTTGAGCATACGAGATAGCAGGACGCAAACTTGTGAGTTCATGTCCCCCTTTTTTTCTAATTGTTTTTGGTTTTATAACTCTCGGGGGTGGAATACATGTCACAAATGTTTAAATGGTATGATGTGGCTATGAAATGAACTATTAGATCATGTGAGCATAGATTGAATTTGAAATGCCATTAACTCTCATAATAAATATGGACGAAGGTTAGATCTAACGGGTACGGCCGAGCCCCACTCATGGTCCTTATGTGACCACTTTGAGTGCTTTGGTGTCCTAGTCGAGGTGATTCGACAACGGTCAAGGGTGATTCGACATAGTCAATGTGATTGGATACGGTCAAGGGAATTTGACACAGTCAAGGTGAATTTGACACAGTTGAGGGGAATTCGACACAGTCGAGGAGATTCAACGAGGGTATAAGTCTACTCATATTGAGTGCTCCCTATATCTTCACATACATTAATGCCCTTGCAAAACATTAATTTGATCTGTTCATAGACGTTTTTCATACCTATTTTCAAAGGAGTCTCTCAAATGTTTACAAGCTTATTAGTACTCATACAAAAAGCATGAACTCGCTCAACTTTTGTTGATGTTTTTCAAAATTACATGTATTTCAGGTAACAAGTTGGATCTTGGGCGCTGGTGTTGTTTCTAGAAGTCAATTCCAAGTTTAGATGTCATCCACTTTTTTTGATTTGTAACTTAGCGAAGGTTGCATTGTTTGAAACTTAAATAACTGGTGTTTGTAATACTTTAAACTTAATGAATGGATGAACATCGTTTTGATCATATAGTTGTTTATTACGATTGATTGCAATGGTATTGAACAAGTCACACATCATAAGCTTCCGCAAAAGTCAGAGTGAAACAAAAGCATTCAGTATAGTTGCTACAGCACTACCCAATGATATTTATGTTGGCCTGTTACATTATAACAGTGCAAAAGAGTTATGGGATCCACTAAAAGAGCAGTTCGGTGGTACAGAAGAGGTCATTGAGAACAACAGAGAGGTTTTGAACCAACAATATGAAACGTTTTGTCAAGTCAAAGGAGAGTCATTAACCTAATAGTTTGAAAGGTTTAGCTGTCTAATTAGTGAGTTAAAACTGGTAAATGTAGAATATGCTAATTCAACTTTGAATAGTAGATTTCTTATATCACTACCAGAAAATGTGACACTATAGCCTTTGTTACTAGAAATTCTGTGGGTTTTAAGGAGATGAGTTTGTCTCAGCTTCATGATAGACTCCTCACTTATGAGAGAGAGCTTAACCAGAAAAAAGAAGCTACAGGAGTCAGGAAAGGTGGCCGATGACTACTCTTTTGGTAGTACAACACTTTTTGGTCAGGAAGAAACATTTGGTAGCAGTAAGGATCAGAGTTATGATTATTTTATTGACATAACATCTGGTGGAGCATTCAACTCTGATTCTTACTCACCCAACTATGCTTTCACCGCAAATGGGGAAAACCAGATTTCTGACAACCTATAATTTGAATTAAATGACCTTCAATATTTTGACCCCACATATCTGGAAGAAATGGACATTTTACATCAACTTGCCTTATTAAGTGTGAGAAAAAACAAATTTTATAAAAGAACTGGTAGGAAGTTTCTAGGGTTGCATAGGAACTTAAAAGTTGGGTTGGATAAATCAAAGATAAAGTGTTATAAGTGTAATAGGCTTGGTCACTTTGCTAGAGAATGTAGGAGCTAAACCAGTGGTTCCATAGTTACACATCCGAGTCCAAGACCTCAAAACACCCAGAACACTGTTCATTATTCCCAATATACCCCTGCACCTCAGATGCAAAACACTGCTCATTTTACACACCCTGTAAACACTATTCATGTCAAGTATGTCCAAACCACTGTTCCTCAAATTCAATATGTTCAAGCCCTAGCACCTCAGGTCCATGTGCAACCTGCACCATAAGCTGCATAAACATCTGCTCAAGCAGAGGCCAGTCAATAGAGCTTTTTTACACAAGGCTTTGTTGATTGGAGCAGCTTAATTGAGGATTTAACTGATGAAAATTTTGCTCAAGTTGCTAATTCTGACAAGAAACCTGATGAATTCTGTTTTATGGCACTAGAAACAATATAAGAAGGGCTTGAATCAGAAGAAGTGGAGTCCAAATCTGAGTTGGTGAAAGAGAATGCTGAAACAGATGTTATAGAAGAAAATGTTGGTGAATAGCTGGTAGAAGAAAAGATTGCTGAATAGCTGATAGAACCTCTGTTGGAACCTTATACTGATCCATGGGATTCCAGTGTGTGTGATGGCGAATGTGATTGTCCCATGATGGCTACTGCTAAGGTATCACCTCAAGTCCTCAAAGACTTGTGTTCAGATAAATGCATTATTGCTTTTGCTAACATCAAAGAGGTGAATGAAAATCTTAGAAACAAGATCTTAAATGATGAAGTACAATTTGAGAAAACTTTTAAAGAGTTAAAATCCAAATTGTTTGAAAAAGAAAAAGAAATCAGCAGTCTAAAACATGATTCAAGCATAATCAAAGATCAACTCCAAACTATGGTAGAAAAATACCAGAGCTCAAAAAGGAGCTTGAGTCTACCCAAATCACTTGTGAAAAATGGGTAGACTCTTATAAAGGTTATGAGTTGATGCTTGAAAAGCAGATCAAAACTAATGTGAAATTTGGCATTAGGTTTAGAAAAAATGACCAAGTTTCTGAAAACATTGCTGTAAATGAATCTGGCTTTGTTGAAATAATTCCCACAAATTTGGCTAGTCAAGAAATAAAAGTCACTAATCAAAATGGTTAGAAAATCGTTTTAGAAAAACCAGAAGGATCCTCAACTTTTGAGGAAATTGAAAAATATTAATTCAAACCCACCTGGTCTGATGAGTGTGACATTCTTGAAAATTTTAAGCCAATGGACTTCTCAACAATTGAAGGTGTCAAAGCACCCAAGGTTAAAATCATTCCTTTAAAAGACATCCCAGCAGAGGTTATAACCTCTGTTGAAAATGAGGTTGAAAAAAGGAAGAGGAAAGAGAAAGTCAAAAACTTATTTTCTGATTTCTATGAAAAGAAGAATCATGTCACTAAAGATTGTTTTCTTCTAAAAGCATATGATATTAACAAAACCAGTGTGATAATACCTGCACCTCATTGCACAATTTGTGGGAAAACGAATCATCAAACTCAACAGTGTGTGTATCTCAAAACTTTTGAGGTCAAAAGAAAAGAGTTTACATCTAAAACACTGAAGAGTCCACAAAAATCAACACCCAAAAGTCAACAGATCTTTGTCCTAGTAGAAACACTTGTTACAAAATAGCTGAATGCAACCTCTGTTCCCAGAGAGGTTCAAGTAACAGATGCACCACCTTCAAACAAATTCCCAAGAGGATATGATCAACCACTATACCAAAAGGTCCCTCATGGTTATGAGGCCTACAAAAGGCCTTCTAAACCTAAAATAAACAGGCTTCCTTATGGCTACCAACATCTGACAGGAAATGGTCCCCAATAGATGTTACAAAAATCTGCTAAAACCACTGACCATTCTCCTGGACTTGAGGAATGACCCCATCCAAATCCATCTTGGCTTTGGAAACCCTCCTAAACTAATCTGTTACTTGATGTGCAGGGAGTTTCTGCATGCTTAGATAGTTTATGGTATGTAGATAGTGGAGGCTCCAGGCACATGATAGGATGTAGAGCCCTACTCAAAGATTTCATAAAACATTGAGGGGGTGATGTATCTTTTGGTAACAATTCATAGGGGAACGTATTGGGTCTGGGACTGTTCAGTCTGGGAAACTCAATTTTGAAAATATCAATATTATTAACAAACTTAAATTTAATCTTTTTAGTGTATCTCAAATGAGTGACAAGGGCTATGGGTCATTCTTCACTAAGGAAACTTGTAAGATTGTTGGGCCAGAAGTGGTTAAAAATATTAAGGAAATCATAGCCGGGAGAAAAACATAACTTGTTGCTTACAGGAGTGGCAATGTGTATGTGGTTGATATGTTGAAGGATAATCTAATGACTGATGCTTATCTGTCTCAGCTGCATCTACCAAAGAGACAAAACTTTGGCACAGGAGACTTAGACACACAAATCTTAAAACAATCACCACACTCTCAAAACAAGGCCTTGTAAGAGGCCTTCTACCAAAACTTTTTACTTGTGATGACCATTGTGTTTTCTGTTTAAAAGATAAACAACATAAAAGCTTATACAAGTCCATTGAAGAGTCCAAAACAACCCAGTGTTTACAATTGTTGCACATGGACTTGTTTGGCCCTGTAATAATCATGAGTATGAAAAAGAAAAGATATTGTCTTGTTATTGTTGATGATTTTTCAAGGTTTACATGGACTTACGTTTTGCACTCCAAAGATGAGACTGCAGGTATTTTGCAGGACTTTGTGAAACAAGTTGAAAAGCAATTTGATTTGCCAGTAAAATTTTTTAGGATTGACACTGGAACAGAGTTTAGAAACAAGGAGTTCGAAGCATTCTGTGTGTCAAAAGGGATTGTAAGGCAGCAGAGTATTCCAATAACACCAAAACAAAATGGGATGGTTGAAAGGAAAAAATAGAACACCGATTGAAGTTGCCAGAACAATGCTTGCAAACTCAAGTTTACCCTTAATCTTTTGGGCAGAGGCTGTAAACACTGCTTGCTATGTGCAGAACAGAGTTTTAATCAACCACAGGCATCAAAAGACTGCCTATGAAACTCTGTTCAAGATCAAACCATTGATCTCATACTTCAAAATCTTTGGTTGCCCATGTTTTATTTTAAACTTAAAAGACTCAATTTCAAAATTTGCATCCAAAGTAGCTTGTGGTTATTTTCTGGGATACTCAACCACTACCAAGGCCTACAACGTGTTTAACACAAGGACTACGTGTGTGGAAGAGACTTTGAATGTAAAATTCAATGAATTTTCTTCATTAAAAATCCCAGCAAATCCTGCTGATTTGTTTGACTTAGATAAATTTACATTTGATGATGTGTCTGTCAAGACTAACCCTGCAGGTACGTCATAATTTTCCAATCAAGACCAAGGATTTGATATTGTGATTTCACAATACAAAGTCACTTCCTTCACTAGAGAAGTAGATGTTCAAAACAACTGCCAAAACTCTGCCATTGTTGTATCAACAGTTGTTGATCAAAACTCTGCCACTATATCAAGTTCAACGTCTATTGACAAAAGTCCATCATTTGTGGACAAAAGGCAACACAGTTTCACCCCCTTTCCACCAATTCCTCCACCTCCATCTCCAAAAGATGTTGGCTCTTCAAAATTGCCAACATATGTTAGCTCAGATGATTCATATCTGTAGCCTTCACCTCTCAATGTCATTGTTCCATACAAGGGTGATCTAATCTTCCTTAAATCTCATCCACCAGATCAAGTTATTGGCAACATCAGTGAAGGGGTTCTCACAAGAAGTCAATCCCAAAACATCTGTGTTTTTGCTGGCTTTCTATCTCTCATTCAACATGTCAAGTACCAAGAGGCACTGAAAGACAATAGTTGGATAGAAGCCATGCAAGAAGAGCTCCAACAGTTCAAGAGACAACAAGTATGGGAACTTGTACCATTGCCAAAGGATATATGTCCAATTGGCACAAAATGGGTCTTTAAAAACAAAACTGATGAAAGGGGCATTGTTGTCAAAAACAAAGCCAGGCTTGTGGTTCAAGGTTTAAGACAAGAAAAAGGCATAGATTATGATGAAACATTTGCTCCTATAGCAAGACTTGAAGCCATCAGATTGTTCTTTGCCTTTGCTATCAACCACAAAATCAAGGTGTACCCAATGGATATCAAATGTGCATTCCTATATGGTAAGATTCAGGAAGAGGTATATGTGTGACAACCTCCTAGTTTTGAAGATGCCATTTATCCTGATCATGTCTACAAGCTCCACAAAGCTTTGTATCGCTTAAAACAAGCACCTAGAGTCTGGTATGAAACTCTTTCCACTTTTTTTATTTCCATAGGTTTTACAAGAGGTAAACTTGACAAAACACTGTTTTTAAAATGGAAAGGAAAAGATTTGATGATTATCCAAATTTATGTTAATGACATCATCTTTGGATCCACATGTAAATCCATGTGTGAAGAATTTAGAAAACTCATGATAGCTGAGTTTGAGATAAGTGCCATGGGTGAATTTCAATGCTTTCTTGGTCTCCAAGTTAAGCAGTTGCAAAATGGAACATTCATTCATCAAAGCAAATATGTAAAAGAACTTTTAACAAAATTTGAGATGAATGATTGTAAACCATGTAGTACACCCATGGCAACCACAAAGCTGGTCACTATAGATGAAAAAGATAACTTGGTTGATCAAATGTTGTATAGAAGCATGGTTGGGTCTTTATTGTACCTAATTGCATCTAGGCCAGACATCATGTTTGCAACATGTGTTTGTGCAAGATCACAGCCAACACCTAGGAAGTCTAATCTCATTGTTGTAAAAAGAATACTCAGATACATAAAAGGTGCTCCCACACTTGGTATCTGGTATCCTGCTAATGGGAATATCAAGCTTTCAGGTTTTTCAGATAGTGATTTTGCTGGTTGTAACACCACAAGGAAGTCCACATCAGGAGGGTGTCAATTTCTAGGCAATTGCTTAGTATCTTGGCAAAGCAAAAAGCTAGCAGCTGTTTCCACATCCACTGCTGAAGCTGAATACATTGTTGCTACAAGCTGTACAGCCTAACTTTTGTGGCTTCAAAATCAACTGTGGGATTTTGGTGTAACTGCTCTAAAGACTCCTCTAATGTTAGACAGTCAAGCAGCTGAAAACATCATTAAAAATCTAGTCTCCCATTCAACCACCAAACACATTGACATCAGACATCACTTTGTGAAGGATAGCTATGAAAAAGGTTTGATTTCTCTACATCATGTTCCAACTAAGGATCAGCTGGCAGATGTGTTGACAAAAGCTTTAGACAAATCTACCTTTGAAAGATTGGTCTCTAGGATTCGCATGATAGACATGGATTAATAGGCAAACTTTTGTTTTTCATGAATAAAAAGCATTAAAAAGTTTTCAGAAAATCAAAAGTCCATCCGTAAAAATAGCTTTGATTGAAACTTTTTCATAAATCCTTAAAAGTCTGTCCATAACCACTGTTTTTCAAACCTCTGATTGGCTAAAAATTTCATCCACTGCTGAAAGGTATCCTCTGTTTTCCTTTTACCACTGCCTATGACCACTGTTGATGAAACAGCTATTGGTCTCAACCACTGATGTCTATCCACTGATAGACTAAAATCAGCCACTGTTCATTTCACTTTTCCCAACCACTGTTGTTGCCCAACAGTGGTTTCCAAACAACTGTGATCCATTATCCCAACAGAGGTTGCCACGTAGACAGATGTTAGCTATTAGATCTTTGTAACTGCTGCCATGTCAGCATTCATGTTTTCACCCTATAAAACCCTGTTTCATCCCCAAACAGAGCTTTACTACCGTCTCGAAATTCACAAAAGCGGTTTCCACCTTCTTCTTCAAACCCTACTCTAATTTCTTCTCCGATCGTGGCTCTATCAGTCAAACATCCCCACAACTATCTTCCCTTTTTGAGAAAACAAACAAAAATATTTCTTTTCACTCAATAATTGATGTTCTCACGTCATCAAAATACAAAGCATTTCTTACTGGCAATGCTCCAATCTATCCATACACAATCCGAGATTTTTGGGCCAATGCTAAAATACAATCACAAAAGAAGGTGCCCTATGTTATCACTTCCAAAGTCAGAGAAACATGTGTTCAAATTTCTCCATCTTCCATATCAACAACGTTTGGATTGAATGATCAGGCATGTAAGACCTCTTTTGAAAAACAAGAACTTCATGCAGAAGTCATTAAGAGAGGGTATGATGGTCAATTAACAGGGTCACCATCTTTAAACCAAAATTCCCTGCAGAAATGAAATTCTTTTTCCATACCCTACTTATTTGTCTTTCTGCGAAGACCACAACTTTTAATGAAATACCACTTAACATTCGGTACTTGGGTTATGCCATTTTAACAAACTCTGATTTCAACTTTTCCCAAGCACTATTTTTAGATTTGGTCACAAACGTGAAGAATGTTCAAAAGGGGAGAATAATGCTTTTTTAATGTACCCAAGATGATTAAGCTATTACATACAAAAACAAGTTTCTAAAAAGGATTTTCAACAAGGTACAGCTTTCCAAATAAATAGTCTCACTCGTGAAACTTTTACTCGCCTTATGGATAAAGAGTCAACGCTTTCCAAAACACAAGCAAAGGGGAATGAGCCAGTTTTAGATGAGTCCACATATGTTGCTCAAACCTCTATTGCTGAGCCTACTGCTCCTGGTGATTATGACACCACAACCTGTGTTGTGAAACCACACCAGCCAAACCCAAAAAGAAACTTTCCACATCCAAAAAGCCCACCAAAACCTCACAAAATAAAACAGGTCCTCTAGAAGATGAGATCCTAGAGGTTAACCAAGTGACAACACAAAAGTCACTTGAAACCACTGCTGCTACTTCCTCACAGCAGTTGGAAAGATCTCAACCTAAACAAACACCTCATGAATCCTCACAAAAGGATCATGTTGTAAGCACAGGGACACCACATCATGAAGCAGACCTTTCATTTGAAAATATGCTTAAAAGCCCCTTTCCCAGGGCAATGTCTCTTTCTACTCCACAACCCTCTCCCCAAATTCCACCAACAATAATACCCCTGTTTGAAGCAATTGAAATTCAGACTCAAAACAGTCCCTCTCACTCACCTGTTAATGAGAGTACACCTCAACAAATGATTGTGTCTGAACCATTTCAATCTGCTTATCACACCCTGACTTTTGCGGAAGCGTGATTATGTGTGCCTTTCTTAATATCATTGCATTCAATCATAACAACAGCTATATGATAAAAACCATAGATGGTCATCCATTAGATAAGTTTAAAAACATCACAACATCATTGTTTGAAACATAAACTACGAATTCCAGTTTTACAAACCATACGAATTGTTTAGAGTTCCATACGGACTCATCAAAAGACTCTAAATAAAATCAGGCTTTGGTAGATGTGTCTCGTCCAGGAGTAAGACACACTAACCAAACCCTAAGACAACAGATGACATCCTTTATTCTTAACGCAACTTGAAACATCCAACGCCCGCCAGATCCACTTTTAATTCCCTGAAATACATGTATTTTGAAAACATCAACAAAAGTTGAGCGAGTTCATCTGTTTGTTTGTGTGTATAAATGAAACTTTGAAATCATTGTATATATGTATGTATGTTTTGTAAATCCCGGTATGAAAGCAAAATAAAGAAACAGGTCGATTAATGCTTTACAAGGCCATTAACATGCGTGCAATGGCGTAGGAAGGCTCAAACCTAGCAGATTTTATACCGGGCCTCCGGCTGTAAGACATAGTCACCTCATGGGCCAAACCCCGGTCCACATGGGTGTGGGCTTGCTACATCCAAATAGATCTATCACTCATGCCCCTCGGTCCTAACACGAGGATTAATGTTCTTAGGAGTGCGCCTACCCATTCACATGATCTACTGTACTTTCGAAAGCTAATCATACCAATTGTAATTGTATGTAATCATTTGTAACATGTACTTCATCTCCGAAGTTATAAAACAAAACGGTTTAAAGAAAAGGGGACATGAACTCACAGTCTTGCGTCTTCAATCACAGTAACTCAAGCTCCTTCGGGTAAACACGACTACCTACAACGTACTTATGTCTATTAGACGAACGGGTCGTGCCTTGACTTAGTATTAATTTCTTTGAGTTACGTTCCTTGTATCTTCGATATTATTTCATGTTATATAATTATTTGTTAAAATAATAAATATTTTAACCCAAATTATATTCACTAAATTTTGGAATAATTGTTAAAACAATATTATTGTAACTTAATACTTCCCAAGTATTTATACTTGTATATCCTTCCCAAGGATGGGTGTATTTGTATTTATATTCTTATACTTGTATATTTTTGCCATGTATTAGGGTCGTATTCCGGTGTGTATTTATACGTGCGAGAATACTTATTTTTATTGTATCCATTAAGTATTCTTATACTTAATTTCGTATTAATTTTCTGGAATATTATCTTTAATAAAAAGTCCACCAAGATATATTTCCAAAATATATATTGTAATAAATATTGTTTAGAAAAATTATTTATAATTTTTCTTTTGGCAAAAATATTGGTATTTTCTCATAAGTTTCAAAATAATATATTTTCATGTCTAACTTGGAAAATATATATATAAACTCATTTTTCTCCAAAAATGATATATTTCATATTTATTCGAGAAAATATATTTTTCTTTCAAAAATAATATATCTTCTAATACTTCCAAGAAAATAGATATTTTTATTCACCCAAAAATAATATATTTTCTTCTTGTTAAAAATATGATATAGGTTAGTAATACTTGTAAAAATCATATTTTTGCCTCTTGGTGTCCAAAATATTATTTACCAAAATATACTTTGTGAATATTATTCCCGGAATATTTTGTAAGTCTTATTCCATAGTTCGGTTTCCACCAATATTTTGCGTAAATGTGTATATTTATTCCTTGGAATTTTGGTAATATTTTGGATTGTAATTCTTGGTATTTTGATGTGTTATATTATTTCATGCCCTAAAATAATATAACTAATACACAAAATATACAAATAATCACACACATGTGTTCATCTAAATATATATTTTCTAAATACATACTTAGTCACTTTTATTTATAAAAACCAACCTCCAATATTTATATTTTTGTAACAAAAATTATGGCAAAGTTTTTGTAACAATTTATGGTTTAACATACACTTGTAAACACTTGTTTAGAAATATTTTTTTAAGTGTTCAAATTTTTAGAAAATTTTGCCATAGTTTCCCCTAAAAATGGAGGTTTCCATGCTTTCAAGCATATCATTTTCTTTTGTAAAAATCATCACAATCAATCCACAATCAACAATAAACAACCTTTACTTACCAATTTTGCCAAAATCATGCATAATCTACTACTTCATGAACTTGAAATTTCACAAAAATTTGTAGTAACTTACTAGTGTTATTAGTAAGCCTTGTTATCCTTTAAAGTGTGAGTGATTCTTTAAAAACTTCATTTTTAAAGAAGATTGATCTTTACAACTTATGATCACGTTTTCTAAAAATATTTTCTTATGACTTCTTCTTGTTTCACAAGTGTTTCTACACTTATTTAACCACCAAAAATAAGGTTTGTTTATGTAAGAACCAATATTTAGTAAAACTTATATTTTTAACTTTGTTTCTTTGAAAACTCATCCATAAATCTTTAGATCTACAAGTATTACTACTCACTTTGATCATTATTTTACAAGAAATCAACGTATTCTTTCAAGTTCATGATCCTTGTGTGGATGATCTATCATCCTTCACCATTTCTACTTTCTCATCTTGCTAGATTATGTTTTTAATCATGATCTAGTAAGATCATATGATGATCTATATCATATACATGAACAAACAACAATCATCAAGCAAATCAACACATAAACAACTTAGTTTCTTCATTAATCATGCTTATGTTCAAGTTTACTTCTTATGTATCTTAGTGTTTTTCATGATCAACACTATGATTCTTCTTTAACCACTAAAAATGGAAGTAAAATGGAGTGTATAAGGTTCTTACCACTAGCTCAAGGCTAGGGATTATTCAAGAGAAGTTATGAGATGGATAAAAGCAAATAGAGAAGGTCCTTGCACTTCCGAAAGCTCCTAGCTTCTTTGTATGATCTCTAACACCTTTGTATGAGCTTGGATTGTATGAGAATGGAGGAATGAAGGTGAGTGTGTGTGTGGTTGAGTTCGGTTGAGAGCACCAAGGGGGAAGGAAGAATGAGTGTGTTTCAACGTGTGATGAAATGAAGTTTAGAACTCACAAGACCTTCTTATAACCCATGTTACCAATTTAACTCTTATTCAATATGTTACACAAAGCAAGACAAGATGTAATTTTTAATTGAAATAAAATCTTGAGGTAAGGGGCCATGTATGAGCGATTACTAGGTGGGGGGGGGGGTAGTAGAGTAGGTTTAAACTAAGTTAGTTTGTTTAGGTTAAAAACCAAGTATATAGTTAGTTATTCTAGTTACTATATATTTACGATGTATTATGATGCTCGGGGACCATAACTAGCTTGGTAATGTTAAAACAGTACTTTTAGTGTAAATTTGATGTTTCGGGTAGTGTCCGGTTGTTCGGTTGGTCACTGGTTCGTTAAGGTGCTAAACTTTGCAGTTTAGTGTGCTTTATATACCCTTTTGTGACACTGTTGATTCCCGACACTTAGGAAAGCATTTAGGACCATTTAACCATATTTCTGCATAAAACTAGTTTGTTTAAATGCTGATTTTTGCTCTGAATTCAGCACTTTGGGTGAGTTTTAGGCACTTTCCGGCACTTAAACTATCACTAGAAAGGCAGTTTTGTGATCCTCACTTTCCTACACACTATACTAGTGTGGTACTTAGTTTCTGGCTCATTCTGTGTCTCAATGCACTGTCTGTCTATGTGCTGAGTTATGTCAGCACTTTCCTGATTTATCAGATAACTGTGCTAACTATGTTTCGTGCATCATTTGAGTAAATAAAGTTCTCATGTAATGATGATATGATATTAAGCAATATGTGATACACATGTATGTATATGGCAGCATTCAGAAAGCAGTTAATTGCAAATTCAGCACAGTCATTAAGCACTAATCATGGTTAATTAATTGTACGGATACCTGAATTTTTGACAGTTGTCACATTCTCCCCCTGTTAAGAAAATTTCGTCCCGAAATTTTAAGTTCTACTACTAGTTGCAGGGGTGTTAGGGAATATATGCGGATATTTAGCTTTCATACGGTCCTCACGCTCCCAAGTAAACTCTGGGCCATGACGCGTGTTCCATCGACCCTTGACGAGTTTAACACTACTTCTCCGAGTCTTGTTAACTTTCCAGTCAGTAACCTCAACAGGTTCTTCGGTAAATTGGAGTGTGTCGTCAATGTGGACTTCATCCGCGGGTATGATCACTGTTTCTTGAGTTGGACTCTTCTTCAGATTAGATACATGGAATGTATCATGAACACCATTAAGTTCTGCTGGTAGTTCCAACTTGTATGCTACAGAGCCAATCCTTTCCAGGATTTTGAACGGTCCGATAAATCGCGGGTTTAACTTACCACGCTTCCCAAAGCGTGCCACACCTTTCCAAGGTGAGACTTTTAACAAAACCATATCTCCCACTTCGAATTCCAAAGGTTTACTTCTTTGGTCCGCATAACTCTTTTGTCGATCACGAGCCGCCTTAATGCGCTCTCGGATCTGTATGATCTTATCTGTCGTTTCTTGGACCAATTCGGGACCAACCAGTTGTCTATCACCTGCGTCTGCCTAGCATAATGGTGATCAACACTTTCGTCCATAGAGAGGTTCGAACGGTGCAGCTTGAATGCTCGTACGGTGATCGACACTTTCGTCCGTATCCCAACTGCCACCCAAGTCCATTACGCAAGCTCGTAACATATCTTCAAGCGTCTGAATCGTTCTCTCACTTTGGCCGTCCGTCTGTGGATGAAATGCGGTGCTCAAATTTAACTGTGAACCAAACGCTTCTTGGAAGGATTGCCAAATCCTTGACACAAATCTCCCATCTCTATCAGATATAATTGAGATAGGCACTCCATGACGTGCAACTATATCCCTTAGGTACAGCTCAGCTAGCTTACCTGTGTTATCCTTTTCCCTGATTGGCAGAATGTGCGCAGGTTTTGTCAGACGGTCTACGATTAACCAAATCATATCATAACCTCTGGGGGTCTTTGGCAACTTTGTTATAAAATCCATCGAGATCTGCTCCCACTTCCACATGGGTATCTCAGGTTGCTGCAGAAGACCTGAAGGCTTCTGATACTCGGCCTTCACCTTGGTGCAAGTCAAACATTTTCCAACATAAGTTGCAACATCACCTTTCAATCTCGGCCACCAATAGAAATCTTTCAAATCTTGGTACATCTTATCCGATCCTGGGTGGATCGAGTACCTTGATTTATGAGCTTCATCGAAAATCACATCCCTAATTCCTCCAAAGAGGGGAACCCAAATTCGTTCCATGAAACACAAGGTTCCTTCCTCATTGGGTACCAACTTCTTCTCCATCCCACTGAGATATTCATCCTTCATGTTTTCCTTCTTGAGAGCTTCTCTTTGTGCAGCACGAATACGCAATGAGAGGTCTGTTTGGATGATCATCTCCAAAGCCCTAACCCTTATGGCCTTAATCCTCTCTTTCCGACTTAAGGCGTCTGCCACCACATTCGCCTTTCCTGGGTGATATTTGATTTCGTAATCATAATCGTTTAATAACTCAACCCATCATCGCTATCTCATATTAAGCTCTTTCTGATCGAATATGTGCTGAAGGCTCTTGTGATCGGTAAAGATCATGCATCGGGTGCCATAAAGGTAATGCCTCCAAATCTACAAAGCTAACACCACTGCGCCTAATTCCAAATCATGCGTGGTGTAGTTCTTCTCATGAATCTTTAACTGGCGCGAAGCATAAGCGATAACCTTTTGTCGCTGCATTAGCACACAACCCAATCCCTGACGCGAGGCGTCACTGTATACCACGAAGTCATCGGTGCCTTCGGGTAGGGATAGAATAGGTGCATCGCAAAGCTTGTTCTTTAGAAACTGAAAAGCTTCTTCTTGTTTATCTCCCCATTCATGCTTCTTATCCTTTTGAGTAAGGGAGGTCAGCAGTTGAGCGATTTTTGAAAAATCCTCAATGAATCGGCGATAATACCCAGCCAAACCTAAAAACTGTCGGATCTCGGTTAGCGTCTTTAGAGTTTCCCAATTCTTAATCGGCTCGATCTTGGTGGGATCCACATGGATTCCATCTTCATTAACTACATGACCAAGGAATTGTAGCTCACACAGCCAGAAATCACACTTCGAGAACTTAGCATACAGTTTCTCCTTCTTGAGCAGCTCTAAAATGGCTCGAAGGTTTTGCTCGTGCTCTTCCTTTGTCCTTGAATAGATCAAAATATCATCGATAAATACAATCATGAATTTATCGAGATATGGCTTGCAAACTCGGTTCATCAGATCCATAAATACTGCCGGTGCATTCGTCAACCTAAACGACATCACTAGAAACTCGTAATGTCCATAACGAGTTCTAAAGGCAGTCTTCGGTATACTCTCTTCTTGAATCCTCAGCTGGTGATATCCTGATCGAAGATCGATCTTGGAGTAATAACTCAAACCTTGAAGTTGATCGGATAAATCATCAATTCTCGGCAAGGGATACCAGTTCTTGATGGTTAACTTGTTTAACTCTCGATAGTCAATGCACATACGGAAACTACCGTCCTTCTTTTTGACAAACAGAACCGGAGCTCCCCAAGGCGAGAAACTTGGTCTAATAAATCCCTTGTCCAAAAGTTCCTGGAGTTGTGTCGACAATTCTTGCATCTCGGAAGGCGCAAGTCGATAAGGTGCCTTAGCCACATGTGCGGCGCCTGGAACTAAATCAATGTGGAATTCGACTTGCCGTTGCGGTGGCAATCCCGGCAAGTCTTTGGGGAAGATTTCAGGATATTCCCCTACCACAGGGATATTTTCCAGCTTCGGCTCTTCAGCTTCCTTATCAACAATGCGAGCCAAGAAGGCAACACATCCTTTCTATAAAAACTTTCGGGCCTTCAAACAACTGATAATCCTTAGAGGTGTATCATGCTTTTTTCCGTGCACTACGATCGTCTCTCCCTTCACCATCGGGATTCAGATGATCTTCTCATGACATACGATTTCAGCTCGGTTACTTGATAACCAATCCATTCCTACTACCACGTCAAAGCTTCCCAACTCAACTGATAGAAGATCAAGCGTAAACTCATGCTCTCCTAGCTCTATTACACAGCCTCTAATTACTTCGTTTGCCTCTACTAGCTTTCCATTAGCTATTTCTATTGAATATGGAATATCTAACTTACTGGCAACTAACCCAAGTATATTCTTAAATTCTAGGGATACGAAGCTATAGTCGGCACCAGTATCAAACAGTACAGATGCAAAGTGTTGGTTGATAGGGAATGTACCCGTGACTACGTTCGGATCCTGGCGAGCTTCCCTAGCTCCAATGTTGAAAACTCTTCCTTGGGCTTGATTATTCTTTGGGCAATCTCGCTTGAAATGCCTGATATCTCCGCAACTAAAGCATCCTTGCTTGTTTCCAGTACCACCCTGATTGTTGTTTTTGGTGCGGTTTCCATTACCAGCTTGGTTTCCAGAATCACCACGATTACCATTACCTCCTTGATTTCCACCTTGGTTTCTGTTGCCATAACCGTTGCCACCACGGTTTCCATTGCCATTACCATTTCCTCTCTGACCATTATTCCTACGACCGGCACCATACTAGCATGTCTCTTTGGCATGGCCAACTTTTCTGCATGTTTCACACTTTCCAGCTCTGCATCATCCAGGGTGATGAAACTGACACACATCACACTTTGGCAGGGTGCCCATATATCCTTTTCCTCTAATCTCAGCACCAGAAGTAGCAGCACCAGTCTTAACCTTGGCTGGTGGGTTCGCATCTCTCTTCTTGTTACCACTGTTGTTTCCTTGGGTACCCTTCTTGAAATTGGAGAACTTCCTTTTGTTCTCTCCTGATGACTCAACATGAGTCTCTTTCTTCTTCCCTTCAGAGATCAAAAACTTGTTCAATCTAATTGCTTCCTCTGTCAGTGCTACGCTCAAATCAATGGCCTCAGTGATCGTTGGAGGCTTCGAAGTAGTCACCATGCTCATAATTTAGGGTGCCAATCCCCAGATGAAGCGTTCAACTCCCTTGAATTCCGGTTCTACCATGTAGGGGACCACACGAGACAGGTCATGAAATCTCTGCACGTACTCTGCAATCTTGGGTCCATCCATTTTAAGATTCCAAAACTCGGTCTCCAACTTCTGAATCTCAGCTCTCGAGCAGTATTTCTTGCGCATCAGTTCTTTCATCTCATCCCAGGTCATACCATATGCTGCTTCCTCACCTAGAGTCTGAACCTGAAGGTTCCACCAGGATAGAGCTCCGTCTAGGAATAGACCAGAAATGTAAGTGACCTGGTACTCTGGCGCACACTTGCTCATTCGCAGCACATAATCTGTTTTCTCAGCCCATCTAACGAAAGCTACAGCACCTCCAGTGCCGTCAAAATTCAGAGGCTTTTAGTCAAGGAACTGCTTGTAAGTACAGCCTGTACAAGCAACATCATTCACAGAAGGCATTTGCAAACGCACATGGAATGTCTAAACATATCGTAATGTGTCTTAAGTGAGTTAAACATTACCGTGAGGTGGGTTATTTCCTGAGGTACCTCCGCTGTGTTCAGAGCGTAAGGCCTCATGTTGTGCGATTGCTTGTGAAATCCGTTCATGCAGTTCTGCCTCTGTTGTAGGTAATTGA
Organism: Helianthus tuberosus; assembly: GCA_030545235.1. Taxonomy (NCBI): domain Eukaryota; kingdom Viridiplantae; phylum Streptophyta; class Magnoliopsida; order Asterales; family Asteraceae; genus Helianthus; species Helianthus tuberosus. The sequence continues at coordinate 58,976,486 of CM060450.1, read as the reverse complement.
TTGTTCCTTCGAGGAGGCATCTTCTATAAAGAAGATTGTATAGGTCAGGTCTTACTCATATAATAAGTATATAGTATGTATATGTAGTAGCAATTATTGTAGCAAGCAATTAGGTAACCAACACAATTATAATGCGAGCATGTAATTTAACAACGTATTTAATGAGAACATTATGATTGAGCTTTCATTAATCATCGACCATGTATATTGTTACATGTTTTACAAAGTATCATATCAAAAGGGATCACAGGGTTACACTACCCTTGTCCAAAATGTCTTTCAGTCTACAACAGTCATACAATCAAAAAGTGGTCTCCAAAAGGCTTCACTAGCTCAGCTCAATAGCGGTGCTCTCATCAAAAGCAAGCTACCTATATAAAACTAAAAACCGGCTATGCTGATGGTGGTGGAGGAGGAGGTGGGGGAACAAAAAGCAAGCCGCGCACATGTGCTAGCTCCTCCTCGAGATTATAAACATGACGCAACAGATAACTGATCTGCTGCTCAACAGTAGAAATTGAGTATCGAACTTAGGAAATGGAGTAAGTGGTGCAGGAGGATGTGAAAATGGGGATGGTGATGAACGAGGAGCAAATGCAGACTGACACGGACATGGAAAAGGTCGCGGTATCATCTCAAGCTCTAAAATCATGCGACTCATGATCTCATACTGGAGCTGCAATGATAGAAGTAACTCATCCTGTGTATAACCAGTAAAATGTGAGGGATGGTAGGGATCAGAAATCGGCATGGTGTAATGCGGGAACCACCTAAGTGGCTCATCTAGTGGTGAAGAAGTAAAATGAGCAGAAGGTGCAGACTGAGGTTTGTGAGGGAAAGCTGCTGATACATGTGGGTCATGGCTAGGCTGCTGGCTAGAAGTGCCTTCCCCTGGACGGGGTGCAGGTATATCCTGTAAGAAAACAATAGGCAGGTCGACACGGTGCACATCCGACTCTACCGGGTGAAAAGGAGCAACATCAACTGGTGCAGGTGCAAGTGGAGGAGTGACTGGCTCAATAACAGGAGGGTCAGCGGGTGCAGGAACTGGATCTGGTATGAGGGGTGCAATATCAGGTATGCCAAAAGGGATAGGATCATGATCAGGATCAGGTAAAGGCTCAGGTGCAGGTATCGGCTCAGGATCGGCGGGTGCATCAACAGGCTGATCAACAGGAATAAAATCAAGCTCAAGTCCAGGCTCAATGTCATGTGGAGCTAACAGTGCAGCTGACATGGTTGTATCATCATCAGTATCAGTGGCATAACATCGCAAACCAACTGCTTGTAGGGCGGAAGAGGTCACAGACTCAAAGGAATCTGGAACAAAGTGTAAGCTGGAGTTAAAAGAAATCTCAATAACAGGAATCCCCAGAAGTGGGATATCAACAATGTCCTCATCGAGCTCCCCATCGCCATGAGCATCATCAGGGGGACCATCAACAAAGAAATCAAAATCATCGTCAAAAAGATCATCGAATGGCCAATCCTCAGGGGGAATGACCACTAAAGGAACAGGAGAGAGGATCGGTGCCACGACATGCTCACCATCGGGATGACCGATGATAAGATGATCGTGCACAGGAATAGGAATAACAAACGGATCCTCGTCCGAGATACCATCAGCAATCTGTAAATCATCTCCAAAATCGGGCAGCGCAAAGGGCTGAAAGTCGTCGTCATCATCGGACATCATCTCCGGGTCACTCTCGATATCGGAAGTAAAAATCTCTGGCTCAGGGATGATCTCATCATCAGAAACTACAGCCATAGGGTCATCGGTATCGGAAAGTCCACTCTCGGATGATAACATAGTGTACGTAACAAAACAATCACAACATATGCACATATATCAACTATTAACACTAAGCATGTAATCAATGACAAGGTAATCATGTAATCATGTATCCTTCCTAGTCTCCCAGACTAAACCTCCCAGTCTCCCAGAATGAACTACCTAGTCTCTCAGACTGAACCTCCCAGTCTCCCAGACTGTACCACTCAGTCTCTCAAACTGAACCACCCAGTCTCTCACGCTGAACCATAAACATAAACCTTGAAATGTGTTTCGTGTCCTTTTCGTTTGTAAAAATGTTTGTTTTCCTGGATCTGGGTGTTTTGTGTATGCAATGAAAACATGTTGTGAAAACATTTTCGTGAGAGCCCTAATGATTGTAGTCTAGACTCGAGAAGGAATCCTAGTTCACTACAATCGAAGCTCTGATACGAAGCTGTCACACCCTGACTTTTGCGGAAGCGTGATTATTTGTGACTTTCTTAATATCATTGCATTCAGTTATAACAATAGCTATATGATAAAAACCATAGATGGTCATCCATTAGATAAGTTTAAAAACATCACAACGTCATTGTTTGAAACATAGACTACGAATTCCAGTTTTTCAAACCATACGAATTGTTTACAGTTCCATACGGACTAATCAAAAGACTCTAAATAAAATCAGGCTTTGGTAGATGTGTCTCGTCCAGGAGTAAGACACACTAACCAAACCCTAAGACAACGGATGACATCCTTTATTCTTAACGCAACTTGAAACATCTAACGCCCGCCAGATCCACTTTTAATTCCCTGAAATACATGTATTTTGAAAACATCAACAAAAGTTGAGCGAGTTCATGTGTTTGTTTGTGTGTATAAATGAAACCTTGAAATCATTATATGTATGTATGTTTTGTAAATCCCGGTATGAAAGCAAAACAAGGAAACAGATTGATTAATGGTTTGCAAGGCCATTAACATGCGTGCAACGGCGTAGGAACGCTCAAACCTAGTAGATTTTGTACCGGGCCTCCGGCTGTAAGACATAGTCACCTCATGGGCCAAACCCCGGTCCACATGGGTGTGGGCTTGCTACACCCAAATAGATCTATCACTCATGCCCCTCGGTCCTAACACGAGGATTAATGGTCTTAGAAGTGCGCCTACCCATTCACATGATCTACTGTACTTTCCAAAGCTAACCATACCAATTGTAATTGTATGTAATCATTTGTAACATGTACTTCGCCCCCGAAGTTATAAAACAAAACAGTTTAAAGAAAAGGGGGACATGAACTCATAGTCTTGCGTCTTCAATCACCGTAAATCAAGCTCCTTCGGGTAAACACGACTACCTACAACGTACTAATGTCTATTAGACGAACGGGTCGTGCCTTGACTTAGTATTAATGTCTTTGAGTTACGTTCCTTGTATCTTCGATATTATTTCATGTTATATAATTATTTGTTAAAATAATAAATATTTTAACCCAAATTATATTCACTAAATTTTGGAATAATTGTTAAAACAATATTATTATAACTTAATACTTCCCAAGTATTTATACTTGTATATCCTTCCCAAGGATGGGTGTATTTGTATTTGTATTCTTATACTTGTATATTTTTGCCATGTATTAGGGTCGTATTCCGGTGTGTATTTATACGTACGAGAATACGTATTTTTATTGTATCCATTAAGTATTCTTATACTTAATTTCGTATTAATTTTCCGGAATATTATCTTTAATAAAAAGTCCACCAATATATATTTCCAAAATATATATATTGTAATAAATATTGTTTAGAAAAATTATTTACAATTTTTCTTTTGGCAAAAATATTTGTATTTTCTCATAAGTTTCAAAAATAATATATTTTCATGTCTAACTTGGAAAATATATATATAAACTAATTTTTCTCCAAAAATGATATATTTCATATTTATTCGAGAAAATATATCTTTCTTTCAAAAATAATATATCTTCTGATACTTCCAAGAAAATACATATTTTTATTCACCCAAAAATAATATGTTTTCTTCTTGTTAAAAATATGATATAAGTTTGTAATACTTGTAAAAATCATATTTTTGTCTCTCGGTGTCCAAAATATTATCTACCAAAATATACTTTGTGAATATTCCCGGAATATTTTTTAAGTCTTATTCCATAGTTCGGTTTCCACCAATATTTTTTTGTAAATGTGTATATTTATTCCTTGGAATTTTGGTAATATTTTGGATTGTAATTCTTGGTATTTTGATGTGTTATATTATTTCATGTCCTAAAATAATATAACTTATACACAAAATATACAAATAATCACACACATGGTGTCTTCTAAATATATATTTCCTAAATACATACTTAGTCACTTTTATTTATAAAAACCAACCTCCAATATTTATATTTTTGTAACAAAAAATTATGGCAAAGTTTTTGTAACAATTTATGGTTTAACATACACTTGTAAACACTTGTTTAGAAATATTTTTCTAAGTGTTTAAATTTTTAGAAAATTTTGCCATAGTTTCCCCTAAAAATGGAGGTTTCCATGCTTTCAAGCATATCATTTTCTTTTGTAAATATCATCACAATCAATCCACAATCAACAATAAACAACCTTTACTTACCAATTTTGCCAAAAACATGCATAATCTACTACTTCATGAACTTGAAATTTCACAAAAAATTGTAGTAACTTACTAGTGTTATTAGTAAGCTTTGTTATCCTTTAAAGTGTGAGTGATTCTTTAAAAACTTCATTTTTAAAGAAGATTGATCTTTACAACTTATGATCATGTTTTCTAAAAATATTTTCTTGTGACTTCTTCTTGTTTCACAAGTGTCACACTTGTTTAACCACAAAAAATAAGGTTTGTTTATGTAAGAACCAAGATTTAGTAAAACTTATATTTGTAACTTGCTTTCTTTGAAAAGTCATCCCTAAATCGTTAGATCTACAAGTATTACTACTCACTTTGATCATTATTTTACAAGAAATCAATGTATTCTTTCAAGTTCATGATCCTTGTGTGGATGATCTATCATCCTTCATCATTTCTACTTTCTCATCTTGCTAGATTATGTTTTTAATCATGATCTAGCAAGATCATATGATGATCTACATCATATACATGAACAATCAACAATCATCAAGCAAATCAACACATAAACAACTTAGTTTCTTCATTAATCATGCTTATGTTCAAGTTTACTTCTTATGTATCTTAGTGTTTTTCATGATCAACAATATGATTCTTCTTTAACCACTAAAAATGGAAGTAAAATGGAGTGTATAAGGTTCTTACCACTAGCTCAAGGCTAGGGATGATTCAAGAGAAGTTATGAGATGGATAAAAGCAAATAGAAAAGGTCCTTGCACTTCCGAAAGCTCCTAGCTTCTTTGTATGATCTCTAACACCTTTGTATGAGCTTGGATTGTATGAGAATGGAGGAATAAAGGTGAGTGTTTGTGGTTGAGTTCGGCCGAGAGCACCAAGGGGGAAAGAGGAATGAGTGTGTTTCAATGTGTGATGAAATGAAGTTTAGAACTCACAAGATCTTCTTATAACCCATGTTACCAATTTAACTCTTGTACAATATATTACACAAAGCAAGACAAGATCTAACTTTTAATTGAAATGAAATCTTGAGGTAAGGGGCCATGTATGGCCGATTACTAGGTGGGGGGAGGGGGTAGTAGAGTAGGTTTAAACTAAGTTAGTTTGTTTAGGTTAAAAACCAAGTATATAGTTAGTTATTCTAGTTACTAGATAGTTATGATGTATTATGATGCTCGGGGACCATAACTAGCTTGGTAATGTTAAAACAGTGCTTCTAGTGTAAATTTGATGTTTCGGGTAGTGTCCGGTTGTTCGGTTGGTCACTGGTTCGTTAAGGTGCTAAACTTTGCAGTTTAGTGTGCTTTATGTACCCTTTTGTGACACTTTTGATTCCCGACACTTAGGAAAGCATTCAGGACCATTTAACCATGTTTCTGCATAAAATAAGTTTGTTTAAATGTTGATTTTTGCTGAATTCAGCACTTTGGGTGAGTTTTAGGCACTTTCCGGCACTTAAACTATCACTAGAAATGCAGTTTTGTGATCCTCACTTTCCTACACACTATACTAGTGTGGCACTTAGTTTCTGGCTCATTCTGTGTCTTAATGCACTGTCTGTCTATGTGCTGACTTCTGTCAGCACTTTCCTGATTTATCAGATAACTGTGCTAACTATGTTTCGTGCATCATTTAAGTAAATAAAGTTCTCAAGTAATGATGATATGACAGTAAGCATTATGTGATACACATGTATGTATATGACAGCAATCAGAAAGCAGTTAATTGCAAATTCAGCACAGTCATTAAGCACTAATCATGGTTAATTAATTGTACGGATACCTGAATTTTTGACAGTTGTCACACTGCTGTCCCACAAATAGTTGAGGAGGTTACACCCCTTGAGTTTCAAGAAACTCTTGGTGGTAGTTCAAGTGAAGCAGCGACTACAACTTTTGAACCCTTTGGTTATCAGTTGGACAATGGTTACATCATTAAGACTCCCTTGAAGGCAACCACTGTTGGGGCTACAACTGTAACCTCTGCTCTAGTGGCAAGTCCCCGTAACCAAGAAAAGGGGGCATTTGTTTATGATGATTTGGAGTCTTCTCCTATTATCAAAACAAATACAACTACCGCCGGTAGGAATTCAGATGATCCTATTAAATTAGGTGATGAATTAAGATATAAAGAATTGACGGATAGAATGACTTCAATGGAAACATATATTGCCGACATGAAAGAAATGATGAGGCAGATGATGGAGCTTTCTAAAAGTCAACCTAAAACTCAACAAATTTCTAATGAGCTATGGAATTCTGTGCAACCCATCCTCCAAGCTCAAAGGAATTTGGTTGAAATCAACCATAACTGTTAGACCCTTATTAGGTTTATGGATTAGTAGCTAAGTGGTTTAGAGGGTTTGTGGGTTAGTGGATATTAGAATGGGCTATTTATGGTAATGGGCCTAGGGTTTAGGGAGCCTCCTCCCTAAACACTTCCTATAAATAGTAAGTCTTGTATTAGGTCATGGTTGTTGGCAACATCAAACAAGAATCTTGTATTAGACATTATCTTACGTATGCAAGATATTAATCATCAATCAAAGATCTTTCTACTTCATCTCCTTTCTTGAATCATTGCTTGTTTGTGTGATTCCGCCACCATTTAAGCTTGTGTGATATCATTGTGATCTCGTTACGGGACTTATAATTGGTATCAGAGCCTGTCGAACATGTTTCCAGGCTCAGATCTGATATCACGTCGATTCTTATCTCGGACTGTATCTGCTGGTAACTGTTTCTGCTTGTTTCTGCTCGTTTCTGGTCATCTCGGACGTGTTTCTGCTCATCTCAGATCATATTCATCGTATCTCGGACGATCTCTAATAGACATCATACCATCTCAGACTTGAAGATTGCCTTCATCTCGGACCATCAACATACCATCTCGGATAAACTTCAATACATCTTGGACCATCATCAACCATCTCGGATCATCGTCAAGTAATCTCGAATCATCATCAAACCATCTCGGACTATCATCAAACATCTCGTATAAAGATCAAATCATCTCGGATTGTCATCAAGCCATCCCGGATTGTCATCAAGCCATCCCGGATTGTCATCAAGCCATCTCGGATAAACATTAAGTCATCTCGGATTGTCATCAAATCATTACGGATCAACTGTTTGAAGATTTTTGTGTCTTTCATCTCGGACAACATACCATCTCGGACCACTGTTCATTTCGAACCCTTCATCTCGGACCAACCATCTCGGATAAGCCATCTCGAATCACTGTTATGTCTTCAGATCTCTCATCTCGGACACTATGTTGAGCCCAAACGGTGTTATGAACGGCGTTGTGACTGCTACTGATCTCGCCAATGCTACCCTTGCTGCAATCCAGACTCTGTCACTAGCTTTGCATCAAGAACTCGATCAAGTCATTGGCACGTCTACCAAGGTTCCAAGGTTTGTGTACAGAGATGACTACTATGAGTGGAAGTTCAGGTTTGAGCAATACTGTAAGGTGAAGGAACCTTATGTTTGGAGGAGCATTAAGAATGGACCACGCACTATCATGTACGCTCCTGAAGATGATGTCACACCCCATTCTAAGGCGGAAGTACGAGGTGTGATCTTGAAAGGTTCTCATTGCATACGAAAGGTAAACATACTACATGCTCGTAAAAATAACTCCAAATGCCATTACATAATTAAAACATAACATCGGTTAAGTGTTTACATCACAAAACAGCATATTGTCTGAAAAGTTTACAACTTTATTTAAAAGATGAACATAAAGGTTTTGGTCCTTATATCACCACACGGAGTGGGACATAACAACCAAACCCAGCAAAACGACATAGGAGTCTCGACACAACATAGCTAACAACATAAACAACATCCAAGAGTAAGAGTATGACCGCGCGCACATCCACTTTAGTTACCTGAAATACATGTGAGTTTTTGGAAAATCGTCAACATAATGTTGGTGTGAATTCATGCATTTTTTGTATTGAACGTTTGTATACTTTGAATGAAAACATGGTATGTAATTTGTATGAACCAAGTATTTCTATAAATATAAGGAAATCGAGATCGCTAATGGTTTGCAAGGCCATTAACATGTGACACGACATAGGAAGCATCCGAACCATAGGCATTTTTCGTTGTCGATTCATGACTAGAGACACAAAAGCACTGCTTGGTACTAGTTATGACCAAGAGTGTGGCTGCCTGAAACCCATTAGATCTAACCTTTTATTCCGCGGTCTTGGTATGTAAACGATTAATGGTGCTTATGACACCCTATTCGTGACATGATCTAAAGTATCATTCCTTAGTTTTTGTATCCAACATACCATAACACATGTATTTTCCCCAAGTTTAAAAAGCATGTAAAAGTTTAAAAGTGGGGACATGAACTCACAACTTTGCGTTTCCTGCGCCGTAAACTTCACCGGGTTTGCTTATTTAGCGTCGTGACCTATACGTGTTTTATTAACGTTAGTCACTAGACTTGTATCGCACAAGTACAAGTCACCATCTTTTGTGTATGTGTTCTTTGTTGTTAAAAATAATTTATATTTTTAACTATGTATCTTACTTATATTATTTTCTCAAAAATAAATATAAGTTTCTTGTATTTTTCACCCGAGTTATATATTTTCGTCCAAAAAGACGTTTTAAGTTTGTAACTTGTCCAAGTTACATAATCTTTTAAGAAATATATTTTCATAAATATATGTTCTTGTATTTGTCTAAGCATGTTGTATGTGTATTTTTGTATTTCTACTCCTTGGGAGTATTTAGTGTATTTTCAAGTCCTAATACACTATCACATACAATACATATTACATACACTTAGCACATAATTTGGTGACCAATAAATATTTATATTTTCCTCAAAAATATACATACTTAATATCACTTTTTATCTTGAAGAAATCATCATATCTTAATCTTGAAATTTACACAAAAATTAGGGAAACCTTGGTAAATATTTTTAGGTAAATTTTTAGGGAACAAGTTTCACCAAAACTTATATTTTTCTAAGTGTCAAAATTTTATAGAAATTTTGACATGGTTTCCCCTAAAAATGGAGGTTTCCAATGTTTTCCAAACATGTGTTTATTTTCTTTTAAAATCATCACAAACAATCATCAACTCATTCAACACTTACCGAGTGTCAAAATCAAGTAGATTACACTACATCATGAACTTGAAGTTTTGTAAAAACTTGTAGTAACTTACCATGTTATTTAGTAGGTTTAGTTATCCTTAAAAACATGGTTATTTGTTTGTAAATAACCTTCTTTTGTAAATAACCTTCTTGAAAGATTTAGTCATTTACAAATTGTAAGATGATTTTTCCAAAAATAATTCTTTGGTATTTTCCTTGTTACAAACATGTTTATAGTCTTGTTTAAACACTAAAGATATGATTAGTTTACTTAGAAACCATGATTTTGTAAATCTTGAAAATAAACTTGGTTTCTTGAGAAAATTATTTTGTAATCATCTATTTACACGATTTGTATTTTTTTTAAATCATCTTTACATATGAAAACCAATTTCATCATTCAAGTTCATGAAGACATAAAGCATAATGATCTTGGTCTTTCACAAGATCACCACCTTAACTTACTAGATCATGTGTTTAATCACAATCGAGTAGGTTTCCTATGATGTCTAACATTACTAACACAAATCATCAGTCATCAAGAAGCAAATCATCATCATTCAACATGTATTCTTTTGTTATTAAGCTTATGTTAAAGTGTCATGATCATGTTCTTTAGTGTTCTTCAAGATTAACAATGTTTATCATCTTTTAACCATCAAAATATGAAGTAACAAGAGATCATAAGGGTCTTACTACTAGCTCTATGGCTAGGGATGAACACAAGAGGTTGATGATGGCAAATGTGATGGATAAAAGCAATCGGGAGAGGTCCTTCAAGATCCACAAGCTCCACACTTCCTTAGGCACCTTCTTGCACCTTGTGATAGTCTTGGAATGAATGGAACTTGATGAATGATGATGATGATGATGTTGTTGCTCATGGCCGAGAGCCAAAGGGAGAGGGAGAGGGAGAGGGAGAGAGATGAGTGGTGTGTTAAGTGTGTGAGATATGAGAGATCATAATCCAACTTATAACCATCTTGAGCTTTTATCCAAGGGTTCTTGTGTTTCATATAGTACATACAAAATCTCTAAATATATCTTCACAATCTTAGGAGATTTAGCAAGATCATACAAGATCAAAGGTGGGGCCACTAAGGTAACCGTCCACCATGGGAGGGGGGGGGGGTCTTGGTTGGGTTTAAATGATAAGTTAGATGATTAAGTTAGATTTCAAGTGCATAGATTAGTGTTTGGGTATATAATATGTTATATAGTGTGTTAAGGTGTTTGGTGATCATAACTAGCTCAGAAACATTAAGACAATGCTTCTAGTAAATTTTTGGTGTTTCGGGTAGTGTCCGGTTGTTCGGTTAGATACCGGTTCGTTAAAGTGTCCAACTATTCTGTTTAGTGTTCTTTATGTACCCTTTTGTGACACTTTTAATTCCCGACACTTAGGAAGCATTCAGGACCATTTAGTCATATTTTTACATGTTACTAAGGCGTTACAATGCTGAATTTTGCTGAAATGTGCTGAAATATGCTGAAATATGTAGAATTCAGCATTTAAAGTGTGTTTCGGGTGCATTTTAGTGCATATTTAAGCTTCCGGAAAGTCTATATGTTAACCCTTGTATCCATACTTGGGTTTTAATGTATTTTAGATGTTGGACCTACTCCTGGGCCCCGATTCCATCATCTGACTGTTTTCTGCAGAGTTGCTGACACAGTGGGTCTTACCGGTGAGTTTACTAGTCTTTCTGACGCAACGCTAATCATTAATGCATAAAGCCATATTTGAAGTATAAAACGTGCATGAATTCACAAGTATAGCATGTAATCAGACAATGTTGACATTTAAACACATAATTGTAGATATTAAATAATAATTAAATTGTACAGAAATTACCGGTTTGGTGCCAGTTGTCACAGATGACCCTCAGACTCAGATTCCAAAACCCGAAGGCATTTTTACCGAGGAAGACAGAAAGGTCATAGCTGAAGATGAAGCTGCTTTTGGAACTCTTTGAATGGCTCTTGGTCCAGATATTTCGATTGCTGTCCGAAACTGCAAGAGTGCAAAAGAAATTTGGGATCAGCTGACATACTAATTTGAGGGAAATGCTGATATGAAGGCGAGAAAAGTTAACATGATGAATCAACAGTTCAGTTCTTTTAAACATCTATGGAGAAACTGTTGAAAATCAGATAAGGAGGTTCGTCAAACTTGTGTCATAAATGGTTTGTGCTGGAATCAACATCTCAAACAGTGGAATGAACCGTCAATTGCTGAATTCACTGCCAAAAGGGTGGGATGCCGTGGTTTCTATGATCAAGTGTACGAAGGATCTAAATTAGATGACACCTTACTAAGTTGATTGCCACTATCAATTCTTGTAAGGTTGACAATTAACAGAGAGAGATAAATCACAAGAGTTCACTGATGGCTGCTGGCATGACTTGCCCCAACAATGCTGCTTTGATGTCTCAAGCTTATCCAAATATGGTTTTTAGTCATGTTCATGGAGTCATGAACAACATTCAAAACATTGTGTTCAGTCCTGTAGCAGCACTGGAATCCAACTACGTGTACGGAATGTCTCTTCCTACTTCTTAAGCACCTGCTGTCAATACCACCAGTGTTCAGCAGCAACCCCAGCCTCAGCTACAATATGCAAATGTTTCTTTTGGTTCTACCACCCAGCCTGCAACTCAAAGTGTTCCATCCTCACCTTCAATGGAACATATCGCCTTCTTGAGTAAGCAGAATAAAGAAAAATTGGCTCTCGCAGCTTCTATGATCACCAGTTTGAAAGCTTTCTTAGCCAGTGATCTCATGCCTTCAATGAGATAACTCGAGATATGAATCAGGTGGTTGAAGAAAACTTGGATGAACTGGATGTGGCTTGAAATCTTGCTATGTCAGCGTTTAGGGCAGACAAGTTTACTAAGAGGTATGGGCGTTATCCAATGAATGCTCGTCCTTGAGTGCTGAAAGACAGGCTAAGGTGCTACAGATGCTATGAGCCGGGACACTTTGCTAGGGGTTGCAAAAGGGCACCGGTGGGATATGAGGCTACTCAAGCAGTTGTAGCTTGGAACAAGGAAAGGTCAATGGTTCCTATCACACTTGTTGAAACTTCGACCTCAACTGGACAAGGAAACTCTGAAGCTGGAAGGGCTTTGATTGCACAAGAACAACGTGGCTTCAATTGGGCTGATGCAGTTGCACAAGTGGAATCAATGAAGCTGTCTGAAACTGCTGCTGAGAAGGTTCATCAATGCTTGATGGCACTGACCGAGGAACCAAAATCGCTCTCCGAGATGGTAAATTCCCTTTTATGTACTAAACACTGTAGAAAGAAAGTTGCATTTCTGGGATCTCAAAACTCAGCATTGATCACTGATTACAGCAGTGCAATGGGAAAGTGCATCAGTCTTCGAGAGAACAATAAAATTCTCTATGAAAAGATTTATGCACTTAAGAAGGATATAGCTCAGCTTCACAGAGACGTGAATCAACAACAATGTTGGGTTCACGATTATAAACATAGACTCACAGTAAAAACCCTAGAATGCGACTCTGTGAAAGCTGAGCTGGAACTTCTCATTGGAAAGTACAAGCAAAATGAGTTAAACATTAAAAAATTTGATACTTCCAGTGACACTGTTTGTAATCTATGCGATGTGCAACTTGAATTCAAAGAAAACAAGGGAAAGGGTTTGGGATATACATGGGTTCCACCACCATATAATCATAATTACTCTAGACTGCCCACTACTGAGCAAGAAATAGAGAACTATGATAAAATGATTTATGGTAAACCTAGTGATTATGTTCCCTGGGAACCGTCAAAAACCATAAATGGCCAACCAGCTGATTTCAAGAAACCAATGAATTTTATCAAAAATGAAGACAAAAACTGTTCAAATGAAAAAGAAAATTGGTCAAATGAAAACTGTTCAAATAAATCAGCTGGTAAATCCAAACACGTACATGAGACAGAAACAGAAACGGAAACAGAACCAGTTAAAACATCCACAGAGGAGATAAAGGAAAGTTCGCTAAATTCTGATTCTGTTGGCAACACTAACTGTTCCAGTTCATGTGCAGAGTCAGTAAGAACAGAAGAGAAGTCTAAAGAGAATGATGAATCACATCAACGAGTTGTTGATAATGTTATTTATGATAAAAATTACATTTATGCTTGGAACTATGTTTTTCTTGGTTTGCTGAGACTTGGGGTGCTCCCACTAAAATTGATAAATCTGGTGCTGTTATTTTAGACTATGGTTGTGAAAAATGGTTGTGTTGAAAATATTGAAAATGTTTTGATAGGAGAACCTGATGTATCGACTGATAAACTTGAGACATCTGATGATTCGGGCAACTGTTCTGGTGCGCCTGAAACATCGAATGATACATCAGAAACTCATGATAAAGATGAAAAACTTGATGTTTTTTATTGTGATATTGAAGAAATTGTTAAACAGGGGTCATCAGACGAACTTGACAATCAAACAGAAGATTCAGGAACATCAGATAATGAGCATAGATCTTCCAAAAATTCCGATTGTGATGAACAATTAGAATCCCGCAGCATTGCGACAGAAGAAAGTCAAACTGTCTTAGACATAGACTGCTCATCATCTGACAAACCATAATCGTCTAATGTCAAGGACTCAGAGGTTGATGAAGCTGAAAAAGAGACATCCATAGAATCCAATTCTGCAGAAACTCAAGGGAACACAGAGCCTAAAGAGAAGGAATCCATGGAAATTATTAATTCAGCAGTTGAGTCAGATGATGAAACTGTAGAAGAAATTATTATGGAAACCCTCTCTACCAAAACTCCTGAGAACATGGTCTTTGAGGAAATGGAATCTGCGGAAGTCACTTCAACGAATAATTCAACTCTTGATCCCAAAGGATCAAATTCTGAAGAAAGTGTTTTTAATGAAGCAAAATCTTCTGAATCTCTTCCTTCTAAGAAGAAACGATCACGTAAAAACAGAAGGCCACGGAAAAAGAAAGTTCAAAAGGAAAACCCGACTCTCAAGCAAACTGAACCAAAAGTTAAGGGTAAAGTTGCGGATACTTACTCTTGTGCTGATAACTGTGAGCTGGGTTCATCCAAGATCAAACATACACGCAAGCAATCAGCGTCAAATGAAAAAAAAGACTTAATCAATTCTCGAGAATAACACAAGCATAACTAAATGTCTTTTTCTCAAAAAGGCAAACGTGTATTGTGGATTCCAGGACACATTGCAAGAAACAATGTTCATCGTCCCTACTACTCTGGTAACACGTATCATCAGAAGGCTATGCATTCTAAATTAGTAAAAAATCGACCTCCTAAAGCCAAGCCTTCTGATGGAGACTGGAATCTAGCAAAAAGGGAAAATAAAAAATTTGCAAATACAAAAAGGTTTCAAATGAAGTCAAAAGCTACACTTTCGAAAGAAAATGCTTCAAAAAATTCAGACACCAAAATTTGGAAACCTAAAATCCCTACTAGATCCCAGTCATCGTGTTCACAACCGTCAACGTCTACCACATCACCTAAAACCTCAAGTGATATTAAGAATCATATGATCTTTCGCGAGGTCTCTTACACAGATAACAATGGTCAACTCACGTCCACTATGGCCCCGGTTCCAGTTTCTAACTGATTCCGCTAAATGTGCATGAACGACTATGGAGGGCTATCTTTAGACTTTGGTTTATTGATAGTGGTTGTTCTAGGCACATGACAGGAGACATATCAATGACATAAAAATATTCGACAGAGGATGTGTCAACTTCGCGGGAGGAGAATCTGGAAGAATCACCATGAAGGGCATGGTAAAAAATGGAGTTCTCACATTTTTAGACGTCAATTATATCCCGGAGCTGAAGCACAGCCTATTGAGCGTATCACAGATGTGCGACAAAGGAATGGAAGTTCTCTTCAACAAGAGTGACTGCGTCATTCTGAAACCAGGAATTATCATACCTGAAGACTGGTTTCTGATTGAAGCTGAATGCAGGGGAAACGCTTATGTGATTGACACGAACAAAGCTCCCACTGATCAAGTTACTTGTCTGTTCTCAGAGATAGCTGAACATGATGCTATGCTGTGGCACCGTCGATTGGGTCATCTGAACATGAAAAATCTAAATCGATTAGACAAGGGAGGTCTAGTCAGGAACTTTCCAATCAAGGATTTCATGAAGATAGAAAAATGTGAAACATGCGCTCATGGAAAACAGCATCGTAGGCCTCATAAGTCCAAACCTATGCACACGACCACAAAAGTTCTGGAGCTGCTGCATATAGATTCATTTGGTCCTGTCAATATACTTAGTATTAGAGGAAAGGCTTACTGTTTGGTCATTACCGATGATTTTTCTGGTTTCACTTGGGTGTTTTTCCTGGAGCAGAAGAGTGAGACAACTAGTTTAATCAAGAAATTTGTGACTCTTATGGAGAATCAAGCAAATGAGCAAGTAAAGATTATTCGTTGTGACAACGGGACGGAATTCAAGAATGCTGAGCTAAATGAATTTTGTGCCTTAAAGGGAATCAATCGTCAGTACAGTACAGCTAGATCTCCTCAACAGAATGGAGTAGCAGAAAGACGCAATCGAACTCTCATTGAAGCTGCCCACACAATGCTAATACATTCAGGTCTTCCATTAATATTTTGGGCACAAGCAGTGAATACGGCCTGCTATGTCCAGAATCATGGCTTGATCAATAAGCGTCACATGATGTGACAATTGTCAAAATTCCAGGTATCCGTACAATTATTAAACAATGATTAGTGCTTAATGACTGTCCTGAATTACAATTAATTACTTGAACTGCTTTCTGATTATTACCATATACATACATGTGCATCATATATTGCAAATGACATATCATTATTGCATGCAAACTTTGTTGATTCAAATGATGCACGAAACACAGTTAGCACAATTATCAGACAAATCAGAAAAATGCTGACGGAGTTCAGTACATAGACAGACATTGTGTTGAGACACAGAATGAGCCAGAAACCAAGTATTACACTAGTATAGTGTGTAGAAAAGTAAGGATCACAAAACTGCCTTCCTAGAGATAGTTTAAGTGCCGGAAAGTGCCTAAAACTCACATAAACTGCAGAATTCTACAGAAATCAGCATAAATCAGCATTTAAATACACTAATATCATGCAGAAATATGGTTAAATGGTCCTGAATGCTTTCCTAAGTGTCGGGAATCAAAACTGTCACAAAAGGGTACATAAAGCACACTAAACTGCATAGTTTAGCACCTTAACGAACCGGTAACCAACCGAACAACCGGACACTACCCGAAACACCAAATTTTCACTAGAAGCATTGTTTTAACATTACCAAGCTAGTTATGGTCCCCGAACATCATAACACACTATATAAACATCTAATAACTAAACACCTAACTAGATACTTGAAATCTAACCATGAAACCTAACTTATGTTGTTTAAACCTAAGCCTAGACCCCCCCCCCCACCTAGTTCACGGCCCAAACAAGGGCCCCACATTGAGATTTTATTTTGTTATAATATTGGATCATGTTACTACTTTATTTAACACATTAACCATTAGAGAAAGAAGTGTTGGAAAATATTATAAGTAACCTTTAGATCTTGAGGTCATCATTCTCAAACCAACAAACACTTGAACTTTCTTCTCCTCTCCTCCCTTCTTCTTGGCCGAACATAACCACCCACACACCACCATCGTTCAATCTTGTTCCATTCAATCTACATATATACAAGGGTGCTAGAAGACACATAAGGAAGCTTGGAGCCATTGGAAGCTAAAGGACCTTCACCATTGGCTTTTATCCACATCATTTTCTCTAGTGATCATCCTTAGCCTTGAGCTAGTAGTAAGAACACTATACTCTTCATTTTACATCATATTTTGTTGGTTAAAAGAAGATACATGTTGCTAATCATGATGAACACTAAGAATCAAGAACATGAAACATGAACATAAGCTTCAAATCTTAAGAAATCATGTTGTTTAGTGTTGTTGTGCTACTTGATGATTGATTGTTTATGTTAATGATGTAGATCATCATATGATCTTGTTAGATAATAATTAAAAACATAATCTTGCAAGATGAGAGGTTGTAAATATTAAAGATCCATAGATCATCCTCATATAAGTCATGAACTTGAAAGAACAAATTGTTTTCTTGTAAAGTGATGATCAAAGTAAGTATAAAGTCTTGTAAATCTATGATTTCAAGAAACTAAGTTAAAAATACAAAGTTTACTTAATCTTGGTTCTTAAAGAAATTAACCATGTGTTTAGAGGTTAAACATGTGTAGAAATATATATGTAACAAGAAAAATCCAAGAAGAAACATTTTTAGAAAATGTAATTACAAGTTGTAAAGAACTAATTTCTTTAAAAAATGTTGTTTTTAAAGAAACAACCACACTTTAAAGGGTAACTAAGCTTACTAAACACACTAGTAAGTTACTACACATTTTTGTAAATTTTCAAGTTCATGAGGTAGTGGTTTATGCTTGTTTTTGGCAAATTGGTAAGTGTAGATTGATTTATGGTTGATTGTGTTGATTTACAAGTTGTGTTGATTTACAAAAGAAAATGATATGCCTTGAAGGCATGGAAACCTCCATTTTTAGGGGAAACTATGGCAAAATTTTTCTAAAAATTAAACACTTAGAAAAATATTTTTAAACAAATACTTACAAGTATATTTCAAACCACGAATTTTCATATAAAGTTTGCCATGAATTTTGTTACAAAAATTATAAATATTGGAGGTTGATTTTTTATAAATAAAAGTGACTAAATATGTATTTAGGAAATATATATTTAGATGTCACCATGTGTGTGATTATTTGTATATTATGTGTATTAGTTATATTATTTTAGGACTTAAAATAATGCAACTCATCAAAATACCAAGAAATTACAATCCAAAATATTACCAAAATCCCAAGAATATGAATATATAAATTATACACAAATTATTGGAGAAACCAAACAAAGGAATATAACATACAAAATATTCCGGAAAATTTATTCATATGTATATTTTGGTAATAAGTATTTTGGACACCAAAAGAACAAAAATATGATTTTTACAATTATTACAAAATTATATCATAATTTTGACAAGAAGAAAATATATTATTTTTGGGTGAATAAAGATATATATTTTCTTGGAATTAATGGAAGATATATTACTTTTGGAAGAAAATATATTTTCTCAAACAAACATGAAATACATTATTTTTGGGAGAAAATGTATTTTCTTAAATAAACTTGAAATATATTATTTTTGGATGAAAAATGGATTTATATATATTTTCTATGTTAGACTTGGAAATATATTATTTTTGAGACTTGTATGAGATTTATAAATATTTTGGCCAAGGGAAAAATTATGAATAATTTTTCTAAGTAATATTTCTTAAAATCTATATTTTGGAAACTATATATTGATGTATAAGGATACTTAATAAACACAATAAAAATACGTATTTTCGTACGTATAAATACACTCCGGAATACGACACCAATTCATGGCAGAAATATACAAGTATAAGAATACAAATACAAATACACCCATCCTTGGGAAGGATATACACGTATAAATACATAAAGGTGTGAAGTTAAAATATATATTTTAACTATTATTTCAAAATTTAATAAATATAATTTAAGTTAAAATATTTATTATTTTAACAAATAATTATATAACTTGTAATAGTATTGAAGACACAAAGAAACGTAACTCAAAGACACTAATTAACACAAAGTCAAGGCACGACCCGCTCGTCTAATAAACCGTAGTACGTTTTAGGTAGTCGTGGACACCATAAGAAGCTTTGAGTTACCGTTGGTTACGAAGAACGCAAGACTGTGAGTTCATGTCCCCCCCTTTCTTTTAACTGTTTTCAGTTTTATAACTTCGGGGGTGAAGTACATGTTACAAACTGTTTACAAACGTTTATATGTGGTATGGTTAGCTAAGGAAAGGTACTGCTAGATCATGTGAGTGGTGGGTACAACGCTTAAGACCATTAATCCTCGTTGTAGGATCGAGGGATATGAGTGATAGATCTATTTGGGTGTAGCGAGCCCCGCCCATCTGGACCAGAGTTTGGCCGATGAGGTGACTATGTCTTACAGCCAGAAGCCCGGTGCAAAATCTGCTAGGTTTGAGCCTTCCTGCATCACGTCACACATATTAATGGCCTTGCAAACCATTAATCGATCTGTTCTTTGTTTCCTTGTTTACTTTCATACCAGGGTTTACAAACATACATACTTACAATGATTTCAAAGGTTTATTCGTGCACACATACAAATACATGAACTCGCTCAACTTTTGTCGATGTTTTCAAAACTACATGTATTTCAGGGAATTAAATGTGGATCTGGCTGGCGTTTGGAGGTTTCAAGTAATGATGGGAATAAAAGATGTCATCCGAAGTCTAAGGGTTTGGATAGTGTGTCTTATCCTAGATAAGACACATCTTCCAAAGCCTGGTTTTTATTAATGTCTTTTGTCGAGTCCTTGTGGAACTCTAAAACAAGTTGCATTGGTTTGTATTTGGATTTGAAGTTTGTGTTGGTTTCAAGACAATGTTGTTTGTGATGTTTTAAACTTAAATTAATGGATGAACATCTTTAGTTTTATCATAAAGATGTTTGTTATGGTTGAATGCAATGATATTAAGCAAGTCACACATAATCAAGCTTCCGCAAAAAGTCAGGGTGTGACAGTTTGGTATCAGAGCTTCGATTGTAGCGAACTAGGATTCTTTCTCAAGTCTAGACTACAATCATTAGGGCTCTCACGAAAATATTTTTACAACATGTTTTTCATTGCATACACAAAACGCCCAGATCCATGGAACAAACATTTTTACAAAAGAAAAGACAAGAAACACGATTGTAAGGTTACATTTCTGGTTTAGTCTGGGAGACTAGGAAGAATGGAAAGGATTTGTGAGGAATAATGAGGATACATGATTTCATGATATATTGTCTTTGATTGCATACTAAATGACAGTGGTTAATGTATGTTCATATGTTATGATTGTTCTGTTACAGACATTATGTCTTCATCAGAGAGCTGATTGTCCGATACTGATGCCCCATGGCTATTGTTTCGGATGACGAGATCGCACCAGAGCCAGAGATCTTTACATCTGATACTGAGAGCGACCCAGATATGCTATCAGACGACGAGGAAGACTTCCAGCCGTTCGCGTTGCCTGATTTTAGAGATGACTTACCGCTTGCTGATGGTATTCCAGACGAGGATTTTTTTGTTGTTCCCATTCCAGTCCATGATCATCTTATCATCGGGCATCCCGATGGTGAGCATATTGTGGCACCGATCCTCGCTCCTGTTCCTTTAGTGGTCATCCCTCCTTAGGATTGGCCTATTGATGATCTGTTTGATGACGACTTTGATGTGTTTGTTGATGGCCCTCCTGATGACGCCCATGGTGATGGAGAGCTAGACGAGGACGTTGTTGCTATTCTGCTTCTTGAGATCCCTGTTATCGAGTTATCCTCTGATACTAGTTTGCACTCAGATTCCTTTGAATCTGTGACGTCTTCCGCCTTGCAGGGAGTTGGATTACAACGCCATGCCACTGATACTGATGATGATATGGCCATGTCAGCTGCACCATCTCCTCCACACCATCCCAAGCTTGATCTTGAGCTAGATTTCATTCCTGCTGATCAGCCTGACGTTGCACCTGTTGATCCTGAGCCCTTACCAGATCATTACCCTATTCCTTTTGGCTTACCTGACATTGCACCCCTCATACCTGATCCAGTTCATACACCCGTTGACCCTCCTGTTATTGAGCCACTTATTCCTCCGCCTGCACCCGCACCCGCTGATGTTGCTCCTTTTCATCCTGTGGAGTCTGATGTCCTTCTCAGTTTGTTGGCTATACACGGGATGAGTTACTCTTATCACTTCAGCTCCAGTATGAGATTATGAGTCGCAGGATTTTGGAGCTTGAGATGACACCACATCAACTACCATGTCCTTTCCAGCCTGCTTTTGTTCCCCCACGTTCATCACCATCTCCATTTTCACATCCACCTGCACCTCTTACTCCTTTCCCAGAGTTTGATGCTTGATTTCTTACGGTCGAGCAGCAGATTAGTTATCTGCTGCATCATGTCTATGAGCTTGAGGAGGAGCTTGCGCATGTGCGCAACTTGCTTTTCTTTCCTCCATCTCCTCCTCCACCACCACCATCAGCATAGCTGGTTTTTGGTTTTATGTAGGTTGGATTACTTTTGATGAGAGCACCACTATTGAGTCGAGCTTGTGAAGCCTTTTGGAGACCACCTTTTGATTGTTTGACTCCTGTAGATTGGTAGACTTATTGGAAAAGGGTAGTGAGACCCTGTGTTCCTTTTGATACACTTTGTAAAGCATGTAACAATACTTTGTAGTCAATGATTAATGAAAGCTCAATCGTCATGTTCTCATTAAATACATTGTTGATTTACATGTTTGTGCCATGATTGTGATGATATATGCTTGCTTGCTATGATAAATGCTATTATACATACGTACTATATATTTATTATACAAATAAGACCTGACCGAGGCAGAACTACACGAACGAATTTCACAGGCAATCGCACAACATGAGGCCCTACGCTCCGAACACAGCGGAGGCACCTCAGGGAATAACCCACCTCATGATGATGTTTAAGTCTCCTAAGACACGTTACAATACGTTTGGACATTTCCAAGTGCATTTTGCTAATGCTTTCTGTGAATGATGCTGCTTGTGTACAGGCTGTACTTACAAGCAGTTTATGGACTGCAAACCTCTGAACTTTGACGGTACTAGAGGTGCCGTAGCCTTTGTGAGATGGACTGAGAAGACAGATTTTGTGCTACGAATGAGTAAGTGTGCGCCAGAGCATCAAGTCACTTACATTTCTAGATTGTTTCTCGACGGAGCCCTGTCATGGCGGAACCTTCAGGTTCAGACTCTAGGTGAGGCTGCAGCGTATGCTATGACTTGGGACGAGTTGAAAGAGCTGATGCGTAAGAAGTACTGTTCAAGGGCTGAAATTCAGAAGTTGGAAACCGAGTTTTGGAATCTGAAAATGGATGGTCCTAAGATAGCAGAATATGTGCAGAGATTCCATGATTTGTCTCGTGTTGTCCCTTACATGGTAGAACTAGAGTTCAAGCGAGTTGAACGTTTCATTTTGTAACACCTGTGTCACTTCAACAATCAAACAAATGCCAAACCAATGAAATATTGTATTTCATACTTGGGATTTGTAAAAATATGTGTATCATTTGCACATATCAACTCTTGTTCGATTTTAAGCTTTAAATCGCTTTCTGGAAGGTTATACGCGCTCTGATGCGTAAATATAACCAGTTTAATCCAACGAACACTCCAGAATAGTGAAATAGGCTTAACATACCTTAAATAACCTTTACATAACTTAGAAATAAGTTTTGAAGGCTTTGGTATGGCAAAAACAAGTTAATTCGCTTACAGGGACTAAATTTGACAAACTGCGAAAGTATGCCAATTTGAACTGTAACAGACATTCCGGAACATGACCATAAGTTAAACATACCATAAATATCCTTCACATAGCTTAGAAATAGGCTTTGAGGGGTTCGGTATGCTAAAATAAACTTTTGGGTCATTCAGGGACTAAAAGTGTCAAAAAGTGCACAAGTTTGCATTTTCGCGCATAACTTATGTTCTGAATACATCCGGACATCCAAAAATTTATGTAAGCATGACTATATTATGCTTTAGTGTTTGGCTTGCCAAAAAAATCCATTCGTTTCGTCATTTGGATCGTTTTTCGCGCTTGTGCGCATTCCGTCGTAATTAAGCGAACATCGCGTTCGTACGGCCAAACGAACCAACAACCGTCATATTTTTGAGCATGTTTCATGTCCACAATGTTTAGGCAACATTTTAGGGCCTTAAAGTTGGCTTTACGGGCCTTAGAAGTGTCGGAAATGGCCTTAAACACGTGCAGGGACCAAAACTGTCAATTCTGCAAGAAGTTTGCTGATCAGACAGCTAGGCGGCCCGCCTCAGTTTCTTAACATTCTTAGGCGGCCCGCGTCAGACTCCCAGAACAGATCAGAACGAACAGTCAGCGTGTACCAGCTGTTTTAACCACAACCACACACTTGCAACTTGCATATTCAGCTGATAAACATCATTTTTAGGCACCACAACTTTCCGACACTTGTACGGTTTCGATTAAGGCACGATATTCGACAAACGATCTTAACGGTGGACCGAATACTATAAATACCCCACCCCCCATTGCTTAAAAATCACTAGAATTCTGATTTGAGGAGCTCTAAGTTGAAACCATTGTTTCATACCTGAGATTCTTGAATCGGGATTAGCATTCGGGGACCCTGGGTAAGTATTCTTTCGTTCTTTTCCTTATTTTACTGCTTTTCGAGTCCGAAAGTCAAACTTTGTTTGACTTTCAGCGTTGACCAGCTTATGGTCAATGCGAAGTTCGTTTGAACTTCGCAACATGATTGTAATCACGATGGTCATAGTCCCTTGGGACTATGCCTACTGATTACCACGTTATCTAGGGTCGTAGGGTAAGCGATCTAATAAATCGCTTATACCTTCGAACCCGACCCAGTTTGGTCGATCATTAGGATCCGACCAAATACATTAGGTGACCTTAGTGTAGGGAATAACCTTCCGAGGTTATACCCTATGGTCACATCGTTTAAGTAGTTGTATGATAGGTAGTTTATATGCCTTAGGTAAATTACCAGAATACCCTTTTCATGTATAATTGGTAATTAAGCATATGTAACCTAAACCTTTGTCACATAACTGATTATGTAACATGTTTAGGCATATAACACTTGTCATAGGACTAGTTAGACGGTCCGAACGCGTTTCACGCGCACGACGCGTTAAAGTAGCATAAGCTACCTAAACGGGTCGTAATGGGTCGAAAACAATTATGTTAGGTTTCATTTAGTATGTAGGCTTTGTTAAACCAAATGACACGAGTCTCTACACTCGTTTGGTTTACAAACCCTCATTCTATCCGATCCTCCGATTTAGGTCCGGTTTATTAATGTAGTTACCTATATTAGGTGCCGTTTGATTCCGTGATCTCTAGCATTGTTTGGTTGATATACAAGGACTCCTAAGCACTCTCAAGTGAGTACATAGTTCCCCTCTTTTACCGTTTTCAAACTGTTTTGGGGTGAAGCATGTGTACCTATCTGTTACTTTCATGTTTTCCAAAAGTATAATTGATTATACATGTTATTACTTATCATTTGACAAATTGAATGACTATCTATGATTTAAGCATTGATTTCTCGAAGAACATAAAATAAAATGTTGAATTGTACTTATTTTATGTTCACCAGACCGATTGTTAGTATGATATAGCGCTATAGGATTTGACACCCCATTCCTGTTGTCATGGAATGTCTGAAACCAATTTGTTGCTCCATCCAAATAGGAATTGCCTTTGTGGTATTTCTATAGTCTCAAAGGTGTATCTTGATGCACCAGGTCTGATTGAATTCTCAAATCACACTATTAAAGTATAGTTTGATATACTCTCATGTGTGGTATTGTACAAAACCAACATATATTTTATTAATCATCTAAAGCATATTTTGATATGTTATTTACAAAACCAAAACATAGTTTAATATGTTATTTATCACATCTAAAGCATATTTTGATATGTTATTTACAAAACCAAAACATAGTTTAATATGTTATTTATCACATCTAAAGCATATTTTGATATGTTATTTATGAAACCAAAACATAGTTTAATATGTTACTACCAAATCCAAAGTATACTTTTAATATGCTACTATAAGGTTATTTATTTAATCTTACATTTATTTATACAAATTGTCACACCCCCAAAATCCACACGCGGAGTATCACCGCTTGGAGGCGTGACTGACCAGGATCAAGCCACCAATCATATTGAACATATAAGTAAATACCAAAAATCATTCATCAATACGAAAGGTGTTTTCAAAACCAAACATCAACAAATGTGTAGCGGAAGCATAAGTATGTAAACCCAATGTAAATAGTAAATTCAAACATTTAGATAATTAACATGGCATCATCGATCCATGTCCCACAACGACCTGCTCCTCCCTGTGCAAGCTCCATATGTACCTAAGGTCCTGCAAGGCATGCAAGAGAGAGTCAACAACTAGTTGAGCGAGTTCACAGTTAATAGTTGAGTAATAACGTTTGTATTGTAGTTCGTATGTTCGTTTAGTAATCATGTGTCATATGTATCGTATCGCGGCCCTCTAGGCATGTTTGCGAAGTTAGTGGGGTTTTCCCATATATGCTAGACTAGGTATAGTAGTATCGCGGCCCTTCCTGGCATGTTTGCGAAGATTAGAGTATATAGTTCGCGGCCCTTCCTAGGCATGTGTGCGAAGATTAGAGTATATAGTTCGCGGCCCTTCCTAGGCATGTGTGCGAAGATTGTCATAATATCGCGGCCAACACTTGGCGTGTGTGCGAAGATCAGTTCAATTAGTATAACCAGTCTAGTCAGTTCGTATCCATAATCCTTCCTCTCCCGGGAATCATATATCTAAGTTCCATAAACTGAACGAATAAATAATCCAACCCATTCCCATCCTGGGAATCCCATGCCTTGGCTGTGTGAACTCACCTTGGTTTGCTCGGTATGCTAAGTATGTGCTCAAAGTAACTCAATCACGTCCTAGAGTATGCATGTATAGAATAATCAGTTTGAGTTCAAGTTGTTCACGTGTAAGCAAGTAGTACGTATTCGCAAGCATTCAAGTCATGTTTAACATTTAACGGCAGTTAGTTAACTCAGTTAAGTCTCACGGAAACAGTTACTGTATGAATTACCCAGGTCGGCGAAACACCCTCTGTGTTCGCCGTGAGCCCCTTCGACGAATCCCAATCTGTTTCGTCATATACCCTTCGGCGAAACACAATCTGTTTCGTCGTGAGTTTTGTTTCGTCAAAACCTTCGTTTCGTCAAATCAGTTTCGTGAAGGCATCAGTTACGTCATAATCAGTTTCATGCAGAACCCTAGCAGCCGTCAACATCATACAAAGATCATATAGTTATCATCATACAGAAATCATTCACTAAAAGAAAAGTCATTGGCACATGTCATGTTATCGGTTCATCATTATCCTCATGATAAACAATAATTAAAATTGAAAATCAAATAGCTATCACATGTTAGAACTAGTACAATGGCCGACAATTATAAAGTGAATCCACTTTGGCTGCACTTTTGATACAAAGCACATGTACTCCAATCATCATCACTAAAATATACACAGCCATCATGTTGACATGTATTTATAATCAAATTAAATCAATCATGAGCAGGCACAACAATCTTAACATTAGATTATACGTAGTCTTTTCTTACAAATCAATTCAAATCAATCTCACATAACATGCAATACATGAAGATCTAGTTATTGATCGATTCATCATTCAGTCTTTCGATCCTAATACCTCTCAATCACAATTACCATATGAATAAAAAGGCAACCACACTATGAAACAGATGTAATAATCATGTACAGTCGATTACTAACCACAAGTTTGCTTCAAAGGGATGATCTTTCGAAGGGGTATCTCACAGCCGCACGTACACAAAGAGCTCTAGGGTTTTGGTTTAATAAATTAACCTTTTTACGTAAATGAGGAACAAATATATTAAAACCCTAATTCTGGGCCCGAAGCCCTTGTGTTAATTTGTCCGGCCCACCAATTGATGAAAACACTATTGTGTTTTCGTGATGGTGATTTCGTAGGAGAGGGGGGGTTTCGGCTAAGTATTTTTATGTGGGGGTAGGGTAAACAATCCAAGTTCCAAATTCTAATAAGTATACTACAATAATCATATAACACAACCCCATATTTCACTTCACAACTTATATTGCACTTCAATTAAATAAGCATGATTGATAATACACCGGATATAATATATAGTCACAATACGATTTAATGTAATACCAACGTGTCCAATTGTAAAACCAACAAGTCGCGTAAACGATCAATCTAATCAATTATGTGCAATAAATGTAAGGATGGAAGTCTTGGAAACTCGAGTTGTCACACAAATCACATTGGTTACACATTACATGATTTACATTGGACACATAAACATTTTGACATATTATTCAATACATTTGACAATATGTTTAAACATAGACATCTTACATTGTTTGGTTTGGTTTGAGTAAGTGATTAAGTAACGAAGCGTGTGTAATATGATACAAGCATGGTGGATACGCCGCTGGTACTTCCTATATATAAGTGTTTGTATGGTATTACATGTCGTAGCGTTATTTGAATCATTTCAATTTGAGACATATAACATTTTATACCAATAACATACTTTTCACAAGACATTGATTTACAAACAACGTATCTTATACAAATTCATTTTACATGGTTATTCCTTTAACCATACATTATTCTCTTATTTATACATATCATCTGATCTTATTGCTTTTCAAATGATTTACAAAACAAAGCAAACTACAAGGTTCATGACTAAACATTTTCTTAAACATAAGTCATGAATCTTATTTCACAAAACCTATGTATCTCACAGGCATTTTTATGCTGACGTACCTATTTTTACACATGTTTCAGGTACTGCTTTGCAATGATTGTTGTTACATGCTACATATAGGATGGACTCGTGCCTTAGCAACTTTAAAACTTGGAAGATCATAGTTGTACTTTTGATTGTATTAAAACAATGAGTTCATTTATTCAATAAAACAGAATTTATTTATGCCATGGTTATGAAACAATAATTCTGTTACAACACTCCCCGACGTTTCCGCCACGTTTGGTTGCTTTACGTGGTCGGGGTGTGACACATTTGGGGATTGGCACCCCAAATACTGAGCATGGTGACTACTTCTAAGCCTCCAACAATTACTGAAGCCATTGACTTGAGCGTGGATTTCACTGAGGAAGTGATCAGATTGGGAAAGTTTTCAATCTCCGAGCAGAAGAAGAAAGAGACTCATGTGGAGTCGTCTGGAGAGAACCAAAGGAAGTTCTCAAATTTCAAGAAGGGTACCCAAGGAAACAACAGCGGTACTAACAAGCGTAGATATGCTAACCCACCAGCCGAGGTCAGGACTGGTGCTGCAAGTTCTGAGAACAAAGGAAAAGGATACATGGGCACTCTGCTCAAATGTGATGTATGTCAGTTTCATCATGCCGGGCAGTGTAGGTTTAGGAAATGTGAAACCTGTGGAAAGAATGGTCATTCGAAGGAAACGTGCTGGGCTGGTACTGGTCGTGGGATTGGTGGTCAAAGAGGAAATGGTAATGGCAATGGAAACCGTGGTGGAAACGGTTATGGAAATAGAAATCAAGGAGGAAATAATAACCAGGGAGGTAATGGAAACTGGAATGGAAATGAAAACCAGGCAGGAAATGGAAACCGCGGAGGGAATAGTAACAACAATCAAGGCGGTAATGGGAATGGTCACGGCTAAGGTTGTTTTGGTTGTGGTGATGTTGGGCACTTCAAGCGGGATTGCCCAAAGAACAACCAAGCTCAGGGAAGAGTCTTCAACATTGGAGCTAGGGAAGTTCGTCAGGATCCAAACGTAGTCACTAGTACGTTCCCTATTAATCAACATTTTGCATCTGTGCTATTTGATACTGGTGCTGATTATAGCTTCGTATCTCTAGAATTTAAGAATATACTTGGGTTAGTTGCAAGTAGAAGCCAAAGAAGTAATTAGATATCCCGTATTCGATAGAACTAGCTAATGAGAAGCTAGTAGAAGCCAAAGAAGTAATTAGAGGTTGTGTGATAGAGCTTGGAGAGCGGGAGTTTGCGATAGATCTTCTGCCAGTTGAATTGGGAAGCTTTAACGCAATAGTTGGAATGGATTGGTAGTCGAGTAACCTAGCTGAGATCGTATGTCATGAGAAGATTATCTGCATCCCGATGGCGAATGAAGAGACGATCGTGATCCATGGAGAAAAGCATGATACGCCTCTACGGATTATCAGTTGTTTGAAGGCCCGAAAGTTTTTGCGTAAAGGATGTGTTGCCTTCTTAGCTCACGTTGTTGATAAAGAAGCCAAAGAACCAAAGCTCAAAGATATCCCTGTGGTGAGGGAATATCCTGAAGTCTTCCCTGAAGACTTGCCAGGATTACCCCCCCCCTACGACAAGTCGAATTACATATTGACTTGGTTCCAAGCGCAGCACCTGTAGCCAAGGCACCTTATCGACTTGTGCCTTCAGAGATGCAAGAGTTGTCGACGCAGCTTCAGGAGCTTCTGGACAAGGGATTCATTAGACCAAGCTTCTCGCCTTGGGGAGCTCCGGTACTATTTGTCAAGAAGAAGGATGGTAGTTTTCGTATGTGCATTGACTACCGAGAGCTGAACAAGTTAACCATCAAGAATCGGTATCCTTTGCCAAGGATTGATGATTTATTCGATCAACTTCAAGGTTCAAGTTACTACTCCAAGATCGATCTTCGATCAGGTTATCACCAGCTGTGGATTCAAGAAGAGAGTATACCGAAGACTGCCTTCAGAACTCGTTATGGACTTTACGAGTTTCTAGTGATGCCGTTTGGTTTGACAAACGCGCCGGCAGTATTTATGGACTTGATGAATCGGGTTTGTAAGCCATATCTTGATAAATTCATGATTGTATTTATCGATGATATTTTGATCTATTCACAGACAAAAGGAGACCATGAGCAACACCTTAGAGCCATCTTAGAGCTGCTAAAGAAGGAGAAGCTCTAAGCCAAGTTCTCGAAGTGCGAGTTTTGGTTATGTGAGGTACAGTTCCTCGGTCATGTAGTAAACGAGGATGGAATTCATGTGGATCCCACCAAGATCGAGGCAATTAAGAATTGGGAAACTCCAAAGATGCCAACCGAGATCCGATAGTTTCTAGGTTTAGCAGGGTATTATCGCAGATTCATCGAGGATTTTTCCAAAATCGCTCAACCGCTGACCTCCCTTACTTAAAAGGAAAAGAAGTACGAATAGGGAGACAAACAAGAAGAAGCTTTCAGCTGCTTAAGAATAAGCTTTGCGATGCACCTATTTTATCCCTACCCGAAGGCACCGACGACTTCGTGGTATACTGTGACGCCTCGCGTCAGGGATTGGGCTGTGTGCTGATGCAGCGAAAAAAGGTTATCGCTTATTCTTCACACCAGTTAAAGGTTCATGAGAAGAACTACACCACACACGATTTGGAGTTAGGCGCAGTGGTGTTTGCTTTGAAGATTTGGCGGCATTATTTGTATGGTACCCGATGCACGATTTTCAAGGATCACAAGAGCCTTCAGCACATATTCGATCAGAAGGAGCTTAACATGAGACAGTGACGTTGGGTTGAGTTGTTAAATGATTATGATTGCAAAATCAAATACCATCCAGGAAAGGCGAATGTGGTGGCAGACGCCTTAAGTAGAAAGGAAAGAATCAAGCCCATAAGGGTTAGAGCTTTAGAGTTGATTATCCAGACAGATCTCACGTTGTGTATTCGTGCTGCACAAAAAGAACCTCTGAAGAAAGAAAACTTAAAGGCTGAATATCTCTGTGGGCTGGAGAAAAAGCTGGTACCCAATGAGGAAGGAACCTTGTATTTTATGGGACGAATTTGGGTTCCGCTTTTTGGAGGTCTTAGAGATGTTATTTTCGATGAAGCTCATAAATCAAGGTACTCGATCCATCCAGGATCGGACAAGATATACCAAGATTTGAAGGATTATTACTGGTGGCCAAGACTTAAGGGCGATGTGGCTACTTATGTTGGGAAGTGTTTGACTTGCGCCAAAGTGAAGGCCGGGTATCAGAAGCCTTCAGGTCTTCTGCGGCAACTAGAGATACCCATGTGGAAATGGGAGCAAATCTCTATGGATTTCGTAACGAAGTTGCCCAAGACTCCCAGAGGTCATGATACGATTTGGGTAATCGTGGACCGTTTGACGAAGTCTGCGCACTTTTTTCCGATCAGAGAAAAGGATAACACATGTAAGCTAGCTGAGCTGTACCTAAGGGAGATAGTTGTCACACCCCGTCCACGTAAAACAACAAATCGTGGTGGAAACGTCAGGGAGTGTCGTAACAGAATCATTGTTTCACAACCATGGATTAAATAGTCTCATTTTATTGAATTATTGAACTCATTGTTTTATTACAAATCAGATAAATACAAATAATTGTCTCTCAAGTTTTAAAGTCGCTAAGGCATGAGTCCATCCTATGTGAAGCATGCATCAATAATCGTCACATAGCAACACCTGAAACATATGTGAAAATAGGTATGTCAGCATAAAAATGCATGTGAGTAACATAGGATTTGTGTATTAGATTCATGGCTTTGGATAACACAAGAAAAGGTTTTATGTTTTCAAAAATAGCCATGAATCCTTGTAAAAGTTTTGTTTCTAAAATGCGTCATTTTGGTAAAATGTTTATAGTATATACAAAAATATACTTTGGTTTTGAGATAAGCGGATGAGTAGTATATCTAAATATACTTTAGTTTTGAAATAGTTAGATAGATAGTATATTAAAATATACTTTAGTTTCGGAAATAATAGAATATATCACAAGTATAATTTGGTTTAAGAATGAAAAACATCGGTAGTATAATACATTATACTTTGGTTTTGTAAATAACGTATCAACTTATGTTTTGGTTTGAAAATAGCATATCAACTATGCTTTGGTAGTATATCAACACATACTTTAGTTTATGAAATACAAAGTCGATAGTATATCAACTATACTTTAGTAAACAATATCACGTTGGTAGTATGTCGGAACATACCTAAATCGTGGTTTGGTAATATATCAAACTATATTTTAGTAAACAATAGCATATCAAATTATGCTTTAGCAAATAGTATCACATTGGTAGTATACCGAAATATACCAAAAATCGCGATTTAGCAATACATTCAAACCTTAGTGCATCAAACTACACTTTAGAGACTATAGAAATACTACAAAGGAAAATTCTATTTGGTTAAAATTTGGTTTATGACATTCCATACAACAAGAATGGGGTGTCTAGTCCTATAGAGCTATATCGTACTACCAATCAGCTTGATCATTGTTAATGAATGTCTAAATATATATATAAAGAAACAAATAGTCGTAACAAACTTTGGAAATCAGTGTTTAAACCATGAATAATAGTTCAATTCGTCAAAAGATAGTTCTATGCATGTGTAATCATATAGTCAAAATCATTAAAATAGCGTATCGGCACATATGTATCACCCCAAAACATTTGAAAACGTAAAAGAGGGGACTATGTACTCACTTGAGATTGTAAGTGTCCTCGATTAAGTGTCCTAACAATGCTCGGAAATCAAGGATTCAAGTGGTACCTAGTAATTGGATCGCTAGTTAAACAATCGGTACCTAAATCGGGAGATTGGGAAGAATGAGGTCTCGTAAACCAAATGAGTATTGGAACTCATGTGATACGGTTTAATAAAGCCTACATTTTAAATTGGAACCTATCCTAAGTGCTTACGGCCCGTTACGACCCATTAAAGTAGCTTACGCTACTTCAACGCGTCGTTCGCGCGAATGCGCATTCGAGACGCCTAACTAGTCCTATGACAAGTATTATATGCCCTAACATGTGTAAATATGTTGCATGATCAGTTTAAGTGACAAAAGTTAAGTTACCTACGCTTAAATAACAATTATGCATGAAAAGGGAATTTTGGTCATTTACCTAAGGCATATAAACTACCTATCATACAACTAATTAAACTAAGTGACCATAAGGTATAACCTCGGAAGGTTATTCCCTATACAACTATGGTCACAAAATATGCTTGGTCAGATCCTAACGATCGACTAAACGGGTCGGCTTCGAAAGTCTAAGCGGTTGTTAAGACCGCTTATCTTACGACCCTATACAAGCACTAGACTAAAAGTGACGAGTTAAACATGTTAAAACATGTTTAACTAAGTTAGAAAACAAGTTTGATATCAAAACAAAGTGTTTTGATACCCAAAAGTAGTTTCGTTGCAAAATACACGTAAAAAGTACTTTGACCGAAACTTTGACTCGTCACTTCGACTAATCGACGTGGTAATCAGTAGGTATAGTCACATGGGACTATAACCATCGTGATTAGGCTCACGTTGCAAAGTTCGAACGAACTTTGTGTTGCCAAATCATGGTCAAAGCAGAAAGTCAAACACGGTTTGACTTTCATGCTTGAAAAGCATAAAAAGCATGAAAGAAACTTACAAAAGGTCCAAGCAATGAAGATTTGATCTCAAAATACTCAGGTATGAAGCTTCACAAGGGAGAGCTTCAACTTAGAGTAGAAATGAGATCAAGTGTGAAGAATGAATGAAGAACCCATTGCTATTTATAGGAAGATTGGATCATCAAGATCATTCCAAGTGTTTAGAAGGATCAATCTTGACCCTACACTTGTGGGACATGGTATTAAATACAATGGGAGTCGAAAACCAGCTCCAGGTATTGAGAATTTTGCATAAACAACCCTGTAAATCAAGCTAGGTGCTGAAACTGGGCTGCTGATTTTTGGACCCTGTCATGTGGCGCGCCAGGTAACACTTGGGCAGGCGCGTGGCGCGGGGGAGCTCAGTTCTAAGTTTCCAGAATTGGCGAAACAGGTCCCTGCATGCTTAAAATTTGATTTTCGGCACGTTTAAGCCCTGTTAACCCCATTTCAAGGCTCTAAAATGAAGTTAAAGTATAGGGAACTTAAAATATGCTTGAAAACATCTCGGATGTCGGTTCGTTTTGTCGTACGGTTGCATTAATCGGTTAATTACGACGAAAACTTGAACGGACTCGAAAACGATCCAAATTACACGACGAATGGTATTTTTGCATTCCAATCACTAAAATAAAATATTTTAATGATTACAAAAATTTTTGGATGTCCGGATATGTTCATAACGTATGATATGCGCGAAAATGCAAACTTATGCACTTTTTGACGCTTTTAGTCACTGTTGATCAAATAAGTTTATTTTCGCATACCGAACCCCTCAAAGCCTATTTCGAAGCTATGTAAATGATATTTAGGGTATGTTTAACTTATGATCAAGTTTTAGAATGTTCATTACTATATGAATAGACATACTTTCGCTGTTTGACGCAAATAGTCCCTGCGATCGAATAAACTTGTTTTCGACACACCAAACCCTCCAAAACTTATTTCTAAGTTATGTGAAGGTTATTTAAGGTATGTTAAGCCTAGGTCACTATTCCGGAGTGTTTTTCGTGTTAAACTGATTACATTTATGCATCAGTTCGCGTATAACCTTCTAGAAAGCGATTTAAAGCTCGAAATCGAATAAGAATTGATATGTGCAAATGATACACATATTTATACAAATCCCAAGTATGAAACACAATATTTCATTGGTTTTTTATCTGTATGATGGTCATAGTGACACAGGTGTCACAGTCTCCCCTACTTTAGGAAATTTCGTCCCGAAATTTAATTTTTGAGGAAACCTGTGAAGACAACTGTGATTGTTTCGCTTTCGAATGAATCCTTCGTACCCTAAGTAAAACTTTGGGCTACGTTTGGATTTTTAGTGAATTTGTTATTTGTCCAAGTGATGTCCTTGTAGCAGCAGAACATGGAGTTTCGAACAACGGATAGAAGTATGTTTCCTATGATGACTATTATAGGAAACTTGTGTGTGCTCGAAATTGGAGTTGGAGAGTTTAAGATAAAATAACATTGGTCAAGGTCCAGGACTTCTAGTAACTTGAATAACTCTATGTTCGCAATGTAATAAGGAACACTTATTGATGTGTGCAAAATGCAACATATAAATTTCATCAATTGTGGCATAAAACTAACCCTTTTTTAGTACTAATGTTGGATAAAGTGTGCTTTTGTCTTCCTTTTGTATTTTCAGGATTAAATGAGCTCAAATTAACAAAAGAAGCAAAAAGACAGCAAAATCTAACATAAATACAAGAAAAGGAACAAACGTGACATGCCCGACCCCACGACAGCATCTTCCCAAGCAAAACAAGAAGACAGAAGACTGAACACGCCCCGTGCTCAGCCAGCACGGGGGCGTGCCCAAGTGTCAGCAGAAAAGACAAAGTGGTAGAAGCTTCTATTGCCCACCACGGGGCCATGCTCAGCGGACACGGGGCCGTGGTCAACTATAAGATTCGCACAATCCAGGCAAATCTTCATAGTACAAAGATTCTTCTGCACACGGGGTCGTGCTCAGCGGACACGGGGGCGTGGTCAACTAATAAAGACAAGCTGCATTAAATGAAGAAAGAGAGGATGTGGACACGGGGCCATGCCCACTGGACACGGGGCCGTGCCCGAGCTTCTATTCAGCCTATAAATAGGAGTGCTTGGCTCAAGCTCAAACCATCCCTTGGCACACCACCTCTCTCACACTTCACCCACCACCCACCACCCACCACCACCATAACACCATCATCCACCACCATCATCCACCACCATCATCCATTGTCCATCATAGAGTGTGTGAGTCGTCTCGGGATCCAAGATTGATCGTAAGAGTTCTTGACAATCAAGGCCATGTTTGCCTAAGTCTCTTACATCACTTGGTGAAGACAAGTGTCTAGTGTAATACTTTTTATTTTTAATATTTTCGCACTTTTTAATTGGTTCTGTATTAATGACTTTAATAACTAGTTTCTTATGTTGAAGGTGATTCTTCCTTATCATTTGTCCGTGGTGTCTTGGCATTATTTTACAGTCTATATAAAATTAAAGATTTTCACCATTCATATCTCCACGGTCTATATGGAGGTATGTTGGCTACCTGGTCGGGGGTTAAGGGAACGGTTTGGTAAGAGTCTTGCCGTTGTTCAGCGTTTAGAGGTCCTGCAACGGACCTGGGTCAAATTTAGTAGGACCTCCTTTAATACTTAACGGTATTGGATGGCGGGGGTCCAAACTCTTTGATCCCCTCATAAGTTAACTACTATTAATACTATAACCCGGCTATTTAGGACTGTATCCCTACTGACTCAGACTACTTAGTCGAGGGTAACGTCACCTTCAAAAGAGGGGCCTACCATAATTTGCATTAATAACTTAATTAATTATCTTTCAATAATCTGACCCTTTAGGATTGTATCCTTGCTGACTCAAACTACTGGGTTGAGGGTAACGTCACCTTCAAAAGAGGGGCCTACTACAATAACTAAGATAATCTCTTAAATAAGTGCAAAAGTGCGGAAATAATCAAAGGTTACACTATACACGAGTCGGAACCAAGTGATTCATCTTGTCTATCTGTTTTTCTTTTTATTTTCAGCAATTTTAGTTAGTTTTTATTTTTCTTCGTTTAAAAACCTTTTTCTAAAACTTTTGATTTGATTAGACGTTGAGGATAAACCGGTACTAAAAGCTCTTGTGTCCTTGGACGACCTCGGTATCTTACCAACACAATACTACGCTCACGATGGGTGCACTTGCCCAAATGTGTGTTTAGTGTTAGTAAATATCGTGTTTTATAAATTTAAAACTTGGCTAAAGAAAGTGTAAAAGGGCTTAAAATATACTTAAACCTACATATACACCTAACTCTCATCAAGTTTTTGGCGCCGTTGCCGGGGACACAAGGATTTTAAGAAAGCTTAAAATCGACGGCCTAATCAGTTTTTCAAAACCTTTTTAAAACGCGCGCACATTTTTCTGCATTAATTTAGTTTTGCATTTACAGTAACTTGAACACGGGCCGTGTTCGCTGAACACGGGGCCATGCTGCACATTTTCATAAAAACACCCAGTAACAGTAGCTTGAACACGGGCCGTGCTAACTGAACACGCCCCGTGCTCAACGAAATCAGTAAATTTAATTAAAACGCCCAAATACAGATTCTGTACACGGGGCCGTGTCCACTGAACACGGGGCCGTGTCCAGACCTCTGTTTCCGTTTTTATTTTTGTTTTCTGATCTCGAGACTTGGTTGTGGTCTGCTGAGTGGTTCTTATGGATCAATACTCAGGAGGTTACAACTACACCTATGAGGAGGATGATTATAGGAGTAATTATTGCACTAATTGTAGTAACCCACACTCGGTTCAATATTGTCACTCATATCAACCATCCAATTCATACACCTACTATGAGGAGCCCAGGTACGAGCCATCAACTTCATACACATCCTATGAAGACCAATGGTATGAGCCTCCTCCCTCATACTCATATTTTGATGAACCAAGGTATGAGCCTTCTTACTCATACTTTGAGGAACCAAGATATGAGCCACCACCTTCGTATGCTTATTATGAGGAACCATGGCGTGAACAACCCACCTCATATGAGTATTATGAAGAACAAAATTACGACCCTTATCCATCATATGCTTACAATGAAGAACAATGGTGTGAACCATCTACTTCATATGGGTATTATGAGGAACAAAGGATCGAACAACCGGATTCAAGCTTTGAAAATCCCGATTCTTTTTCTATAACCGAAGTGACCGATAGGATATTAGAACACCTTAGAGTTATTGATCACTATATAAAAGAATCTCGCGCAAGGGAAGAGGAGTCCCGCGCAAGAGAACAATTAAATAAAGAAGAGATAACTGAAAGTGTAAAAATGGAAGAACAAATAAGTGAAAAACCGACACATTAGTTAAACAACGAAAAAGGTGAGTCCGACAACGTTAAAATTCAAGAAGAGTCTAATTTTGAAGAAATTAATCTCTTGTCACCTTCTTTTGAAAATCATTGTTTAGTTCCAACTCATGCTAAGTTTTTAAAAGAATTAAACACTAACACTAAAATTGACGAAACGGTAAGTGTTAAGTTAACTAATAATCAAACCTCGCTAATAAAAGAAGACCCATTTGAAATTAACATTACACCGGTTCCATGTTTCTTTCAAAATTCATTTATTAGTAATGTCACAATTGATAAAGATCTTTGCGTTAACATAATGCCTAACTACATTTTCGAAAAATTAAGTATTAGTGATTTTTCTCCACTTCAAATACCCATTTTTCTATCCAATCGGAAAGTGATAAAATCAATCGGTATAGTTGAGGATGTCTTGGTTCAAACAAATCAAATGGTAGTCCCCACCGACTTTGTCATCCTCGATGACGCTCCTCTAGTGTTGGGACGACCATTTGTAAAAACTCACGAAGCTTTGAAAAACCGGAAGTTCAACAATCTACCTCTTCAATTAGGGGCATTTAAAAGAAGTGTCGATCTTGAGCGGTCAATGAAATATCCATTCGGCAATAATGACCCCCTAATTGAAGATGAAGATGAGCCACCCGATACAAGTGAAAAGATTGACCACTTTGTTGAAAAAGAGGTCGCCATAGAACAAACTTTTAAAGTTCTTGATCAAAATGAGCAACCAAATAAGGAGTCTCCTAAAGACCCACCACTTGAGCTCAAAGAACTTCCAAAAGGTTTGGAATATGCTTTTCTAGACAAAGATGGTAATTTACCTGTAATTATTTCGTCTAAATTAAATAGCTTAGAAAAAGAAAAATTAATTAGTCTTTTGAAAAAACACAAAAATGCGATCGCTTGGAAACTTGCATGTAGTTAAAACACCACAAATTTGGGGAAAAATCTAGGGTTCTTGGACTTCATCCAGATCGAACCTCAAATTTTTGCCTAAATCTGTTTGCATTTAGTTAGATTAGTGTTAAGGGAAGTAAATCCACTTGTATTGTTCATAGATTCGCCCGATTTCTCATAAAACCCCAAACCCTTGTTTTTTAACCGAAAAAAGATAAAATTGATAGGGTAAACGGGTTATTTTGGGAAAAACGGCGCTTGGGGTTTCAATTTCGGGGAAAACCGCACCTATTGGACCAAAAATTTTCAAGTTTTCAAAACCGGGTCGAAAAATGGAATTTTTGTGTAACAGACACCTGGACACGGGGCCGTGTCCGCTGAACACGGGGTCGTGTCCAGCCCACTGTTTGCAGTTTTGTCCGAAAATGCTAACGTTTGCTAACTTTTGATGTATTCTTTCAGATGGCTAGGAAGTTCACGAGGTTTAACGCAAATGAGCTCGATGCTAGGGCTAGATATGAAGTACTTCAAACAAGACCGGAAGAATACCCGAGACAAGCATGCATGGATTTGTTAGCATTGGTAAACCAACTTGATCGCTTCAACAACCTTGTCACAGGACCACTAAGAGTCGCCTTAACAACTCGACTCCGTTC
Source organism: Helianthus tuberosus (assembly GCA_030545235.1). Lineage (NCBI taxonomy): Eukaryota > Viridiplantae > Streptophyta > Magnoliopsida > Asterales > Asteraceae > Helianthus > Helianthus tuberosus. The sequence goes on along the minus strand of CM060450.1, from coordinate 58,936,698 downwards.
CGTCCACGAATGCACTTTGGAATTCTATAGCACCTTCACATTCAACTCAAGGTGCGACCCATTCGACAATGATGGGTTAGCATTCCGATGTGGCGGAACTAGGTATTCGATCTCTATGGCACAATTTGGGTCGATTGTCGGATTGTATGCGGAAGAAGATGCAGGTAACGAGGAAAATACTGGAGGTATGCGAGAGATAGATGAAAACGATCGCCAAGCAGCGTGGGCTCAGATTGGTGAAGGGTATTACAATCCGAGCAGCACTAAGAGCACGAAGTTGAGGGATCCACTCTACCGATACATCCATAGGCTCCTCGGCTACCCTCTTAGTCAAAGACACGATAGCGGTGGTGTCGTTGGGTTAAGAGATTTGGTTGTCCTCCACTGCATCCATAACCGTAGGCACCTAGATGTTCCGTTCCTCATGCTCCGAAACATGCATCATAATCGCCTTGCTACTGCATCTACCCCTATCTTCTTTGGGGGATGGGTGTACCGTCTCTTCAAGCACTTCACCAACATACCTAGGTCATTAGCAAGGAGCCCATGGTCGGGTAGGGTAGATATAAACATCTGCCGCTCAATGAACCTAATTTATGAGGCTGAAGACGGGACGGTTAGCTTTCAAAGGATGCAAGGGCATGCATGGAACCCGCAAGAAGCACTTGTCCTCCACGCTCAACATCATCAGTACCAATACCAGCCCCATGGTGATCCGGGCCAATCTTCCTCCTCAGGAGGCGGTTTTCCTAACTTTCAAAGTTTACATGATTTGTTGCAGGAAAACCTCATGTGCACCAGGAACACCTACAATATGGCAAGTAACACGTACAACCGGGTTGGGGCGATCGAGAGAAACATATCCGATATCCAAGATGATATTGGGAATATCCGGGAGTACATGGCCGGGCATGGTGGAGATGATGATGATGATGATGACGAGGACATGGATTAGGCAGGAGGAGCGGAGGAAGAAGCGGTTGGTTGGTGATTTCCCAGGTTAACCTTTAATCTTGAACAATTTAAGGCCTGCGTGCCAAGTGTTAAACAATTTACTTTCCCTAACTTCTTTTATTTTCTGCATTTATTTTTCTTTTAACTTTGTTGACATGGATGTTGAACTTGGTAAAATTAGGATGTTTGCTATGGTGTGGTATAGTGTTGATTGATTAAGCAGGTACATACGAGGCTTATAGTACTAAGCATTAGTACTACTAAAGCCGGGACAGGAAAACCGAAGAAAGAAACCTGTTTTTCAACCTTGCAGATTGTCCACACGGGGCCATGTCCATCCGACACGCCCCCGTGCCCACTCCCCCAGACCTGTTGTTTGTTTTATTTCTGCAGACTTTGACAGACACGGGGTCGTGCCCAGCCGACACGCCCCCGTGTCCACCTTCTGTAAGTTTCGTTACTGGCACCTGAACACGGGGTCGTGCCCACCAGGCACGGGGCTGTGTCCAGCGCCCAGTAACACAAAATTTTTGCTTTTTCACATGTTTTTACACGTTTAATCAACCTAAAAACTTATTTTTGGAACACATTGAGGACAATGTGTAATTTAAGTGTGGGGGGGGGGGGGATGCTAAAACCTTGAATCTTGCAAGTCCTAAAAACAAGCCTTACACAAAACTCTATTGGAACCGCTAATCACCCCAAATTTTTTTTTTTTCAAAAAATTTCATTTTTTTACTTGTCTAGGTTTAATTCGGGAATTTCAAGTTCTAAAAAGGTTATATTTTTACAAATTTACAACCGATAGTGTCGTGATAAAAAGAACCAACATAAGAAAATTATGAAAAGGCATGGCAAACTTAGTTAAAATTTGATTATATATACTTGATCACATAAAAACCCATTCCCACAAAAGTGAGTTTTGAGCCTTTATTGAGCATACAAATACATATCATTAAACTAAATGCTCATTTTTCGTTTCTTGAGTGAATAGCCGCTTGGTTCTTACGACTCTAGAACTTGCCATGACAATACATTCCCGGTCCTTACCAACTTAAACCCGAGTAAGTAAATGATGGAGGCATTAGGACTAACCCTTTTTATTTCTACACCATTATTTTTCTTTTTTTTTACCACCTACCCAAAATCCCCCTAGTTAGCGTCTTTGAGCCTAAACCTTTTCATTTCTTAACCCAAAACCAAACACCCTTTCACCCACCAAAACCTTTTTTATTTTTAACCCTTTGTTTTAGTAACTAGCTCGGTTTTCCGTATGACTTTCAAAAAAAAAAAATTTGTTGATGATGAAGCAAAAAAAAATAAACAAACAAGTTTATCAAAAATAACTTTGTTTGAATAAAAAGATTCATCAAAATAAAAATTGCAAAAATAAAAAGTCTTTCGAAAACCGACGCTTGTTACGCTTTTTCGCCATTTCTACTAACCACTAACCACTAACCCAACCACCTACCTTTAACCCAAGCCTAACCCTTCACCCAAAAAGTCCTCTTGATATTTACAAAGGTATATAGTTAAAAAGGAGGAGGATTGATTGCTTGGCAAGCCTATGGTAGAGTAAGTTCCATGCCGCTCTCGAGAGATTCACTAAAATACATCTTCGGCCGAGTGTTGAGTGATCCCCCGTGAGGTATGTGAACTTGTATATAAAGAGAATTTTAAAGAAGCATGTTATGCCCTAATAAGTAATTTAACTTATGAAAAGTTTTAAATAAATCATGACGAATAGGATTGTAAATAAATAAAAATAAAACGTAATAAAGAATCTTGGAAATCCCGACACTCTATGACAAGACCAAAAACCTTATTTTCTACCCATTCCATTTGGGTGTGTAAAGCCACATTATAAGGAGTTTTGCTTGAGGACAAGCAAAGATTCAAGTGTGGGGGTATTTGATGTGTGCAAAATTCAACATATTATTTTCATCAATTGTGGCATAAAACTAACCCTTTTTTAGTACTAATGTTGGAAAAAGTGTGCTTTTGTCTTCCTTTTGTATTTTCAGGATTAAATGAGCTCAAATTAACAAAAGAAGCAAAAAGACAGCAAAATCTAACATAAATACAAGAAAAGGAACAAACGTGACATGCCCGACCCCACGACAGCATCTTCCCAAGCAAAACAAGAAGACAGAAGACTGAACACGCCCCGTGCTCAGCCAGCACGGGGGCGTGCCCAAGTGTCAGCAGAAAAGACAAAGTGGTAGAAGCTTCTATTGCCCACCACAGGGCCGTGCTCAGCGGACACGGGGCCGTGGTCAACTATAAGATTCGCACAATCCAGGCAAATCTTCATAGTACAAAGATTCTTCTGCACACGGGGTCGTGCTCAGCGGACACGGGGGCGTGGTCAACTAATAAAGACAAGTGCATTAAATGAAGAAAGAGAGGATGTGGACACGGGGCCGTGCCCACTGGACACGGGGCCGTGCCCGAGCTTCTGTTCAGCCTATAAATAGGAGTGCTTGGCTCAAGCTCAAACCATCCCTTGGCACACCACCTCTCTCACACTTCACCCACCACCCACCACCACCATAACACCATCATCCACCACCATCATCCATTGTCCATCATAGAGTGTGTGAGTCGTCTCGGGATCCAAGATTGATCGTAAGAGTTCTTGACAATCAAGGCCATGTTTGCCTAAGTCTCTTACATCACTTGGTGAAGACAAGTGTCTAGTGTAATACTTTTTATTTTTAATCTTTTCGCACTTTTTAATTGGTTCTGTATTAATGACTTTAATAACTAGTTTCTTATGTTGAAGGTGATTCTTCCTTATCGTTTGTCCGTGGTGTCTTGGCATTATTTTACTGTCTATATAAAATTAATGATTTTCACCATTCATATCTCCACGGTCTATATGGAGGTATGTTGGCTACCTGGTCGGGGGTTAAGGGAACGGTTTGGTAAGAGTCTTGCCGTTGTTCAGCGTTTAGAGGTCCTGCAACGGACCTGGGTCAAATTTAGTAGGACCTCCTTCAATACTTAACGGTATTGGATGGCGGGGGTCCAAACTCTTTGATCCCCTCATAAGTTAACTACTATTAATACTATAACCCGGCTATTTAGGACTCTATCCCTGCTGACTCAGACTACTTAGTTGAGAGTAACGTCACCTTCAAAAGAGGGGCCTACCATAATTTGCATTAATAACTTAATTAATTATCTTTCAATAATCCGACCCTTTAGGATTGTATCCTTGCTGACTCAAACTACTGGGTTGAGGGTAACGTCACCTTCAAAAGAGGGGCCTACTACAATAACTAAGATAATCTCTTAAATAAGTGCAAAAGTGCGGAAATAATCAAAGGTTACACTATACACGAGTCGGAACCAAGTGATTCATCTTGTCTATCTGTTTTTCTTTTTATTTTCAGCATTTTTAGTTAGTTTTTATTTTTCTTAGTTTAAAAACCTTTTTCTAAAACTTTTGATTTGATTAGACATTGAGGATAAACCGGTACTAAAAGCTCTTGTGTCCTTGGACGACCTCGATATCTTACCAACACTATACTACGCTCACGATGGGTGCACTTGCCCAAATGTGTGTTTAGTGTTAGTAAATATCGTGTTTTATAAATTTAAAACTTGGCTAAAGAAAGTGTAAAAGGGCTTAAAATATACTTAAACTTATATACACACTTCACACGCATCACTTATATATAGGAAGTACCAGCGGCGTATCCACCATGCCCTTTTTACATTGTTCCCGTTTCGTTATTCTTATCACTATAAGTCTTAACACATGACGAAACTTGCTGTGGTTTCTGTGCACTGAATTCCTTAATTATGTATGCATCCATAGTTACGTAATTCCTTGCACAGTCTGCATAGTTCATTTCATAATGCATAGGGGAAAAATAAAGCGAACAAACATGTAAAGACTTGACAAGACCACCAAAGGATCTTTTTAACTAGATTAACGAACGATATTTTTTACTAGATCAACACATGATCTCCTTAACTAGACCGTCGTATGATCTCTTTAAATAGACAACTAAAGGATCTTTTTAACTTTGAACCAAATTATCGTTTTGAAATAGCACTTTGGAATCGAAGGTTCCTACTATTTGCATAGTAAAGCCCCTTAAGGAATTTAAGATAGTACTTTGAGTATCCTTCTAACAATCTAACATATGAATATAAGGAAGATTCTACAAGGATTTAGATAGCGAGCTTTTGAATTACACATAAACACATAATCACATAATCGCGTATTCGTTAATTTAGTTATTAGCTCGTTTGTTAATTCGAATTAATGCATTTAAAGTACACCAGAAATCCAATCACGGACTTTAATTGGTACTTTAAGTATCCTAAAGGATCTAACTATGAAGATAGGAAGATCTTATAAGGATTTAGCTTTGTTTTTGTCGTATCGCAACATTCGTATAAGAACACATAAGGAATCCAATTAAGGACTCACGATAGTACCTTTAGATATCAAATCAGGGATTTGAAATGGTACTTCAAGTATCTGTTTAAGAATTTGTAACTTGTACCTTGTACTTTGTTTCTTAAAAGAAACAAGTACTTAGGATTTTCAGAGAGATCACGAGTGATCATAAAATGAAAGAATCACACGAGTAGTTTGTTTTGTAAGGAACATGGTTCCTTATTGTTGGTATTGAAGGGGCATGTCAGACATACACACAATCGTATCAGTCTCGTAAAATAAAATTGAAACAACAAATTTTATTTATATAACAGCTGAATTGTTTCAAACGTAAAAAGATAAAAAAAACAAGGAAATACAAAATTCTAATTGTTCATTGCTTCATTGTCGTTTGTGTTTGCCTCGTTTATGTTAAACACTCGTTCACGTGCTGGATTTGTGTTAACAAGTCTTGGGCAATTGTGTCGGTAGTGAGTAAGATCACCACAGTTATAGCATGACCCAGGTGGAAACTGTGCTTGAGCAGCAGCAGGATTTGCAGCAGCTTGGTTTTGGATTGCATAACGGCAGGTATTGACCAAATGTCCCAATCGCCTACAGTGGGTACATTTGTGACACTATGTTTGTTCCAGATGATGACGATTGCATTTGTTGCACAAAGGTGCAGTACCAACATAGTTTTTCCTTGTACAAGGTTGTGCTGGCTGGTTTGGTGCAACCTGATTGTTCTGAGCAACTAGCAAAGTTTTGTGAAGCCTTATGCTTCTTTGACTTTTTGGAGGACTCAGTCTGTTTATCCTTCAGTTTTTCTTGTGTAGACTCGTCAGATGGTTTCGGGTCGCCCTTTCGGAAAAGCTTACCTTTCCTGATCTGGGATTCAGTCAGGGTAGCGGATAATTCAATGGCTTGTCTGACGGTAGTAGGGTTGCTACCAGTAACGATATCCTAAACTAAGTCAGGGAGACCATCAATGTACTTATTGATCACTTTATCTAAGGGCGTAACCATGGTAGGACATAACAGGCTCAGTTCCTCATAACAGTCAGTGTAGGCTCGATGTTCACCGCTGTCTTGCTTTAGATCGTCGAATTCTCTTTCCTACGCCCTGAGTTCATGACGAGGACAAAACTCCTTCATCATTAGATCTCTAAGCTCTTCCCAAGTTTGTGCCATTGCCACATCGGCACCCCTATCCCTTATTACACCGTTCCACCATGTAAGTGCTCTTTTTTGGAATACGCTCGATGCAAACTCAACCTTTCATTCGTTTGGGCATTGCACATGACGAAACGTGCTTTCGAGACTCTTAAACCATTGTAGGAGCCCAGTGGCCCCTTCAGACCCAGTAAATGTGAGAAGCTTAGCTGAATTGAATGTCTTATAGTTGCACGAAGCATTGTTGTTTGCTTGGTTTACTTGGGTTATCAGGTTTGGGAGTACAGCAACGATTTGCTGAGTGACAATAGCTGCGAGTTCGGCGTTATTTTGAGGTTGTGCATCACGTCGAGGAGGCATATTCTAAAAGAGTAAGGAAACATGAAAAGAAACGAGTGAGATGATATCGGATAGTAAGAATTGAATGCTTAAAAGAATATCGACAAGGCATGAAGATTGTGACCATTTGTTCGTTACCTAAAACAAACAAATGACACTTTGACTAATCAAAGTAAATGGGTCATACTAATGTATCGCGAAAACATACTTTAACCTATAAGTGGACACTCACCCCCAAGAGTTCCCAGGTAAGAGTGACTAGTCCGATTATGTGGATTTGTACGAACACTCTAGCCTTAGACAGAAAACTCAAGGTACAGGCATCCACCCTTCCAGATTGCACGTGTTCACATTATTTAGACCCAAACTTTGACGAGATTTTGAAAACTTTGGAGGTTCAAAACCTTACAATAAATCATCCAAGAAAAGATGATTGGTTTTCAAAAACAGATTTGTTATTTGTGTTCTTGTTTTGGTTGTCACCTAAAGATAGGCGACAGTATTGTTTTAAGACTAAACACAAGATAAGTTGCGTTAGGGTCCTAGGAAGGTTATAGTCTAGGTCAAAGCATTACTAATAACCTAATTCCCTATAACCATTGGTTCTGATACCAACTTTTCTGTCACACCTCGACCACGTAAAACAACAAATCATGGCGAAAACGTCGGGGAGTGTCGTAACAGAATCATTGTTTCACAACCATGGATTAAATAGTTTCATTTTATTGAATTATTGAACTCATTGTTTTATTACAAATCAGATAAATACAAATAATTGTCTCTCAAGTTTTAAAGTCGCTAAGGCATGAGTCCATCCTATGTGAAGCATGCATCAATAATCGCCACATAGCAACACCTTAAACATATGTGAAAATAGGTACGTCAGCATAAAAATGCTTGTGAGTAACATAGGATTTGTGTATTAGATTCATGGCTTTGGATAACACAAGAAAAGGTTTTATGTTTTCAAAAATAGCCATGAATCATTGTAAAAGTTTTGTTTCTAAAATACGTCGTTTTGGTAAAATGTTTATAGTATATACAAAAATATACTTTGGTTTTGAGATCAGCGGATGAGTAGTATATCTAAATATACCTTAGTTTTGAAATAGTTACATAGATAGTATATTAGAATATACTTTAGTTACGGAAATAATAGATTCGGTAATATATCACAAGTATAATTTGGTTTAAGAATGAAAAACATCGGTAGTATAATACATTATACTTTGGTTTTGTAAATAACATATCAACTTATGTTTTGGTTTGAAAATAGCATATCAACTATGCTTTGGTAGTATATCAACACATACTTTAGTTTATGAAATACAATGTTGATAGTATATCAACTATACTTTAGTAAACAATATCACGTTGGTAGTATGTCGGAACATACCTAAATCATGGTTTGGTAATATATCAAACTATATTTTAGTAAACAATAGCATATCAAATTATGCTTTAGCAAATAGTATCACGTTGGTAGTATACCGAAATATACCATAAATCGCGATTTAGCAATACATTTAAACCTTAGTGCATCAAACTACACTTTAGAGACTATAGAAATACCACAAAGGCAAATTCTATTTGGTTAAAATTTGATTTCTGTCATTTCATACAATATGAATGGGGTGTCTATTCCTATAGCGCTATATCGTACTACCAATCGGCTTGATCATTGTTAATGAATGTCTAAGTAAACATATGAACCAATAAATAGTCGTAACAAACTTATGAAATCAGTGTTTAAACAATGAATAATAGTTCAATTCGTCAAAAGATAGTTGTATGCATGTGTAATCATATAGTCAAAATCATGAAAATAGCGTATCTGCACATATGTATCACCCCAAAACATTTGAAAACGTAAAAGAGGGGACTATGTACTCACTTGAGATTGTAAGTGTCCTCGATTAAGTGTCCTAACAAAGCTCAGAAATCAAGGATTCAAATGGTACCTAGTAATTGGATCGCTAGTTAAACAATCGGTACCTAAATCGGGAGATTGGGTAGAATGAGGTCTTGTAAACCAAATGAGTATTGGAACTCATGTGATATGGTTTAATAAAGCCTACATTCTAAATCAGAACCTACCCTAAGTGCTTGCGGCCCGTTACGACCCATTAAGGTAGCTTACGTTACTTCTACATGTCGTTCGCGCGAATGCGCGTTCGAGACGCCTAACTAGTCCTATGACAAGTATTATATGCCCTAACATTTTTAAATATGTTAAATAATCAGTTTAAGTGACAAAAGTTAAGTTACATATGCTTAAATACCAATTATGCATGAAAAGGGCATTTTGGTCATTTACCTAAGGCATATAAACTACCTGTCATACAACTAATTAAACTAAGTGACCATAAGGTATAACCTCGGAAGGTTATTTCCTATACAACTATGGTCACAAAATATGCTTGGTCGGATCCTAACGATCGACCAAACGGGTCAGGTTCGAAAGTCTAAGCGGTTGTTAAGATCGCTTATCTTACGACCCTATACAAGCACTAGACTAAAAGTGACGAGTTAAACATGTTTAACTAAGTTAGAAAACAAGTTTGATATCAAAACAAAGTGTTTTGATACCCAAAAGTAGTTTCGTTGCAAAATAAGCATAAACACGTACTTTGACCGAAACTTTGACACATCACTTCGACTAATCGACGTGGTAATCAGTAGGTATAGTCACATGGGACTATAACCATCGTGATTATGCTCACATTGCAAAGTTCGAACGAACTTTGTGTTGACCAAATCATGGTCAAAGCAGAAAGTCAAACACGGTTTGACTTTCATGCTTGAAAAACATAAAAAGCATGAAAGAAAATTACAAAAGGTCTAAGCAATGAAGATTTGAACTCAAAATACTCAGGTATGAAGCTTCACAAGGGAGAGCTTCAACTTAGAGTAGAAATGAGATCAAGTGTGAAGAATGAATGAAGAACCCATTGCTATTTATAGGAAGATTGGATCATCAAGATCATTCCAAGTTTTTAGAAGGATCAATCTTGACCCAACACTTGTGGGACATGGTATTGAATACAACGGGAGTCGAAAACCAGCTCCAGGTATTGAGAATTTTGCATAAACAACCCTGTAAATCAAGATGGATGCTGAAACTGGGCTGCTAATTTTTGGACCCCGTCACATGGCGCGCCAGGTAACACCTGGGCTGGCACGTGGCGCGGGGGAGCTCAGTTCTAAGTTTCCAGAATTGGCGAAACAGGTCCCTGCATGCTTAAAACTTGATTTTCGGCACGTTTAAGCCCCGTTAACCCCATTTCAAGGCTCTAAAATGAAGTTAAAGTATAGGGAATTTAAATTATGCTTGAAAACATATCGGATGTCGGTTTGTTTGGTCGTACGGTTGCGTTATTAGGTTAATTACGATGAAAACTCGAACGGATGCGAAAACGATCCAAATTACACGACGAATGGTATTTTTGCATTCCAATCACTAAAATAAAATATTTTAATGATTACAAAAATTTTTGGATGTCCGGATTTGTTCAGAACGTAAGATATGCGCGAAAATGCAAACTTATGCACTTTTTGACGCTTTTAGTCCCTGTTGATCAAATAAGTTTATTTTCGCACACCGAACCCCTCAAAGCCTATTTCTAAGCTATGTAAAGGATATTTAGGGTATGTTTAACTTATGATCAAGTTTCGGAATGTTCGTTACTATATAAATCGACATACGTTCGTAGTTTGATGCAAATAGTCCCTGCGATCGAATAAACTTGTTTTCGACACACCAAACCCTCCAAAACTTATTTCTAAGTTATGTAAAGGTTATTTAAGGTATTTTAAGCCTTGGTCACTATTCCAGAGTGTTTGTTGCGTTAAACTGATTACATTTACGCATCAGTTCGTGTATAACCTTCCAGAAAGCGATTTAAAGCCCGAAATCGAACAAGAATTGATATGTGCAAATGATACACATATTTATACAAATCCCAAGTATGAAACACAATATTTCATTGGTTTTGTATTTGTATGATGGTCGTAGTGACACATGTGTCACAATAGTCGCACGTCATGGAGTGTCTGTCTCGATTATATTTGATAGAGATGGAAGATTTGTGTCATGGATTTGGCAATCCTTTCAAGAAGCGTTTGGTTCTCAGTTGAATCTGAGTACAACTTTCCACCTGCAAACCGACGCCCAGAGCGAAAGAACGATTCAAACGCTAGAAGATATGCTACGTGCTTGTGTTTTGGATTTAGATGGCAGTTGGGATACTCATCTGCCTTTGGTTGAGTTCTCCTATAACAACAACTACCATACAACCATCCAAGCTGCACCATTCGAGATTCTCTACAGACGCAAGTGTCGATCACCGTTATGCTGGGTAGATGCAGGTGATAGACAGTTGGTTGGTTCCGAACTGGTCCAAGAGACAACTGATAAGATCATGCAGATCCGAGAGTTCATCAAGGTGGCTCGTGATCGATAGAAGAGCTATCCGGACCAAAGACGAAAACCCTTGGAATTTGGAGTGGGTGATATGGTTCTATTAAAAGTCTCACATTGGAAAGGTGTGGCACGCTTTGGGAAGCGTGGTAAGTTATACCCAGGTTACATCGGACCGTTCAGAATTTTGGAAAGAGTTGGTTCTGTAGCATACAAGTTGGAGTTACCGGCAGAACTTAATGGTGTTCATGATCCATTTCATGTATCTAACCTGAAGAAAAGTCCAACTCAAGAAACAGTGGTTATCCCTGCTGATGAGGTTCACATAGATGACACACTCCACTTTACCAAAGAACCCATTGAGGTTACTGATTGGAAGGTTAACAAGACTCGGAGGAGTAGTGTTAAACTTGTCAAGGTTAGATGGAACGCGTGTCATGGCCCAGAGTTCACTTGGGAGCGTGAAGACCGCATGAAAACAAAGTACCCTTAGTTGTTCCCCAACTCCCCTACAGCTAGTAGTAAAGCTTAAAATTTCGGGATGAAATTTTCTTAACAGGGGGAGAATATGACAACTGTCAAAATTCCAGGTATTCGTACAATTATTAAACAATGATTAGTGCTTAACGACTGTGCTGAATTACAATTAATTACTTGAACTGCTTTCTGATTATTACCATATACATACATGTGCATCATATATTGCAAATGACATATCATTATTGCATGCAAACTTTGTTGATTCAAATGATGCACGAAACACAGTTAACACAATTATCAGACAAATCAGAAAAATGCTGACGGAGTTCAGTACATAGACAGATATTGTGTTGAGACACAGAATGAGCCAGAAACCAAGTATTACACTAGTATAGTGTGTAGGAAAGTAAGGATCACAAAACTGCCTTCCTAGAGATAGTTTAAGTGCCGGAAAGTGCCTAAAACTCAGATAAACTGCAGAATTCTGCAAAAATCAGCATAAATTAGCATCTAAATACACTAATATCATGCAGAAATATGGTTAAATGGTCCTGAATGCTTTCCTAAGTGTCGGGAATCAAAACTGTCACAAAAGGGTACATAAAGCACACTAAACTGCATAGTTTAGCACCTTAACGAACCGGTAACCAACCGAACAACCGGACACTACCCGAAACACCAAATTTTCACTAGAAGCATTGTTTTAACATTACCAAGCTAGTTATGGTCCCCGAACATCATAACACACTATATAAACATCTAATAACTAAACACCCAACTAGATACTTGAAATCTAACCATGAAACCTAACTTATGTTTAAACCTAAGCGTAGCCCCCCCCCCCCCCCCCGCCACCTAGTTCATAGCCCAAACAAGGGCCCCACATTGAGATTTTATTTTGTTATAATATTGTATCATGTTTCTATTTTATTTAACACAATAACCATTAGAGAAAGAAGTGTTAGAAAATATTATAAGTAACCTTTAGATCTTGAGCTCATCACTCTCAAACCAACAAACACTTGAACTTTCTTCTCCTCTCCTCCCTTCTTCTCGGCCGAACATAACCACCCACACACCACCATCATTCAATCTTGTTCCATTCAATCTACATACATACAAGGGTGCTAGAAGACACATAAGGAAGCTTGGAGCCTTTGGAAGCTAAAGGACCTTCACCATTTGCTTTTATGCACATCATTTTCTCTAGTGATCATCCCTAGCCTTGAGCTAGTAGTAAGAACACTATACACTTCATTTTACATCATATTTTGTTGGTTAAAAGAAGATACATGTTGCTAATCATGATGAACACTAAGAATCAAGAACATGAAACATGAACATAAGCATAAAATATTAAGAAATCATGTTGTTAATGTTGTTGTGCTACTTGATGATTGATTGTTTATGTTAATGATGTAGATCATCATATGATCTTGCTAGATAATGATTAAAAACATAATCTAGCAAGGTGAGAGGATGTAAATATTAAAGATCCATAGATCATCCTCACATAAGTCATAAACTTGAAAGAACAAATTGTTTTCTTGTAAAGTGATGATCAAAGTAAGTATAAAGTCTTGTAAATCTATGATTTCAAGAATGATTTTTCAAGAAACCAAGTTAAAAAAACAAAGTTTACTTAATCTTGGTTCTTAAAGAAATTAACCATGTTTTTAGAGGTTAAACATGTGTAGAAATATATATGTAACAAGAAAAATCCAAGAAGAAACATTTTTAGAAAATGTAATTACAAGTTGTAAAGAACTAATTTCTTTAAAAAGGATGTTTTTAAAGTAACAACCACACTTTAAAGGGTAACTAAGCTTACTAAACACACTAGTAAGTTACTACACATTTTTCTAAATTTTCAAGTTCATGAGGTAGTGGTTTATGCTTGTTTTTGGCAAATTGGTAAGTGTAGATTGATTTGTGGTTAATTGTGTTGATTTAAAAAAAGAAAATGATATGCCTTGAAGGCATGGAAACCTCCATTTTTAGGGGAAACTTTGGCAAAATTTTTCTAAAAATTAAACACATAGAAAAATATTTTTAAACAAATACTTACAAGTATATTTCAAACCATGAATTTTCATATAAAGTTTGCCATAAATTTTGTTACAAAAGTTATAAATATTTGAGGTTGATTTTTTATAAATAAAAGTGACTAAATATGTATTTAGATGTCACCATGTGTGTGATTATTTGTATATTATTGTTGGGATTGAACCCTAACAGAGGAACAGATAATGTAAAGCCAAAACCAGGTCACATCAGTGGACTCACAATAAGCAGTAGTTTACACTTTGCTCTCCCCTTGACAGTGGTTATCTATTAGCTGATGAACCTTAAGTACTGCTCAAAAGAACAACTGATGATCCAAATGCTGATGTAATCCTAAAGACTGCTGAAGACAAACTCTGTTGCTCTATCTACTGCTGTCTCTTAAGTGCTGCTGAAGACACATACACTGCTCATTCAAGGACTGATCACCTTTGAAGAAAGCACTGATGTTGTTGTTGAGCATCAGTGCTTAGGCTACAATAGTGGAACGTGAAGCAGTTGTTTCCTCATGTTTTGTATTTTATTTATTATCAGTTGTTAGACATCAGTAGTTTGTGTAAGGACAGTAGATAAAGGTTGTTAGGTTGTTAGATGTCACTTTCATGGAGACGTCAGCTGAGATACCTCAGTGGTTTGGTTTGCCTATAAATGTAACAGTACCCTGTACTGTTACATTTGATTGACTGAGCGAGTTCTTCTCCTCTAGTCTAATCCTTTCATCTTGTGTGCAACCAACCTTGGGGCATCAGGCTGAGGGGGAGCTTAGTATGTAAGCATATCTGTAATCTTTTGCTTTGATTTGTAAATCATTCGACTCTATGAGAAGCAATCGTTTGTCATACTATGTTTTCCTTTGATTGTGTTTACAAAGTTTGTTATTCATTTCCGCTGCACTTTACACGTTTTCATATTCTTTAATCGTTCAAATTATACAAACAAACACAATCATAAGAGCCTCCAATCCTAACAATTGGTATCAGAGCCTGGACAGTCAATTTCGATTTAACAGTCAAATTGACATAACGGTTCGGCTCAAAATCCATTGATACTAAGGTTGGTTGTATTTTGTTGAAAAACAGAGTATCGAGTAAATCATGTTCAAAATGGTTATTCAAAAAAACTCTGTAAATCAACCAAGATGTCATATGACATGCAAATTTCATACAACAAGTGATTTCATGCATAATACACTCATGATTTCTAGATCTGAAAGTATATCTGTCAAATTATGAGATTATTTCTTATTTTCTAAATTGATTTCAACTGTTGTTATGTAAAGTGTGATGTCAAACTTTTAAATGCTAAAGTATGAACCTCAGATTAACAAAACACATGTTCATAAAAACATCTATGTTTTGTTAACATGAAAAGAGGGAAATTAAAACTTTAGTTATCCAGATCTTATGTGTTGAAAACAGGTTGAGTTCTTCAAAAGGACAAAATCAACTATGTTAAAATACATTAATAAAATTCACAAAAACTCCGAAGTGTGTTCATCTCAAAACTTCTGAAGTCAGAAGAAAAGAGAATAAACATAAAACACTGAAGAGTCAAAGTGTAGGGTAATAATGGTCATAAAGCAACGATGTGCATTCACCGGTTCAGAAAAGGGTTTTGATTCCAGGAAATGAATTACACAGATAATCATGTTTGCAATCAACTGACAAAGAAAATGGTACCAAACAGTGGACAAAATATGATCAAAATTTTCCTAACCACTATTGTCAAAACCACTGATCATTTTCATAAAACTTGAGTATGATATGATTATGTTTTCTATGGAAAATACACCAGATCCTTTCTGATACTGTTTTCAGAAAATCCTTTAACCATTTTTGTTGTTCAAAGGATTGTCACAATAACCAGGATATATTGTTCATTTTTTTTGGAATAATATATTTGGAACTTTTGCTTGTTTTTGTTGGCAAGAGTTTCAGTTCCTGTCAGGATGTAATACCTTATTTTTGTTGGTATTATCTTCCTCAGAAATGAGTCAAAAGGAAATGGTAAATTTGTCAAGATCATGTCATACTCAGGTTTGCTCAAATGTTGATTACTAACTGTGCTTGAATTACTAGGGTACTCATGTTTTAATTGAACATGAAACGAAAATGAGTTGCCTTAGCAAAAAGTTTCCATCATCTGGGGTACTGAACCACTGTCTTTCAAAATTGACATGTGGCAAAACCTTGAATGAAAATCTTCAAAACTGTTGCTGAAACACCTGCTCTTCAGATCTGTACCATTTACCCTAACCATTGTTTTGTTTCAACATCTGATCTCTAAACACTGTCCACTGCTGAAAGTTAACAACTGATCCCTCATTTCCTTGAAAAACACTGATGCTCAAAATTAGTGTCTTATCCACTGATATGCTATCCACTGATAGTAAAAATCATCCACTGCCCATAATTTTTACCGTTGTAACCACTGATGCTTGATACGTCAGTGGCTCTTAAAACAACTGTTCTCCATACTTCATCCGTCTCATCAGTGTTTGACACGTGGTTAGTTTTTAGCCCTCAGATCTTAATAACCGCTGCCACATCAGCGATCATTTTTAAATAAAACCCTGCCCTAAACCCCAAACAGGGTTTTACACTGTCGAATTGAATTCCAAAATTCTCTTCACATAGCAGTTTCCAACCTTTCTTCTCAAAACCTCCAAAATCATTCTCCGATTCTTCTTCATCAAAATGACGAAGTCAAAAGGAAAATCAAAATCAAAACCCACATCACCACCACCTTCAACTGAAGCCGCTCAAACGGCTGAAGAACCCATCGAAATACCATTCAAACAATCTCACAACTATCTGGGTTTACTCACAAAACCTACTGATAATCACACCTTTGACACCATCATTGAGTCATTATCTGCATCAAAGTACAAAACTTTGTTAACAGCAAATGCTCCCATCTATCTGCAAACCCAGAGAGAGTTTTGGAAAAAGGCGTCGCTTGAAAAACAAGACGGAAAAGTCATAGCCATTAACTCCTTGATACAGGGTAAAGCAGTTCAAATAACCCCACAGTCGATCTCCGAAGTCTTTAATCTCAATGATCAGAAAGGTAAACTCTCTTTTGAGAAAGCTGAGATGAAAACTGATTTCGTAAAAAGGGGATATGCAGAAGAATCAAAGGTAGATACCCTACAAAAGGGTTATTTTCCATCTGCACCCAGATTTTTATTTCACACACTTCTGATGTGTGCTTCGAATAAAACAACATCTTTCAACGAAATACCATTAAAAATTCAATGCCTGGGTTATGCTATTTTGAATAATCAGGACTACAACTACTCCCAGGAGATTTTCAATGACATGGTGAAAAACGTTGAAAGTAAAGCATTTTTACTTTTTCCAAGATTTTTGAGCTACTATGTTGAACAAAAATTTGAAAAGAAAAATTTAAATTTGCTAAAACAGGGTGTCCATTGTCAAATAAAAAGTTTAACAAAAGAAACATTTTCAAGGATGATGGCACCAATAAAAACAAAAGCAGAGGTACCTGAGCAGATTTTAGCGGTTACAACTGCTCCTCAGGTATCAGCTGCTGAGCCCACTGCTCCAGGTGATCATAGCAGCACTCCCACTGCTTTGAAACCCACACCTGCCACCACTAAAAAGACCAAAAAGAAAACATCCAGAAAACCCACCAAACCCAAAACAAAGGCAACTCTGGAAGATGAGATCCCAGAGGAAATGCCTGTGACAACACAAAAGTCACCACAAACCACTGGTGCTACTTCCTCACAGCAGTTGGAAGAAAGATCTCAACCCATGCCTAAAACTCCTCCTGCATCCTCACAAAAGGATCAGGTTGTAAGCACAGGGACACCACAATATGAAGCTCTGAATCCACTTGGATCCATCTTCCTCAGTCCTGATCCCAAGGACATGTCTCTTTCAACTCCCATCCCCTCACCAATAATAATGCCACAATCCATGCTACCTCTGTTGCATGCAGCTGCTATTGCACAGACACAAACCAGTTCCTCTCTATCACCTATCACTGAGAGTATACATCCACAAGGGACTGGGTCTGATGCTACTACTCCTGCTATCCCAGCAACAGTTGAGGAGGTTACGCTGCAGGAGTTACAAGTAACTCTTGTCAGTAGTTCAAGTGGAGCAGCAACTACAACTGGTGGATCAACAGATCCTCAGTTGGACAGTTGTTTCATAAGTAAGACTCCCTTGAAGGCAATTTCTTCCATGGCAACTTCGATAACCACCAGTGAGTTGGATCTAACCACTGGTACCATCAAAGGTTTATCGAGTGCTGAAGAGAGAAGTCCCCAGTACCAAGAAACAGGGGCATCAATGGGTGATTTTTGGGACTCAGTTCCTAAGTCAAACATTGATATAACCACTACAAGTGGGGATTCAGATGATCCCAGTAAAATGGGTGATGATTCAAGATATCAGGAATTGACGGGCAGAGTGGAAAAACTTGAAGAATCAGTTTCTGAAATAAAAGAGATGGTGCAGGAGATTTTAAAAGCTCAGAAAGCACAAGCCTCTGCTATTCCTGCTCAGGCACCTGCACAACATGCATTTGCTGAAAATGAGCTTTGGAATATTTTTCAACCCATGCTTGAAGCACAGCAACTTATGGCTGACAAAAAGCATGCTATTCAAGTACAAATGCTGACCAACATGGTTGAATCAAGGTTCAAGGACACTCAAGCAGATATCAAGGCCATAAAGGCAAGCATTCAAAGTGTCTCTGGCAAAGCTCCTTCTTCCATATCATTCCTTGATAACCCCCCTTCAGATAATGCCAAAAAGGGGGAGAATATCAAGCTATTGAGAAAACTGAATACGAAGGGAATTGAGCATGGCCTTCATATTGAACCTGAAAAAGCAAAAGAAAAAGAAAAGCAGGTCTCAAAACCTGTTAGCCAAACAGCTGATACAGCAGTAGTTACAAAAACTGCTGTCAGTAGCCAAACAGCTGCTATGACATCAACACACACCACTCTACCACACACCACTACAACCACTGTTCCACCATCATCATCATCTACAATCACACAATCACCACTGCTTCCTGTTATAAAACAGAAGACAACAGATGTTACAACATCTGTTGTAATGACAGCAGCGGTTGAAGCACCAGTTGTTTCAACCACTGTCAGTCAACCACAATCCACTGACATACAATCTACAACCACTGATCCACCCAAAACATCATCTGCTCCTTCTTCATTAAAAAGGAGAAGGAATCTCATATCAGATGATGATTCACCACCACCATCACCACCATCACTTCCATCACCTGCTCAAAAGCAGAAGACAACTGCTGACATATCAGCAGTTGTAATGACAACAGATGTTGAGACACCAGTTGTTTCAACAGCTGTTAGTCAGCCATCCACCACTGCTCTCACCTCTTCTACTTCACAGCCAAGGCTTTTCAACAGAATAAGAAAGCCAATACCTGCCGATGAGGGTACATATGATCCTAATGCTGCTAAGTATCCACTAGAGCTTGAAGCCATCAAAAATGAGATGAGACAATTCTGTACAGAAAAGGATCCTTCAAAAAGAAGATTCTCCTCACTCATAGGCTACATGCCACCAGAGGATATGGATGATTACCTTAAACTCAAGGCAAGGCAGGCTAAAGCAAGAGCTAAATTTGAAAGTGAACGTGAAAATCTAAGCGAAGAAGGCATTACTAAAAGACTGGATTTCTTCCTTGAAAAGGTAAAGCAGATGGAAGAATTTGCACAGGAACTAATCAAAGAAAAGGCTGAACAACGCAAAGAGCTAAGAAAACAATATCTTGCCTACATTATGAAAGAAAAATTCTATCCTGCTGAAGAAAAACAGTTTGAAGAATGGCCAATAATCGCTCTAAAGCATGAGGCTGAGAGGATTGACAGAATCAAGAATGATTCTACAAAGAAGAAAAATCCTCCAAACTGGAACAAATTCAAAAAGCTCATTGTTGATTTCACTGCTGAGTATAAAAGAAAGAAAGAGGAGCTGGTGGATGCAAAAATAGATTCTGCTGAAGCCATATCAAAGTGGTCAAGACAGCAGACTGATGAAGCCTACAAAAGGCTGAAGAAAAGAAAGACAACTATTTCAGGCACTTCTAAAAAGCAAGAACAAATGATGAAGCTTGAACAGAAGATGGGAAACCTCGACACACTGTTCCGGTCTACTTTTGCAACAAATCAAGAAGAGGGTGAACAGCTGACTGAAGAAGAGGTAATAGAGAAGGAAGCAGAGTACTTCAAAGATACCATCACGAAAATGGGTCTAAAAGAAGAAACTTCAACAAAGCTTCAAAGCCTTTTTAAGGCATTAAACAAACCTGCGTCTCCAAACACTGCTAAAGACAAGACAGAAGCTGAAAGACAAGAACTGATTGAACAAGAAACTGTAGAAAATATAGCTACAGCTGACAAAGTCTTTGAAGAAGCTTTCAAAAGAATGGCTGAAAGTCTGCAGTTGTTTTCAAGGCCATTATCCCTCAACTCATCCTCAAATAAGTCTCTCCCAAGAAACCCACTTGGCTTAAAAATACTAAAGTGGATGTCTGATCAAAAGACTCACGTATTGACCTTGGTCAGAGCCAATGGCGATGTGAAGCACATATCAAGGAAAGAAGCACTAGGCCTTAGTGTTCAAGATTTGCAGGATCTCCTTGGGCTTTCACTGTGTAGGGATGAGGATGACCAGAGTGCAAAGGAATTTGAAGCTGAATTCAAAGAACAAGCTAAGGCACTCTTGATGAGTAATAAAGGTCCTGAATAATGAAAGGTTTTGGCATTATCTGTTCCAGGGGGAGATTGTTGGGATTGAACCCTAACAGAGGAACAGATAATGTAAAGCCAAAACCAGGTCACATCAGTGGACTCACAATAAGCAGTAGTTTACACTTTGCTCTCCCCTTGACAGTGGTTATCTATTAGCTGATGAACCTTAAGTACTGCTCAAAAGAACAACTGATGATCCAAATGCTGATGTAATCCTAAAGACTGCTGAAGACAAACTCTGTTGCTCTATCTACTGCTGTCTCTTAAGTGCTGCTGAAGACACATACACTGCTCATTCAAGGACTGATCACCTTTGAAGAAAGCACTGATGTTGTTGTTGAGCATCTGTGCTTAGGCTACAACAGTGGAACGTGAAGCAGTTGTTTCCTCATGTTTTGTATTTTATTTATTATCAGTTGTTAGACATCAGTAGTTTGTGTAAGGACAGTAGATAAAGGTTGTTAGGTTCTTAGATGTCACTTTCATGGTGACGTCAGCTGAGATACCTCAGTGGTTTGGTTTGCCTATAAATGTAACAGTACCCTGTACTGTTACATTTGATTGACTGAGCGAGTTCTTCTCCTCTAGTCTAATCCTTTCATCTTGTGTGCAACCAACCTTGGGGCATCAGGCTGAGGGGGAGCTTAGTATGTAAGCATATCTGTAATCTTTTGCTTTGATTTGTAAATCATTCGACTCTATGAGAAGCAATCGTTTGTCATACTATGTTTTCCTTTGATTGTGTTTACAAAGTTTGTTATTCATTTCCGCTGCACTTTACACGTTTTCATATTCTTTAATCGTTCAAATTATACAAACAAACACAATCATAAGAGCCTCCGATCCTAACAATTATGTGTATTAGTTACATTATTTTAGGACTTGAAATAATATAACTCATCAAAATACCAAGAAATTACAATCCAAAATTTTACCAAAATCCCAAGAATATGAATATATAAATTATACCCAAATTATTGGAGAAACCAAACAAAGGAATATAACTTACAAAATATTCCGGAAAATTTATTCATAAGTATATTTTGGTAATAAGTATTTTGGACACCAAAAGAACAAAAATATGATTTTTACAATTATTACAAAATTATATCATATTTTTTACAAGAAGAAAATATATTATTTTTGGGTGAATAAAGATATATATGTTTTCTTGGAATTAATGGAAGATATATTATTTTTGGAAGAAAATATATTTTCTCAAACAAACACGAAATACATTATTTTTGGGAGAAAATGTATTTTCTGAAATAAACTTGAAATATATTATTTTTGGATGAAAAATGGATTTATATATATTTTCTAAGTTAGACTTGGAAATATATTATTTTTGAGACTTGTATGAGATTTATAAATATTTTTGCTAAGGGAAAAATTATGAATAATTTTTCTAAGTAATATTTCTTAAAATATATATTTTGGAAAATATATATTTATGTATTTTTATTAAAGATATTATTCCAGAAAAGTTAATACAAAAATTAAGTATAAGGATACTTAATAAACACGATAAAAATACGTATTTTCGTACGTATAAATACACTCCGGAATACGAAACCAATACATGGCAGAAATATACAAGTATGAGAATACGAATACAAATACACCCATCCTTGGGAAGGATATACATGTATAAATACATAAAGGTGTGAAGTTAAAATATATTAGTTTAACTATTATTTCAAAATTTAATAAATATAATTTAAGTTAAAATATATTAGTTTAACTATTATTTCAAAATTTAATAAATACCCATCCGTGGGCTCCTACAATCCTTGGCCTCATGGCCCATCCTGAGGCACCTCCGACAACGACCCTTGTTGCACTGGCCACTGTGATGCCTGTTACAGTTGTTACACTTTGGGAGGTTCCCTTGATAACCACCCTGCCTGTGACTGCCCGAAGATTGCTGACTTGGGCTCTGATAGTTGTCAGTCTTTCGCTGCTGAACTTGAGACTGTACTAAAGCTGAACCTTTGCTGGAATCCCCCTCCCATTTTCTCTTGTTATCACTGGGGGTAGCAGGAGTAGTTGCTGAAACAGTAGCAGTAGTAGTAGCGTTGATGCGTTTAGGCAGCTTGTTCTGTTCCACTGCCTGATCGGTGAGGCGATGAGCTAGCTTGACGATCTGTTGAATAGTGCCAAGATTCGCTGAGGTTACGTGGCTTTGAATTTCCGGCACCAGGCCATTGAGATACAGTTCGATACGCTTAATGGGAGGGTCCACCATAGTAGGACACAGAATAGCCAACTCATTCGATCTTCTGGTGTACGCTTCAATTTCTGACCCAGTCATTTTCAAGTGATAAAACTCTACCTCCAGCTTATGAATATCATCACGGCTACAGTATTCCTCTTTAATCAAATCCTTGAAATCATTCCAGGGTGTGGCGTTAGCAACAGCCAATCCTAACATCTGCACTTGCGCATTCCACCAAGTCAGCGCAATGCCTTCTAGTGTACCAGTGGCGTACTTCACCCTGCGAGCCTCAGGGCATTCGCACATTTCGAATACGGACTCGAGCTTTTCAAACCAATGGAGGAGTCCAACCGCTCCTTCCGTGCCACTAAAAGTAGTAGGACGACAGTCCATGAAAGTTTTGAAGGTACAAACAGGTGGCTGAGCATGCTGACCTGTTGTATATAAGAATCCAGTACAAGATTAAAACACAAGAGTTGGTTTAGGAGTGTAGGATCTAAAGATCCTAGTGTGAGTTACATCTGCAGGGTATACCTCCTGCTTGTGCGGCTGTAAGTGCCTCAGCAACTCGCTCGTTAATAAGAGCCGTCAGTTGGGCTTGCGTCATGTTGATACGTCCAGACATGATCTTCATAGTAAATATGACATAAGTGAGAGAGGTTCGCGAGTAGTGCGATAACAAAAGGGAGTAATCACACAAGTGTTCTCATGCAATAGTGTCAAGTTAACCTAAGCATACCCGGAGCAAAGTTCTATGCAATTCTAGCAAGTAGGCAATAAGACATGTACCATATTACCTAGAGTGATGAGTCTTGCACGTGGAGCGAGGCGTCGTTGTGGATCGTTGAGCACGGTTCTGGTTATAGTCTGGTTTTAATAAAAACGTCTTTCCCTTATTAAAACCGAGTTCTCTATAACCAATGGCTCTGATACCAATCTGTCACACCCCCAAATTCCACACGCGGAGTACTACCGCTTGGAGGCGGGACATGACCAGGATCAAGCCACCAATCATATTGAACATAAGTATGTATCTCAAAAGTCATTCATCAATACGATAGGTGTTTACCAAACCAAATATAAACAAGTGTGTAGCGGAAGCATTTAATGTAAACCCAACAAAAGTTTAAGTACAAAATGTTATAATGTTTAACAACACAATCACGATCCATGTCCACAACGACTGTGCCTCCCGTGCAAGCTCCAAAAGTACCTATAGTCCTGCAAGGCATGTAACAGAGGGTCAACAAAAAGTTGAGCGAGCTCACAGAAAGTAATGCGTAATAGTAAGTTTGTTTGTAACATGTGGCTCTACTGGGCCGGTAGTAAGTTCTATTGGTGGGGGCTTCCCGTGTTGTATAACCACTAGACTATTTGTAACCACTATGTGTTCTTCACAACCGAGAACAGTAATACGTACAAGTGTTACGTAGGTTTTACGTAAGTATCCTTCACAACCGAGGATAGTAAATAGCATAAGTATACGTAGGTTTTACGTAAGTATCCTTCACAACCGAGGATAGTAAATAGCATAAGTATACGTAGGTTTTACGTAAGTATCCTTCACAACCGAGGACGATGGTATGGTAGTCTAGTAATAATGTCCGCATGAATCCATTCAACCTTATTCCTTAAATCCCATTCCCAAGCCCTGGGAATCCCATGCCTTGGTAGAAGTGTGAACTCACCTTGTTTGCTCGGTATGCTAGGTATGTGCTCAAAGTAAGTCAATCACGTCCTAAAGTATGCACGTATGTGAAATCAGTTTGAGTCCAAGTTATGCACGTATAAACATGTAGCACATAATCACAATCATATACAAGATGGCTACACTTAACAGCAGTCAAATATTCCAGTTAACACTTAACAGAATTAACTCAAGTTACTGCACAGATCAGCTATTCGGCGAAACACGCATGTTGGCGAAACACAGATAATGACGAAACACATATAGTGACGAAACACATATAGTGACGAAACACATTCTGTTTCGTCGAGGTGTCCCCTGGCGAAACAGAACTTCTGATTCGTCGACTACTCTTGGCGAAACACATCCTGTTTCGCCGAGAGTTCTGTTTCGTCGATCAGTCAGTTTCGCAGACATCAGTTACAGCAGATGCGAAAAACACATAAACCCTAACAGCCGTAAAACAGCAATTCCTCAATCATACAGTAATCATTCAACGCAGAATCATCGTAACATCATCATAACATAAGTATCACAGTTCTTAACGTCTAGCACGAACCCTAGGTTATGTGTACAACATATAGATTAACATACAACATCATATCATCGATTCCTATCAAGATACTAATGTGTATTCAGAATCAGGCCATATAAACAACATTCAGAACCGAGTATCATCAACATACCCTCCTATAATCCAGAAATCAAGCATAAACACAACATGTATAAAGAAATCAAGGGACAAAGAAACCGATTTAGACGAGCACGCACTAACCGAGATATTCGAGATGAACAAGGGAGGATTCGAGAGAGAAAGATGATGGTTGATGATGGGTATCGCCTTTTCAAAAGAGAGAGTTCTAGGGTTTCTATTTTTGTTTAAAGTGTGAAACAGGAAGTCGGTTTTACTTAATATACACGAATTACCGTTCTGGGCCCTTAATGGGCTTTGCGAATCAATGGGCCGACGAAACACATCAGTTTCGTCGTGAGGTGATATGGCGAAACACACCAGTTTCGTCGGAATGTATATGGCGAAACAGTCTGTTTCGTCAGGTCCTTCCATGTTTTAAACAGTTTAAGTCTTCAACAGGTGTTTCATGTTATACAGCCAAACACAAAATCATGCAACCACAATGCGTTCATTATAAAATAACGTATACAGTTACAAGTTAAACAAGTCAAACAACTACACAGTCAAAGTCAACGTGCACTAAGAGCGAAAAAGAAAGTCGGAAACTCGAGTTGTCACATTATCCCCAACTTGAAAGAAATTTCGTCCCGAAATTTAGCATGCGGTTACTGAGGAAGCTAGGTAAGTTATCGTTTACTGGTTTTCCTGGGGTGTCACATCATCCCCCCCCCCCCCCCGTTGAGTTGGGATTTCATCCCGAACTTCTGTAGTAGCTTCAGCCTCAGTAGTAGTTGCATTGTTTTCGAACAACTGGGGATATTTGAGTTCCATTTGATCTTCGCGCTCCCAGGTGAACTCTGGGCCGCGACGGGAGTTCCAACGAACTCGTACAAGAGGTATTCTAGTGTTCTTGAGGACCTTAACATCCCGGTCCGTGATTTCAACTGGTTCCTCGACGAAATGCAATAGTTCGTCGATAGTGAGCTCCTTCAGAGGAACTATGTGGGTCTCATCTGACTGAAACTTCTTCAGATTCGACACGTGAAAGACGTTGTGAACTGCACTGAGTTCAGCAGGTAAGTTCAGTCTGTAGGCCACTTTGCCTATTTTCTCTATAACTTCGAAAGGTCCGACATAACGCGGATTGAGCTTGCCTCGTTTGCCAAAACGAACCACACCCTTCCAGGGCGAAACTTTGAGTAGTGCTCGATCCCCAACTTGGAATTCGAGTATTTTCCTGTCTTTATCGGCGTATACTTTCTGACGGTCACGTGCTGCCGCCATGCGTTGTCGTATTTGAGCAATCTTTTCAGTAGTATCAACTACCATTTCTGGACCTGTGATCTGACTGTCACCCACCTCTGCCCAACAAAGAGGTGATCGGCATTTACGCCCGTACAATGCCTCAAATGGAGCAGCTTTAATGCTGGTGTGGTAACTGTTGTTGTACGAAAATTCCACAAGTGGCAAATGTTTTTCCCAGCCTTTGCCAAAATCGATTACGCACGCCCGAAGCATGTCTTCTAGAGTTTGAATAGTGCGCTCAGATTGCCCATCGGTCTGAGGATGATAAGCTGTGCTCATGTCTAAACGAGAGCCAAAAGATTTGTGTATTGCTTGCCACAGTTCTGAAGTAAAACGTGCATCACGATCAGAGATAATAGATGTGGGCACCCCGTGCCTCGAGACAACTTCCTTAAGGTATATGTCTGCTAGAGTGGAGAACTTATCCGTTTCCTTGATAGCCAAGAAGTGAGCAGACTTTGTGAGTCGATCCACGATCACCCAAATAGTATCATTCCCACGTTGAGATCTGGGTAGACCAGTAACAAAATCCATGGAAATTTGCTCCCATTTCCATTGTGGTATCTCAGGTTGCTGGAGTGGGCCTGATGGTTTCTGATATTCTGCCTTGACTCTCGCACAAGTCAAACACTTTCTAACGTAAGTTGCTATGTGGGCCTTCATGCTAGGCCACCAATATGTAGTTCTGAGGTCGTGGTACATCTTATCTGAACCAGGATGTACTGAGTAGCGAGACTTATGAGCTTCATCCATTACAAGCTCGCGTAGGTTGCCATAGAGTGGGACCCAGATGCGTCCGGTTACATAATAGGCGCCGTCTGCCCTTTGTTCTAACCGTTGTCTTGAGCCGCGTAGAGCTTCAGCCCTGACGTTTTCCGGTTTCAATGCTTCTACCTGAGCATCTCGTATCTGTGAAGGAAGACTAGACTGAATAGTGAGTTGCAACGCTCGTACACGTCTAGGTATAGTATCCTTTCGACTGAGGGCGTCGGCCACCACATTGGCCTTGCCTGGATGGTACTTTATAGCACATTCGTAATCGTTCAGTAGCTCGACCCATCGACGCTGTCGCATGTTCAGGTCTTTCTGCTTGAAAATATACTCAAGACTCCTGTGATCGGTGTAAATGGTGCACTTGGTGCCATACAGATAATGTCGCCATATCTTGAGCGCAAAAACAACAGCTCCAAGCTCTAAATCGTGTGTAGTGTAATTCCGTTCGTGAATCTTAAGTTGGCGTGAAGCATAAGCAATAACTTTATCCCGCTGCATCAACACACATCCAAGACCTTGGATAGATGCATCGCAGTAGACTACAAAGTCGTCCGTGCCTTCAGGCAATGAGAGGATAGGTGCGCTACAAAGTCTATCCTTTAAGTGCTGAAACGCTGTATCCTGTGTATCACTCCAACGGTAAGCAATACCTTTCTGTGTCAGTAATGTAAGCGGCTGTGCAATCTTTGAGAAGTCTTTGATAAACCGTCTGTAATAACCCGCCAAACCCAAGAATTGGCGTATTTCTGTTGGTGTACGAGGCGCAGGCCAATTCTTGATCGAATCTACCTTGGATGGATCAACATGTATCCCATCCTTGTTTACCACGTGGCCTAGAAAGTGGACTTCACGAAGCCAGAAGTCGCATTTTGAAAACTTAGCGTACAGTTGTTCCGTTCGAAGGAGTTCCAGAATAAGTCGTAAATGCTGTTCGTGTTCCTCCCGATTCTTCGAGTAAATCAGGATGTCGTCAATGAAAACAATAACAAACTTGTCAAGATAAGGTTTGCACACCCTGTTCATAAGATCCATGAAAACCGCAGGCGCGTTCGTTAGCCCGAAAGGCATGACTAAAAACTCGTAATGGCCGTAGCGAGTTCTGAATGCTGTTTTGGAGACGTCCTCATCCCGGACTCTCAGTTGATGGTAACCCGACCTTAGATCAATCTTTGAGTAATAGCTCGACCCTTGCAACTGGTCGAATAAGTCGTCGATACGTGGAAGGGGATAACGGTTCTTCACCGTCACCTTGTTCAGTTCACGGTAATCTATGCACATACGAAAGGTACCGTCTTTCTTCTTTACAAATAATACTGGAGCTCCCCAGGGCGAAGAGCTAGGACGTATGAAACCCTTTTCCAAGAGTTCTTGCAATTGCTTAGACAGTTCTTCCAGTTCAGTTGGAGCTAAGCGGTAAGGCGCTCGAGCTATAGGTGCTGCTCCTGGAGCTAGCTCGATCTGAAATTCGACTTGGCGATGAGGCGGTAACCCAGGTAACTCTTCAGGAAACACCTGAGGAAAGTCGCGTACTACAGGAATATCCCCAATCTTTTTCTCTGTCGTCGATGTATCAGTAACGAGTGCTAAAATAGCTACGTGGCCCTTTCGCAGACACTTCTGAGCCTTCAAGAAGGAGATGATGCCACTCACGACACCACTCTTGTCACCTTGAACTTCGAGAGGTTCTTTGCCAGAACGAGGAATACGAATGATCTTCTCCTTGCATAGGATCTCTGCTTGCTGTTGGGATAACCAATCCATACCGATGACAATGTCGAAACTACTCAGAGTTATAGGAATGAGATCGATAGAGAAAGTCTGACCAGCGAGGATAAGATTACAACCCTGAACTATGTGTGTGGCCTCTAGACTTTTACCGTTAGCTAACTCTACTACATGTTTGGTGCTTAACAGTGTTGGTGCGCGTTTAAGCATTTTACTAACTTTCAGAGACATATAACTGATATCCGCACCCGAATCAAATAATACCGTAACATAAAAGTCGTCGAGAAGAAACTTACCCGAAACCACATTAGGATCGTTCCTTGCGTCACTCTGACCAATCACAAACATACGACCCTTTGCACCATTGTTGTTGTTGTTTCCCCCATTGTTGTTCCCAGTGCCCTGATTATTGCTGTTGTTGTTCTGGTTTCGGTTTAACTGAGGGCAGTGTCTTTTGAAGTGACCTTCAGCACCACAATGAAAACATCCCTTGTTACCCTGTTGTTGGTTCTGCTGCGTTTGCTGCTGCTGTTGATTCTGAGTTACAGGCCATGGGCTCCTACAATCCTTGGCCTCATGGCCCATCCTGAGGCACCTCCGACAACGACCCTTGTTGCACTGGCCACTGTGATGCCTGTTACAGTTGTTACACTTTGGGAGGTTCCCTTGATAACCACCCTGCCTGTGACTGCCCGAAGATTGCTGACTTGGGCTCTGATAGTTGTCAGTCTTTCGCTGCTGAACTTGAGACTGTACTAAAGCTGAACCTTTGCTGGAATCCCCCTCCCATTTTCTCTTGTTATCACTGGGGGTAGCAGGAGTAGTTGCTGAAACAGTAGCAGTAGTAGTAGCGTTGATGCGTTTAGGCAGCTTGTTCTGTTCCACTGCCTGATCGGTGAGGCGATGAGCTAGCTTGACGATCTGTTGAATAGTGCCAAGATTCGCTGAGGTTACGTGGCTTTGAATTTCCGGCACCAGGCCATTGAGATACAGTTCGATACGCTTAATGGGAGGGTCCACCATAGTAGGACACAGAATAGCCAACTCATTCGATCTTCTGGTGTACGCTTCAATTTCTGACCCAGTCATTTTCAAGTGATAAAACTCTACCTCCAGCTTATGAATATCATCACGGCTACAGTATTCCTCTTTAATCAAATCCTTGAAATCATTCCAGGGTGTGGCGTTAGCAACAGCCAATCCTAACATCTGCACTTGCGCATTCCACCAAGTCAGCGCAATGCCTTCTAGTGTACCAGTGGCGTACTTCACCCTGCGAGCCTCAGGGCATTCGCACATTTCGAATACGGACTCGAGCTTTTCAAACCAATGGAGGAGTCCAACCGCTCCTTCCGTGCCACTAAAAGTAGTAGGACGACAGTCCATGAAAGTTTTGAAGGTACAAACAGGTGGCTGAGCATGCTGACCTGTTGTATATAAGAATCCAGTACAAGATTAAAACACAAGAGTTGGTTTAGGAGTGTAGGATCTAAAGATCCTAGTGTGAGTTACATCTGCAGGGTATACCTCCTGCTTGTGCGGCTGTAAGTGCCTCAGCAACTCGCTCGTTAATAAGAGCCGTCAGTTGGGCTTGCGTCATGTTGATACGTCCAGACATGATCTTCATAGTAAATATGACATAAGTGAGAGAGGTTCGCGAGTAGTGCGATAACAAAAGGGAGTAATCACACAAGTGTTCTCATGCAATAGTGTCAAGTTAACCTAAGCATACCCGGAGCAAAGTTCTATGCAATTCTAGCAAGTAGGCAATAAGACATGTACCATATTACCTAGAGTGATGAGTCTTGCACGTGGAGCGAGGCGTCGTTGTGGATCGTTGAGCACGGTTCTGGTTATAGTCTGGTTTTAATAAAAACGTCTTTCCCTTATTAAAACCGAGTTCTCTATAACCAATGGCTCTGATACCAATCTGTCACACCCCCAAATTCCACACGCGGAGTACTACCGCTTGGAGGCGGGACATGACCAGGATCAAGCCACCAATCATATTGAACATAAGTATGTATCTCAAAAGTCATTCATCAATACGATAGGTGTTTACCAAACCAAATATAAACAAGTGTGTAGCGGAAGCATTTAATGTAAACCCAACAAAAGTTTAAGTACAAAATGTTATAATGTTTAACAACACAATCACGATCCATGTCCACAACGACTGTGCCTCCCGTGCAAGCTCCAAAAGTACCTATAGTCCTGCAAGGCATGTAACAGAGGGTCAACAAAAAGTTGAGCGAGCTCACAGAAAGTAATGCGTAATAGTAAGTTTGTTTGTAACATGTGGCTCTACTGGGCCGGTAGTAAGTTCTATTGGTGGGGGCTTCCCGTGTTGTATAACCACTAGACTATTTGTAACCACTATGTGTTCTTCACAACCGAGAACAGTAATACGTACAAGTGTTACGTAGGTTTTACGTAAGTATCCTTCACAACCGAGGATAGTAAATAGCATAAGTATACGTAGGTTTTACGTAAGTATCCTTCACAACCGAGGATAGTAAATAGCATAAGTATACGTAGGTTTTACGTAAGTATCCTTCACAACCGAGGACGATGGTATGGTAGTCTAGTAATAATGTCCGCATGAATCCATTCAACCTTATTCCTTAAATCCCATTCCCAAGCCCTGGGAATCCCATGCCTTGGTAGAAGTGTGAACTCACCTTGTTTGCTCGGTATGCTAGGTATGTGCTCAAAGTAAGTCAATCACGTCCTAAAGTATGCACGTATGTGAAATCAGTTTGAGTCCAAGTTATGCACGTATAAACATGTAGCACATAATCACAATCATATACAAGATGGCTACACTTAACAGCAGTCAAATATTCCAGTTAACACTTAACAGAATTAACTCAAGTTACTGCACAGATCAGCTATTCGGCGAAACACGCATGTTGGCGAAACACAGATAATGACGAAACACATATAGTGACGAAACACATATAGTGACGAAACACATTCTGTTTCGTCGAGGTGTCCCCTGGCGAAACAGAACTTCTGATTCGTCGACTACTCTTGGCGAAACACATCCTGTTTCGCCGAGAGTTCTGTTTCGTCGATCAGTCAGTTTCACAGACATCAGTTACAGCAGATGCGAAAAACACATAAACCCTAACAGCCGTAAAACAGCAATTCCTCAATCATACAGTAATCATTCAACGCAGAATCATCGTAACATCATCATAACATAAGTATCACAGTTCTTAACGTCTAGCACGAACCCTAGGTTATGTGTACAACATATAGATTAACATACAACATCATATCATCGATTCCTATCAAGATACTAATGTGTATTCAGAATCAGGCCATATAAACAACATTCAGAACCGAGTATCATCAACATACCCTCCTATAATCCAGAAATCAAGCATAAACACAACATGTATAAAGAAATCAAGGGACAAAGAAACCGATTTAGACGAGCACGCACTAACCGAGATATTCGAGATGAACAAGGGAGGATTCGAGAGAGAAAGATGATGGTTGATGATGGGTATCGCCTTTTCAAAAGAGAGAGTTCTAGGGTTTCTATTTTTGTTTAAAGTGTGAAACAGGAAGTCGGTTTTACTTAATATACACGAATTACCGTTCTGGGCCCTTAATGGGCTTTGCGAATCAATGGGCCGACGAAACACATCAGTTTCGTCGTGAGGTGATATGGCGAAACACACCAGTTTCGTCGGAATGTATATGGCGAAACAGTCTGTTTCGTCAGGTCCTTCCATGTTTTAAACAGTTTAAGTCTTCAACAGGTGTTTCATGTTATACAGCCAAACACAAAATCATGCAACCACAATGCGTTCATTATAAAATAACGTATACAGTTACAAGTTAAACAAGTCAAACAACTACACAGTCAAAGTCAACGTGCACTAAGAGCGAAAAAGAAAGTCGGAAACTCGAGTTGTCACAACAATGCTTAAGACCATTAATCCTCGTTGTAGGACCAAGGGACATGAGAGATGGATCTATTTGGGTGTAGCGAGCCCCGCCCATATGGACCGGGGTTTGGCCCATGAGGTGACTATGTCTTACTGCCGGAAGCCCGGTGCAAATCTGCTAGGTTTGAGCCTTCCTGCATCACGTCACACATATTAGTGGCCTTGCAAACCATTATTCGATCTGTTCTTTGTTTCCTTGTTTGCTTTCATACCAGGGTTTACAAACATACATACTTACAACGATTTCAAAGGTTTATTCGTGCACACATATAAACACATGAACTCGCTCAACTTTTGTTGATGTTTTCAAAACTACATTTATTTCAAGGAATTAAATGTGGATCTGGCAGGCGTTTGGAGGTTTCATGTAATGATGGGAATAAAAGATGTCATCTGAAGTCTAAGGGTTTGGATAGTGTATGTTATCCTTGATAAGACACATCTTCCAAAGCCTGGTTTTTATTAATGTCTTTTTTCGAGTCCTTGTGGAACTCTAAAACAAGTTGCATTGGTTTGTATTTGGATTTGAAGTTTGTGTTGGTTTCAAGACAATGTTGTTTGTGATGTTTTAAACTTAAATTAACGGATGAACATCTTTAGTTTTATCATATAGATGTTTGTTATGGTTGAATGCAATGATATTAAGCAGGTCACACATAATCACGCTTCCACAAAAAGTCAGGGTGTGACACATGAAGACTCCCTATGAAATAGTAGAAGGTCAAAAACCCTCAGTGCAACATTTTCGCACTTTTGGTTGTCCGTGTGTGCCTCTTCTCATGGATTCCAGAGGAAAATTTGAAGCTCGAGGAGATCCTTGCTATTTTATTGGCTATGCTAAAGACACCTCCTATCGTGTGTACAACAAGGTCAAGAAGCAGATCATGGAAGCATACCATGTGGGTTTGTTGGAAGAAAATCCAAAAGATGCTCGCATTGGACCTGATTGGCTATATGATTATTCCTCCCTGTTTAAACCGTTTCCTATTTTGTCTGATGATGTTGTTAATGCAGGTGCTTCGAGTGCAGGGATGCCTATTCCCATTGAAGATGAAGATGAAGATGTGCCCTTGCAAAACATGCTCAAGAAACTCACTGTGGATCCATCAGGATTTCACAAGGATACTCCAGCACAACTTCACTCTTCGACAGTTCAGGAGCTGATTTCTGAACCTGCTGCAGCTATCCCTGATGGTGCAGTCCGTAACACTGAAGCCTCTGCAGGACCCTCAAACGTTCAAGGAACTTCTTTGTTTCCAGGAGTAATCCCATCAGATTGCACTGTAGATCCTCCAGTGATCAACAAAACTACTACACCAAATGAGGAAGAGCAATCTGGAATAGCATCAAGAAGTTTCTCAAACCTTCAAAAAAACTTGCAAGCCCCTGCTGCAACAATTCCACAGCGTGTTCAGAGAAGTCACCCAATTACGAATATAATTGGCCCAGTAACTGCTGGTGTCTAGACCCGCAGCAAATCGGGAGACATCAACTCATGCCTATACTCTTGCTTCATTTCACAGATTGAGCCTAAAAACATTAATGTTGCTTTGCAGGAACCTGGATGGGTTGATGCAATACATGAAGAGCTCAATCAGTTCGAAATACTAGGAGTATGGAAGCTTGAGAAGCTACCTCAAAGAAAGCGCGCTCTTGTTGCACTGTAGATCCTCCAGTGATCAACAACGCTACTACACCAAATGAGGGGGAGCAATCTGGAATAGCATCAAGAAGTTTCTCAAACCTACAATCAAACTTGCAAGCCCCTACTACAGCAATATCACAGCGTGTTTAGAGAAGTCACCCAATCACGAATATAATTGGCCCAGTAACTGCTGGTGTTTAGACCGACAACAAATCGGGAGATATAAACTCATCCCTATACTCTTGCTTCATTTCACAGATTGAGCCTAAAAACATTAATGTTGCTTTGAAAGAACCTGGATGGGTTAATGCAATGCATGAAGAGCTCAATCAGTTCGAAAGACTAGGAGTATGGAAGCTTGAGAAGCTACCTCAAGGAAAGCGTGCTCTTGTTGCACTGTAGATCCTCCAGTGATCAACAATGCTACTACACCAAATGAGGGGGAGCAATCTGGAATAGCATCAAGAAGTTTCTCAAACCTGCAATCAAACTTGCAAGCCCCTACTGCAGCAATTCCATATTGTGTTCAGAGAAGTCACCCAATCACAAATATAATTGGCCTAGTAACTGCTGGTGTCTAGACCTGCAGCAAATCGGGAGACATCAACTCATGCCTATACTCTTGCTTCATTTCACAGATTGAGCCTAAAAACATTAATGTTGCTTTGCAGGAACCTGGATGGGTTGATGCAATGCATGAAGAGCTCAATCAATTCGAAAGACTAGGAGTATGGAAGC
Organism: Helianthus tuberosus; assembly: GCA_030545235.1. Lineage (NCBI taxonomy): Eukaryota > Viridiplantae > Streptophyta > Magnoliopsida > Asterales > Asteraceae > Helianthus > Helianthus tuberosus. The sequence continues at coordinate 58,901,409 of CM060450.1, read as the reverse complement.
TTGAGAAGCTACCTCAAGGAAAGCGTGCTCTTGGCACACGATGGGTGTTTCGCAACAAACAGGATGATACTAGACTGATCGTTAGGAAAAAGGCTCGATTAGTAGTCCAAGGTTTCAGTCAGGTTGAAGGTTTAGATTATGATGAAGTATATGCTCCAGTAGCACGTCTTGAAGCCATCTGCATTTTCTTGGAATATGCATCTTTCATGGGCTTTATATTATATCAGATGGATGTTAAGACAACATTCCTATATGGGAAGGTCCATGAGGAGATTTATGTTGCTCAACCCCCAGGGTTTGTTGATAAAGAGAACGAAGGATATGCCTACAAGTTAGACATGGCTCTGTATGGTTTGCACCAAGCACCACGTGCATGGTATGCTACCCTAACAAAACATTTTCTTGCTCATGGATACACTCGGGGGACAATCGATCAAACATTGTTCATCAAACGTGTTGAAAAGGATATCATCCTTGTTCAGATATATGTTGACGACATCATTTTCGGGTCAACGAATGATGTGCTTTGTAAAGAGTTCGAAGAGGTGATGAAAAGGAAGTTCAAGATAAGCTCTTTAGGAGAGATATCGATGTTTTTGGGCCTCCAAGTTCGTCAGAACAATCAAGGAATCTTGATTCATCAAAGTAAATACGTTAATGACGTTCTTGCAAAATTCAGCATGCCAGACTCAAAGCCGATAGACTCCCCAATTGCAGAGCGGTTGTTGTTGACTGAGGATCCTAAAGGAAGCCCTGTTAACCAGACTTTGTATTGATCCATGTTCGGTTCATTGATGTATCTAACTGCATGCCGGCCATACATCATGTTTGTCGTCTGTCAGTGTGCTCGTTATCAGGCTAATCCTAAACTCTCTTATCTAACTGTTGTTAAAAGAATTTTTAGATATTTGAAGGGAGCTCCTAAACTCGGACTTTGGTATCCCTGAGATTCAAACTTTGATCTATTTGGTTTTTCAGACAACAACTTTGGAGGGACAGACAGGGATAGAAAATCTATATCAGGTGGATGCCAATTCTTGGGAGATAGACTCATCTCATGGCAGTACAAGAAGCAGCAAGCTGTATCTCTTTCCATAGTGGAAGCACAGTATGTTGCAGTATCTGCCTTCTGCTCCCAGGTTCTTTAGATGCAACATCAGCTGGAGGTTACGGTTTGACTTATCTTGACACTACTATATAATGTGATAGTGATGCCGCTATCCAGATCACTAAAAACCCCGTCTTTCACTCTAAAACCAAGCACATTGACATCAAGGTGCACTTCATTCGAGATTACTTTGACAGAGGCTTAATTAAACTTGAACAGATCCATACTGATGCAAATACAACGGATCTTTTTGCAAAACCTATCAGCATCTCGAGGTTCAATGTGCTTGTAGACCTTTTGAAAATGATGCGCTTCACCGACTGAGCATAAAAAAGGGGGGTTTAAGAATAACGGTATCTCATCTGATAAATTTGGGCATAAAGTATTCTACTTTTTCACAAATTTAGCGGGAGAAATAGTTGCTGGGAAGTGAAATAATTTTTCGTGATAAAGAATTTGATTAACCCATGTAAGGTTTCGAAGCTGAAAAGGCTAGGATCCATTGCGATGTGTTGATAGGTCTAACGCTCGAAAAGCAAAGAGATACCAAGTGATATAAACCTAAAGGACTGGACATCACGTGGGTAAAAGACCAACGGTGTATGATTCCATGGTCTTAAATCATGCATTGATAGATAGCTAACATCTGAAGTTTCAGGTCTTTATACTGATGAGTCATCCGAGATATCAGGACTGTCTTTCTGTTGCATCCAGATTATATGCAGACCTAGGGACAGTGAGGATATCTTGAAAAAGAGCCGTAGAAAGGGCCAAAACCTTAAGACGGAAGAAAATATCATAAAGAGAATTTCGTGAGCTTATAAAAGCCAAATTCGTACCGTTAAAGGTATCTGCCCAGCCCTCGCCAGACTTCTCTGGTCACTCTGTTGTACAAAAGTACTGACCTGTTCACCAAAAAGTCTGGCGTTGTAAAAACAAAGGATGGACTCAGTATACTCACCTACTACGATGAACAGTTGGGTTTACCTTGATTGCGGGGGTATGCCTTGGAATGGGACACACAGATGTCACAGTATAATTCTACCCTAAGCGTATCACAAGGTTGAAAGTTGAAGGTTGAGCGTTAGATTTATTATATTGTTATTGTTTTAATATTATAATATTGATAACAATTACTTACTCGGTGGGTTGATTCGCTGATTTTGAAAGGGGTATGTTCTGTCTTGAAAAATATTAATAAAATAATATTAAAATAATGACTGGTATGGCCCACTATCTGGGATGGGGCCCACCTGTTTTTGACTAAGTAAAAGTCCGAACAGGCCCATCATCTCGGACAACTCATCCGAGATGGGCCTGGCTCAATGGCCGATTCGAGATAATGTATAAAAGCATCATTAGACATGGTTCGATACACATCTTGTACCAAGTCTGATAAGCATCCTGGATTCTCTCTCTCTCTCTCAAACGATCATCTCGAATCCATCTCGAATAGATCTCGAATCATCTCGAACTCAAGGTATATCATTCCGGACAAGAAGACCATCATCTCGGACGATCTTGGACAAGAAGATCATCTCGGACAATAGGATTACATCATCTCAGATAAGGAGATTCACTCGAGATGAACCCTGATTATCCGAGATGAACCTTGATCATTCCAAACCCTAACTTTGACTGCACCTTTTGACCTATTAACCTGGACTGCTTGTTGACCCCTTGTTTCTGACCTGTTGACTGTCATTTGAACTGTTGACTTTGTTGACTCATCGACATTTCAAATGAAAGTTAACTTTAGTTGAAAAGACTTAACACTTGGACGTTTAGTGCAGGTTATGGCGCAAGTGATGATGCAAGAGCAGAACCAAGGACAACTAGAGGTGGAACTCTTCCACAACCAGACTGCATATCTCTTAGACCTTCCGGCAGAATATGAGGAGATGTTCAGGTCACTGATCAGAGGCTTAAACAATGCCCGATTACACATGCATTACGAACGGAGCCGGTGATCTAAAATAACTGTATTAACACTTTCTGGAATACTACTAAAGTAAACAGACGGGGAGCTAATGGAGTTGGAGCCATCGAAGCGACAATACAGAAAAGGGAAGTTATTATTACAGAAGCCATCGTTCAGGAAGTATTAAGGCTTGGAGATCAACCGCATCATCCGACCTCATTCGAGCAAAGCAAAGTACTTGCCGCACTTCGAAAGATGAGCTATAAAGGAGGATATCCCACAGTCATGAAGAAGTTATTCCCGCCTTACTGGAGATTATTGGTGCAATTTTTCTTGCAATGCATTGCAGAGAACAAGGGTGGATATGATCAGCTGAACAAGACGCAGACTTACGCACTTGTGGCTTTGGTCAATGAATGGGATTACAGCTTCTCAGCTTTCATATTCGATAACATGAAAAAGATGCTCGAAGACCCGAAGAAGAAGATTTTCATGTTGTATCCAAGGTTCATCCAGATGATCCTCGATGAGAAACACCCATAGTTGGTCAAGGGCCCTAATTTCATAAACTTGAAGCCGATGGGGCCAGGATGCTTCGAAAATGCATGTAGAAACAAATGAGCCAAGTAGCACAACTTTGTGGGAAAATTTGCAGTTGAAAAGCACGGAAGGTTTAGTGATGTAGTGCTTGTAGTACCAGTTGTACCAGCTCCTCAACTGATGATTGCACAGATTGTGACACCCGGCTTTTCAGGCCGTACCGTACAATTGTAACACGTGTTGTGAATAGATAAAAGGCCATATTTGATTGATTATGATGTTTATATGTGAAATTTAATGAGTTGGTAAAATTAAACTTTGATAAAAATTATGTTGGCAACGGCAAGATAAACGCTTATCGCGTAACGGTTAAAATGCAAAACGAACGTCGATGACCACCCGATCAGTGTTAAAATCCTAAAAATAGTCATTTATGATTAGAATAATTATTTTAATCATATCCGTGTGGAAAAATAACTTAAAATACTAGGAAACTCTATTTTTCGAATTTAAGCGCGTACCGCGCGATGCAGTGCGTGAACCGACAAAATACTGTCAACACAGCCTGTCAAGGCAACTGATAATCATTTTAGTAATAATTTGATGAGTTTATTACTTTAGAATGATAAAAATAAATAAAAACGTATAAATCCCTATTTTTGCGATTTTAAGCGCGTACCACGCAACACAGAGCGCATACTGCCAAATACCGGCAACGTCGCCAGTCCCGGCAAACAAAATATTGTTCAATAATATTTTGGTGAGATTATTTTTATAGAGCGTTAAAAATAATTTAAAACGCGCTAAAACGGGATTAAAACGCTAGATAAAAAATCCTGGTATTCAGTAAAATACCAGTTTAAAGCCTATTATATATATGTGTGTGTATTTACGTGTATATATGAGAGAGAAAGGTGTTGTGGCAGCCATGCAATTGAGTTTCTTTCCCTCTCTCTTCCATGTATTGGTTATCAAGGGTGGTGATTGATGAGTGTGCTCATGCTTCCCCATAACTACCCAATTCCAAGACTAAAAATCATTTCAAACCAAATCATATTCTCTCTCTAAATATTCAGCCAAAAACTCCCTTCAAATATCCATAATTTTCAAAAATCTTAAGGTTCTTGTAAGAATCAACCTAAATCCAAGGTGCTTCCAAGCTATTTTGATGATCCAAAGGTGCTTTCAAGGTGAAACAAGCTCCATAACATCAAAATCTTGTCAAAACTTACTAAAATCTTGAAAGGTATAAACTTGTTTTTAAAACCATGATCTTGATTCTTGGTGATGAAAATGATAGTGAAAATTTTCTCTTGTTCTTGAGTTTAATCACAAAACTTGAAATTAAGACAAATGGGTTTTTGAAAGAAATAAAAATGAGTGTATACATATGTATGTATGGCCGAAAGTTTGTGTATATGTGGGTGAATATTTGTGTTTTTATTTTGATTGATTCTTGATTGATGAGATTATTGAAAGGTTGTTACATGCATGAAGCAAAAAGGTGTTATGAAAGAATATGTGTGTCTTGCATTATGATTAGATGATGTTCTTGAATGTTTAAACATGAGTTAAATGTATGATAGATATGATTTGATAAAAATGATATTTAATCATATTATAAACATTAAAATATGATTATTTTGAAGTATTTAATGATATAAAACATTGTCATAAGGTTTACTAGCTTTGCATGTTATACATGAGGCTTAGAAACTTGTAAAATAGGTGAAATAATGTGTTTCGTGTATGATTTAGTAAAAATCAGTTTTGAGCAGATTATAAACACTAAAATAAAGTTATTTTAAGGTGTTTAGTGACATATAACTTTTTCATAATATTTGCTAGCCTTGTATGTTGTACTTGGTGCAATAGAAGTTGTAAAATACGTGAAAGTGACTTACACAAAAACTGCACTAATCTGATTATAACCACTATTTTAATCAGTAAATAACATGTATTGTGTTAAAATATCGAGTCTTTTCGAGTTGGGATGATTATAGTAACGTTTAACGCAAAACTATGCGTTAAAACGGTCAAAAATCGGCTTTTCGAGTGATTTTTATAAAACTGATTTAGATCAGTAAGTAAACTGATGTTTTTAGTTTAAAAATAAGTATTTTAACTAATTTTAAGTCTACTTGGTGTTTGGTTGGTCATACGTGACTTCCGACGCCCGAAACCGTTACCGAATCGCTAAAATACGCATTTTCTAAGTACACTAGTATGGGTAAAATTTTGGGTAAACTTTATGTGTTAAAATGTGTAATGTGATTTAAACATGAGAATGTGAAAATATGTTAAGTTCTAACATGATTTTAAAGATTGGATTATGCATGTATATATTTGTGCGTTTAGTGCGGTAAAAACGGTAAAAATTGCTTTAAACATGAAACTTGTTGTCGAGCATGAAATTTGATACATATGAGATATTTTATGTATATTTGCTTTAAAAATGAAAAAATAGATAAGTTAACAAGATTTCGCGTGTTTCGGTGTTAAATTATGTGAATGTTTATGTATATATATTACGACGCGCAAACCGTAGATATATTGCGTATAAACGGGAGAGTTAACGGATTTACACAATAATGGTCACCAATAAAATCGTTCAAGTCGCAAAATCATAAAAATATATATATGGACTCATATATATATATTAACGTGCCAATATAATCCAAAAATAATAACTTTTCGAGATAATCTCAAAGTTATGTGAAAATTCTAAGAAATAGAGAAACATAGGATTTTTGTGATGTATATATGAATATTGATTTAAAATTGTTCCTATATATATATTAGGACATGTAGAAATCAATCTCTGGGATTGCGCTATTTAAATTACGCACCCAAAGGTGAGTGTCACTAGATCCCTCTTTTTACTGCTTTGTATATATTTTGGGGGTAGAACACGTCGTTAAAAAGGGTTTAATAATGTTTTCGAAATAAAACATACCTTTTAATATAAAATATATATTTTCGCTTAAAATATATGAGGTTTGATAAGTTACACGTTTCGAAGTAAAACGTTTTTGGATGAATGAATATTGTACGTACTGTATTTCTTAAGTGAAACAAGACCGTACAATTGGGGACGAATTCTTGACTGGGTCTCATATGATGGAGAGTAAGGGGAATTCGTACAACGTCGTGTATTAAATTGTCATATTAGTAGGATATATATATTGTACGTGAGGCAGACATCATATTGTTCTCAAAGGGAGAACCTTGCGCCCATGATGCCGTTTAATCAGTTAAGTATTGTACGCGATGAATTGTTGGTAGATCTATCGGGTTGACAACCCCGTCGTGACCGGTCGCCCCGTGCCAATGTCAAACGACGAATTAATATTCTGTTTATTGTCTAGCTTTGATTATCCCTGCATGGTTAATATATAGTTCGTATCGTCTAGCTAACATACGAGTCTGAAAGTTGACGCAATAATTTAATATACAAAACCTGGGCAATATATTACAGTTGTCGGATCGATGAACCGGCGGAAGGCCTATGGATTTTATTAAGAAAGAAAAATGGTCTTTCTTAGAATTAAATGGATGTTTTAAATAAACACCCAAACAGAAAGTTTTCCTTGGAATAAAATCTGTTAGTAAACGAATAAGTGAACTCACCCTCCTTTGTGTTGACACTTGATTTTTAACGTGTTCTACAGGTACTTGAGTTCGGCTTCGGGAATTATGGCATATCTTGTGGTTGTTGATGCATGTTTTGTTACTTAAAATGTTGGACTGACTTTTAAGACTTTCTGGGACGAATGTAATAAGATCCGTGAGGATCAAAACAACTTAACTATGTCGTGGTTGTGACGTGTCTTAAAACGTAATGTTTAAATAACTTACATTTAAAACATACTAAAATGTCCAACAATTAAATGCATTGATCGACAAGATATAAATGGGCACCAGCTTCCGTCACCACTACGTTTTATATTCCGCTGCGACGTTTTTGGGGTGTGACAGAAGTTGGTATCATAGCCATTGGTTGTTAGCAAACTAGATGTTTTCAGAGGAAAACACTAGAGTTCAACCGAAGAATTTTGAGATTTGAAATCCAAAATTCTCGAAGCCAAGATTTTTAAATATATAAACATGAAAAATTTTATCATGTATGAAAACCCTTATGTGTTTATGTGCATACGTGATTTTCTGTTTATTTAGGCCTTATGTGTTACTATTCACGTTGATCACACACTTACTTTGTACGGTTACGATATGTCACGTATCGGCCTATAGAGCCATTAGTAGTTCCGCTCACTGATGCTGTCGAGCCTACACTTGAGATTCTTTCGCCCGTCGTTATAGAGATCGCATCGGCTTCGAGAGCTGAGACAGCGTCCGCCGTGAAGAAGCAGAAGGAGATTTGGGTCAATCGCTCTCACTATGATCGTTAGTTCGCTACGTTACGCGGAGGCATGGAGACGATGAAGGACTTAGAAGGACAGATGGACTATTATGATGAGCTAGAAGAGCTTGCTAGGAAGATGTTGGACTTCCAGGGATTGAAGCATTAGTTGTTGGTTGTTTCTGTTGTTTGTTTTGTATGTCTCATTTGATGAACCCTATTTATGGCTTGCATGCCAAATTTTCAGATATTTAGGAGGAAATTTCATATAGGCTTGTTGAGGGTGTTGATGTAGACATGCCAAATTTTGATTAGTCTTCTTACTAAAAACAAGCTTTGTAATTTCTGGTATAAATATCAAATGGGTTCCTTTTGGTTTAAATTTTTTTCTCATTAATTAGTGGATATTATACATGCGCAATGTATGGTCCACTATCATTTAATGATTGAACTAATTTGGATATCGTCTTATGTTGATATTATGTTGTAATAATAGAAACGACGAAATGCCGCCAAAAGCGAGACAGGGTTCTGGACTACCTATTACCTCAGAAGAGTTGGTACAACTCATAGCCCAACACGTTAAAATTGCCATGGAATAGGGCGATGCTAACCAAAATAATGGCCAGGAACATGGACGTGTTGCTCATGGGCATGATTTTGGTGGGACTCAGATCAGAAACCCTTCAGGTGATGTAATGATTGGAAAGTTTTAATAGTTCCTATGTTATGATATAATCGAAGCGTAATTCTGATTTTCATTAACTTTGTGAACAGTACATAGATGTACACATAAAACAATCCAGGGTTGTAACCCAAGATCATTTATTGGTACCTGATGTGTGCAAAATGCAACATATAAATTTCATCAAATGAGGCATAAAACTAACCCTTTTTTAGTACTAATGTCGGAAAAAGTATGTTTTTGTCTTCCTTTTGTATTTTCAGGATTAAATGAGCTCAAATGAACAAAAGAAGCAAAAAGGCAGCTAAATCTAACAAAAATACAAGAAAAAGGGATAAACGTGGCATGCCCGGCCACCCGACAGCATCTTCCCAAGTAAAACAAGAAAACAGAAGGCTGAACACGCCCCGTGCTCACTGAGCACGGGGGCGTGCCCAAGTGTCTGGAGAAAAAAACAAAGTTGTAGATGCTTCTATCACCCACCACGGGGGCGTGCCCAGCAGACACGGGGCCGTGGTCAACTCTAAGATTCGCAGAATCTGAGGAAATCTTGATAGTACAGATACACTTCTGCACACGGGGTCGTGCCCAGCGGACACGGGGGCGTGGTCAACTAATGCAGACAAACTGCAATTAATGAAGAAAAAGAAGGAGGATGGACACGGGGCCTTGCCCAATGGACACGGGGCCATGCCCGAGCTACAGTTCAGGCTATAAATAGGGGTGCTTGGCTCATTTGCAAACCATCCATTGACACACCACCTCTCTCACACTTCACCCACACTCCACCACCACCACACCACCATCATCCACCACCGTCATCCATCATCCATCATAGAGTGTGTGAGTCATCTCGGGATCCAAGATTGATCGTAAGAGTTCTTGACAATCAAAGGCCATGTTTGCCTAAGTCTCTTACATCACTTGGTGAAGACAAGTGTCTAGTGTAATACTTTTTATTTTTAATCTTTTCGCACTTTTTATTTGGTTTTGTATTAATGACTTTAATAACTAGTTTCTTATGTTGAAGGTGATTTTTACTTATCGTTTGTCCGTGGTGTCTTGGCATTATTTTACGATCTATATAAAATAAAAGATTTTCACCATTCATATCTCCACGGTCTATATGGAGATATGTTGGCCACCTGGTCGGGGGTTAAGGGAACGATTTGGTAAGAGTCTTGCCTTGTTCAATGTATAGATCCTGCAAGGACCTGGGTCAAATTTAGTAGGACCTCCTTCAATACCCACTGGTATTGGATGGCGGGGGTCCAAACTCTTTGATCTCCTCATATGTAAGCTACTATTAATACTTTAACCCGGCTACTTAGGACTGTATCCCTGCTGACTCAGACTACTTAGCCGAGGGTAACGTCACCTTCAAAAGAGGGGCCTACCACATTATGCATTAATAACTTAATTAATTATCTTTCAATAATCCGACCCTTTAGGATTGTATCCTTGCTGACTCAAACTACTGGGTTGAGGGTAACGTCACCTTCAAAAGAGGGGCCTACTACAATAACTAAGATAATCTCTTAAAAAGTGCAAAAGTGCGGAAATAATCAAAGGTTACACTAAACACGAGTCAGATCCAAGTGATTCATCTTGTCTATCTGTTTTTATTTTTATTTTATTTTTCAGCATTTTAGTTAGTTTTATTTTTCTAGTTTTAAAAATATTTTTCTAAACTTTTGATTTGATTAGACGTTGAGGATAAACCGGTACTAAAAGCTCTTGTGTCCTTGGACGACCTCGGTATCTTACCAACACTATACTACGCTCACGATGGGTGCACTTGCCCATATGTGTGTTTAGTGTTAGTAAATATCGTGTTTTATAAATTTAAAACTTGGCTAAAAAAGTGTAAAAAGGGCTTAAAATATACATTAAAAACCATACACACTTCACACGCATCAAGCTTTTGGCGCCGTTGCTGGGGACACAAGGATTTTAAGAAAGTTAGGAATCAACGGCCTAATCGTTTTTTCTAAATTTTTCTGTTTTTTTTTTTTTTTATTGTCTTAGATTTTCAGCTTGTGTAGAACTCAGCACGGGGCGTGCCCGCTGAACACGCCACCGTGCTCAATCTTTGGTACTGGCAATCCTGTTTTAAGTCAGACAGTAAGCTGAACACGGGGTCGTGCCCACTCAACACACCCCCGTGCCCAAGTTTCAGTTACTGAAAACAGAACCGTAAGATCCCGACGGTTGGTAATTTCTGACACAAACATGAGTGATACTGATATTTTTTACTTTCGGCACTCTTATGGTACGTGGTGTCAAATATGTGGTGGCTCCCATAAAGATTTAGAATGTTATTTTCTAAATTATAAGCCCCATTATATAGACCCATTGTTTTCCTATAGCCTTAAGAGGGGCGAAAGTAAAAATAATCCCTATCTCTCCTTCGAATACTCTCAACCGGATCTTCTAGGAGAAATGCTTCTTGATGAATTATTTCAATTGGAAGATCTAATTCTTAATTGGTTAAAAGAACTTAAGATGGATTTCAGTAATGCATCTCAAGATGATACCCAAGAAGAATTGTTGGGATCACATTCGAATAAAAACAACTTCCTTGTTCCCGATATTACCTCTAGCTCTAGCGAAGACGTGGGCGATAGTCGTCCCTGTGTCGATTGTGCCATGAAGGACTCTCCATCGACTTCGTTCGATGCATACATAGACCTGAGCGATTCGGCATACACCTTCTTTAATGAGAGCCCGGGAAAGGGTTGGACTTGTCCACCTACATTTAGCATAGGAATCACCCTCACCGACAACCTCTTGCGTTCTCGTCTTAATCTAGAGCAATTAAGGTATCTTAGGCACTTTGGGGTTGTTCCATCCAGTAAGGAACCACCCGATCCGGATGAATTCCTTAGAAATAGATGAAACTCCATAAACAGCCTCTAGACACGTGGCCGTGTCCAGGTCAGCACGCCCCCGTGTCCACCCAAAGATTCCCGTCTGATTTCGTGTCAGAATACGGACAAAATGTGTCAGGATTTCATCTGCACATGGGGCTGTGCCCAGCCGGCACGAGGCCGTGTGCAGCGTGCTGTCGTTTTCTATAAATGCAGCCAAGAATCCTGCACATTTGGACCATTCCAGGGATAGAGATTTGAGGGAATCTTCTCACATACCATCCTAGGTATGTTCTAAAAGAAGTTTCTTAACAACCTTCTTGTCCTTTCCTCTTTTATCCATTACCTTCTTCTTCAATTTTTCTTGACACCTCCATGAGAGCTTGAAATCTCCATAATTCCAAGCCTTATTGAGATGTTTGTTAGATTTTTATTCAAGGAATCTTGTTAAAAATAACTTCTACAACAATGTTTTAAGTTGTTTCTGCTTAAAAACGTTTTAAAAATCAGGAAAACAAATTAAAACACCAAGATTCCTTGTTCCAAAAATCTGCAGATATCTGAACACGGGGCCGTGCTCATTGAGCACGGGGCCGTGTCCGAGGTACCGTTTACAAAAAATTGAGTTATTTTCGGTATGTTTTCTCAGAATGGTGAGCAGAACTAGCGGAACATCTTCATCGCACTCCAGGAACAACCGACAAGGAAGAAGGTCATCAACGGTTAGAGATTCTCTTGTAAACTATGTTTACGCTTTAAGAGAAGCCATTGATGAGATGACGGGAGTGGAAGAAGCGTTGGTCGACCGTATCAATCATTTGACGGTGGGACTAGAGGGTTGTCTTCGAGAGGTCAACCTTTTGCACCAAAGGTTGAACATTCTCACTTCTCCTCCTTTGGTTCCAATCATTACCCAAAGGGCATGGAATGTGGTTCCCGAAGTCATCATACCGGCCGAATGGTACGCCATACATCCGGAACCACCTCGGGACGTATTACAAGGGGTTCCGGTTGGTGTCACTCCCCCTCCACAAGATGTTGAAGAAAACGATCCCGCCTTCTTTCTCTCAAGAGAAATAGAAGAATGGCTTTAGTAACATCTAGGGAATACCTATCGGTCTAAAGTTCTACAAATCTTTTAAATACCGGAAAGTTATTTCCGGAAATTTTGATAAAAGTAGAACTCCTTAGGATGATTTTGTGTACCATTTGACCCATCTATCTTAGGACCTTTAGCTTTTTACTTTCCTGCCTTGTCTTTAAATTTTCTAGGATCTTATGTAATGTGTTAGTTTTAATGAATGATGGTTTTAATTTGGTGTTTGGATGATGTTGTAATGGGTAAAACACACTCGGGATGGTGAAAGATACTAAGGGAAACTTGCACCATCACCCCATGCACAAAAACAGGGCCTCCCGACTAATTTTTCTTCATTACAGCAAGTTCAGCACGGGGTCGTGCTCACCCAACACGGCCCGTGCCCAACCATCTGCAGAAAGTTGTCCAGTTCAGGTAACTAGACACGGGCCGTGCTCACCCAGCACACCCCCGTGTCCAGGCTTCTGTTTCTTTTACTTAATTTCTGTTACTGGCGATCTGAACACGGGGCCGTGCCCGGACACCACGGGGTCGTGTCCAGACGCCCAGTAACATAAAATTTTGCTTTTTCACACCTTTTTACACGTCCAATCAACTTAAAAACTTATTTTTGGGACACATTGTGGACAATGTGTAATTTAAGTGTGGGGGGGATGCTAAAACCTTGAATTTTGCAAGTCCTAATTACAAGCCTTACACAAAACTCTATTGGAACCGCTAAACACCCCAATTTTTTTTCAAAAATCTTTCATTTCTCTTACTTGTCTAGGTTTAAATTGGGAATTTCAAAGTTCTAAAAAGGTGATATTTTTACAAATTTACAACCGATAGCGTCGTGATAAAAAGAACCAACATAAGAAAATTATGAAACGGCATGACAAACCTAATTAAAATTTGATTATATATATTTGATCACATAAAAACCCATTCCCACAAAAAGTGAGTTTTGAGCCTTTATTGAGCATAAAATACATATCTTTAAACTAAATGCTCATTTTTCATTTCTTGTGTGAATAGCCGCTTGGTTCTTACGACTCTAGAACTTGCCACGACGATACATTTCCGGTCCTACAATAACTAAGATAATCTCTTAAAAAGTGCAAAAGTGCGGAAATAATCAAAGGTTACACTAAACACGAGTCGGATCCAAGTGATTCATCTTGTCTATCTGTTTTTATTTTTATTTTATTTTTTAGCATTTTAGTTAGTTTTATTTTTCTAGTTTTAAAAATCTTTTTCTAAACTTTTGATTTGATTAGACGTTGAGGATAAACTGGTACTAAAAGCTCTTGTGTCCTTGGACGACCTCGGTATCTTACCAACACTATACTACGCTCACGATGGGTGCACTTGCCCATATGTGTCTTTAGTGTTAGTAAATATCGTGTTTTATAAATTTAAAACTTGGCTAAAAAAGTGTAAAAAGGGCTTAAAATATACATTAAAAACCATACACACTTCACAATTCAAATAATTCCGCATTCCGAGCTGACATGGAAACGGTATGCGTGATGTCGGGCCGTCTTAACGGGTCGACCATTCAAACAATTCCGCATTCCGAGCTGAGAATCTGGGGATTCACGAAAGCGAAAGTCTGAGAGTTCGAGGGGAGATACCGATGAGAAGCGTGGTGAGGAACGCATATTGGAGAAGCGTGTGTAGTTAAACCTAGAGAGAATCAGGAAAGGATAACGCCCGGGATGGCAGGAGTGGTCTTGAGAGGAAGACCCACGAGGATGAGTGGATAAAGTGCGCTAGATATGGTCAGACCGGATATATGACTCGCGAGCGCTATTCCAAGAGTACATCGGATGGAGTTACGCTCGAGGCATGCTACGTGTGTAGTGAGCAAGGACATTACAAAAGAGATTGCCCTAAACTGAAGGGACAGGATACTGTGGGCAAAGCTGATAAAACGAGTGCTGGGATGGCACGTGAGAATCCTGCTACTATTATTGGTATGTTTCGAATCAAAAACCAATCTATGTTCATATTCTTAATACCAAAGCTGACTTAAGTTTTGTTCGAGAAACTTTGAACCAATTATGTGTTCACCCACAAGTAAGCTGGGTATAAAGTGCCCGATAGAACTAGCAATTGGTAAGTTGATGGAAACTAGTGAGGTCGCTTGCGGTTGTAGTATTTAGTTAGGTGATCGTAGTTCTAGTGTTGGTTTATTTCCAGAGGAGCTGGGGAGCTTTGGCGAAGGTGTGAGGATGAATTGATTTTCCAAGAGCGAAGTGGAGACTATCGCTTGAAAAAGCAAGCTGGAATATCTCGTCCTGATAATGGTTGAGAGGTGGTAGTTGTTTACGAAGACCGACCGAGTCGAGTGTCGAGTTCCGAGTGTCAAGTGTTGATGATTGAGAGTCGTCAGTATTTTGAGGATGCTCAAGTTGTTACGAAAAGGCTATCCCGCGTTCTTTGTTAATGTGGTGGATATGAAGGCCAAATGTAGGAATATCGGAGAGATTCCTATTGTTCGCAATTATCCAGAAGTTTTCCTAAAAAGACTTACCTGGATTGCCCCCCCCCCTGCGAGACAGATCGAATTCCGAATCAATCGGGTACCCGGTGCTGCACCCATTTGCACAATCTCCTTGTAGATTAAGCACCGTTTCGGGTGAAGGAACTATCGAATCAGCCTCAAGAGCTATTGGACAAGGGTTTCTTTTAATCAAGCTTTCCGTTGAGGTGCAACTGTTTGTTTGAAGAAGAAGAATGATGGATCCTTCAGGATGTGAGAGGATTTCGGGGAGCTGAATGAATTGACTATCAAGAATCGGTACCTGTTTTGGTAAAAAATTACCGAAGCAATTAAGTGATCAAATTAGTTAAGTGAGGTAGTGTGCTAAAAAGTGTGTTAAAAATATGCTGGTTAAGTTGCTTGGAAAAACAGTATTCAGGATACGGCTCAGGATATTGAGTTGTATCTATGATAAAAAAAGTAAAGGTGGACACAAGATGTACGAGGAAAGCCCTTGATCAATCTAGATCACCGGCACAAAACCTCGGGAGCTGACCATCGCAGCTGCCTTGTTCTTCTATTGCTTTAAATATCAGGATACAGTGCAGGATGTGGTGCGGATCAACTAGGTGTTACAATGTAATTTGATTACAAGTGTTTGTGTGTAGTGACTGCTGAAAGCTAGAGAGCAAAAGTGTTTGAGAGTGTGTGAAAGTTTTGTTGTGCCTTAATCTGATCCGCCCCCATCTATATATAGTAAAACAAATGTAACAAACTATCCTAAATAACCGGGATCCAGCGAATATTCCTCACTCAAACGTTGTAGACCTAGTCTTTCGGGTTCAACGTCTCTCCCATAACAAATACGCCCGAGTCTTGAGGAGATGAAGTCCATTTGACTGTTGGCAAGTCCCAGTCTTTAACCTGCACGTGATTAATTCGATCAGCCTCAGGATATCACCCAAGATGTTAGCAATATCCTCGTCCAACATCCTGGTCACAAATTAGCAATAAAAAGCAGGATATTGGTCAAGATATGTATGCTCAGAAAATGACCCATAACAATTGTCCCCAAATATATCGGTTGGTATACCAATCCAACGGATATATTTTAAAAGTTTTATCTCATAACTTAAGGCAATCAATACTACGAGACCCTTCCAAAGCGTTATTTACTCTTTACCCCCTACATTCAGCCTATATTAACCGAGGGACTTCTCATTATGATTATCTTTATCTTCAACCGAATATCAGGTACTTTTCTCTCTCTCTTTTCTATTTTCCTTGTTTACATCTCCTTTTCTCTGATTGTGATCCTTCATGGCGACCCGCACCAGATCGCAAATGGCAGATTCTGTTTCCCCCTTTCACAAACAAAATTTGCTTCAGAAACCTTCAAAAGAGGTGTGTTCTTTCGATAATTCCGACATTGCGGCCATACGAGCTTCCGGTTCCTTTCCCGCCGGGACAATCTTCCGTCCATTCGACCGAGAGGTCCGATCGGATTTTTGTTACGACGAATGGGTCTGCTTTTTTGCCTACCCTTTCTCCATAGGCCTTCAATACCCGTTTTCACCTTTTATTTCTCGTTTCTTTGAACTTACTGGCCTTAGCTTTGCCTAAACCATGCCCATGGTTTGGCGCATATTAGTCACCTTGGAAGGAATTAAGGCTCGCCACATGCCCGACCTGCGCATTGAGGATTTGCCGATGGCTTATCGTTTAAGATCTCATGGTTCCAGCCGATTCCTTCTATTCTCTATTTCCAAAGATCCTCTCATCCTCAAAGCTACCAAGAACGAGGATAAGTGGACAAGAAAATTCTTCTTTGTGAAAAGAGACTCCATTGATAAGGGTTTTGACCTTCCTAAAAGATGGTTGACTTCTGGTAGGACTTAGGGTTTTAGGAATATCCCCAATCATATCCCGAACCTCCATCCTGAACCAATATCCTGATGTGTTTATTTCTTTTCTTGCAGCAAACTTCAAGGAACTAGCTCCCCCTAGTGCTGAATCAAAAGGAAGAATAAAAGAAATCTACAAGCTTCCAGAGGGTGAAAGAACCTTTAACCTGCTACTCACAAGCTCAAGTCAAAGATCAAGTTCCAACATGTCTGGTAAGCATATTTTCAGGAATTATCTTTATATTAAATCAATTATTATTTTTAGAGGTATAATAAGCCTAAAACATCTTCCCTTGTGCAGTGCCAGTTATTAACCTCGAAGGCTTCCAACTCGACGAGTTGGACAGCTACTCTAGCCTCGCACCTGTCAAGCAAGAATCCAATCCAAAGTCATCCGTCACACCGAAGCCTACCAGCTCGAAGACCGCTACTGCTCCCAAAGCTCCTCCGGTTAGTATCCTGACCTGTATCCTGCACCATATGCTAAGTAGAAATGTTCATTTAGAATAATGCCTATTTCTTTACCTTGCAGGGCCTTGAACGCCTGGTATTCCTTTATGAGGACACATGTGGTTTAAATGTCATGCTAGAAAGCAAACTAAAGAAGGCTGAAGCTACCATCACGGATCAAGCAGCAATTGCCACTGCCAAGTCTGAACACTACGAAGCTAAGTATAAAGCCATGGCTCAAGATCACCAGGCTGCCATCCAAAAGATCACCCAAGAGGCTCAAGCTAAGTCTGACGCGGCCCATGTTCAGCATGAACAAGATATGGCTTCATACCGGGAGAGCCTTAAGAATTCAGTCATCATCTCCCTCCTCCAGGCCAGACTGAAAATGGCTTACGAGGCTAGGGCTCTGGGCATCGAATGCCCCTCATGGAACATCAAAGCCTGGGAGATGAAATTGAAAGATCTTGGCGGCAATCCTGTGGAGCCCCCTTCAAAACCTGTCGCAGAGGAGTCCACCAAGGTAACTGAGAAGGTGGATGATGCTGGGGCTTCAAAGGATGCTGGTGGTGACTCTGGAGAAAATGTTGATGGAGAGGATGCTGCTGATGATACTGAGAAGAATGCTGGAAAGGATTCTGGTGGAGATGTCACGATGAAGGAGGGAGCTGACCCTTAAATACAGCAACGTGGGCGATGATGGATATATGTGCTGAGGCCGGAGCCCACTTTTTAAAATTTCATGGTTATGGTCTGTAAAACAATTTACATTTCCTGTCTTTGAACAATTTATATTTCCTGCATTTGAACAATATGATGACCAAAGGTGGATGGGTCCTAGGTTTTAGGATGAAGCCCTTGGTCATCGGTTAGTATAATCTGTTTTGAATATCGTAACGGTTGAAGGTGGACAGGTTTCGTTTTGAGATAAAACCTTCAACCGTTATGTAGGTATGGTAAAAACTAAACGTGCTTTTGGCGGATGGGCCTTGGTTTGAGGTGAAACCAAAAGCACAACTTTTGACTTGTTAATAATATAACTATCTCTTGACTTATTTGTTATCGCCTCTTAGATTTTTGCCATGCGTTACTTAGTGTAATTTTTAGCTTCGCAAAATTTTGTACTATTATCTTTTGAAAATATCCTGATCAACATACTCAGTGATATATTATGAAAACTTTTATTAAATAGAATTTCTAAAAATTCAATCACCTTTAGGGAAAATTAAAAGACAGTCCATTTTAAAACCTGTTTTAACGATACTTGCTTGACCAAAGTTTCAAACCCGTACCAGTTTCAAATATCTTAATCAAATACCCTAAAAAGTATTTCGAAAATATATTTTGAAAATATATTCCGACAATTTATCCTAATCAGGATGTTTAACTGTTTACCAAGCATAGTACTATCAAAAACTTAAACAACGTTTACAAAGGAAAGATCATACCAGGAATAGGGTATAACCTTATTCTCAAACTTCAATCCCCTTGCAACTCTTCCAATAAAGATGTCCCCTGTCTGAGACACTTAGTGCATTAGTTCCGAGCCTTATCCTTTGAGCTTTACACCATTGCCTTAGTAGGAATGTCCCCTGTGTACAATGTCTTCAAATACTTAGAAATCTTCTGGATATCAGTTCCTATTGTATAGACAATTTTTCATGTTACAGGGGTAAAACCCAAGAATGTACTGGAGATAAATCCCTTGAATTTTGGGGGAAATCCCAAATTTTCGTGCGCTACAGGCGGGAGTGTGTAAACTCCAAGACTTAGAAAGGTGGAAACCTTTAAACCTTAGAGAGTATGAAAATACCCTTTTGTGAGAGAGGGTGATCAATCCTCATATACCTTTAGGATTCAGGATATAGCCAACAGTAACGAAATTGTCAGCCACTTTTACATGGACTGGTCCCGCCACCTTGAACTATTCCCGAATAACTTGCACTCCAGGCGGGGTGTTTAAACACAATTCGGAAGAAAGGTGAATACCATTAAACCTTTGAAGGGATCAGGATCCCTTAAACGTGAGAGAGGGGGCCAATCCTCTAATCTTTCGAGTTATCCTGAGTGCATATCCTGGAGCTATATCCTGAAACATATGCTGCAAAACAACTGCAGGCTAACACCCCTCCGATGCTTAAGTCAGTATTGGGTTCAAGATAATATACAAATATATTTAAAAGAGATAGAATACATACCATTCTGAGATAGAAATTACATTCTATTCTTACTTGAAATAAAGCTTTAAGTGTATTGCATTCCAGGATCTCGGTAGCATATCCCCTTCCATATTCTTGAGTCTATATGCTCCTTTCCCTGCTTCTGACTCAACTTCATATGGTCCTTCCTATTTTGGAGCTAGCTTGCCATCGGCAGGATTAGTGGTATTTTGAAAAGCCTTTCTTAGCACCCAATCACCAACTCGAAATCTCCTAGTCCTAATATTCTTGTAGTATGCTCTGGATATTCTTTGTTGATATGCTGCCATCCTTAGCCTTGCTGCATCCCTTTTTTCATCTATAGTATCCAAATCTTGACATAAGGCTTCAAGATTCTTTTCAGGATCCTGTAGGATAGATCTTGCAGTAGGTATCGCCATTTCCGTTGGAATCATTGCCTCTGCTCCAAATACCAAGGAAAATGGGGTTTGGCCTGTTGCATTCTTTACCGTTGTCCTATCAGCCCATAAAACAAAGGGTAATTCTTCTGCCCATCTTCCTTTTTTGGCTCCAAGTCTCTTCTTTAAGTTATTGACAATTATCTTGTTTGAGGATTCTGCTTGTCCATTCGCTTGAGGATGTACCGGAGTAGACGTGATCATTTTGATTCCCCAACTCTTGCAGAAGTCAGTGGTCCTCTTGCTTATAAACTGGGACCCATTATCGCAAATGATTTCAGCTGGTACCCCAAACCTGGTCAGGATATTCCTCTTTATGAAGGATAATACTTCTTGGTCTCTAACTTGAACAAATGCTTCAGCTTCAACCCACTTAGAGAAATAATCCGTCATTTCTAGCATGAAAACCTTTCCTCCTGGAGCCTTTGGAAGCTTTCCCACTATATCCATACCCCACTTCATAAACGGCCAAGAGGAAACAATAGGATACAGCGGTTCAGCAGGCTGATGTAATATGTTACTATGTCTTTGACATGCATCACATCTTCGAGCATATTCTGCGGCATCTTTTCTCATTGTCGGCCAATAATATCCTGTCCTTAATACTTTTGAGAATAATGACCTGCCCCCAGTATGGTTACCACAATCCCCTTCATGTATATCCTGAAGTACTTCTTTGGCTTCAGGATCCTCCAAACACCTCAAATACGGTCCTGCAAGAGATTTCTTGTATAAAACATTATTTATAATAGTGAATCATGATACCTTTATCCTAAATGCCTTAGGATTTTCATTTCCAGGGATGTGTCCTTCCTTGAGATATCTCATGATTGGAGCCGTCCAGGATTCAGGATCCCTTTCAGGATACTCTGCTCCAGGATCCTGAATATCCGCTACTTCTTTATCCCGAGGATTCGTTGCAGGATACAAGATGTGTAATATTGGTATTTGGGTTCCTTCTGGTATCTTGATCGATGATCCCAGATTTGCTAAGGCATCTGCTTCAGCATTATCCTCCCTTGGTACCTGTTTAAGTGTAAAAACATCGAAATATCCTGCTAATTTTTTGAGAATATCGAGGTATTCGATTAATTTCTCACCCTTAACTGCATAGCATCCATTAAAATGGTTAGTGTTAGGGGTCATTTTCTTAACATACGTATCCTGACCAATATCCTGCCTTTGTTTGTTCATTTGTGACCAGGATGCTGGAAGAGGATATTGCTAACATCTTGGGCGATATCCTGAGGCTTATTGAATTAACCACGTGCAGGTTAAGGGCTGAGACTTGCTAACGGTCAAGAGGACTTCTTCTCCTCAAGACTCGGACGAATTTGTTGAGGAAGAGACGTTGAGCCCGAAAGACCAGGTCTACAACGTTCGAGGAAGGAATATTCGGTGGATCCCGCAAGTTTAGGGTAGTTTGTTATTTTATCTTTACTATAAATAGATGGGGGCGGATCAGCTTAGAACACACAATTTTTCACTAACACTCTCATACACTTTCACTCTCTAGCTCATTGCAAGCACCACACTTGTATTCAAGTTTCGTTGTAACACTTAGTCGATCCGTACCACATCCTGCACTGTATCCTGATTTTTGAAGCAATAGAAGAACTAGGCAGCTGCGATTGTCAGCTCCCGAGGTTTTATGCCGGCGATCTAGATTGATCAAGGGCTTTCCTCGTACATCTCGTGTCGTTTACTTTACTTTTGCTCATTGTTTGATCATAGATACAGCTCTATATCCTGAGCCGTATCCTGAAACTGTTTTTACAATTAACTTGATTAACATATTTTCGACACTCATTTCTAGCACACTACCTCACTTAACTAATTTGATCACTTAATTACTTCGGTAATTTTTGACCAAAACAATTTGGCGCCCACCGTGGGGCAAGTGGTGCTCTCTTTACTAAAAATTTTTGTCAAATCGCTAATCGGTTTTCTATTTTCAAAACTTTTTGCCACATTGTCCATAATGGCCTCAAGATCAAACATGAGTTCCTCTACTGTGTCTGCTATGACTTCTGCTACTACCGGTTCGGTGCTTCCACCACCTCCTCCAAGGATGCCAGCCTCTACGCAATCTCAAGATGTTATCCCTACTCGGAGTGTCCAGGGATCTGCTCCCGTTTTAGCTTCTAATGATGAAATTTTAACCTTATTTGGAAGTGTGCAGGAACAAATGAGGCAGCAACAGGAAACAAACCAAATGCTTTTGAGGGAAATACAACTCCTGAAGTCTGGCTCGAGCAGATCTGTTGAGGACAATGTCACTCCATTACACCCCAGAGCGTTGAACTTTAGTTCAGCTGTGTATACCGAGGATAACAGGGGGAATATCGTGCCCAGTCTTCCTCAGAATCATACTCCTGAAATACCCTCCTCGGTCAGGATGTCAACCATGAGGAGCTCAGGATATGCTTCAGGATATGGGCAAAATCCTCCAATGGGTAACGTGTCGAGTAATAATAATACTCATGCTACTAACAGTGGTGGATCTTTGCAGGATACAGGTGTAACATCAGCACTTACCAGGGAACTTCAGAAGTTGAAGGACATGATATCTAGTGTACCTGGGGTGGTCCAGCCGATCCCGGAAGTGTCTCAAGACAGCCACAAGATATCTCGTTTTGCATATCCTATCTGTGATGCTGAGATCCCAAAGAGATTCCAAACTCCCAACATGAAGCTTTATGATGGGAGTACGGATCCTGAGGAGCATATTGCTCAGTATAGGGAAAGAATGGAAATTAACCCTATCCCTCCGGAGCTCAAGGAAGCGTGCTTGTGCAAGGGATTTGGTTCTACTCTAACAGGATCGGCCTTAAAATGGCTATTAAACGTTCCTCCTCACTCAATTACTTCATTTGCTCATTTGGTCAATTTATTTAACAGTCAATTTTCTTGTAGTCGTAGTTTTGAGAAACTAACCAGTGATCTTTACAGGATAACTCAAGGGCCTCAGGAATCCTTGAGGGATTATGTGAACAAATTCAGTCGAGAATCCTTGGATATCCCACATCTTGATGTTGCAACAGCTGTGCAAGCTTTTAAGATGGGATTACAAAAGGATTCTCAGTTTTATCAGGATCTTGTAATGAATCCCTGCAGGAATCTTGACGAAGCTCGTAACAGGGCTTTGAGATATATCCGTCTGGAAGACGACAGGAAGATGCAAGAAAGGATGAACTCATCCAACACTTATGAGTCAACTAATAGGAAGTCAGAATCCTCGTTCAAGTCATATCGGCCTAAGCCGTATAGTAGAAATGAAAACAAAAGAGTGAACGCTGTTGAAGATGAGGATCCTGAAGAGTATCCTGAGTTGTCCGAATATTGCTTTTCTGTTAATATTCCTGAATTGATGTATGCTATGCAGGGTCTAGGAGACAAGGCTAGGTGGCCTCGAAAGAATCAACAAAAGGCTGACTGGAAAGATAAATCAAAATGGTGTGCTTTCCACGAAGATTTCGGATATATGACTGAGGATTGCATTGCTCTAAGGAAAGAAATAAGCTATCTTCTAAGCAAGGGATATCTGAAAGATCTCCTAGGAAGAAAGAAGAATAAGGGTCAGGATACTGAGAAGGATCCTGAACGAGCAGCATCACCTCCCGCGGATGCCAAGATAATCAACTTCATTT
This sequence comes from Helianthus tuberosus, assembly GCA_030545235.1. Taxonomy (NCBI): domain Eukaryota; kingdom Viridiplantae; phylum Streptophyta; class Magnoliopsida; order Asterales; family Asteraceae; genus Helianthus; species Helianthus tuberosus. Next base: position 58,877,738 of record CM060450.1, on the reverse strand, counting down.
CGGGAGGATCCGACATTTGTGGAACTTCGTATTCGGCAGCAAAGAGACATGCAAAGGAAGCCAAGGCCGAAAGGGGAGACAAACCTGTCAGAATGACTACCCTCACAACTGACAAAGTGATCACTTTTGATGCTGATGACAGGGATACTGTCCAAGATCCTCACCATGATGCTCTGGTAATAACGTTATATGTGGCTAACCATTTTGTACGCAGGATACTGGTTGATAATGGCAGCTCCGTCAACATAATCCAACTAGAAACTCTAAAGAGAATGAATGTATCTCCAATGGATATCACTTCAAAGTCTACCGTGCTTGTTGGATTCAGTGGAGAGGCTAGAAACATGGTGGGAGAGATAAAGTTACCGGTATACGTTGAAGGAGTCAACTCGATACAACGTTTCTGTGTGATGGATTCTCTATCCTGCTATAACATCATACTGGGAAGACCGTGGATTCACGATATGAAGGCCGTGCCATCAACATATCACCAATGCATCAAGATACCTACCCCTTGGGGAGTGGTCAAGGTTGATAGTGATCAGCAGGAGGCGAAAGAATGCTACTCATCTTCGATGAAATCCTCAACCAAACCTAGCGCAGCATAGCAATTAAAGACACGGGCCCAGGATATCGTGGAGGATCCGGAGTAGGATGTGAAGAAAATTATCCTGAACCAGGATAATCCCGATATTTCGGTGCTCGTAGGGACCAATATCCCTCAGGATATTGAAGAACAATTAATTAACTTTTTGAAATGCAGGATGTCTACGTTTGCATGGAAGCATGAGGATATGACAGGCATATCCAAAGATATTATCACTCACAAGCTTGGAATTGATAAATCATTCAAGCCTGTGCAGCAAAAAAGAAGGAAATTTGCTCCTGAGCGAAACACAATTATCCAAGAGGAAGTTGAGAGATTATTAAAATCCAGAATGATCAGGGAGGTTAAGTTCCCAAGGTGGCTAGCAAACGTGGTTGTAGTACAGAAGAAAAATGGGAAATGGAGAGTTTGTGTGGACTATACAGACTTGAACAAAGCTTGTCCTAAAGACCCATTTCCTCTTCCCCACATTGATGCAATGGTAGACGCCACTGCCGGGCATGAAATGCTGACCTTCATGGACGCATCTTCAGGATTTCAACAGATCCAAATGGAACCTTCTGACCAGGAGGATACTGCCTTCATGACACCAACAGGTATTTATTGTTATACAGCTATGCCTTTTGGTCTGAAAAATGCAGGTGCAACATACCAAAGATTAGTAAACATGATGTTCAAAGACAAACTGGGGGACACCATGGAGGTATATATCGATGATATGGTGGTGAAATCTAAAAAGGCTGAGGATCACCTCCAGGATATCAAGGGAGCATTTGATATCCTGGATCAATACAACATGAAGCTGAATCCTGCTAAATGCCATTTCGGAGTGGGGGCAGGAAAGTTTCTTGGATATATGGTGACAAAGAGGGGGATAGAAGCAAGCCCAGAGCAGATCAAAGCTATCCTGGATATAAAATCACCCTCAAACATGAAGGACGTACAAAGATTAACAGGCCGAGTAGCAGCTTTAAACAGGTTTATCTCGAGATCCTCAGAGAAATGCAAAGATTTTTATGATATCCTGAAGAAGAACAAAAAATTCGAATGGGGCGAAAAGCATGAAGCGGCCCTACAGGATTTGAAGCGATATCTCTCAACCGCACCTCTATTAATGAAGCCTGAAAATGGTGAACCACTATCCCTGTACCTTGCTGTATCAGGGAATGCTGTAAGTGTCGTTCTAATAAAAGACCATGAAGGTCAGCAATATCCTGTTTATTATGTCAGTAAAAGTTTGTTAGATGCTGAAACTAGGTACTCTCATTTAGAAAAATTAATACTAGCATTAGTTATGGCATCAACAAAACTTAGACACTACTTTGAGACACATAGGATACACGTAAAAACAAATTATCCTATCAAAAATGTGCTTAGGAAACCAGAGATGTCGGGTAGAATGGCTAAGTGGTCAGTAAAGTTAAGTGCCTATGATTTAGTATATGAACCTAGGAATGCCATAAAGTCTCAGGCTTTAGCTGACTTTGTGGCTGATTTTAGTAGTGACATTCAGGATGAGGTAGACCTAGAAGTTCAACAGCTAGGAGAATCCTCAGGATCCTGGACATCATATACTGATGGTGCATCTAATGTAAGAGGAGTAGGATTAGGAATACTACTAAAATCGCCACAGGGGGACATATTACCCCAGGCTATTAGGTGTGAATTTCCTGCTACTAATAATGAAGCAGAGTATGAGGCTTTAATTGCAGGATTAGAGTTGGCTAAGAGCATGAGCATCAAAAATTTGCAAGTATATGTTGACTCTTTGTTAATTACTAACCATTTTAATGGATCCTATGCAGTTAAGGGTGAGAAATTAATCGAATATCTCGATATTCTCAAAAAATTAGCAGGATATTTCGATGTTTTTATACTTGAACAGGTACCAAGGGAGGATAATGCTGAAGCGGATGCCTTAGCAAATTTGGGGTCATCGATCAAGATACCTGAAGGGACGCAAATACCAAGATTACATGTCCTATATCCTGCAACGAATCCTCAGGATAAAGTAGTAGCTGGTATTCAGGATCCCGAAGTAGAACATCCTGAAGAGGATCCTAAATCCTGGACGGCTCCAATCATGAGATATCTCAAAGAAGGACACATCCCTGGAAATGAAAATCCTAAGGCATTTAGGATGAAGGTATCACGATTCACTATTATAAATGATATTTTATACAAGAAATCTCTTGCAGGACCATATTTGAGGTGCTTGGAGAATCCTGAAGCCAGAGAAGTACTTCAGGATATACATGAAGGGGATTGTGGTAACCATGCTGGGGGCAGGTCGTTATTCTCAAAAGTATTAAGGACAGGATATTATTGGCCAACAATGAGAAAAGATGCCGCAGAATATGTTCGAAGATGTGACGCATGTCAAAGACACAGTAACATACTGCATCAGCCGGCTGAACCATTATATCCTATTGTTTCCCCTTGGCCATTTATGAAGTGGGGTATGGATATAGTGGGAAAGCTACCAAAAGCTCCGGGAGGAAAAGTCTTTATGCTAGCAATGACGGATTATTTCTCTAAGTGGGTTGAAGCAGAAGCATTCGTTCAAGTAAGAGACCAAGAAGTAGTATCCTTCATCAAGAGAAACATCCTGACCAGATTCGGAGTACCAGCTGAGATAATCTGTGACAATGGTTCTCAGTTCATAAGCAAGAGGACTACGGACTTTTGCAAGAGTTGGGGAATCAAAATGATCACGTCTACTCCGGTACATCCTCAAGAAAATGGACAAGCAGAATCCTCAAACAAGATAATTGTCAATAACTTAAAGAAAAGGCTTGGAGCCAAAAAAGGAAGATGGGCAGAAGAATTACCCTTTGTTTTATGGGCTGACAGGACAACGGTAAAGAATGCAACAGGCCAAACCCCATTTTCCTTGGTGTTTGGAACAGAAGCAATGATTCCAACGGAAATGACAATACCTACTGCAAGATCTGTCTTAAGTGATCCTGAGCAGAATCCTAAAGCCTTGAGTCAGGATTTAGACACTATAGATGAAAAGAGAGATGCGGCAAGGCTAAGGATGGCAGCATATCAACAGAGAATATCCAGGGCATATAACAAGAATATTAGAACCAGAAGATTTAAGGTTGGAGATTGGGTGTTAAGAAAGGCTTTTCAAAATACTACTAATCCTGCCGATGGCAAGTTAGCTCCAAAATGGGAAGGACCATATGAAGTTGAATCAGAAGCAGGGAAAGGAGCATACAGACTCAAGAATATGGAGGGGATATGCTACCGAGATCTTGGAATGCTATACACCTTAAGCTCTATTTCAAGTGAGTTTAGAATTCAATTTCTAACTCAGAATGGTATGAATTCTATCTTTTTTAAATATGTTTTGGTTTAATTTATTCTTTGAAACTCAATACTGACTTAAGCATCGGAGGGGTGTTAGCCAAGCTAACACCCACCTTAGTTTACAATTGTTTTGCAAGATATGTTTCAGGATATAGCTCCAGGATATGCACTCAGGATAACTCAGAAGATTAGAGGATTGGCCCCCTCTCTCACGTTTAAGGGATACTGATCCCTTCACAGGTTTAAAGGTATTCACCTTTCTTCCGAATTGGGTTTAAACACCCCGCCTGGAGCGCAAGTTATTCAGGGATAGTTCAAGGTGGCGGGACCAGTCCATGTAAAAGTGGCTGATAATTTCGTTACTGTTGGCTATATCCTGAATCCTAAAGGTATATGAGGATTGATCACCCTCTCTCACGAAAGGGTATTTTCATACTCTCTAAGGTTTAAAGGTTTTCACCTTTCTAAGTCTTGGAGTTTATACACTCCTGCCTGTAGCGCATGAAAAGTTGGGATTTTCCCCAGGATACAAGGGATTTATCTCCAGTACATCCTTGGGTTTTACCCTTGGGACGTAAAAAATTGCTTATGCAATGGAAACTGACATTAAGTAGATTTCTAAGATACTTGAAGACATTGTATACAGGGGACATCCCTGCCAAGATGGTGATATAAAATGAGACTCAGAACTAATGCACTAAGTGCCTTGCACAGGGGACACCTTCATTGGAAGAGTTGCAAAGGGATTGAAGTTTGGTAATAGGTTTACACCCTATTTCTGGTATGATCTTTCCTTTGTAAACATCGTCTAAATTTTTAGTAATATTATTTTAAGTATCCTAATATATTCTCGAAGTCCTTTTCAGGATATTTGATTAGGGTGTTTGAAACCAGTATTAGTTTGGAACTCTGATCATTTAAATGTTATCAAAACTTGGTTTTGAAAAGATAGACTATTTTTTACTTTCTAAAAAAATTTTTACAAAGTTGAAGGAACGTTTGGAAGATCTATCTAATAAAAGGCTTTTGCAGTATGTTGCTGAGCATACTGATCAAGATATTTTATAAGATAACAATATGAAATTTTTTGCAAAGCTAAGATTCATACTTGGAAAGATGAAATTATTCTTGAAGCAATCAATACTGGTTGATAACCGAAGGTTTCATCATGAAACCCAGGACCTATCCACCTTCGGCCATCAAATTGTTTAGAAACAGAAATAAAAATTGTTCATAAAAACATAAAATTGTTCGAATGACTTAAAGAAAATAAGCTCTAGGGGGTAGTGCCTTCTTGATCCATAGCGGTTTCAGCAACATCCATCTTGGGATCCGCCTCAGCATCCTTCTCAGCATCGGTTGCCTTTTCAACTGCTTTAGAAGGTTCATCGACAGTTGATTTGGAGGAGGTACCTCCAAGATTCTTCAGCTTGGTCTCCCAAGCACCAACGTCCCAAGAAGGGCATTCGAAACCTAATGTTTTGGCTTCATGAGCCATCTTCAACCTAGCCTGGAGAAGAGAAATGACGACGGAACTTTTGAGGCTTTCTCGGTAACTGACCATATCCCGTTCGTACTGCACATGGGCAGCTTCCAGATCGGCCTGGGCTTGAAGAGTAGCTTTGTTGAGAGCAACTTGGTGTTCTTGGGTCATAGCTTTGTATTTTTCCTCGTAATGACGAGATTTAGCAGCCGCGATCATACCTTGGTCAGAGATTGTGATTTCTGCTTCCTTTAACTTAGATTTAAGTGTTTTATTAAGCTTGCAAGATTCTTGATATAAATGAACTAAACGCTCAAGACCCTACAAAGGTAAGAGGACAAGGGTTAACATTGTTAAATCTTTGAAAATAATCTAAATTGCAGGATATGCTGTGAGGATACTAACCTGGTTAAGAAAAGAAGTCATAAACCCGCTGGCTTCAATGAACCCGTGCTTCTCGTAAGGAAAGGTATCAGAAATGACAGGGGAATCGGGTTCTTTCCTTTTACGGGAACTTGAACTCCGGGGCTTGGTAGCCGGTGAGGGTTTAGGAATGATGATGGTTTTGGAGCTGCTGGGTTTGGATGTAGCAGTGGTCTTGGGGCTAGGTTCTTTCTTGACCTGGATCTGGTCAGAATAGCTATCCAATTCGTCAAGGTCAAAGACTTCAGGGATCTTAGCTGGTGCTGCGTAAAGGGAAAAGTTTTATTTTTTATTTTATCATTATAATGTTTTGACTAATTATTTTGAAAGAAATTCTTACCAGACATCTCGGATGATGAGTATTGACTTGAACTCGGAACGTGTGTGGTGAAAGTCCTGTCTATTGCAGGTAACCGGTAAATGGTATTGATTCTCTCTTCTGACTCAGCGGTAGGGGGAGCAACTTCCTTGAAGTTCACTGCATAAGGATCAAAAAGAAGAATATTAATAGAAGATAACAATCAAATCGTCTATAAGGATATTTATGATCCTACCGGTGGTTAACCACTCCACCGGAAGGTTGGCACCCTCAGCAATGGAATCTTGTTTGACAAAGAAGAATTTGCGTTGCCATCCGTCTTCGTTTTTGGTGGCTTTGAGAATCAGGGGTTTGCTGGAGGTCGAGAAGAGCAAGAACCGACTAGAGCCGTGGGATCGGAGGCGATAAGCAATAGGTAAATCCTCGATGCAGAGGTCAGAGCAATGGAGGTTTTTGATTTGGTTGAGTACAATTAGTACTCTCCAAACCATGGGCATGGTTTGAGCAAAAGAGATGCCAGTAATACGAAAGAATTGCATCATGAATTCAGGAAAAGGGTATCGAAGACCTAATGAAAAAGGATATGCTGGAAAACAGATCCATTCGGTAGAAGAAACATCCGATCGGATTGACCGATCGAATGGCCTAAAGACTGTGCTGTCGGGGAAAGCGCCGGAGGCTCTTAAAGCTGCAATGTCTGCGTTGTCAAAAGCGCAGATCTCCTTTTCGGGATTTTTAAGAAGATTCTGCTGGGTGAAGGTCTCGGCGGCCATTGCAAGTAAGATGAAGTAAGTTGACAGGAAGAAAATCAGAAATGGAGAATTACTTGAAGGTTCTGTTGAAGATATCTGCTTTTCAAACAAGAAAAGAGAAGATATAAGGGCATCGTGGATCTCCATTGAGTAAAAAACGCGTTGGAAGTTACGATGTGATCTTGACCGTCGCTTCGTTTTAAATGCCTTGAGTTATGGGATAAGATTTTTGAAATATATCCGTTGGATTGGTATACCAACCGATATATTTGGGGACAATTGTTAGGGGTCATTTTCTTAACATACGTATCCTGACCAATATCCTTCCTTTGTTTGTTCATTTGTGACCAGGATGCTGGAAGAGGATATTGCTAACATCTTGGGCGATATCCTGAGGCTTATTGAATTAACCACGTGCAGGTTAAGGGCTGAGACTTGCTAACGGTCAAGAGGACTTCTTCTCCTCAAGACTCGGACGAATTTGTTGAGGAAGAGACGTTGAGCCTGAAAGACCAGGTCTACAACGTTCGAGGAAGGAATATTCGGTGGATCCCGCAAGTTTAGGGTAGTTTGTTATTTTATCTTTACTATAAATAGATGGGGGCGGATCAACTTAGAACACACAATTTTTCACTAACACTCTCATACACTTTCACTCTCTAGCTCATTGCAAGCACCACACTTGTATTCAAGTTTCGTTGTAACACTTAGTCGATCCGTACCACATCCTGCACTGTATCCTGATTTTTGAAGCAATAGAAGAACTAGGCAGCTGCGATTGTCAGCTCCCGAGGTTTTATGCCGGCGATCTAGATTGATCAAGGGCTTTCCTCGTACATCTCGTGTCGTTTACTTTACTTTTGCTCATTGTTTGATCATAGATACAGCTCTATATCCTGAGCCGTATCCTGAAACTGTTTTTACAATTAACTTGATTAACATATTTTCGACACTCATTTCTAGCACACTACCTCACTTAACTAATTTGATCACTTAATTACTTCGGTAATTTTTGACCAAAACAGTTAGTAATTAACAAGGAGTCAACATACACTTGCAAATTTTTGATATTCATATTCTTAGCCAACTCTAATCCTGCAATTAAAGCTTCATATTCTGCCTCATTATTAGTAGCAGGAAATTCACACCTAATAGCCTGGGGTAATATGTCCCCCTGTGGCGATTTTAGTAGTATACCTAAACCTACACCTCTTACATTGGATGCACCATCAGTATATAATGTCCAGCATTCTAAGTTTTCTCCTAGCTGCTGTACTTCTAAATCTACTTCATTTTGAATGTCACTACTGAAATCAGCCACAAAGTCAGCTAAAGCCTGAGACTTTATGGCATTTCTAGGTTCATATACTAAGTCATAAGAACTCAATTTCACTGACCACTTGGCCATCCTACCTGACATCTCCGGTTTCCTAAGCACGTTTTTAACAGGATAATTGGTTTTAACATGGATCCTATGTGTCTCAAAATAATTTCTAAGCTTTGTCGATGCCATAACTAGGGCTAATATCAATTTTTCTAAATGAGAATATCTAGTTTCAGCATCTAGTAGACTTTTACTAACATAATAGACAGGATATTGCTGACCTTCATGGTCTTTTATAAGAACGGCACTTACAGCATTCCCTGATACAACGAGGTATAGGGATAGTGGTTCACCATTTTCAGGCTTCATCAATAGAGGTGCAGTCGAGAGATATCGCTTCAAATCCTGCAAGGCTGCTTCATGCTTTGCTCCCCATTCGAACCTCGTATTCTTCTTGAGGATATCATAGAATTCCTTGCATTTTTCTGAGGATCTTGAAATAAATCTGTTCAATGCTGCTACTCGGCCTGTTAAACGTTGAACATCCTTCATATTCGAGGGTGATTTTATATCCAGGATAGCTTTAATCTGCTCCGGGCTTGCCTCTATCCCCCTTTTCGTCACCATATATCCTAGAAACTTTCTTGCCCCCACTCCGAAATGGCACTTAGCAGGATTCAGCTTCATGTTATACTGATCCAGGATATCAAATGCTCCCTTGATATCCTGGAGGTGATCCTCAGCCTTTTTAGACGTCACCACCATATCGTCAATATATACCTCCATGGTGTCCCCAGCTTATCTTTGAACATCATGTTCACCAATCTCTGGTATGTTGCACCTGAATTTTTTAAACCGAAAGGCATAGCAGTGTAATAATAAATACCTGTCGGTGTCATGAAGGCAGTATCCTCCTGATCAGAGGGTTCCATTTGAATTTGCTGAAATCCTGAGGATGCATCCATGAAGGTTAACATTTCATGCCCGACAGTAGCATCCACCATTGCATCGATATGGGGAAGAGGAAATGGGTCTTTAGGACAAGCCTTGTTCAAGTCCGTGTAATCTACACAGACTCTCCATTTCCCGTTTTTCTTCTGTACCACAACTACATTTGCCAGCCATCTTGGAAACTTGACTTCTCTGATCATTTTGGACTTTAACAATCTTTCAACTTCCTCTTGGATGATTATATTTCGCTCAGGAGCAAATTTCCTTCTTTTTTGCTGAACAGGCTTGAACGATCTGTCAATTCCAAGCTTGTGAGTGATAATGTCTTTGGATATGCCTGTCATATCCTCATGCTTCCATGCAAACGTTGACATCCTGCATTTCAAAAAGTTAGTTAATTGCTCTTCAATATCCTGAGGGATATTGGTTCCTACGAGCACCGAGATATCAGAATTATCCTGATCCAGGATAATTTTCTTCACATCCTTCTCTGAAGCCTCCAAGGTATCCCGGGCCCTCATCTTTAATTGCTATGCTGGATTAGGCTTGGTTGAGGATTTCATTGAAGATGAGTAGCATTCCTTCGCCTCCTGCTGATCACTATCAACTTTGACGACACCCCAAGGGGTTGGAATTTTGATACATTGGTGATAAGTCGAAGGCACGGCCTTCACATCATGGATCCACGGCCTGCCTAGTATGATGTTGTAGCAGGATAAGGAGTCCATCACACAGAAGCGTTGTATCGAGTTGACCCCTTCAACGTATACTGGTAACTTTATCTCCCCTACGGTATTCCTAGCTTCTCCACTGAAACCGACGAGCACAGTGGACTTCGAAGTAATGTCCATCGGAGATACATTCATCCTCTTCAATGTTTCCAGCTGAATTATGTTGACGGAGCTTCCATTGTCCACCAATATCCTGCGAACAAAATGGTTAGCAACATACAATGTTATTACGAGAGCATCATGGTGAGGATCCTGGACAGTATCCCTGTCATCACTATCGAAAGTGATCACTTTATCGGTTGTAAGGGTAGTCATCCTGACTGGTTTGTCTCCCCTTTCACTCTTAGCTTCCTTCGCATGTCTCTTAGCCGCCGAATACGAAGTCCCACAAATATCGGATCCTCCTGAAATAAAGTTAATTATCTTGGCATCTGCTGGGGGTGATGCTGCTCGTTCAGGATCCTTCTCGGGATCCTGACCTTTATTCTTCTTTCTTCCCAGCAAGTCCTTCAGATATCCTTTGCTTAACAGGTAACTTATTTCTTTCCTTAAAGCAATGCAATCCTCGGTCATATGTCCGAAGTCTTCATGGAAGGCACACCATTTGGATTTATCTTTCCAATCAGCTTTCTGCTGGTTCTTTCGAGGCCACCTAGCTTTGTCCCCTAAACCCTGCATAGCATACATTAACTCAGGTATATTAACAGAAAAGCAGTATTCAGATAAGTCAGGATATTCTTCAGGATCCTCGTCTTCAACAGCATTCACTTTCTTGTTATCATTTCTGCCATATGGCTTAGAGCGATATGGCTTATATGAGGATTCTGATTTCCTGTTGGTTGATTCGTAGGTTGAGGTAGAATTCATCCTCTCTTGCATCTTCTTGTCATCTTCCAAACGGATATATCTTAAAGCCCTGTTACGAGCTTCGTCGAGATTCCTGCAGGGATTCATTACAAGATCCTGATAAAACTGAGAATCCTTTTGTAATCCCATCTTAAAAGCTTGCACAGCTGTTGCAACATCAAGATGTGGGATATCCAAGGATTCTCGACTGAACTTGTTCACATAATCCCTCAAGGATTCCTGAGATCCTTGAGTTATCCTGTAAAGGTCACTGGTTAGTTTCTCAAAACTCCGACTACAAGAAAACTGACTGTTAAATAAATTAACCAAATGAGCAAACGAAGTAATTGAGTGAGGAGGGATGTTTAACAGCCTTTTTAAGGCTGATCCTGTCAAGGTAGAACCGAATCCCTTGCATAAGCATGCTTCCTTGAGATCTGGAGGGATAGGATTGATTTCCATCCGTTCCCTATACTGGGCAATATGCTCTTCAGGATCCGTAGTCCCGTCATACAGCTTCATGTTGGGAGTCTGAAATCTTTTTGGGATTTTAGCATCACAGATAGGATACGCAAAGCGGGATATCCTGTGGCTGTCTTGGGATACTTCCAGAATTGGCTGGACCACTCCAGGTACACTGGATATCATGTCCTTCAATTTCTGGAGCTCCCTGGTAAATGTTGACGTCATACCTGCATCCTGCAAAGACCCATTGTTGTTAGTAGCAAGAATATTATTATTTGACACATTACCCGTAGGAGGATTCTGCACATATCCTGAAGCATATCCTGAGCTCCTCATGGTCGACATCCTGACCGAGGAGGGTATCTCAGGGGTATGATTCTGAGAATGGCTTGGGACGATATTTCCCCTGTTATCCTCAGTGTAAACTACGGAACTGAAGTTCAAAGCCCTGGGCTATATAGGAGTGACAGTTTCTTCAGCAGGTCTACTCGAGCTAGCTTTTAAGAGTTGTATTTCTCTTAACAGCATTTGGTTAGTCTCCTGTTGCTGCCTTATTTGTTCCTGCACACTTCCAAATAAAGTTAGAATTTCATCATTAGAGGCTAAAACAGGAGCAGATCCCTGAACACTCCGAGTAGGGATAACATCCTGAGGTTGTGAAGAGACTGGCATCCTTGGAGGAGGTGGTGGAAGTACCGAACCGGTAGCAGCAGAAGTCATAGCGGACACAGTGGAGGAGCTCATGTTTGATCTCGAAGCCATTGAAAATAAGTTAGAAAAAATTTTTGACAAAAGAAAACCGAGTAATGATTTTACTAAAGTTTTTAGCAATAATAGCACCACTTGCCCCACGGTGGGCGCCAAATTGTTTTGGTCAAAAATTACCGAAGCAATTAAGTGATCAAATTAGTTAAGTGAGGTAGTGTGCTAAAAAGTGTGTTAAAAATATGCTGGTTAAGTTGCTTGGAAAAAACAGTATTCAGGATACGGCTCAGGATATTGAGCTGTATCTATGATCAAACAATGAGCAAAAAAGTAAAGGTGGACACGAGATGTACGAGGAAAGCCCTTGATCAATCTAGATCGCCGGCACAAAACCTCGGGAGCTGACAATCGCAGCTGCCTTGTTCTTCTATTGCTTTAAATATCAGGATACAGTGCAGTATGTGGTGCGGATCAACTAGGTGTTACAATGTAATTTGATTACAAGTGTTTGTGTGTAGTGACTGCTGAAAGCTAGAGAGCAAAAGTGTTTGAGAGTGTGTGAAAGTTTTGTTGTGCCTTAATCTGATCCGCCCCCATCTATATATAGTAAAACAAATGTAACAAACTATCCTAAATAACCGGGATCCAGCGAATATTCCTCACTCGAACGTTGTAGACCTAGTCTTTCGGGTTCAACGTCTCTCCCATAACAAATACGCCCGAGTCTTGAGGAGATGAAGTCCATTTGACCGTTGGCAAGTCCCAGTCTTTAACCTGCACGTGATTAATTCGATCAACCTCAGGATATCGCCCAAGATGTTAGCAATATCCTCGTCCAGCATCCTGGTCACAAATAAGCAATAAAAAGCAGGATATTGGTCAAGATATGTATGCTCAGAAAATGACCCATAACAGTACCCTTTACCGAGAACTGACAATTTGTTCGAATCAAGCTATTAGGATCCAGCTGCTACACGAAGATCGATCTATGATTAGAATATTATCAGTTGAAGGTTGCTGATGAAGATATGTTGAGGACTGCTTTTCAAACACGATATGGCCATTACGAGTTATTAGTCATGCATTTTGACTAAATTAATGCGCCATTTATATTCGTGGATCTCATGAACAGGGTATGGAAACCCTAATCGGATGAATTCGTAATAATATTCATCGACGACATACTGGCCTATGTGCGAATCAAGGAGAATCAGGAGTAACGTTTGAAGTTAACTATGGAGTTGGTGAATAATGAGGAGCACCAAAGACCCTGTCGGGAGTATGATGATCCTTATGACTAGCTAGGTGCTACCAGAGATTTATTAAGAATTTCCCTAAATTAGTGCAGCCTTCAACACTAATAACCCCAAAAGGAAAAGGAAAATTGATTGGGAATCAAGATAGTGGGAAGCTCTTCGGACCATTGAAAGAAAAGTTGGGAGCGTGTATGATGGACTCCGAGGGAAGTTAAGATACTCACATGCCTTTGGCAGAGTTATCTTACAATAATAATTAACACGCTAGTATTTAGGTTGCTCAGTTTGAAGCCTTGTATGGATGGAAGTATTGATCACCATTATGTTGAGCTAACATGACAAAGGACAATAAACCATACCTTAGCTTATCTAGGAAACCAGCGACAGGATTTTCCTGGATTGAGTGAAGGTTAAAAGTCACCAATTGATTAACAGAAGGATTAGACGGACAATTGAGGGAACTATTGCGATTCCAGATTGAAGATTTGGTTCTGATGAAGGAATTGTCTTGCAGAGATGTTGTTAGGTTGGCAGAGAAAAGAAGAGCTGAGCCACAATGATTTGGTCCTTTCAAGAGCCCATCTTGAGTTGGATCAGTCTCTTATAGGCTCAAGCTACCATAAGGATGGAATAGTGTACATGATGCATTGTTTGGGTTCAGTTGAGAAAGTGTATACTGGATAGTACACTGATTTTGTTCTTTATAGAGATTTGTTTGGAAGATAAACGGAAGTTTATCGAAGCACCGTAGAAGCAGTACGTATAGCTAGAAGATTTATGCTAATAACCGGACAGGCGATTACAGTATTCTAATCGTGTATGCGATTTGTTGATTTGGCGATTTGTGGACATCTGAAATGAATGTGAGAAGGAAGGAAGACGAGTTTATGAGATTTGATTCTTTCGAGAGCCCATCTCGAGTTGGATCAATCGGGTGTAAACTCAGACTATCTTAGATACGGGGTAATGTATATGTAAAATATACGTATGTTAAACCCAAAATGGTGAAACATTGACTTGATCTTCTTGATTAATTGCTTGTATATGTTGAACCTTGGAAAGGGTAGAGAGCGTTGAGACGTGAGATTAGGAATCGAGAGCGTGTGTAATATAGGTCTACGAAGATTCTTAGTAAGAATCAAAGTTCTCGCAGAATCTACAAGACCATATTCGTCAAGTTTGTTTTTGCTATTTCCACCTTGTGCAAAAACAAAACCTGTAGAGTAAAAATTTCGGGGACGAAATTTCCTAAACAGGGGGAGACTGTGACACCCGGCTTTTCAGGCCGTACCGTACAATTATAACACGTGTTGTGAATAGATAAAAGGCCATATTTGATTGATTATGATGTTTATATGTGAAATTTAATGAGTTGGTAAAATTAAACTTTGATAAAAATTATGTTGGCAACGACAAGATAAACGCTTATCGCGTAACGGTTAAAATGCAAAACGAACGTCGGTGACCACCCGATCAATGTTAAAATCCTAAAAATAGTCAGTTATGATTAGAATAATTATTTTAATCATATCCGTGTGGAAAAATAACTTAAAATGCTAGGAAACTCTATTTTTCGAATTTAAGCGCGTACCGCGCGATGCAGTGCGTGTACCGACAAAATACTTTCAACACAGCCTGTCAAGGCAACTGATAATCATTTTAGTAATAATTTGACGAGTTTATTACTTTAGAATGGTAAAAATAAATAAAAACACATAAATCCCTATTTTTGCGATTTTAAGCGCGTACCGCGCAGCACAGCGCGCATACTGCCAAATACCGGCAACGTCGCCAGTCCCGGCAAACAAAATATTGTTCAATAATATTTTGGTGAGATTATTTTTATAGAGCGTTGAAAATAATTTAAAACACGCTAAAACGGGATTAAAACGCTAGATAAAAAAATCCTGGTATTCAGTAAAATACCAGTTTAAAGCCTATTATATATATATGTGTGTGTATTTACGTGTATATATGAGAGATAAAGGTGTTGTGGCAGCCATGCAATTGAGTTTCTTTCCCTCTCTCTTCCATGTATAGGTTATCAAGGGTGGTGATTGATGAGTGTGCTCATGCTTCCCCATAACTACCTAATTCCAAGACTAAAAATCATTTCAAACCAAATCATATTCTCTCTCTAAATATTCAGCCAAAAACTCCCTTCAAACATCCATAATTTTTGAAAATCTTAAGGTTCTTGTAAGAATCAACTTAAATCCAAGGTGCTTCCAAGCTATTTTGATGATCCAAAGGTGCTTTCAAGGTGAAACAAGCTCCATAACATCAAAACCTTGTCAAAACTTATTAAAATCTTGAAAGGTATAAACTTGTTTTTAAAACCATGATCTTGATTCTTGGTGATGAAAATGATAGTGAAAAGTTTCTCTTGTTCTTGAGTTTAATCACAAAACTTGAAACTAAGACAAATGGGTTTTTGAAAGAAATAAAAATGAGTGTATACATATGTATGTATGGCCGAAAGTTTGTGTATATGTGGGTGAATATTTGTGTTTTTATTTTGACTGATTCTTTATTGATGAGATTATTGAAAGGTTGTTACATGCATGAATCAAAAAGGTGTTATGAAAGAATATGTGTATCTTGCATTATGATTAGATGATGTTCTTGAATGTTTGAACATGAGTTAAATGTATGATAGATATGATTTGATAAAAATGATATTTGATCAGATTATAAACATTAAAATATGATTATTTTGAAGTATTTAATGATATAAAACATTGTCATAAGGTTTACTAGCTTTGCATGTTATACATGAGGCTTAGAAACTTGTAAAACAGGTGAAATAATGTGTTTCGTGTATGATTTAGTAAAAATCAGTTTTGAACAGATTATAAACACTAAAATAAAGTTATTTTAAGGTGTTTAGTGACATATAACTTTGTCATAATATTTGCTAGCCTTGTATGTTGTACTTGGTGCATTAGAAGTTGTAAAATACGTGAAATCGCATGATTTATGTGACTTACACAAAAACTGCACTAATCTGATTATAACCACTATTTTAATCAGTAAATAACATGTATTTTGTTAAAATATCAAGTCGTTTCGAGTTGGGATGATTATAGTAACGTTTAACGCAAAACTATGCGTTAAAACGGTCAAAAATCGGCTTTTCAAATGATTTTTATAAAACTGATTTAGATCAGTAAGTAAACTGATGTTTTTAGTTTAAAAATAAGTATTTTAACTAATTTTAAGTTTACTTGGTGTTTGGTTGGTCATACGTGACTTCCGACGCCCGAAACCGTTACCGAATTGCTAAAATACGCATTTTCTAAGTACACTAGTATGGGTAAAATTTTGGGTAAACTTTAAGTGTTAAAATGTGTTATGTGATTTAAACATTAGAATGTGAAAATATGTTAAGTTCTAACATGATTTTAAATATTGGATTATGCATGTATATATTTGTGCGTTTAGTGCGGTAAAAACGGTAAAAATTGCGTTAAACGTGAAACTTGTTGTCGAGCATGAAATTTGATACATATGAGATATTTTATGTATATTTGCTTTAATTATGACAAAATAGATAAGTTAACAAGATTTTGCGTGTTTCGGTGTTAAATTATGTGAATGTTTATGTATATATATTACGACACGCAAACCGTAGATATATTGCGTATAAACAGGAGAGTTAACGGATTTACACAATAATGGTCACCAATAAAATCGTTCAAGTCGCAAAATCATAAAAATATATATATGGACTCCTATATATATTAACGTGCCAACATAATCCAAATATAATAACTTTTTGAGATAATCTCAAAGTTATGTGAAAATTCTAAAAAACAGAGAAACATAGGATTTTTGTGATGTATATATGAATATTGATTTAAAATCGTTCCTATATATATATATATATACATAGGGGACCGCTAGAATGAGAACCACCTCGAGTTATGAGAACCGCGAGAACCACACCGTACGGGGCGAGGTGGACCAATTTTTTTTTTCGAAACGTAGATTAGTGTATCACAAACATATTCGTAAAAAAAAATTAAAAAAAAATGTCGTGGGTGTAGTTTTCTACCCACACGGCGTTTTTTTTTTAAATTTTTTTTTTTACGAATGTGTTTCTAATACATGCACCTACGTTTTCGAAAAAAAAATTGGTCCACCTCGCCCGGAATCAAGTGGTTCTCGCGGTTCTCATAACTCGGGGTGGTTCTCATTCTAGCGGTCCCCTATATATATATATAGGGTATCGCTAAAATGAAAACCACCTCTAGTTGTAAGAACCATGGGAACCACATTTTAGCCCTTAGATCAACTAGATTGATGGATGAGATTAAAAGTAGTTAATATTAATATTAAAAGTTTTTTTTCTTATTATGTCTTTAATATTTTAATCAAAAATGGTATTTAGGTAATTTTGTTTTTTTTTGTCTTATTAGTTTTATTGTTTTTTAATACACTTTTGTCCTATTGCATTAAATGTTTTTTTTTTTTTTTTCTAAAATCAGTTTTTTTTTTTTATCAAACAAACATATTGAAATCAGAATTTTTGATAAAAAAAATTTACGTGCGTTTTTTTACGACCCGTTTTTTACGACCCGTTTTACGCTCCGTTTTTTCACGCCGTTTTACGACCCGTTTATTAGTTCCCGTTTTTTACGACCCGTTTTACGGCCCGTTTTTTACGACCCGTTTTACGCCCGACTTTTTCACGCGTCGTTTTTCCAACGCGCCGTTTTTACATTAACGTTTTTTACGTTTTACGCGCCGGTTTCTTACGTTAACGTTTTTCTACGTTTTACGCGTCGGTTTTTTACGTTTTACGTTAAAATTTTTACGTTTTACGTTTTTATGTTTTACGTAAAACTTTTTACGTTTTACGTTAAAATTTTTACATTTTACGTTTTACGTTTGGCGTAAAACTTTTTACGTTTTACGTAAAACTTTTTATGTAAAACGTTTTAAGTAAAAAAGTTTACGGTTTACTTTAAAAAGTTTACGGTTTAAGTTTTTTTTCTTTTACAAAAACTTTTTTACACAAAAACGAACGCACCCAGAAAATCGTTACTCGGGTAGGTGTCTCAGATAGTTTGCTATCATCATCGACGCCTCAAAAAAAATATAAAAAACCCAACAAACAAAAATCAAAAAGAACGATTGGATTCTGGAAAAAAAAAAGAAGTTTTGGCTCAGATTTTCCAAACATTAGAGGCTGCAAAGTGGGGTTGCGGGTTCAAAAACCTACCCTCCACCATCCTTGCCGCGCCATCGTCCTTTTTTTTTGCATCATCACCGCCGATTCAAAAAGCCACCAGATTCAACCCAGATTCAACATGAACAACATTCAAACCCAGATTCAACATGAACATCATTCAAAAACAGAATATCATTTCAAACGCAGATTCAACAGGATCTAAAAAGGTCCCAATAACATCATTCAAACCCAGATTCAACATGAACAACATTCAAGCCCAGATTCAACAGAATCAAACCCAGAAAGTCAAACCCCCAAGATTCAAAACCATATTCAACAGAATCAAACCTGCAGCAAAAACACAAAAGATTCAAACCCAGATTCGAACACCCACCACCAGATTCAACAAAAATTAAAACCCAGAATCAACAAAATTCAAACCCAGATTCAACAAAAAAAAAAAAACCCAGATTCGAACACACTCCACCAGATTCAACAAAATTAAAACACAAAGATTCAAACCCAGATTCGAACATCAAACCCACATAGTTCATCAGACCCACATACCAAATCAAAATCCCCAACATATCAAAACAGAGATAAAAAAAATACCAGAGAAATCAACAAAACAGGCCAAGGAACTCGTCGGGAGGAGACCGGGACCTCCGCCGCTCACGGCGGCGCTACCGCCGGTCCACCACCCAGCCATCGACCAGAGCATAAACTCGAAATCCCAAGTCGCACAAACGACCACCACTACAACCCCCCCCCCCCTATTTTCTTTCTCTGGCCCTAAACCCTGCCGCCACACCCTACTGTACACCACTGCCGCCACACCCGTTCATCGACGACTGGTGGGTGGCCGGTGATTACTGTAGAGACAGAGGGGGGGGAGTGTTTGGCTGGTGGTTGTCGTCGGAAACACCATCATCATCGGAGAACCGGGTGTGGGGTACTGGTCATCATCATCATCGGCCAACCACCCATTTAAACCAGATCTTGAATGGAGATGAGAGAGGAGAGAGTAAATGTGAGATGAGAGAGGATAAAGTAAATGGGAAATGTCAGTCACAATAAATAGAGAGAATAGATAAGACATTTGATAGTAAATGACCAAATTACCCATTTTCCTGATTGGTTGAGAGTGGTTCTCGCGGTTCTTACAACTGGAGGTGATTTCTATTTTAGCGGCTCCCCCTATATATATATATATAGAGAGAGAGAGAGAGAGAGAGGCCGGTTATCATACAAATACTCTAATCGTACATTATGTACGCTTCATCCACAACCGTCAGATCATCTCATTTAAACAGCGTGTTTTACTATTAAATTTATCAAATTAAAATTAATAAAAAGAAACCGCCAAGGTTAAAATCGTCAAATGCGAGATCAAAACCCCTAATAATCAGTACACAATAACTCCCAAAACATACCGTAAAACCCAAAATCAACATTGCATTCTCCTTCTCCAAAGTTCCCTGCTACTCTCCGTTGCGATTCAAGTAAGATTCATGAGTTTTGAGAAACGAAGCAAAGCAAACAACGACAGACCACAAGCGAAGAAGATGAATCCAGGTATCGATTGAAATTTGCGATTTTATAGTGTAATATACAGGGACTTTAATGTCAAATGCGATTTTGTTTTTTTATTAAGCTTTTAACTGAAACATATAGTTTTATAAGATTAAATATTGCTCACAACTACAATTTTGCTAGGGTTTATGACTGGTATGTTTATTTATTAGGTTTTGCATGATTATGCAGTTTTCTTAATTATACATGATATATGTGCGATATCATATAGGGTTTTGTGAGGGTTTTGTATGACAAATGCGATTTCATATGATAAAATATTGTTTGTTGAAGGTTTTTTGTTTTAGGTTAGATTGAACATGCGAATTGATAAAAGCCACATGCTATTTCATATGATAAAGATTGACTAGTTTTGGTAATGCTTAACTAACACATGCGAATTGATCCTTAAGGCATGCGAATTATAAAGATTGACTAGTTTTGGTAATGCTTAACTAACACATGTGAATTGATAACTCACTCATGAGAATTGATTACTACCACATGCGAATTGATAACTCATTCATGCGATTTTATCACTTAGTGACTTAATGTACATGATTAACTGATAAATGCGATTTTGTAAAGTTTTTTGACTATAGCATGCGATTTTGTAGAAATAGAATCTGATGATGACTTTGAAGGGCCAATATCAAGACTGATAAAAGTTAACAAGAATAGAAAGAGAAGGATAGTTGTAGAAAGTTCTGAAGAGGATGACTTTGTTAAGCCACTCCCAAAAAAGAAAAAAGATGAGAGGAAATCAAAGATACAGACAAAAAAACATTCAAAAAAGGTGGAACAACCTAAAACAGAACATAGGGAATTCTTCAAATACAGCAGTGAAGCAATACTGCTGAGATGCCAACCTAACTCATACATGGATACTGTGAAGAAATTTTCAAAAAAACAGGTTGAAGAGGTAAGGAATATGGGATTTGGTGCTATTCTAGATATCAATATCAACCATATTTCGACACGATTGGCATATTGGCTAGCCAGAAACTTTGACGAGAAGTTCGATAAGCTAAACGTGGGAAAACACCAAATAAAAATAACATCAGACACAGTTTATGAGGTATTAGGAATACCAAAGGGGCCAAAGAAGGTTGAGATAATAACCGATAAGAGAAAAGTTAAAAAGCAAGAGAAAATTGAAAAGGGTAAAGAACCGGGAAATGCTGTCAGGGATACATTCATCAGCCAGTGGGGGGAAAACACAAGAATTACCCATGGCTTAATTGCAACTACAATGGAAAATCAAAGAAACGGGGGGAGCCTGTTTAAATTAAATTTCCTTGTGTACTGGATGACCTTCTTTGCGGAGATTACAAAGGCAACACTTGCAAATGATAGATGTTTGCTTGGTGTAGAAGATGTTGAGGAAATACAGAATCTAGATTGGTGCTCATATCTACTCGACACCTTGCGTCGTACATGAGCCGGCTGCAAGAACTATAAAATACAGTTCGTGGGACCAGTTGCCTTTCTTACGGTATACATTACTACATTTAATAACATATTTCAAATACTAGTTTGTTTTGTTGTATAATTAAATGATCTTGCGATTTATACAGCTTCTATACACGCATGAGTACAACAAGAGGCTTAACCTGTTTGAGAAAGCCGTGGAGATACCGGTTATTCGTTATATCACATCTTCAGATATTGATAAAGTCAAAGATCATATTTCAGATAACGGACCTATATGGATATCAAGTGAGTGAAGAAGAAGAAGAAAATGAAGAAGAAAATGAAGAAGAAGAGGGTCCTTCAACGGAGGATTATACACTACGACCACCGGTTGACACCACAATAAGCTACAAAAGAAGGACTGCACGTGCAGTACAAAACAAAGAAACCGGGGAAGAGCCAAAAGATAACGAGAACATTGATGATTTCATGGATTTCAGTTTTGAAATCCATGAAATGTCTCAATTGAACCTTGAGATGGGAGTTGGAACACAAACACAGAAAATGATGGATTATTGCAACATTCCTGTTCAACTTTCACCATCCGTATTCTATGACACAGCCCACGAACGAGAACTAGAGGCTTTGAGAATTACAAAAAGGTAAGCATAAAAAAATATTAATTCCACTTAATCCATTTATATTTAACATTTCAATTAATAGTATCTTAACTCGAAAAATATTACAGAACCTGTTGAAAAAAATGAAAGCAAATGTCAAAAAGTACATTAAAATGGTTCAAGATGTTCAAGGGATGAACAACTTAGTTTCAGAAGCAAGAACTAAGTGTTTTTGGGATCCGGAGATTATGGCGGCCTGTAAGCAGTGGGATGAGACGCTTCGGAATAATCCCATTTGTGTGCCGCCTGATTCGGTTCAAGAGCATGAAACTGCACCCTCTCATGTACATCAAGAGCCTGAAAATCAAAGTTCTGAGGTTCATCATGAAGTTACTACAAACGAAGAAGGTAGACATGATGAAGAAGCTCAAAAAGTAATATCCACTGTTTTGGTACAAATGGCATCAGAAGGTAAAACATGCGAAATCAATATTAACACATGCGAAATTATGTAAAAAAATCACTATTTTTTTATGCACATGCGAAACCTAAAAAACCACATGCGATTTCTGTAAAAACACTTTAAATTTGATTTCGCACGCGATGTCATGTACACCCTTGCGATTTTGATTCTAATGTATTAAAATTAAATAATTTGTATCTATAGGTGTACTGCAGCCAGATGATGGAGGAGTCACAGACACCCTTATTGCAAACATTCAAACTGTGGAAACGGGTGTATACACTTACAAACCACCTGACAAAGGTAAAAAAACACTTTATATTAAAAAAAAAGCACAAATTATTGTATTTCTTAAATTACTCTGGCATGCAGAAAGTGGTGAAAACGAAACTGTTATCGAAGAAACAGTGAACTTGGCAGAATCTACACAAAACATTCAACAAAAAGTTCAAGAAAAAGTGCCAGAAAAATTGCCAGAAGTGGTAGCAGTTTCTTTAGCAGAAACCACACAAAAAGACCCTCAACAACCCGATTCGGGAATCTAAGTTGAGAAGGAACCGGAAGTTGAATGCCCCCAGGTAACGGCTGAGAAATTGCATTCAGTTGAGTTGCTTTTAAGCCTGGGACCCAGCATGGAAGAAAACAAAGAAAAAAAAAACAACTAGGGGGAGAAAAAACTCAAAGCCAAAGCAAGTTCCAAAAAAAGTTATACCAAAAGGGTTAAATGAACTGCTTTATAAGACAAAAGAACAAGCCAAAATTCGAGGTGAGAAAAGATGTAAAGAGCTTGGAGACAAATTTTGTTCCCCTTCCTGCAACAGAGTGGTAAACATGCACGAAGCACTATTGACTCAAGAATTGAATGTGATTCGGTATACATTTGCTACATTTGCAGGCATAAAGTAAGTAAAAATAGTTATATCAACTAACAAACATCTAAAATATATACACACAACAAATACTAATTATTTAATTTATGACTGGCAGAGAAGAATTTTACCGATCAAAAACTGAGGTTGCCACATTCAAAGCTATATTTGAGAGCTTCTACAGGGGTCAATACGTAGCATCTAACGGAATAGATGCATTTGTGGATGTTCTAAACCTTGAAGAGAAGAAGAGGGATAGAAAATCATCACCATACAGACTCTTCTTGTTTAGCACAATGATGGTATGTTTTCATATACATTTTGGCATTTGAAATTATAACAGTAAATGCATAATCAATGATTTCGCACGCTGATTATAGCTAAATCAATATAGAAGAAAATTTTCCTGTGAAACAACATTTTTCATACTGTTGTAATTTCGTATGTGGTATATATACTATTCGCATGTGAAAAAAAAATCCATTGTTTGCATAACTTTGATTCTAATTACATAACATACAGCCTGATATCTTTTACGACGAGGAGAAATACACAGACAACCAACGACTAAACATATTTGCCTCAAATTTTGAAGACATATTACTGAGATATGAGGTAAAAAAACTTGATTTGGTTGACCTGGTGTTTATTCCGGTACTTTAAGGTGAACACTTCTACGTTTTGTGCTTCCACTTGAAAACCGGCAAAATTGAGCTGATTGACAATTCAGCAGCTAACCAAGAGTTTAAGGAAAGATACAAGGGGCTTCCAGACACACTGGTAATACAAAAACTTTTTCATATAAATATTATATATTATGTAAAAGCTACTAACACAAATGTTGCTATGTTACAGAGAAGGGTATTGGTTTTATACCTACAAAAGGCTTTAAAACCAACACCGGGTATAGAAGAACTTGCAACCTCGGTTATAGAAAGAAAAGAGATGGATTGGAGGACGAAGAATAATGGTGTAGACTGTGGAGTGTTTACGATGCGTCACATGGAAACATACAAAGGAGACACAATACCATGGGTGACTGGATTTGTGAAAGAAGATGAAGTAAACAACAGACAAAAATCACAAATTCATCTCCTAAGGCACAGATATCTCAGTAAAATCATTCTATCCGAACACAATATCCATCGTCAACACATAATTAAAAGGGCAAATGCTTTCGATAAAAGGCCAGTCAAAGAAAGGTATATGAAAGATTTGGATACTATAATCCCAGAAAGGATGAGTAAATATTTTGGAAAGCCAAAGTGAACTTGTTTAATGTTGAATTTATGTTGAATATTTAAACTTGTTAGTGTTTTTAATTTCGCATATATTAGTGCTTTTAATTTCGCATTAGTGTTTTTAATTTCGCATATGTTATGTTTAAAATCGCAAGTTTGACAAAGAATTATTAAAATTTGCAATAAATAGGTGAATATAAACATGCAAAATATATAATCCATTCCTTAACAAAACATGGGAATTTATTGAAAAATGCAACAAAATAAACAAAAAGTTCATTCAAAAGATGAAAGAAACTCCATTTTCATCTTCATCGAGCATCTTAATACAGTTATTGCATCAGCCAACTCTTTCAACTGTTTCTCATCCCTCTCACCCAAATCCACCATAAACATAACAGCAATTTCTTTAAGACTACTCACTTGCATCTGAGATAGCAAGTTCTTAATTTCTTGTCTTCTCTTCATGTTTTCTGTTACACGAGAAATGTTGGCCTCCAACATCTCTTGACATGATCGATCCTCTTGAATTTGTTGCTGAATCCTTTTCCTCAAAGCCTGCTTGATACTTGGTTCAGAAGAAGAGGATGTTGGTACATCTGCCATTTTTAATAGGATGTTTGAAATAGTGATAAAAATATAAAATATATAATAAAAGAAAAATTATTGATATGAATTATTGAAATCAATTATTGAACTGAATTATTTGATTTCAATTATTGAACTGAATTATGAAACACACTGTGCGAAAATAAAATCAATTATTATTAAAGCGTGCGAAATTAAAAGCTATATTTGATAAATACTTTCAGGTTTGCGAAATCTAGAACTTAAGCATGCGAAATTAAATATTAAACTTCATTGTGTGCGAAAATGTCTAATTTAAAACATGCGAAATTATACAAAGGATCCATCCTTAACTACCTCGACTATGTTAAAACAACACATGCGATATATCAAACAACACATGCGATATGGTAACCCACCCAAATAAAACAAGAAACAACTTATCTTCAACCCTCATCACAAAATAATAAAATGAAAAAAGCTCCAAATCAAATAAAACCCAGAACTCAACCTAATAAAACTATTGACGAATCCAGGTTCGGTCAGGAATCAATAAAAAAACCTACAAATTGAATTGATACGAACAACAATTAAATGGGACGGTTACGAAACGAACTGCATATCTGCTTCCTAGTTGACGGAATTCCCTGATTAGCCCTCAGATGTTCGAAAAGAATGTCTGATATACCCTTATTTAATTAAATTGAATCAGGACACGTGTATGGCTGTGGGTAGCGCGTACATAATGTACGATAAGGAGATTTGTACCATACTCTTTACCTATATATATATATATATATTAGGACATGTAGAAATCAATCTCTGGGATTGCGCTATTTAAAATACGCACCCAAAGGTGAGTGTCACTAAACCCCTCTTTTTACTGCTTTGTATATATTTTGAGGGTAGAACACGTCGTTAAAAAGGGTTTAATAATGTTTTCAAAATAAAACATACCTTTTAATATAAAATATATATTTTCGCTGAAAATATATGAGGTTTGATAAGTTACACGTTTCGAAGTAAAACATTTTTGGATGAATGAATATTGTACGTACGGTATTTCTTAAGTGAAACAAGACCGTACAGTTGGGGACGAATTCTTGACTGGGTCTCATATGATGGAGAGTAAGGGGAATTCGTACAACGTCATGTATTAAATTGTCATATTAGTAGGATATATATATTGTACGTGAGGCAGACATCATATTGTTCTCAAAGGGAGAACCTTGCGCCCATGATGTCGTTTAATCAGTTAAGTATTGTACGCGATGAATTGTTGGTAGATTTATCGGGTTGACAACCCCGTTGTGACCGGTCGCCCCGTGTCAATGTCAAACGACGAATTAATATTCTGTTTATTGTCTAGCTTTGATTATCCCTACATGGTTAATATATAGTTCGTATCGTCTATCTAACATACGATTCTGAAAGTTGATGCAATAATTTAATATACAAAATATGGGCAATATATTACAGTTGTCGGATCGATGAACCGGCGGAAGGCCCATGGATTTTATTAAGAAAAAAAAAATGGTCTTTCTAAGAATTAAATGGATGTTTTAAATAAACACCCAAACAGAAAGTTTTCCTTGGAATAAAATATGTTAGTAAACGAATAAGTGAACTCACCTTCCTTTGTGTTGACACTTGATTTTTAACGTGTTCTACAGGTACTTGAGTTCGGCTTCGGGAATTATGGCATATCTTGTGGTTGTTGATGCATGTTTTGTTACTTAAAATGTTGGACTGACTTTTAAGACTTTCTGGGACGAATGTAATAAGATCCGTGAGGATCAAAACAACTTAACTATGTCGTGGTTATGACGTGTCTTAAAACGTAATGTTTAAATAACTTACATTTAAAACATACTAAAATGTCCAACAATTAAATGCATCGATCGACAAGATATAAATGGGCACCAGCTTCCGTCACCACTATGTTTTATATTCCGCTGCTACGTTTTTGGGGTGTGACACAGATAGCTGAACAGCATGATATGCAACAAGTACAACAAATGGCTAGGAACGAAGCTGAGGTTGAAACTGAGATACTTGATTCAGATTCAGAGACAAACTCCAGTGAAGAAGAATCCGATTCTGATAGCAAAGTGGAAGTGATTGTGTCTGAAAAGGAAGAGGAAGCCATTAGACAACCAGATCTGATATCATCTGAAAACTTAACAGCCCTACTCTTGACTCTAAAGGGCGGTGACGGAAACCCTCCATCCGCACCTACCTCTGAAGTTCAAGTTGAAACTCAAGCAGTCTCTGATCTTCAAGCAGAAATTGAAGCAATTACTGATGATGCTGAACAAGTAGCTAGCAGGAGACAAAGAACCAACACTGACCCTGATCCTATTGGCCCTGTTTCTGATTCAGAGCCCGTTATGTCCACTGATCCAAAGCCTGATGCTGCAATAAAAGAAACCAACATTCAAGAGCCTGATTTGTATGATTTCAACTTTGACTTTGAATCAACACCCTCGCATCCAGAAAGCTCGAGTGGTGTTAGATTTGCGACAGGTAGCTAAAGTGGTGTTGGATTGACTAAACACGATGAAGTTGCGTTTCGTTGTGCAACCAAAAAATGACAAGTTATCGAACAAAGTGATAGTGATAGTGATGAAGATGCAAATGTAGCTAGATTGAAACATCGAGTGGTTGTATTGGAACAAGATGCAGCAATGAAGAGTGCTCAGATTTCATCACTACAACAAGACTCCGCCGTGAAAGAAGCTTAGATTTCCTCTCTTCAGGCCCAAATCTCTAGCAGGGATCAAACAATAGATCAGCTGCAAGGTGATTTGGGTATGTTGATTTATGTGGTGTATGATTTGAAGGCCAAATTAGAGAAGAAGTTTGGGAATGAGTTCATTGATAAGGAAGATGAACAATTCAATGTCGGCCATCCTGAGCAAACACCTGAAGAGAGAGCAGCAGCTAACGCCACAGCAGACGCAGAACGTGAAGCCGCTTTAAATGCCTATCTTGCTGCAGAGCCAAAGAAGAAAAGCAGCAAGCCAAAGAAGAAGAAACAAAGCAGCAAACAGATTCTAGTGATGAAGAACCAGGATTTGAATCCACTAGATGAAAACTTTCAGCTCAAAGATCCAACAAAGAGGCTTGACAGATATGTCATGGAATTGGGATTGAGCTTCTATGATCAAGTGGGAAACAAGTCTGAAGTCGCTTGCTGGAGGTACGAACATGACAAGAATATGTGGTTAATCACACATAAGACTGGTCATGGGGAGTATTACTCAAAGGAATCCTAGTTTGAGTCATGGACGAAGATTGACCTGAAAAGTCTTCTACGTGCCCCATATTATGATCCAGAGCCAAATCAAAGAGGCAGAGGTTGGGCATTTCATTCAAGACTTGAAAAGGAAGTTAAAAGCAACTTCACAACCATGAAGACTGATGAATCAGATATCAGAAGAAATCTAGGTGTTCGTGACCCTTTCACCAAAAGAACAGTTAAATCTGTCACCTGGCCTCCGACTAACAAGGAAAAGATTATTCCCATCACTCACAAGTTTGAAAATGGAATTCTCATGAATATCAAGTTCTGGGCATATGATCCGAAAATGGCCGAAGCTGTGATAGTTACTCAAGAACAAACAATTCGGATTCAAAAGTCCTATGATCTGATGAGTTTTCATGAGGAAGATATCGTGGTTCTCTCCAATCATCAAATTCGTTGCAATGACAAGTATGAAGTGTGTGCAAAAGAATGGACGACTGTTGTTGCCAACATACGGCGTCATCATTTGTTTGCTGATCTAATGCTAAATCTGGGTGGACCTCAAGTTTGATGCAGCTACTGATCCTGTAAACCTAGGGGGAGATTGTTAGACCCTTATTAGGTTTATGGATTAGCAACTAAGTGGTTTAGAGGGTTTGTGGGTTAGTGGATATTAGAATGGGCTATTTATGGTAATGGGCCTTGGGTTTAGGGAGCCTCCTCCCTAAACACTTCCTATAAATAGTAAGTCTTGTATTAGGTCATGGTTGTTGGTGACATCAAACAAGAATCTTGTATTAGACATTATCTTATGTATGCAAGATATTAATCATCAGTCAAAGATCTTTCTACTTCATCTCCTTTCTTGAATCGTTGCTTGTTTGTGTGATTTCGCCACCATTCAAGCTTGTGTGATATCATTTTGAACTCGTTACGGGACTTACAGTAACACTCATATGGAACTTATAAGGAATATGGTTGATGCTAGGTACAAGGATACACAATCAGACATTAAGGCCATTAAGGAACATTTGGTTAAAATTACAGACTCTGCCCCTGTAACAGTCCTTCATGATGATGAAGAGGATGATGCCAAAAATGGGAGAAAGATTCACTAAGAAAGTTGCAGCCTAATTCAAAAGCAAAACAAAAACCAAAACCAAAACCAAAGGTGCAACAAAAGCGAGAGTCTGCTCAACAAAACTCTTCTGCAAAAGCATTAGAGGCTGGAAAAGAAAAGGGATTGATGAGACCCTTAACATGAAAGCTGAAGAGATAGCTTTGGAAAAGCAGAAGAAGCAAGATATAAAAGTAGCCAAAGCTTCCAGTTTGATAGATCAAGAAAAGGCTGAAGAAATGAAAAAGGAGAACCTTGGTACTTCAAAAAGAAGAAAGTCTTCAAGAAAAGTTAGACATCCAACTTCCACCCCTCCTAAAACATCTGTTGAAGCTACAAAGACTGTATCCTCTGCTAAACCTAAAACCGCTAAACCGAAAGCTAAACCTTCAACACAAAAACCCTCACCACAACAACTACCACAGAAGAAGCAAAAGAAAGCTTCACCACCATCATTACCAATTCACCCAACAGATGCTGATACAACAAACGCATCAGTAGATGTTAGCCAAAAAGCTGCTGAGACACCAGTTTTTTTAGCAGATGTTAGCCAAACCTCTACCATGATCATTTTCACTACACCACCAACAACCCAACCACATTCAACACCACAAAGATTTCCTACACATCCACCTTTACCACCAAAATGTCCTCCATCACCACAAATCAAGTCGACACGCAAGAGAAAAACTCATGTTGTGTTAGAAGATGATGAGGAGATTAAATCACCAATCCCCTTATCATCTTCCCCCATTCAAACCATACCACCCTCATCACTTCCACCCAAAATACCCATTTCGTCCCTTTCAATTGCTACACAACCATCAATAATTCCTCTTGCAACTCAGTATCCTTTGGAGGTGCTCACTATTAAAGGTGAAACTGAATCATTCTTCACAACAGAGGATCCATCACAAAGATCCTTCCCATCTCTTTATAGCTATAGACAGCCTAAAAACTTAGATGAGTATCTGAAATTAAAAGCAAGATAGGCTGAGTATATTGCAAAAGAGAATAGCAAAGGGATATATGACAGGAAGTATTAGGGTTTCTTATCACTTGAGCTTAGCAAAGTAAAAAAACTTGAAGACTTTGCTAAGGACCTGGACAAATCCGTGTCTGAGAAGCCAATCAATGCTGAGCTTGACAAGGAATTAAGGGATGACTACGTTGAACACATTATGAAGCACAAACCATACAAGGCAACCAGAGCTCAATTCAAAGACTGGTCATCAAATGCTCACAAGGAAAAAATTGAAATAATCACAAAAATGCTCAATGATCATTTGGTAAAGCCAACTCCACCTGATTGGAAGAAAGGCAAACAAGTGAATCCAGATAAGGCATTGAAGCTTAAAAGAATGAGAGCAGAGCTTGTGATTGCTAGTTATGGTTCAGCTAGATCCATTGCCAGATGGTCTGAATCCAACATAGTTAAGACCTACAAAAAGCTGGAACAGCTCAGTGATAAAGATCCTAAAGTTCCTCAAAAGCTAGTCTATCCTACAATAGTTGCCATCCCTCAACAGACCCATACTCCCAAAAAGCTTCTCTCAGCATCTACTTTATCCGCAAATGCCTTAAAACAAATAAAAAGGCAAAAGCAGACTAATGAGGAAGATGAACAGAAGTATGAAGAAATTCGAAAAGAAGGGATTAAATGTCAGCTTGATTTCCACATAGATCCGGCTGCTGACCAACTTGCTGCTCAATTAAAAGAAACTCTTACAAAGTTGTTCAGCAGGCCTCATTCACCAAACTCATCTTTAATAAGTCTTGTCCCAAGAAAACCAACTGATCCAAAAAATACTAAAGTAGAAGTCATCCTCAGACACCCACGTATTGACTTTGCTCTGATCAAATGGTACTGTTGAGAAGCTTAAAATTGAGAGTGCATATGGTCTGGATGCATGTGATCTCCTAGATCTTTTGAACCTCGACTTAGAAAAGGATATTGATGACATGATCTCCTTGGACTTTGAACTACAATTCAAAGGGAAAATCCAGGAGATGTTGATGAGAAATAAAGATCAGTAAGAAACATAGTTTTGGCATCATCTGTTCTAGGGAAGATTGTTGGCTCATGTGGACCCTACCATAAGAACAGATGATTGAAAGCCAAAATAGTCTACAATCAACTGATCCATAATAATAGTGCTTGAAGTCATTCTCCTCCCAATGGCAAATGCATCAAACAACTGCTGCAACTAAAGGTCTACTAAAAGCTAAAGTCTGCCGATTCACAAGGTCTGCCGATTCACAAGGTCTACCAAAGTGAACCACTGATGAAGACTAAAGTCTGCTGATAACAAAGGTTTGATCATCCTTTGATTGAAGAAGACAAAGTCTGATGAAGAAGATCTGCTGAGGCTCAACAGAGGATAAGGCTCATCAGATGTTGAATCAACAGATGATGTATATCAGTGTTTTTCAAAGTAACAGTGTATTAGTTATAGCATATGTTAGAGGTTGTTACATGTTGTTAGATGTCACTGTCTAGGTGACATCAGCTTAGATTCCTCAGAGGTTTGCATTGTACTATAAATAGAACAGTGCATGTACTGCTCTATTTATCACTTCATCTTGACATTTTATACGAGCAAATAGAGTGATCTCTGGCTGAGGGGGAGTTTGTATTTCATGCATATGTGAATCATTGTAATCTTAATCATTCAGTTAAAAGTATTCATGATGAAAGAAAATCTCTTATTGTTTGTGAATTAAAGTTTATCTTCATTCCGCTACATTATTTCCATAATTGTTATCTCCTTAAATCTTTTACTAGAACTTTTACAAACAATTCAAACTCAGATCCTAACATTCTGAAATTGAACCATATAGAGAGGATGTATCTACTCCGCTTTGGCAGAATGCAATGGTTGAAGAGCTCACTACTCTTCGTCAGACACATACATGAGATTTGGTTCCACTACCATGTGGTAACCATGTAATTGGTCATCGTTGGGTATATAAGATCAAAACAAAATCTGATGGGTCTGTTGAACGATATAAGGCCACATTTGTAGCAAATGGATACTCACAAAACTATGGTATGGATTATGAGGTGACGTTTGCCCCAGTGGCAAAAATGACTACAATCCATACTCTCATAGCTATTGCATTTGTTTGTCAGTGGAAATTTTGTCAAACGGATGTCAAGAGTGTGTTTCTCAGTGGTGATTTTCATAAGGAGGTCTACATGATTCCTCCCATGGGTATTTCTTATAAACAAGGCGATGTCTGTCGACTTCAGAAAGCGTTATATGGTCTCAAACAAGCCCCCCATGCTTGCTTTGAGAAATTATCTTTAGTGATTAGTTCTTTAGATTTTCTACCTAGTACTCATGATTCAGCATTACTTGTTCGATGTACGAGTGCAGGACCTATTCTTTTGTCTTTATATGTAAATGATATGGTTATTACAGGTGATAATTATGTTAGTATTGAGTCGTTGAAGCGTGAGTTGGCTCACCGGTTTGTGAAGAAGGATTTAGGCTTGCTATGTTACTTATTAGGAATTGAGGTATCTCAGTCTAAAAAAGGATACCTTCTTTCTCAGAAAATATATATATATCTGCTTTGTTTCAGCGGGCACAACTTACAGGTAACAGAACTATAGACACTCCTCTTGAAACCAATGCACTATATTCTCCTATTGATGGTGTTCCTTTATCTGATTCGGGCCTATATCATACTATTATAGGCATTTTGGTTTTTCTTACAGTTATGATATGTGTGTTTTAGTGTGTTGGTCTAGTTAATTTAATAACTCTTAGCACAATTTAGGTGGGTTAACTTCATAACTTTTAAAACACGTGTATATAGTTTTAAATTTATAAGAAATGATTATTACTTAGACTAAACACACACAATAGGCAAGTGCACCTATCATTTCTAGTAAAGTTTATGTAAGAACCAAATATCGAACCCAAAGGATATGACTTTTAATAGTTAACTTTAGATTACCAACTAATTGATTAGTTATCTTTTGTTATTTTTACATTAAAACCAGAACATAAAAGCAAGTAACAGATAATTTGTAGAGAATATCAAGAGCATGAAGAGTGTTACTTTGGATCTTCAAATCCACTTGGGATAAATTATACTTAAGTTATTGGCAAGTGGTGAGGTTAATTAACTGAAAAACCCGGCTCCTAGCTAAAGTTACCTACGAATTTTTATTAGATTTACAAGATGTTACTTTAAGTTTAAAATAGAATTAGAGCTCGTTAAAGATTATTGATTACCCAATCTTAGAAGAAGGTTCTCTTTAAGGAACAATCCCCTAATCTTGGGTTAGTTGCATCCAACTACTCTTATTTCCTTTGCATTGTTCCCATGGCTTGTGA
The DNA here is from genome assembly GCA_030545235.1 of Helianthus tuberosus. Lineage (NCBI taxonomy): Eukaryota > Viridiplantae > Streptophyta > Magnoliopsida > Asterales > Asteraceae > Helianthus > Helianthus tuberosus. The sequence goes on along the minus strand of CM060450.1, from coordinate 58,843,924 downwards.
TTCTGTATTTGGCATATCTTTGTTTCACTTCAAAGATAGCAAGAAAATTTATAAGTGCTCCCCATGGGTGCTAATGACATTTGTGATTAGTTAGGGTGATTGATCTTTATTTAACTGATGGTGTTATAATAATAAAATATATATAAAGACGTATAGTATTTTAACATGGGTTCACCAACTCTTGGTTCGCACCAAGTCTAACATATATAGACCGTGTTAGATGAGTCACAAGACCAAGTTTTGGCTAATCATTGAGGCCTAGCATATAGACTGTGCAAGCCAACAATGATACTCTAGATTATAATATGTTGATCACAAGATGTGTTTCACAAATGGGTCAACCACTTCTCCAAGATCGGATTTCCCTTCTTAGTATATGGGGTGTTACACAACATGAGTGTACTAGTAAGCTTCACCTGTCAAGGTTCTCAAGAACTCCCACAAGATCAAAGACCACAACAATCACAAGCACATTACGAAAGAAGAAGAGTAGAAATAATTATTAAAGACAGAACGCACCACTTTTCCAAAGATTAAACATTTAATTCATACCAAGCTTCATCTTCAACCCAAGAAACACAAGGGGTTTAGCCAACAATGGACATAACTTATCCACAAACAATTATCATAGAGTGGATCATGATGGATCAAGTATGAAAAGATAAAACAACTTGAAGAAGGGTTGTTGATTATCAGTCCCCCCCCCCTCTCAAACTAAGCTATTACAAGTGTTTTCTTGGAGTGATTCCAAACTCCTTTTGGTATCTCAAGATCAAAGAGTATGTGTATGAAATGTGAAAGAAGAGTGAGTGAAATAGGATAGTGAAAATGGGTAGCCAAGAGCCTCTATTTATAGGCAGAAGTGTACCAGGTAAGCATGGGCGTGCCAAGGGGGCACGACCATGCTTGGTGATGATTCCTGAAACTGCTTGACCTTCTTGTCCTTCTTCAGTACAATTCCATTGTGATTTGGTTATAGGCACGGGCGTGCATATATAGGCATGACCATGCTTAGACAGGTGTCCCGACAACTTGAACATGTGTCATTCTGGTCGGTTCTCGAAGCTATTAATTGTTGTCCCTTGCTTAGCACGGGCATGCCTAAAGAGGCACATTCATGCTTCCCTTCTGGTGGACTTCTGCTGACCATTTCTTGGGTTAACTTGTTGACATTGTATTCCTTGTTTTTGTGTACAGTCGTTCCCATAGCCTAGCACGACTGCGCCTATCTGGCAACTTACTGATTTCCTTAGAATCTTGGGTTTTTACTTCGTTTATGCTCGTTTTTCGATTCTTTTGATCCTGAGACCTTGGAATCCTGCATTTGTCAGATATGAATGATTTAGGTAGCATTTGCAACTAAAAAGTCATTATAGTACGTAGATTAGGGGGTAATTATGTACTAAAAATATGTATAATTGATGGCACGTTAAGTTACTCACCAAGATATAGCTCATGTTGTTCATGTGGTTAGTCAATTTATTACTACTCCTACTTCTGTTCACTGGGGAGTTATTTTCGTTTTTGGATATATATTTGTGGCACTCAGTTTCAGAGTGTCTTGTTTCCCTCAACATCTTCTTTAGAGTTGCGTTCCATAGTGATGCTGATTGGGATAGCGATCCTAGTGATCGTAAAACCACCACTGGTTTCTGTGTTTTCCTTGGAGATTCATTAATCTCTTGGAATAGTAAGAAACAAAATGTTTCAAAATAATCTATAGAGCCTGAGTATCATGCTATGGCTGTGGCCACATGTGAGATTGTTTGGTTACGTTAGCTTTTTGCAGATATGGGAGTTATCATTTCTAAGCCTAGTTTATACTATGATAACAAATGGGCTATGCAAATTGCAAACAATTATGTTTTATAATGAGCGGACAAAGAATATTGAGATTGACTCTCACTTCATTCGTCATTATTTAAAACTTAGGACAATCTCACTTCCATTTGTTCCATCAGCCTTGCAGATTGCTAATATTTTCTGACAAGGCTCAGTCTGTATCTCGGTTTCGTTTATTATGTGACAAACTCTTAATGCTTATTATTGTTGCATTGTGAGTTGGAGAGGGAATGCTAGCATAATAAAGTATGACTCGATTAATTTGTATTGGCCTTGTCTCTCAGCCCATTTAGCTAGTTAACCTAAATTGTTTTCCTTATTGTATTTCTTTCTTTGTTTATGTAATACTTTTCCAACTTTCTAATAATAAATCCTAGACACATTCTTTATATAAACCCTAGACACATTCTCTATACGTGTTTATCATCAGTTAAGACAACATCTTAAATTAAAGCATAAGATCTAAACTAGTCTACATATAATCATGGCAAGACAAAGCATGTAAACTACTATTAGATCACACGATAAGGAGTAAAGGATAAATATAATGATTGCATGTAAACTAAAGTCCAAAATTTGAATTTATTTAATATATGCAATAACATCACTGACACTTGAAGCGGCAAGAGGTCGGGATTAATATGGGTAGCTAGCTACGAAAGTCACAAGCTAATGGTCATCGACAACCAATGATAATCTACTAAGTATTTACCTTTAACCCTACTCGTTTACGTAAAACAAATAAAACATACATGCAAAGGCATCACAACCCCCAAACCTACCTTTCTACTTACACTACTACAATATGAAGCATTAGACGGTGTTCAATATTTGGTTTAGACGGTGTTATGTCAATAACCCCGTCTTAAAATCAATTCCTCACATGACCGTTGTGCAAATCCAATTAAATTATTCAACAAAATTCCATACAACACCGTCTTATGCTTAAACCCCGTCTTATGTTTACATACGCACCCTTTAGACGGTGTTCCCTTTGAACACCGTCTTATATGGTCATGGTTTAGACGGTGTTATTTTAATAACCCCGTCATAAAATCAAATCCTCACATGATCGTTATGCCAATCCAATTAAAATATTCAACAAAATACCCTTTAGACGGTGTTCCCTTTGAACACCGTCTTATATACTCAGTTGTGTGCTATATAGGATGGAGATCATTTCAGAACTCGTAAAGTTTTTCAGAACTTTAAGAACTGGTCAAAATTAATTGATCAATGGTTTAAGTTAATAATGGCATTATTGTAATTAAAGGAATTGTGAGACATTTTAATAGCTGAAAAGGGTATTTTGGGAAGAGTAAAACAAATCAGTTCCTAATTTATCTCCAGCTCTCTCTAACTTAAAATTCGATCGTATCTTTAATTTTATGTTTTAAGTAGCTGAAAGTGTATTAATATAATTAAAGGAATTGTGAGTGACATTTTAATAGGTAAAACGAATTGTTTGATATTTTAGGTTATGAGGCCTGTTGTTCAAAAGTCCCAAACGAAACAACCAAAGCCGAAAAAAGCTATGCCAACACAAAACAAGTCCAAAGGAAAAAAAAAACAGGTTCAAGCTAAATTGACATATCAAGAAAAACAAGCCGAAAAAGTGAAGTTACATTTGCAATTGATCGAACTAAGACCCGAATGGCATAAGAAGATGGTTGGTCGACTAGGTGGATACATCGAGAACGACTGGGCTACTACACTTCCATATTCAGCTCCTCTTGAGAATATGTTTCCTAGCAAAAGTGGTACCTATATTGAGGCTGAATCAATGTTAGCATTATTTGTCAAAGACTGGGTTGATCTCACCATTGTGTTTTGGTTTACATTGTAAGTTGTTATCACTATAATATTGTATAGATACAACTGAATTTATTAAGTTTTATCATATATTTTATTCTTGTTTTCAGGTACTTTTATAAGGAGTCAAAGGCTAAAAAAGGCAACAGATGCGCCTTTTTAAATGTGAACGCAATCACAGGTGATATGTGCAAAAGAAATCCTAGAGAGGTTGAAGATCACATTTTCAGTTTAGCGACTCATCATGTTGATGGAGATTTCATTCTTGCACCGCATTTGGCTGATTAAGTTTCTTTTAGTTAACTTTCTTTTATTTTATTACTATGATTCACCTAACTATTCTATAACGCTATTTTTGTAGCGACCATTGGTCTTTGTTCATCATTGCCCAACACATAAGACATGTATATATTTTGGATTCAACAAAGATATTAAAAAAAAGGCGAAAAGAATGCTTCTAACTATCGTCTTTCAAGCCTAATTCCTACCGCCTTAGGATCCGAGTTCAACTACACAATGGTTGATGTATGTGTGTTTGCTATTTCTGAGTTGTTTGCTTTTCTTTACTTTTAAATAATAATTTGTTAATTTATTACAGTGTAAGCAACAGAAGGGTGGATGGGAATACGGCTACATGGTTCTCCAACATATGTTTGACTTTGTCAATTTGTATCAAAACCAGTTTCCCGATGAAGTAAGTAAAATATACTTGTTTATCAATTTATTACTTAACTGTTTATTTTTTTTAACTTAGAAGGTTCAGATGTATATAACATGTAAATATATACATAGCTTTATTGCCGATGTTATTACCGATTTTTCTCTTTGCCTTTAGATTTAGTCTATAATATTTGTAATAACTCTTTCTATCTACTTTTATTTTAGATGTGGCACGACACGAGAGAGGCTACGGATAATGAAATAGATATTTTGTTGATGACTTTGACGCCGAAGTTTTTTAGCGAGTTAGGTATTTCGTTAGATTAGCGTATGTAGTTTATTTATACAATTTAACGTAGTTTGTTATGTATTCACAAATGATTGTAATTTGACGGGTTTATTTCCGAATTGGATGTCTACTGGTTTATTTTGATTTGAATATGTATTGTTTTGGTTTGATTTGAAAATGTTCCATTGGTGTATGTGTATAAGCTTGATGTATTTCCTGGAAAACCTTTTATATGTTTTTTTCCAGCAAATGTATTTCTGGAAAACGTTTACTGAACATTGTCTAATAAGACATGAAGTATAAGCTGGTGTTCAAACTCTGAACACCGTCTAATAAGACTTGAAGTATAAGCCGGTGTTCAAACTGGAGTGTTCAAACTCTGAACACCGTCTAATAAGACTTGAAGTATAAGCCGGTGTTCAAACTCTGAACACCGTCTAATAAGACATGAATTTTAAGATGGTGTTCAAACTGAAAATTTTAAACCAGTGTAGTTTTAGACGGTGTTGAAAACACCGTCTTAAAACCCATATCACCCCGTCTTAAGCTCTATTTTGTAGTAGTGTTAGACACACATCTGACATATTTAATATTTAGAGCACCCATAATGTGCAATCCTGTAAACCTCCATCTCAACACCACATCATAATCATAAAACTACTAAAAACCTCTGCTTAGAAAGAATTAATCAATAGGTTCGTGTTTTTCTACCAATATTAATCAATATTAGGGTAGCCCATTTGGTAGAGACACATACATTTTCAAGAGGATGTCAAAGGTTCAAGAATAATTGGTGTAAAGGACAAAGGAGTAACATTAGCCGTTAAAAAAAAGGTTCTTGTTTTTCTGATAGTAGACACTGTAAACATCTTAAACTCAATACGTAAAGACATAGAGGATATAACTGGAGTCTTGAAGTGTTTCATGTTTTAGAATGTTTTTCAAAATCATTAATTACACTTTTAACACTCTAAAAATTTCATTCAGTGTGAAGTTGTTTTATGATTTCGTTATTACAGGAAGTTATCAATTGTTTGTAGAGGATTTTTATAACCTTGTGCCATTTCTATGTATGGGTCAGGATATAATAGGAAGGTGTACTAATGTAGGAATGTTATAAAGTAATCTTAATCATCAATTTAATAATCAAGAGCTAAGATTAAATGGGTTGAATTGAACAAAACAAGGAGGCGTGTGGGATTGTTTAAAGGTATTCTAATCCATAAGTAATTAGTTTCTCTCTCCTCCAATTCCCTCTCGTTTTTCAAACGTTAATAACTTTTTCATACAACATTAATTTTTTTATAAAAATTGCACAATAAAAACGAGCGTTTTTTTAATCTTTCAAACGAGCATACTATTGCTATACTTTTGAAAAAAAAAAGGTTTTCGATAACCCAGATGCGTAAATATAATAATATGTAATAATATATGATCAAGGCTAAATCATCACATTCGATGACTGTGAACTTGTTCCTTTGGGAGAAACTGAAAGGGGTCCCCTCTAAGTTGAACGACGCAGAATAATCTTCACCACTGGCAACATCTCCAAGTTGGTTGTAACATCTGAAAGCCACATAACTGGTGACCCACATCTCAGAGTCTGAAATGTTGTCTACTTGAATATTTCCTGAACCAACTCGACGGCGGAAGTGGTGGTGGTGGGCGACGGCGGCGTAGTGGTGGTGGTGGGCGATGACGGCGACAGTGGTGGTGGTGGTGGTGGGGTGAGATAAACAATAAAGATGAAAGATGTATTTGGTTTATTTAGATATGAAACTAATTTATAGTGGACCAAAATACTCTTCCCCTTGTTTTTCTATCTTGTCACGTGTAAGACTAAGATAGCTTCCTATCATTCCTAACATAATCAAACTTCCAATTTGATCCTAAGGGTGTCCGGTGTGGGTGCGGCAAACACTGCCGCTGACCCTTTGTCGCAGCGGTTTCAATGCTGAATCGGGGATGGCATGCCGATGCAGGGAGGGAGTGTATATGAGAGAGAGAGGGTAGTGTGGGGTGGGGTCCATTCCAATCTCAACCAATCATAACTTTTTCCTTTTTTTAAATAGTTTACCACTTCACCAAGTGTCTAAACCATTACAAACACTTTTGAGCATAGTTTACCATTTTGACATGGCACACTCTCATTGGTTGATTTTTTAGTTTGCCACTCTCAAGTGTTTAACCACTCCATACACCCTTACCCCCACTTCTATAACAAAATATGCTTTTTTTAATTCACATATTAACAAGTTGTTATTATTATTATTATTATTATTATTATTATTTTTAATTTTACTACTGTATATATTTAATTGCATGATTAGATGGACTAACTAGCATATGTGACAAACATTTGGTAAGGTAGATACACCTTCTAGGCTTCTATTCCTAAATATAATCATGGTTTAAAAGGTTCATATGTTTAATTATATATTTATGTTGTACTTTTTTAATTTACTTAACAATACATAAAAACATAGTAATTGAGAAAATCGTTAAACGTAATATATTGACATAAATATTGTAAAAGAAATCAAATCCTATCATACTCATCGTGATCCTCAAAGCTTTTTTAGATACATTTTATAATTACTAGTCAGGTGTCTCTGTGATGTGGCGAGAACATAAAATTTTTGAGTGAATTGCAAGAATTGTCCTTTATCTTTATGCCTCTTTGCAGGCGGTGTCCTTTATGTTTAAAATTGACGAGTTTTGTCCTTTATGTTTAAAAATAAAGCACGTTTTACCCTTTGGGCCTAACCCAGTTAGTTTTTTTCATTAAATCTTGTCATGTGCCTTGCACATGATGGCAATTTTGTCATTTTAACGAAGCAGGGACTAAATGTGTAACAAGATATAAATTCTCTCTCCCCCTCTCTCTTCTCTCTCCATCTCTCTCTCTCTCTTCTCTCTCTATATCACCTGTCATCCTCAATATAGCACCTCTCAACACCTCTCAACAACACCACCACCACCTCCTTCAGTTGCTCGATTAAATAAACACACTGCCCCCATCTCTTATCTCGCTGCTCTCTCTGTGCCCCTAGATGACCGTCGGCCATCATTCTGAGCAGTGGCGTCTGACGAAACAACAGGTGGTGGAAGAGGTGTTTTTGTGAGGTTGGGTGACGGCGTAAGGTGGAGATGGCGAAGGAACCACCACAGGCAACGGAGGCGCTGTGGTGGTGCGTGGCCGACGAATAGAACAGAGAAGGGGAGAGGCAGTCGTCAATCCACCGGAAACACTAACCCCGCCTCAAAAACAACCCACCGGAAAACACTAACCCTATCACCGCAGTCGTCACGTCGCTGCTGCTACTGTTGCTGCCATCACGTTGCTGATGTGGTGGTCGCAAATAAGTTTCAGGCGGGTTGGGGCTAAATGGTTTCTAGCGGGTTGGGGCTAAGCGTTTGATTCTAACACTAGTACACTGACGATTATACTCTTCAACTTGCTAATCTTGAAATTTATTAGGTAGATGGGAGTGCAGCTAAAAAGGGCTTCAACAGTTGGTGTTTTCGTGGGGTTGGAGGTTTTGAAACAAGTGAATGAAGTTGGGTGGATGATGACATAGGCAAATGAATAATTAAATGGGGAAGGTTCAAGTTAGTGGTAACAGATTTGTGTATGATGGATGAAATTGCAGCTTTGATTTTGGTGGGGTTTCAACAGACATGTGTGTGTTTGTTGATTAAGATAAAAGGAGTGTGACGGTGGGTGGTTAACGGCTGGGAAAAAGAGAGAGATAGATGGGTGGGTTGGTTGGAGGTGGTGATAAGTGGTGGTGGGAGCAGGTGGTGGTAAGTGTTGGTGGGTGGATGGTGGTGGTGGTGGATGGTGATAGAGAGAGAAAGAGGGAGAACTTTTTATTTATATATATTTTATTTCTTTTGTTTTAAATGTTTTGGTATTTAAGTTATTTATATATTTAGTTCCTAGAAAGATGAAATGACAAAATTGCCCTCACATGCAAGTCACATGACAAGATTTCACGAAAAAAACTAACTGGGTTAGGCCCAAAGGGTAAAACGTGCTTGATTTTTAAACATAAAGGACAAAACTCATCAATTTTAAACATAAAGGACACCGCCTGCAAAAAGGCATAAAGATAAAGGACAATTCTTGCAATTCACTCTAAAATTTTTGATTTGTTAGGTTTTGAGTCTACACCGTCATCGAAACCAAAATTATAGATAAGGGGATTTCCAAACCATTCAATTTCGTTATTGGTGGTCATTTGATTTGGTTTTTTCAGTTATCCGTAAACCAAAACCTTAGGCATGGACTAAATTTTTTTGAAGTTTTTGTTAAAAATTGAAATGAAACCTAGATAGATATATATACTATTTAATGAAAGTAATAACTTATGCTTTGGCCTAGTGGTGAAGAGGAATTACCTTATGTGAGGAGACCAATGTTCAATTCTTAAAAGATGTAATTAGTCTAGGATTGATGGGAGAGAAAAGCTTATCTGTTTAATTTTTTTAATGAAAATAATATGATTAGAGGATCAAACAGTAAGTTTATATTTGCTAGGAAGTATAGGAAGTTATATTAGTCATCCATCTGTAATTTTTAAAATTAGGCAGCGGGGGTATTTTTGTCATTTACATATTCTTATACTCGTTCTAATAACATACCAGATTTTGTTACCTATCCTCTCAGTTTATCGATTGGATAACAAAATTGCGATTGTATAACCCTAAATTGAAATCGATCGTAAATTCAACTTTTTGTCAAGCAATATACTAGTTTCGATTGTTAGTTCGAGAACTTTAATGGCTTTTGCAGACTCTGTTGGTAAGTTTAGCTTCAATTTGAAATATTTTTCTTGTTATTTTGCAGAAATACAATTAATTACGTTTTACAAATCGTTTTTATGTTTTTATTTATTGCTTTTTAATAAGTTTAACTGTCATTAATGTATAATTTAACAGTAATTTGTTCGTTTTATTCATTGTTTTTGTTAAAACTAAATTTGTTTATCAGTTGGGTGCGTTTTACTGAAGTTGTTGTGTTTTAGGGTTTTAACCACATTATATGATATACAATCTTTAAATTGTAATCTATTATAAAGCACATAAGTTTCCATTTAACACTTGAAACATGATAAGAAAGTTTTATCAATTGCATTTTATATGTTTGTTTTGAATATGTTTTTTTAATAAAGAACTATTACATTTTATATAATATTTCCTTATAATCAATTAGTATTTTAGTGGAAGTTTTTATTTATGTATTTTTTATTGCGTTATATTGTTTAAACAAAACTTTGTGGGTTATATAAAGAAGAATTGTGTTTTATAATTATTTGTTATTTCAGCTATTGTCTTTTTAATTATTTATTAAATGTTTCAGGTTTCAAATGGGAAGAACGTGTATGCTTAAAGAGTGGAAGAAAGTATTACTGAAGGTCCCTATCACGTGAATCGTAACGAGATTGACAATCAATCAAGGGTGCGGAATCCCCTTGATAGATCACAAGAAAACACAGAAACAAGAAAAGATGAAGAACACAATGCAAAATACTCTAAAACTGATCTTCTATGATTATCAAAAAAAAGTTTTACAATCATTCAAGATCACAAGAACCTCATAGCCACTCTCTGTGTATTCTCTCACCAAAACTCTCAATAACTGCTCTCACAGAATGACTGCAACTTTTTCTCCGACATCTACCTAAAACCCTAATGCACACTGTTTATATACCACAGCATGTAGACTGAGCTAGGACCACATAGATAATAAACAAAACCCGGACTTTATATTACAAAGACAAACTCAAACTATATATTAAACACACAAAACTAGGATACGTCATATCTTCATAAACTCGGGTCCTCTTTGACAAAACTCGGACAACCATATCAGCATAAACTCGGACTGTGATGCTCTTAATAAACTCGGACAGCCACTCAAGATTAACTCGGACTTGATCATGAACATATAAGCTCGAACAAGATCCCATAAACTCGGACATGATGTAACTTGGCTAAACTCTATACATTGATATCCTTCATAAACTTTGAATGCCTTCATCTTTATAAATAACCTCGGACTTCCTCATCTTCTCGTAAACTCGGATTCCTTTGTTTATTAATAAACTCAGATACTTTGTTTATTAATAACTCGGAATCCCTAGTCCTTAAACTCAGACCTTAATCAACGAATAAACTCGGATACTTTGATAGTCTTGACAAACTCGGACATCTTAGATATTCTTGAATAACTCGGACATTATCTTGTATCCTTGTTTTATTTACCTCGGAACCTAAGTCTTCAATATTATCAAGTGTTGACAAATATATCCAAAGACCATAATAGAAGCTGTTGTCACATAACATGCACCAACAATTACAACCCTAATGTCAGTGGATCCATGAGACCATCTATTGGAATGTTTTTTAAATCTTTTGACGAGGCTTTTGAGTTTTATCAGAGATATACACTTGCTGCTGGTTTTTCTGCAAGAAAAAATACCTCTTGGAAATATGGTGGTTTAGTAAAAATAAGATATATTGTGTGTTTCAATAGAAGGATTTCATGTTAGCAAATCAGTAGACTCGGGTTCAGTTGATGATAATAGTAAAAATATTGTTAGGCGTAATAAAGGTTCAAAAAGAGTTGGATGCAATGCTCATGTGAAAATAAATTTTAGAGGACAATAATATGTTTAAAATCTACTTTTTTGAAGAAGAACATAATCATATCTTTGTTGATGAAGAAGATGTTCGTTTCTTGCCTGCGTCCAGAAGTATTGATTATGTTAAAGAATGTTTTATATATGGGTTGTCTGCAATCAATGTTGGGCCTGTTAAAGCATTCAATATTATGAAAACAATGTATGGTGGTTTTGGTGAAGTTGGTGCTAGTAAAGTTGATTGTAAGAACTATAGAAGGGATTTGAATCTTTACATAGGTGAGTATGATGCAGAAATGGTAGTTAGTCATCTTATTAAGAAGAAAGAATGTTCTCTTGGATATACATGTGATTATGTTGTTGGTGAAGATAGTAGATTAAAAGTACTTTTTTGGGCTGATGAGCAATCAAAAAGAAATTATACAGTATTTGGTGATATAGTAGGTTTTGATGCTACTTACAAATCAAACAAGTATGTTTTTAGCTTGATTGCATTATATATTTATTTGTTATAATGTTTCTAATGCATTTCCCTTTTGTTTTTATGTAGATATGATATGCACCAACATATAAATTATGTTAAATAAGGTGTCAAATCAACCCTTTTTAGTACTAATGTTGCAAAAAGTGTGTTTCTTTGTATACTTTTGATTTTCAGGATTAAAAGAGCTTAAATATACAAAAGGAACAAATTAACGGCAAAAACCATCATAAATACAAAAGAAGGAAAGTTGATACATCATACCGACCCTCCGAGCTTCACCCAAAGACCAAAAACAACAAATCAGAAGACAAGCACGGGGCCGTGCCACTAAGGCATGGGGTCGTGCCCCACTCAAGATTCTAGAAAGAAGAAGACAAACAGAAGCAAACAAGAGACACGGGGTCATGGTCAACTTCCAGATATGCAAATCTTGGATAGTACCTCAAGTACAATGGTCAAGGGGCTGTGCAAGCATCCAGAATGACAAGCTCATTAAATGAAGACAGAGAAGAAGGAAAGTACGGGGCCATGCCCAACGGGCACGGGGCCATGTAAAGCTTCTGTTTCCAATTATAAATAGGGGTGCTTGGTTCAATTGCAATCAATCCCTTGGCAAACCACTTCTCTCACACCTGCCACCACTCCACCACCACAATACCACCATCATCCACCACATTCATCCATCATCCATCTTTAGAGTGTGTGTAGTAGTCTTGGGATCCTAGATTGATTGTAAGAGTTTTTGTCAAACAAAGGCCATGCTTGGCTAATCTCTTACATCACTTGGTGAAGACAAGTCATTTATGTATTACTTTTGATTTCCAAGCTTTGGTTAACTTTTTAATTGGGTTTGTATTAATTACTTTGATATCTAGTTTTTTTATATTGAAAGTGAACTTTATTCTATCATCTCTTCATATTTTATCAATTCACTCATTCATGTCTTTACGGTCTATATAAAGCACGTTAACTGCCTGGAAGGGGGTTAGAAGGATGGTTTGGGTAAAGCTCTTTCCTCGTTCAGTGTATAGATCCTGCGAGAACTTGATTCAAGTTTATTAGGACTTCCTTTGAGGTAGATAGCATCAAATCAGGGGAAGTAAGAATGACTTGAATCCCTTATAAATAAACTACTATTAAAATGTTAAATCGGCCTTGCGGGACTGTATCCCTGTTAACTCAGACCAATATGGTCGAGGGTAGTGTTGCCTCCGAAAAAGGGACATGCCACATTTTGCATTAATAACTTACTTAATTATCTTTCAATATTTCGGCCTTGCGGCACTGTATCCCTGCTAACTCAGACCAATATGACTGAGGGTAGCATTGCCTCCAAAAGAGGGACATGCCACTTTAACTAAGATAATCTCTTAAAAAACCCAAAGTGCGAAAATCATCATAGGATATATAGATGATGAGTCAGAACCAAGTGATTCTGTCTTGTCTATTTGGTTCTTTTATTTCTTTACCTCCAAAAGAGGGACATGCCACTTTAACTAAGATAATCTCTTAAAAAACCCAAAGTGCGGAAATCATCATAGGATATATAGATGATGAGTTAGAACCAACTGATTCTGTCTTGTCTATTTGGTTCTTTTATTTCTTTATTTTCTTATTAAAAACCTTTTCTCAAAAATTTGATTAGATTAGATGTCGACGATATTCCGGTATTAAAAGCTCTTGTGTCCTTGGACGACCTCAGTCTCTTACCATCACTATACTATGCCAACGATGGCTGCACTTACCCTAGCGTGTTGTAGAGAGTGATAGTGTCATATTGTGTTTTATAAATATAAAGCTTGAATAACGAGTGAAAAGTACTAAAAATATAATAAAGATATACACACCCTCGCTCACATCAAGATATGATTTGGTTTTTGTGCCATTTACTGGGATTGATAATCATTTTAGGAATGTTACATTTGTTGGTGCACTACTTGGTTCTGAGACTGCAGATTCTTATCAATGGCTTTCAAGTTCTTTTGTTAATGCTTTTGGAATTGAGCCTAAAGTTGTTGTTTGTGACAACCCAATATTTCAAGGTCTTTCCTATACACATCACTGACTTCACAATCCTGTTTTTACAATTTGATTTACGTGGTGTCGTGAGCAGTTTATCTGAATGATTAATGTTTTATGTGTAATGCTTGGTTGTTAAATGTGTAGTGTTAAATATAGTTTATTTAAGGTTTATTAATAAGGTTCTTCGCCAGAAGTTCTCCTCGACGAAGAATGGGATTCTTCGCCACCCTCATCTCGACGAAGAATGGATCTTCGTCGAAGAAGGTCCTTTGCCGAAGAGGGCCTTTGGCCCAGGAAGGTTCGCGGCCCAGTACGAGTTCAATCGTATAAACTCTTGTAACCGTAAACACATTAACCCTAAAGTTCTCTCCCCATTCTCTGTGCGACGACAGTAGGAAATCTTGAAGCATTTTTCCATCTCGATTTATCTAAACCCTTCGGTATCATGGTTAGTGCCTAAACGTTGTTATTCGATGAGATGCTGATGTTGTGATTCTATTGTTGTGATTTTGTGTGAGATTAGGGATTCATTAATAACATTCTAATCTAAAATTTTGCATGATGAGGGTTGATGATCTGAATACGTTTATATTCATGATGTAATTATTGATTATAATAAAAGTGATAATCTGATTTACATGTGAATGAGTATGTTAGCGATTGGATTGGAATCGTGATTATATATGAATAAGACTTATGTTAACCTAGGATATTGTATTTCAATGTTAGTATTGTGGTATTATTGGTTTTGATGATGAACAGTATATAGGATTTGCTTGGATGTGTGCAATAACTGATGTTTGATCCATTGATCCTGCTAAAAATGTGTAACTGTTGTTAGGTGATCAAGGCTTCGTTAACTGATTTTGACGAACCTTGGTGATACTTCGTCACACCCAGTTTCGACGAAGATTAAGTGCTTCGTCACATGTAACCTCGACGAAGATTAAGTGCTTCGTCACATGTAATTTCGTCGAAGAATAGATACTTCGTCGCTAGGGTTCTTCGCCGAGGAGATAGATGGTCAGAACAGTAAATCAGTGATGTTTATGTTATTGGACACATGTGTTGTGACATTCTATTTGTGGCATGATAGTAATGTTAACTAGACATGAGGGTTTTGACTTGACTCATGTGGGTAGTCAATCCATCTGTTATAAGTTATTATGATAACTGAGTACTCGATGTGCAACATAAGGTGATCTTGTGATAGATGTAAACTGTGTGAAATTAATAACTTGATTGATTGTAAAACTGATGTTGATTGGTAACCACGGTAGGGTTTGGGTTGACCAACTTGGACGGGTAACTTAACATACCGAGCAAATCAAAGGTGAGTTCATTCCTCTTGAGCATGCGTCCTGGTGGGTGGGATAATCATTGGGTATTCCTGAGAGGAATAAGTCATTTGGGTAAAAACGGGAATGTTGTATAATACACTCAATTCCTATCACCATTAAGTCCCATCTTGTTTGTTACCTGAGAGGTAACGGGGTATTAGTTGATAGCGCTATTTAGGTTTGGCACCCTCACCCCGTACCTGAGAGGACGGGTGTGAACTAATGACCCAGTCATGACCAATGCTTAGATAGGGGCATTGGGGAAGGGTAAAAATAATCTGGAGCCATCTTGTACGGTACTCGAGTCACTATCAACATTATAATTAATGAACTGAACTAAACACTTGGTAACTAACGTTTTCGTGAAACTATGAACTCAACAGCGTTGTCTGATATACTTGTTGCATGCTCGCGGGTCGTTAGGTACATTGGACAAGGAACTTGCTATCTGGATGGCTGGAGTGGTCATGGGTCGCACTACTTGGATATGCATGACTTGTTTACTAATTTCACATACATTTAGTTTTGAAACGTTTAACAATGTTTTACTATTTGCTTTTGCTGAAGATGTTAAACTTGGAATTATGTTATGAATGTTTTATCAAGATAAATGGAAACTTGTTTTATAACTTGATATTGGTTCTCAATGTGATTAGTGGCTAGATCCTGGTACGTCACACGCCTATCGGGGTCACCGCATGTGGTATTTTGGGGGTGTGACATTGTTACTGATCAAGATGCTGCAATGAAGAGAGCTATTAAGGATGTTCTTCTAAGAACTATGCATAGGCTATGTATGTGGCATATATATTGAAGACTAAGGTATTACATTGCGTTTTATGAATAATGCATTCCTTTTTTTAATCAATTTCATATTATTGTGTTTTACTATAAGTATAGTATTGTGTTTTATTAATTATACAATACAATCCACAACCGTTGTTTATATCATTGAGTTTTAGATTTTTATTATAACTATTTTCACATAATGCGTTTTATTTTTTTGTTTTTGATTAAATAATTTTATTGCTTTTTATACAGGTTGGTCCTGTTTTGTCATTCAACCTTTAGTTTAATACAAGAATGACTCGTGTTGTTTGGAATGATTGTATTATTCCAGAAGATTTTGAAACTGAGTGACATTCAATAATGTCTACTTTTAGATTAGAAAATCATGAATGGTTAAAGGATATGTATGATCTTCGATTTGATTAGATACCCTCTTATTACCGTGGAGAGAATTTGGCCGGTCTTATGCGTACTACATCTAAATGTGAAAGCGAGAGTTATTATTTTTTTTGGGCAGTTTTGTAATCCAAGGTGTACCCTTGTTGAGTTTTTCACTCATTTTGAAACTGCAATGGAGTTTTAGTCAGAATTTTGAATAGTTGGGTTGTCTCTTCTCTATAACATACTGGTGGTATTTCTAGTTCATTCATCTTTCTCAAAACATTTTCATTGCAGTTTTCTAGAACTGATGCTATGGAATGGTATTTTATTTTGTGGCCATCAACATATTGTAGTATGAAATTTCCTTTTTCAAACCACCAAACTAACAATTCTTGATTAGCCATTTGTGTGTGTTTGTGGTTGGGTATTGGGTATGAAAATAATTTAGGGTTTTTGTTCTTCTATAATTGATCGATTGTTAGTAAGTGTGGTAGTAATAATCATAGTTCAGTTTTTTATTCCCATCATTGAATCGATTGTCTAGTTCATATGATAATTTGTCAAGAATCCAAAAGGATTTTTTAATTTTCTTTGATAATAAGGATTATTTTTTTGTCTTAGAATTGTCTTTTGTCTTTTAGGGGTACACTTTTTCTTTATTTTATTTTTTTATTATTTTTTGGGTTATTGGATTTTAATAATCCTAAGTTTCACTTATTGTCTGATAATAATCCCAACTTTAAAAATTCCCTCCAACGATCTCAACTTGTAAGAATTTGGCCTCCACTGATCCTTTTCTAACATAGGTGCACTTAAATCAATTAAGGAGTCTCCAGGTGCACTTGAATATATTGAGGTGACCAAATTCTTATATGTTTGAAAATGATCAATGTGGGCCAAACTTTTAAAAGTTGGGATTATTATCGGTCAACAGGTGAAATTTGGGATTATTAAAATCCAATAACCCTTATTTTTTTAGTGTATAACATTGCGTTTTATATAGTCTATTGATTTACAAAAGGCTTTTTTAATTCATTTGTTTTTATCACATGAATTTTATAATCAAATAATGTTTTATTAATGTTATCAATCATTATATTCAGTTGCGTTTTAGAAAGTGTATAAAAGATTTTATCAGTGTATTTAAAAATGCTTTTTATAACATTACGTTTTAAGTTTATTTTGATTTACAAGTTTAATACAACTAGATGATTTTATTAATTATTATTTACAATTGCATTTTATTAAAAACAAAGGTCCATTGATTTAAATCAATATTATAATATAACAAGTATCTGATGTGTAGCATTGACAAATATAACTAAATATTTCAATCAAAAAGTAACATATTTATAAATAGTAATCCTGTAGAGATGCATTGCGTTATATGGATAGGACATGAATAATTACCAAAGACATGGTATTGCGTTTTATAATAACAAACTATAAGACAAACAAGTATAAAAGACAAAATATTGTGTTTTAGCATAACTACAATTTCAATTCTAAGTACTTGTTTTTAAACAACATATATAAGAAATATTTCCATAAAAAAGTAACATATTTATGAATAATAATCCTGTAGAGATGCATTGCATTATATGAAAGAACATGAATAATTACCAATGACATTGTATTGCGTTTTTAATAACAAAGTATAAGATAAACAAGTATAAAGACAAAATATTGCGTTTTAGCATAACTAGCATTTCAATTCTAAGCACTTGTTTTTAAACAACATATATTCATAAACTAGCATCATCAAGCCTATTTTGAATCCTCTCTAAACTAGTGTCATAAAGAATTTTTTTAAGTTGTGCACTGAGGCTGCAATACTTCTTTGAATCTTCAATAATAAAAGCTTTGGATTCATTGAGATTTTCAATAGTATCTTTTTGATTTACTTACGTCTTAAATCCTCAAGTTGTGCTGTCTGTTTGCTCACTGTTTTTTTTGTTTGTTTTTAGGCTTCTTGATATTTACTGGCTTTTCATATTCCTCGTGAAATCCACAATCCCATTTTTCCACACTTTCACCCTCATAACTTTCCATATAACGCCTACAGAATATACCACAGTCGACGTAGTTATCCTGAGTTCTCCATTTCATCTTCATTCTTTTAGGCTCTATGTTTTTTATATCATCTGCTTTTGAATGATTAACTAATTTAAGGTAACCTGCCAAAGCATTCCTCTACAAAAAATAAAATAAATTTTAGTTAAAAAAGATTAGGTGGTTTATATTGTGTTTTAAAAGCATAACTTGGCATATCTTACTGTTTTTTTCAGGCACATCACTATATTTCTCAAAATTTGTAACCGTTTTTGCACTGTTATCAATGATGTTTATTTCTTACTCTTTGCGATTGAATTACATCACATAAAAATACTGTTGATGAAGAATAGGCACAAGTATAACATCAAACTCTTTTATGCTTTTTATCTTTGAACCTTAAAGAACTTTTGTTATGTTTTGTATGAACTATACTATCATTTCTTTTCCAGTGTTGTTTAAAGTGTAAGCCTGCATTACAATAAACAAAGAAAATAATTCATTGCATTTTAGATAAAAAAAAATATATAACAACAAACATTAAACAATCAAAGTCATTGTGTTTTATACATCATTAAACAAAGTAAATAATTCATTGCGTTTTAGATAAAACATATATAACAACAAACATTAAAAAAACGAAGTCATTGCGTTTTATACATCATTATTTAGATAACTTCAATCAAGCCAAACTCCTATATAACTTCATTAAACAAATTATCAATGCTAATTTGAGGTGTTTTATATATTATTAGTATAAAGGTAATAAAACAAACAAATTGCGTGTTATATAAATTCATTCAAACCAAACTACAAAATAGCTTCATTAAACATAAATTTTAGTAAAATTATCAATCATATCATATTGCGTTTAAAATCTACTTATATAAAGGTAATAAAACAACAAATTGAATTTTAGCTAACTTCTTACAATACAAAGAACAAAATAAAACAGGCAAATTGGGTTTTAGAGATCTTACCAGCATTTGAATTTTTTAGAAAAATCTTGCAGTTAATTTTTCTTTTGATCTTCTTTTTTCTTCTTCGTTCAAGATAAAAGCCCAAGAATTGATTATTTCTCCTGTTATGTACAATCCTTGCCTCATTGTTTCTACTGCCCATCTTGACAACGACACATGATCACTTATTAAAAAAAGAGTGTCCCTGCAAAAAAATAACTTAATTATAATAAATGATTTTGCATTTGTTTCTATGTGCGAGTGTGTGCTTTTTATATATAAATGTTTTTGTACATTATGTCGCCTTCTCCTTGGAAAGCATATCCAGAAATGTTGTTTTCAATCTTCGTTCTAACTTCATTCATTGCTATTAGTCTTTGATAGTATGGGGAACATAATGCTTCTCCTACATTTTTCTGACGATCTGGTCGTACTATCTTTGTAATTATTTCTTTCGTTTTGCTGATATCACTTACTTTTTGTTGTTACTGAACAAATTTTGCTAGTGTTTTACACGGATCTTCTTCTGGGTTGAGGAATGATGTGTTTCCAATAATATCATTGATTTTTTTTTCACTCTTATTTTCATCAATTCTATTAAACATTGTTTGTATTCTTGTAATTTGAATACATGTTTCAACTCCTTTTGTTTGATCTAATTCTTTATCAGCATTTTCAGATTGTGTTTTTTCGCTTGTTGCATCTTTTTGATCTTCGGATTGTGCAGCGTTGCCACTACTATCATTTTCCACTTCTGTTTCTTTCTCATTTGTAGTCATTTGAGAAATTTTTAAATCAAAGGATGGTCCCTCATCATTTTGAATTGTTTTTGGTTTGTTCTTCTTTCTGCTTCTTCTGTCTTATTGATCATCTCTAACATTATTAATGGAGTTTCTTCATTAAATGATGATTGTACCGATAAAGGATTTTCATTGCAGTTTTCCAGACTTGATGGAGTTTCTTTACAAATTGAAGTTTGTACTACTGTATTATCTTCATTGGTTTTTTCAGGACTTGAGGATTGTACCAAAATTATAGTATCTTCATTGTGTTTTTCAGTTGATTAAGAGCAAATGTTGTCATTTTCTGTTTCTTCATTTTGGCTTCGGTTCAAATTTAAGAAGCTTGATGGTGTTTGTTGATCACATGGAGTTTCGATCATTCTTGAATCAAAAGTAACTTTGTTGCGCATTTTAGCTGCATCGTTGCATTTCTCCATCAATGAAGCCCATTCATTTACTTTGTTATGAACAATTTCACAATTTGGATATTGTTCAATAACGTTATCTATGTATGATTGGATTTTTTTGGAAAGATTCTTCAAAGCCTTTAAAATGATCATCTAAGGTTGACATAATATGTTCTTCATTGCTTTTTTCACCTTCATTGCTTATCATAATTTCATCACCACTTTTTGTTGAATGTATTTTAGAAAGACCCTTTGTTTTTTTTTCAATTTGAATTTGTGATGGCATGAAATTATGCAATCGACATTGACTGTCTACCCACATTTTTTCTTTATTTCCTTCTGATGGTTTTTTGAATAAATGCCCCCATGATCCTCCACTTTATGTTGGGATTTTTTCAGTTTTTCAGTTTTATGTGGTATGTTTTGAGTATCTTTTTATGCAATCCAATTTAGTGCAGCAGTTAGTAAGGTGTTATCTTCTTCTATTTGAACACATTTTACTAGGCTGTTTGGTTGTTCTTCATGCAGTTCTTCAACAGCATCGTCATTTTTTTCTTCAGATTCAGCATCATAAATTTCTTCATTTCATTGTCGGATTCAGATGGATAAACATAATATTCAACCTCCTCATCTTTCTTTTTTGTTTCTTCTTTGCCACATTTTTGTCTTTTTTTCATTGGTTCCTCTACAATGACTATCCCCTCATTTTGGGTTGCAATTTCAAATTCATCTTCTAATTCTTCTAAAGTTGTAGCGTCAATTTTATCCAGAGAGAATTCAACATTTTATTCACGTTCATCAAATCCTTGTTTTTTTGTAAGCATATAGAATCTGTATAAATCATTGCATTTTAAAAAATAATCAATACTAAAATTGTTGCATTTTATAATATAAAGCATTGTTTACAAGGTACATAATTCTTTTTTGTAACTTTATATACATTGCATTTTAGTTAAGATATCATTCAACTTGCCTTTTTAGGGTACCAAAGACAACAATGAATAACTATTGCATTTTGTGTGTAGGAACGTGTTTGGACCGATTCCAATGTTCTTGAATGTACAATTGATTGCTAAGATCTCGTATCTTGTGCGGAATCCAAGTACAAGAGTGGATTGAACAAGAACAAGCTAATTATAATCGGTTTCTATTGATTGTATGAAATTACAAAACCACGTAACTACTTTGAAAAGTTTCCCCTCTCTAGCCAAAGTTGTACTAAATGAACAAGACACAAGACCTATTTATATGAGACCAAGATCCGCGCAGAACATGTAATCACGGTTGGACAGCCTTTGCACTGATGGACTCTCATGCGGATCAACATATAAACACGCAAGGACAAACCCTAATTCCACGCTGAATCATGCGGATGAGCATTTGTTGATCCGTGTAGATCTGATAAGCGCACCTATTCTAACATGTATGAACATTACACTTTTAACCTAATCTTGATCACTCTATTAGCTACGGATCGTTACATTTGACGTTTAATCACGTGATTGACGGAAGCGGTAGACATAGTGCTTTCACAGACTCTCCCTTGGATATTGCTGCAGTCAATCTCGTAGCTAATCTTCTTTAACTCAGTCTTTAAGAAGCTTTGACAGTTCAGAATCACACACTCCCCTTTACATCTTGATTCTCAATCGCACTAGGGAAAAGCCCTGGCCGGACCTTCACAACGTTGCATGTCGGCCAAAATACCTCAGTTTTTCTAATATTAAGTCGTAGCCCCAAGGCTGGACCCTCCGAACCGATGATGTCAAGAGCTTTAGCAACCTGAACAACGTCCCCGATAACCGTCTCATCATCTAAGTACCAAGCATGGAAGGGGAATTTGCAGTTTTCCTACACCTGAAGCACTAAGGTGTAAGGCTAGAGAAAAAAACAAAGGTCCCAAGGGATCCCCTTGCTGGACCCCCGTGAATGCCCCGATGCGGTCATTCCCCACATATAGCCTAGCAGTCTAGGCATACAGAAATTAAACCAATGAGAATATGGAGGGACAATGGCGATGGACCTCGCAAAGCAAAACCGAACGGTCAACTAAGTTGAAAGCGTTGGAAAAATCAAACGTAAGCATGGCTGGCGAGCCATCTGAATGAAAAGAATTAAGGAACCTGTTAGCGCTGTGCAGCACCGCCTCCGCCCCATTGGGACCCCCACCCCAAATTGGCAGTCCCCCAAGTACTTAACATCTTCTTTCCCAAATTTCTTCATGGCTACTTTGGAGACCAATCTTCTCCAAATTTCCACCACAGTAATGGGGCGAATTTCATTATCAAGCTTCAACAAAGAGGATAGGGGGCCGAAGCAACAAAATCCGCGAGCACCCTAGGACATAACCCCCCTAGCCAAAGGTTTACCACTTCAGTGATGGCAGTAAGCAGTCCTAAGGCAGTCGCCGACCCCTCGCCGCTAAGAGCGTCCAACAAGTGTTGGGCCCGAAGGCCATCTCACCCACAGGATGTCCCTTTCGGGAATGATTTCACACACCTGTGGACGTAGTCTTCATCCACGGATAACGCAGGTTGGGAAAGAGGGGTTGAAGGGAAGTTCGAGGGAGGCGTGAAGGGATGTTTGTCGATAAGGGCTTGCATGGTAGATTCACACCAGGGAGCCACCCCGCTGGAACACAACACCTTAACTACAGTAGTGAAGTGACCATCACTCACTTTCCTAAGACATTTCTTGATGTTGGGGCTAACCTCCTCAGCTATCTCCCGGTGTTCCTCCCCCCACGCACGACCCCTTCTCCACTATCGACGAGGAGGGAATTGACCAAAACCTCAAAACCAGAGGCCTCCTTCCACATAGTTAAAGCCCGCAAAATACTATCACATTGCAAGGACTTTCGATTACCCCACCTTCGCTATTACCTGGAAGACAGCTTAACCACCTTAAGTGTACAACGGGGTAAGAGCAAGAGTTTGACCCAGCTTTCAATAGTCCTAGGGGAAGCTACTACTTTATGGATGACACCTGTCAAAGCTTGTGCAAATGCCAAACGACAGCTTGAGGGATGCTCTTAACATTTCAAACAGGAAGGGAGAGAACACGTTCAAGGAGAGCGACATCTCCCATCACTCCCTGCGGGGTCCTAAGCTCAAAAACCATCCAAGGATCTTGGGGCCTTGGGATCCCCACGAAAAAATCCTCATCAGACCTGGATTTCCTAGAGAACGTGAAAACACCATCAGTATGATGACACCCCCTACTAAGTGCGTGTGTCTTCATGCACCTCCCACACAACCAATATAAAAAGTGAATAGTTTGTAAATCTACTAAACCATAATGGATTATAAGCCATTTAGGGGCTATTTGACAACGTCTGAATGGTTAAGTGTTGAACCAGTAAGAAGTCTAAACGATTAAGTGTTGAACCAGTAAGATGTCTGAACCATTAAGGGGCTATTTGTTTACCTCTTAATGAGGCTCTTAATGGTTCAGACCTCTTACTGGTTCAACACTTAATGGTTCAGACTGTTTGTTTCTTGAGCAGATGTCTGAATGGTTCAGACATTTGCCCCTGAATGGTTAAGTATTATACAGAGTCTGAATGGTTAAGACCTCTAATCTGAATTGGTCAGACATTTGCCTCTAAAGGGTTAAGCATTATATTGGCTCTTAGAGGTTGTTTGTTTACCTCTTAATGAGGCTCTTAATTGTTCAGACCTCTTACTGGTTCAGTTCTTAATGGTTCAGACTGTTTATTTCGGGAGCAGATATCTGAATGGTTCAGACATTTGCCTCTGAATGATTAAGCATTATACAGAGTCTGAATGGTTAACCCTTGTAATCTGAATTGGTCAGACATTTGCCTCTGAATGAATAAGCATTATATTGGCTTTTAATGGTTCAGACCTCTTACTAGTTCAGCACTTAATGGTTCAGACCTCTTACTGATTCAGCACTTAACCATTCAGATCTTGCCAAACAGCCCCTTAATGGTTCAGACCTCTTACTCGCTCAGCACTTAATGGTTCAGACGTCTTACTGGTTCAGCACTTAACCATTCAGAAGTTGCCAAACAGCCCCTAAAAGTCAATATAATGCTTAACCGTTTAGAGGTAAATGTATGACCAATTCAAATTAGAAGTCTTAACAATTCATACTTAGTATAATGCTTAACCGTTCAAAGGCAAATGTCTGAACCATTCAGATATCTACTTGCAAAACAAACAGTCTGCACTATTAAGTGCTGAACCAGTAAGATGTGTAAACCATTAGAAGTCTCATTAAGAGGTAAACAAAACTTTTGTTTTTGAGAAAAAAAGATAAGGTTCAATTCCTATGATTAAGTAAATTATTGAAAGGGAATATAGTTTGTAAGGGCAGTTTGTTTACCTCTTAATGAGGCTCTTAATGGTTCAGACCTCTTACTGATTCAGTACTTAATGGTTCAGACTATTTGTTTCGCGAGTAGATGTTTGAATGGTTCAGACATTTGCCTCTGAATGGTTAATTTTTATACTGAGTCTGAATGGTTAAGATCTCTAATATGAATTGGTCAGAAATTTGCCTCTAAATGGTTAAGCATTATACTGGCTCTTAATGGTTCAGACCTCTTATTGGTTCAGCACTTAATAGTTCAGACCTCTTACAAATTCAGCACTTAACCATTCAGAAGTTTCCAAACAGGCCCTAAATCATAAAGCCATTTCGGCTTTGACTGAAGATAAAGGTTTTCTTTTTTTAGAAGAAAACCAAGGTTTAATTTCTTATTAAGTAAATTATAATTATAATCAAATACAATTTACATTTTTTTTAACAATCAACAAAACTTTCAAATATGTAGGGCTGTTCAAACCGCTCGCCGCTCGTTGCTCGCTCGCCGCTCTTTCAGAAATTGCTCGAAAAATGCTCGTACGATTTGACGCTCGGTTGTAAACGAGTCGCTCAGCTCGGTTGTAGGTTTGTAAACGAGTCAAGCATGAGCAAAGGTCCGCTCGGCTCAGTTCAGCTCAAATTATTATTTTTAATTAGTATACATATACATATACACATACATATATAAACATGTATATACACATATATATACACAAATATAAATTATACATATATATATATATACACACCTATATATATACACACATACATATATATACTTAAATGTAAGAGTAAACTGCAATTTTACCCCCTGAGGTTAGGGGTGATTGGCACCCTTACCCCCCCTAACGAAATAATTGCAATTTTACCCCCCATTGTTCACTGTTATGTCGCAACCTTACCCCCCCCCGACTTCAATTTTACCCCCCAACGTTTGCTGTTATGTTGCAACCTTACCCCCCGGCTTCAAATTTGTTGACTGATATGTTGACTATAATTTGAAATGACTATAAGGCCCTTTCATATTTACCCCCTGTGTTTTGTGCACTCTGTAATATTACCCCCTGCCACCACTGCCACCGCCATTCACCACCACAACCACCACTGCCACCTCCAACCACCACCACAACTTAATATCCCTTTCATATATAACACCACCACTACTTCCGTCACCGGAAACCTGCAACTCCGGTCATCTTCTCCAACGACTGCCACCACTGCCACCTCCGGCCACCACCACAACCATCACATCCTACACACTCTGAGCATGGCAGTCGTTAAATCACTTGGCTCTGAACATGGAAGCTTAAGATCCATCTTCAATGTATCATCAAGTCCTCTAGCTGGATCGTCTGATGTAAACCATACCAATTCATCGTCATTTCCAGTAACGCCTAGTCCAAATGACGAATCACAATTGCTGCACATATAATTATGTATTTTGTAATTCAAATGAAGAATTCTAATTCCTTAAAATGATAAATTGAACATGTTTTAGTTATTTGAGTGAGAATTACCTTATCATCCTGTCCATGTCCTCAAAATATCCAGCATCCGGCCAGCCATAATCATTGGAGAATAAGTTAAGATCATTGTAGGAGTTCCTATCAACTGCACCAGAAGAATCTTTAAGGATTCCCTCATCTGTGCTTAATCCACTACCAGAGTTGATGTTGCTACTTTCGAAGCAATTATTTGATAGTTTATCACCATCAGATTGTACAGTAGGCATGTCTTTTGCTGAGCCAGCATCACCAGAAGCAGCGAATACATCATCAAGCATATTAGACCAAGTATCTTTTTCCATTATGTTTGTTTCTTTATTTAAAGTCTCAAAGACTCTCTCTTCATTGCTTTGAAGAGGAGTCACATCAAGCCGAGGCTTCTTACATACGTCACCATCACATTTGTCTTAACTGCCTTGATCGTTAGTAGGGTGGGGCACTATATGATCACCACTATGTTCAAAATCATCCCAGATAATATCTTCAAGCTGTTACATCAATTACAAAAGTTGGTTGTGTACAAAGAAGGAACAAAATAATTAAATGCTAGTTCCACCACATATGATAATACTAATCCAACACACAAAACATGTGTGATTCAATGCCATTGGCAAATGATAACTTCATAGCAGCTAGAACTACTTTCCATGTGCAATTAAAACTTTTAACAGTTGTTAATGTGCGTATTAAATTTAATAGTATCTTTTTCAGGAAACAGAGTGTGTAGGATGTGGTGGTTGTGGTGGTGGCTGGAGGTGGCAGTGGTGGCAGTCGTTGGAGAAGATGACCGGAGTTGCAGGTTTCCGGTGACGGAAGTAGTGGTGTTGTTATATATGAAAGGGATATTAAGTTGTGGTGGTGGCTGGAGGTGGCAGTGGTGGTTGTGGTGGTGAATGGCGGTGGCAGAGGGTAATATCACAGAGTGCACAAAACACAGGGGGTAAATATGAAAGGGCATTATAGTCATTTCAAGTTATAGTTAACATATCAGTCAACAAATTTGAAGTCTGGGGGTAAGGTTGCAACATAACAGCAAACGTTGGGGGGTAAAATTGAAGTCGTTGGGTAAGGTTGCGACATAACAGTGAACAGTGGGGGGTAAAATTGCAATTATTTCGTTAGGGGGGGTAAGGGTGCCAATCACCCCTAACCTCAGGGGGTAAAATTGCAGTTTACTCTAAATGTAAATTAAATTTATAGTTTATATATACCACTATATTATATTTTGGTCCACTATATACAAATTTACAACTATATCTATACGTACTAGCCCAATCACGCCAATAAAACAATTAATATCAAATCTAATAGTTAAACCCTAAACTGATAAATGACAGTCTACTCATCGCCTTAATGTTTCGTGCCATTAACCTAAGTTGATCGTCTCCGGCTTTCAATGTCATTGTTCGTGTAATATGATCATCGCCTTATCGGCACAACATTGTAATTCATAAGAAAAATATATGCCATGAAATATGTCTGCTTTTAAAGACATAAAAACTTGAGACCTATTGAGTCCTCACGTCCCGGGTGACGGTCAATAGGCCTCGTCAACGTTGTAAAGATCCTGCCTTGTTGTCCTACAAGAGAGAAAACTGTTAGCCTCGCCATGGAGGACCCCGGGGGGGGGGGGGGGGAATCCGTTACCAAACTCCGGTGTGAGAGTAAGTAAACTTGCCGGAAGTGATGAGAAGCTTGTTCCGACGAGTGCAGTCATCGGAATATTCTCCTAGGTGTGAACTCGAGTTAATGCGGGTGATAAATGAGGTCCAAGGTTCTCGAAATAAATGGAGTATTCTGTGTATTTAATGAGAAGGGTATTGAATGCTTACCTTCACCGAAAATATCACCTTCTTATATACTGGAGGTTGCTTATCTTCCTTGGATATGTCACCATGATCATCTAACGGTTTTTTAGAGGCCTTGGGTGTCTGAGTCTCAACGGATGGATTACGAGCTTCATTAATGAAGCCAGCTGCCCCTACCTCTTTCCGGCGAGACCCTTTCTCTCCGTCATGCATTAATTACATCGTAGAGCTTTGGATCCTCTTCTGGTTCCTGCCTTTTCTATAGTTCCTTTTTAAGCGAAAGAGTTAAATGTGGGCTCAAGCATCAGCCCAAATAATGGAAGCCCAAGACGGGTTCACTGGACCGTAAGTGGGCCCCATCGTCAAGTCATCTCTAGTCCCTGGTCATGAGACCTGAGTCTCATGATCCTAGGCTAAATTCAAGTGGCTCCAAATTTATGGTGACATCCAACTGGGCAAGGAGAGTGGGCCCCCTTGCAATGATGGTATCCCTGTGGCGATTCTTGGGAATCGGAGAGATCTAATTGATCAACTGCTGGGAATAGCTACCGTGTTACACGTGCTTCAACTCAGTTTTTAATTTTTTAACAACTGATTTGACGGTTACCGCTCATGCTAAGTGCTTCTATTAAAATCCTTGGGCACCCCTTCATTGTCTCTTAACTTCTTTCATACTTTTCTCTAAAATTCTCCGACCATTCCTCAATATGAGTCGCACCGGCCGATCGTCGATACGTTCAATGTTGACTAAAAAAGATCTTGAGATTTTTGTGGATACATACCAGATACCATATTTTCTCCGACTCTTCTCGTTCCTGACGATCCGGCAGTATGCATGCCAGAGAGGATTGTTCTTTATACCTTGGCGTTTTCTTCTTGTGGGGTACGTTATCCTTTGTCGGCCTTCAAAGTAGAACTCTTGAAGCATTTCGGTATTCACTTTTCCCAGTTACACCCTCTTGCCTTCATGAGGGTAGTACACTTTGAGTTGTCCTGTGTGGCAGTCACCGACGAGCCATCGGTGCCCCTTTTCTTCATGTTTTACAAACTTGTATCTGATGGAGACTGGTTCACCTTCACCAAATGGAAGGATAGTGTCTCTCCTCCTTGTTATTCATTCATGCCAACATCCACTTACCCGAAGGAGTAGGAGTGGAAAACAGGTTCATCTTTGTTTCTGCTGCAATGCTCCCGGAGTCTCCTCCTTTGAGGGATCCTAAGGCACCCATCGAGGACAGTGTCCCAGTCCTGTCTGCAGATGAGATCATTCAATGGAAAAGGATGCACGAAAATCCAACTAGGGCCTTCATTTTCCTGAGGGGGTTTTGGCCATGGGAGGTCTGAGTCCCCTTTAATCCGTTCATCCGAAGGCTTACTTCGGGAAGAAAGGTATTCCTTCTTTTCATTTTTCCACTTAGAATGTCAGTTTATTGTATCTTGGTTTGCAATTTTTGGTTTCTTGTCCAGTCATCTCTAGTGTCTGTTTTATGCAGAGATGACGTTGTGGGGTTTAATTCAGGGGGATTGTAGGGATATCAAGTTCATGGTTGGAGATAAGGTTAACCTAGAGATGGGTCGTGTTTTGGAGAAGAAGGCTCCTGGGAAGGGGAGTTATGTTCATGTCGGGGGTTCTGTTGCTATGGAAAAAATAGAGAAGACTCCTTCCCAGGAGGAAGACTCTTCTGAGGAAGCTGAGGGTTCCCAGGGTTTCCTCCAGGCAAAGAGTTTGAGCGATGATGAGGATGAAGACTTGGAGAGTCTCTTGCTCTGAAAGCAGAAGATGGACCCGACAGGTGGCCTTAAGGCGGGGGTCCTGGAGCCTCGAAATATTCGCTTGAGACTCCGGAGTGCAAGTGGTCATAAACCTTTTCCTGCCACCAAGGTTGCGTCTGAGATTCCTCCTGTCGATGCGAAGGGTTCTTTGTCAAAACATCTAAAGTCCTCCAGTCTTGCTAGCGAGCCTTTGCTTGTAAGCTCTCTCCTCCTCCTCCCTCCTTTTGTTTTGTTTACATGTGCAACCTGGATTTTTACTCCCCTCTCCTTTTTTTATGTTTGAAGCAGGGGAGCTCTAAGGCTCCGATTGTGATCCCTCCTGCTCCTGCCTCTTCCTGGGTTAAGGATAAGGCTCCGGAGGTCAGTGTTGCCCGTGTTAATCCTGCTTTTGACATTTCTCCCATCCGGGCTACCGGTACCAGCCAGCCTACACAGCCTGAAGACCCTTTCCGTAGGTCCCCGTTTGCTCCCTTGTTTGCTGAGGCTCTCCAGGTTCCATACGTTCCTAAGTGGAAGATAACTCCTTCCACTATTATGGGAACCCCCGAGATTTCCCGGGATTTCTTGAATCATGCTGCCCCCCCCCCCCCATAGGTTTATGAACTTTGCTTTGGACCCTAATCTTTTTTATAATCAATACAGCATGTCCCTTTGCGAAAGACTTTTTATGAGGGCTGGCATGTTGCAGCGGATGAATGAACTGAGGGAGATAAACGAGGGATTGAGGGCTGAGCTGAAGACTTCTCAAACCATTATTGCTGAGCTTCGGTGTCGGGTAACCGATACTGAGAGGAAATTGTTAGAAGAGAAGGTACCACTTCCTTTTCCCTCACTCCTTTTTTTATATGTTTGAATAACACTTTTTCCTTCAGAATGCTAGGGCACTATTAGAGCAAAGGGAGAGAACCTGGGAGAAGGAGCGGATGGCTTGGATGGAGGAGAAGGAAGAACTGGTTGCAGAGCTGAAGCATCAAATAGAGGCTGACTCTGTGTCCGGAGTAGATTTGGAGACCATGTACACCGAGTGGGGGATGGCTATGGACGATAATCAGAGGTTTGCTCAGGAACGTTATTGGCTTATTTCTCAGGGATTTGGGCTATCTCTTTCTGTTATCTCCTAGTCCGAGGAGTTCAAGGGTAGTCTCGAGAGGATATATAGGGCGTATAGGGATATGGGGTATCAACCAGGTTTGAAGGATGGGTATACTTATTCTTCTCAAGGGCTGAAGAGGAAGGAAACTCCCCTTTATAATTCAAAGGCCAAAAAGCAATTGTCCAACTTGGACAAGGAGCTTGGCGAAAAGACCCCTGCCCTGCTTGAGAAGATCCTTGAGAGACCCTTAATGTCCCTTGAAGAGCTCAAAGCTCTGCTTACCCCTGCTGGCCCCTCCTCACCCAAGTCACTATCTGGAGATGCTTCTCCATAATTGTCCTTTAAAACAATAATCTTTCGATATGGTTGTACCTTAACACTTGATATCCCCACACTTACTCTTTTTTCGTCCTCGAAAAAGAATTATGCAACGGAATCAGAGATGAATAGATACTCGGGTCAAAAGCATATTTATATTTTATTAAGATCAAAGCTTGCGTTAGCCGTGATTGCGAATATACTTGTCCCCTTAAACCCAAATCCGGTCTTAAGCCCTTATCATGCGAATTTAGTTTAAGTGTGGTCAATCTACCTAGGGTCTCACACTAGAATCTACGGTCCACCTCGTCCCGCCTCAAGCTTATAGAACGAAAGGAACGATCAATGGACCAATTCCCAACCGTCTTATATCAAAACCAAGAGAATTTAAAATCAAATTTTTCATTTTTTTCAGCATTTTTTTCTTTCCTTTCATTTTTTTTTCTTTCCATGAGCATAGACGTTGCTTTTACCTAACCCAGAGGCAGTCCGGCTGTAGAGTCGCTATCCCCAACTCGGATTACATAGGCGTCGGCAATTTTTATTTGCAAGTTCGATTTCACGTATCCTAGTGGCATTCCGGGTCGAAGTCACTATCCCCAACCAAGATTACATTGTCCTACGCTACTTTCATTCAGTTTCTAGCTCATTCTTCTCTTTTTTTTATTTTTTTTCTTGATTACAAATTCTAACGGTTTTAACTTATAAAGGTGTTCCTTATACTCTTATTGGCGGTTTCAATTTCCCATATTTCCCAGATGAAAACCCACAGGTAAACCGACAATTAAGGTATATTAACTCAAATGGACCTAAAACCAAACCCGGGCCTATTCACATATCCCTAACTAGACACAAGCTCGATTTATTTAATCTCATATTATTATTATTTGAACCCGAGCAAAAATTTCATCTTTTCTATCATTTTCCGTATAAATTTGCAAACTCCTTTACTCGAAAGAAATTTTTCTGATTTTTTCAATTTTTTTGGAATTTTAAAATTTTTAATTTTTTTGTAATTTTCAATTTATAACTCGATTATTTACATGTATCCCATCCCCACACTTAAAGGTTGCATTGTCCCTAATGCAAGAACGGTAATACGACTCAAAACAACCTAAATTGCCACTAAACTAAGAACGAAATAAATAAATAAATAAATAAATAAATAAATAAATGCAAAAGAATACAAGCATACAAGGGAAACGACTTAGCTGAATATGTGAGACTGTCAAAGTGCCAGTCGTTTCCACATAGGCCCTCCAATTCGAAACGCGCTCAGCAAACAACTCCCAATCTCGGATACGCGAACGAAAGCGGCATAATCATCAACCTATCAGTCATCATAAGCAAACTACCAAAATATCATAATATATATCATCCAAAATTATCAGTTTCAAACACAACCCAAACCATCCTGCCCAACCAACCTGTTTAACGTATATCATATAAGTACAAATCAACAGATGAGGATTAAAAAACAACATAAAAGAAAAATAGAACAAAAGATATAGCCCATCAGTGCTGCTGTTGCTGCATCCTCATCATCCCCACACTAGACCTCACCATGCTCGCTGGCAGTCTCCTCACTGCCCTCCTGTCGTCCACCTGCACCAGAGCTGCCCTCACCAACCACACGAAATGGAGGTTCCAGATCAAACCTCTCTCCAGCACCAGCCGAGCCACCCTGCTGTCTCGGCTGAAAGAAGTCTGGAATCCCCATGATGTGCGTGCTCATCATATACCGGAGAGCATCCTCCTGCCTCTCCTGACCCGTCAGAATGTGTGACAACTGGCACTTTTCCATGCATTCCGTACAATAATTAAACAGTAATTTGTGCTTTAATAACTGTGCATGATCTAGTTTACACGATGAATGAAATTCTGATTTCTGTTATATACATACAATGGCATTTCTTGTTGCAAGACTTTCATCATTACTACATGCAACACAATAAAGTTCTATTAATGCACAGAACAGAATTGGCACAGTTATCAGACAAACTAGAAGTACTGACGGGAGTTTAGTACTTAGACAGACTTGATGTTAAGACACAAAATAAGCCTCAGGACCAAGTGTTACACTAGTATAGTGTGTAGGAAAGTAGGGATTACAAAACCGCCTTCCTAGTGATGACATAGGTACCGGAAAGTGCCAGAAACACGCTAAAACTGCAAAATTCTGCAGAAAATAAACAAATTCAGCAAAAATTCAGTATTTAACATCTAAATATAATGCAGAATTATGATATAATGGTCCAGAATACTTTCCTAAGTGTCGGGAATCAAAACTGTCATAAAAGACTACATAAAGCACACTAAACTGCGCAATTTAGCACTTTAACGAACAGTAACGAAACGAACAACCGGACACTACCCGAAACATCAAATTCCTACTAGAAGCATTGTTGTAGTGTCATAAAGCTAGTTATGGTCACCAAACATCATAACGCATCCTATAAACATATAACACATATAACCCTAACTAGTATACTTGAAATCTAACTATAACACTTAACTTACCATTAAATGTTACACTTTACCCCCCCCCCCCACCTTTGATGGCCGGTTAGGGGACATGGGTCCCACAAGTGATTTTATTTCATTATTTTTGATCTTTTGTTGGAGTATATTCCAACATAATATGACATATGCTACCTTAAAAGATTACTAGAATTTTATAAAAACCATAGAATATTATCACTTCATCATTCCATCATTTTCATAACACAAATCACCTCTCCCTTCCCCTTTGCTCACGGCTCCAAACACACATCCATTTTCAAGCCATCTTCAAGCATTCTAAGATGATTCCATGGTGTAAGGAGCACATTTAAGAAGGGTGGAAGCATTGAAACTTGAAGGACCTCTCTCTAGTGCTATTATCCACCTCATTTCTCATCTTCATCTTCTTGAACATCATCCCTAGCCTTGTGCTAGTAGTAAGACTCTTGTGATCTCATTTTACTTCATATTATGTTGGTTAAAAGATGATATAAGTTGATAAACATAAAGATCATGAAGAAACATAAGCATAAACATGAACATAAAGCTCTAAATCATGAAAATCAAAGATGTTTAAGTGTATGTAATATTACTTGATTGTTGATTTCTTGTGTTTATGATGTTGATCATCTCATAAGAAGCTTGCTAGATTGTGATTAAACACATGATCTAGCAAGTATGAGGATGATTCTTGAAGAAAATCATAATGATCATCCTTTATGTTAAACATGAACTTGAAAATAAACTTGTTTTAGTGTATGATGATTTGTGATACATGTTATGAGTCTTGAAAATAAAGGATTTCAAAGATAATATTTTCAAGAGAACAAAGTTATTTACAAGATTTACAAGATCATGATTTTAAAGAAACAAATCATATTTTTAGTGATAAATCAAGTATAGAAATATGTTATTAACAAGAGAAATACAAAAGAATTGTTTTTGGAAAAATCATCTTGTAAGTTGTAAAGGACTAGATTTTGCAAGAATGTGATTATTAAACAAATAACCATGTTTTAGAGGGTAACTTAACCTACTAAATAACATACTAAGTTACTACAACTTTTTACAAAATTTCAAGTTCATGTCAAAGTATAAATTGCATATTTAAAACACATGGTAAGTCTTGTTTTTGTTGTTGATGATTGATGGTGATTTTAAAAGAAAATTATATGTTTTGAAAGCATGGAAACCTCCATTTTTAAGGGGAAACTATGGCAAATTTTTTGTAGAATTTAAACACTTAGAAAAATATTTTTAAAGAAGTGTTTGTTAGTAAATTTTAACCATGGTTTTTCATATAAAATTTGCCATAATTTTTGCTACAAAAATTACAAACATTGGAGGTTGTTTTTAATAAATAAAAGTGACTAAGCATATATTTAGGGATATATATTTAGATGGCACAATTTGTGTGATTACTTGTATATTATGTGTATTAGGTATATTATTTTAGGGCTTGAAATAGTATAACTCACCAAAATACCAAGAAATACAATGCTAAATATTACCAAAGTTCCAAGAGAATGAATATACAAAAGATATCCAAAGTATTGGAAGAAACCAAACAAGGAATATAACTTACATAAATATCCGGAATTAAAGTCATAAGTATATTTTGGTAACGGTATTTTGGAAACCAAGAGAACAAAAATATGATTTTCGTGAGTATTATAAAATAAATCATATTTTTTACAAGAAGAAAATATATTATTTTTGGATAAGTAAAAATATATATTTTCTTAAATAAACTTTGGATATATTATTTTTGGGGGAAAATTAGATTTAAATATATATATTCTAAGTTAGACTTGAAAATATATTATTTTTGAGACTTATATGAAAAGTATAAATATTTTTGCCAAGGAAAAATTCTAAATAATTTTTCTATGTAATATTTCTTAAAATATATATTTTGGAAATATATATTGATGTATTTTTATTAGAAATGTTATTCCGGAAAGGTTAATACAAAAATTAAGTATGAGATACTTAATAAACACAATAAAAATACGTATTCTCGTACGTATAATTACACATCGGAATACTCCATCGATACTTGGCAAAAATATAGAAGGATAAGAATACAAATACATATACAAATACACCCATCCTTGGGGAGTTATACAAGTACAAATACATAAACTTGACAAGTTAAAATGTATTATTTTAACTAATATTCCAAAATTCGTAAATATAATTTAAGTTAAAATATTTATTATTTTAACAAATAATTATATAACTTGGAATAATATTGAGGACACATAGAAACGTAACTCAAAGACACTAATTAATACTAAGTCAAGGCACGACCCGCTCATCTAATAGACCATAGTACGTTGTAGGTAGTCGTGCACACTAGTAGCAGCTTGAGTTACGTCGGATTAAAGAACGCAAAACTGTGAGTTCATGTCCCACTTTTCTCTTAGCTGTTTTCGGATTTATAACTCTCGGGGGTGGAATACATGTTGCATACATTTAAATGGTATGAATTGGCTATGAAATGAATTATAGATCATGTGAGCATAGATTGAAATTGAAATGCCATTAACTCTTAATTATGGACGAAGGTTGGATCTAACGGGTACGGCCGAGCCCCACTCATGGTCCTTATGTGACCACTTGAGTGCTTCAGTGTCCTAGTTGAGGTAAATCGACAACGGTCAAGGGTAAAATTGACACGGTCAAGGTAAATTGACATAGTCAAGGTAAATTGACACAGTCGAAGGGAAATTCGACACAGTCGAGAGGAAATCGACGAGGGTATAAGCCTACTCATTTTGAGTGCTCCCTATGTCTTCACATGCATAAATGTCCTTGCAAAACATTAATTTGATATGTTCATAGATTCTTTTCATACATGTTTTTAAAGGAGTCTCTCAAATGTTTACAAGCATATCAGTACTCATACAAAACGCATGAACTCGCTCAACTTTTGTTAATGTTTTCCAAAATTACATGTATTTCAGGTAACAAGTTGGATCTTGGGCACGGGTGTTGTTTCTAGAAGTAAATTCCAAGTTTAAGTGTCATCCACTTTTGTTGGTTTGTAACTTAGTCAAGGTTGTGTTGTTTGAAACTTAAGTGACTAGTGTTTGTAATATTTTAAACTTAATGAATGGATGAACATCGTTTTGATCATATAGTTGTTTATTATGATTGAATGCAATGATATTGAACAAGTCACACATCATACGCTTCCGCAAAAGTCAGGGTGTGACAGTTTGGTATCAGAGCGTTGATTGTAGTGAACTAGGATTCCTTCTCGAGTCTAGACTATAATCACTAGGACTCTCTCACGAAAATATTTTACCAAAAGGTTTTTCATTGCATTCACGAAAGCGTCAAGATCGATGAGTCACACATTTTTCAAAGAAAATACAAGGCAAGGACATTAGTAGGGAGGAGGATACCCAAAATTAAAGTGCCAATTAAGGCATAGTCAACGTGAGATAGACTTGCCAGAGACAAAATGACCCCCCCCCCCTGAAAGGACAAACGAGAGTTATATGTGACATGATGCATCTAATTTCCTGTTTATGCTAAGTAACATATTTATTTATTGATATATATATATATATATGCGTATAAGTGTACGGAATAATTATTAACGTGAATGAGATACCTATGACTCCGAATCCTATTATTGTTCTTGACTCGCACGATGAGACTATCGACCTCGCGTTTATTGCAAAGCTCATGGCTGGAGTGACTACTAAACGAGATCCTGAGCTTGTTTCCGTAGAAGATGGTTATTCTTCCCTCTCGAATGTTAAAGTGCCTGACTATGGTAGTGACGGCGAGGCGGAGGAGGCTACCTTGGATAAAAACCTTATCAGCAGGACGAGGTCCCTGTGGCTTTTGTGAAGCAAGATTGAAGACGCTCTTGTCCAGAATAGGAAGATGAAGTACTCATCTTGAAGGTGCCCCTCCAACTACTAGGAGTTATCCTTATTCCCATTACGTTTAATCATCGTGCCTATTCGCGTGTAACGATAACGGAGGTTAGCGCGTGGACCACCGCAATGGTCCTTTCCATGTCAGAGGCATAAGGACAGTAGTGTCCCCTCTTTGGTTGATCATCTGATTTGAACGAGGGAAAATTGGGGTGACCATGCAAGGCAATTTATTATTACGGGGGCCCACGTAATAGCGACTTGTAGTGCATGGAAATCCTGGTGGACTCTGCGGGTCAGGCTAATGATCACCATCCATCCAAAAATTTCTAAGTGTTCACATCTTCATCTAGTAGAGCAATACCTAGACAGTTGCCTTAGCCCTCTACAAAGTAGGAAACCTGTCTTTGCCTACTTCGTGTCTGACACTTCTACCCGTCTACGAGCCGTTTGGGAACCAGTATCTAAGCAAGTGAAGATGGCTAACACCCGAGAAAGATTCAGTGGCGTTACACTCTCTATCACCCCTATATGTACAACCCCCATCTCTTGGGAAGTATACCCGTCTTGTGAAGCTAAAGACCTAAGAAAACCAATGTAGAAGGAAAATAACTACTACTTTCATATTATGAAACTTGTATGACCGAGGTGATATAACCTCGAGTTCATTTTGTTTTCCCCGTTACAAACAATAAGTCAAGTTGTCAAGCATATATGAAAGCTCAGTGGTCGTTTTCTTACTTATACATTGTTGATTACGTATGCATGTGATATCGGGTGATTACATGTTTGGTTGTGGTAATATGTACCTCATAGACAATTATGGAATGTTGTCTAACCTACCCCCTACCTTTTTGCCAGATGGAATGCCGCCCAGACGTGACACAGACACGAGTACGTTACCGAGAACTGAGGCCGAACTCAATGAGCGCATTTCCCAAGCTATAGCGCAGCATGAAGCCCTCCGCTCTGAACGTAGCGGTGGCACTCCCGGAAGCAACCCTCCAACTAGCTGCACCTATAAACAGTTCCTGGACTGTAAGCCATTGCATTTTGACGGCACAGGAGGTGCCGTTGCATTTGTTCGTTGGGCAGAAAAGACTGACTCCGTTCTGAGAATGAGTAACTGTTCGCCCGAGCGGAGAGTTACCTATATCTCAGGGTTTTTTTTGGATGGCGCACTCTCCTGGTGGAACCTTCAGGTTCAGACCCTTGGTGAAGATACTGCTTATGCACTGAGCTGGGACGAGCTCAAGGAATTGATGTGGAAGAAGTACTATTCTAGGGCCGAAATCCAGAAGCTTGAAACTGAGTTCTGGAATTTGAAAATGGACGGGCCGAAGATTTCTGAGTATGTCCAACGATTTCACGACTTGTCTAGGGTTATTCCCTACTTAGTCAAGCCAGAATTCAAG
Organism: Helianthus tuberosus; assembly: GCA_030545235.1. Classification (NCBI taxonomy): domain Eukaryota; kingdom Viridiplantae; phylum Streptophyta; class Magnoliopsida; order Asterales; family Asteraceae; genus Helianthus; species Helianthus tuberosus. Next base: position 58,804,816 of record CM060450.1, on the reverse strand, counting down.
AGGATTGAGCGATTCATTTGGGGACTTGCACCTCAAATCCTGAGCATGGTTACTGCCTCAAAGCCTTCAACCATCACAGAGGCTATCGATTTGAGTGTTACACTTACTGAAGAAGCTTTGTATATGGGAAAGTTTTCGGGATCTGAGGCAAACAAGAAAGAGACTCATGTGGAGTCTTCCGACAATAAGAAAAGGAAGTCTTCGAACCTAAAGATAGGCACCCAAGCCAGTAATGGAAGCTCTAAAGCAAACAAAAAAAGGGAAGAGGACCCATCTCGTGGCATGCAAGCTTATGGAGCCACCAATAAGGCCGGTGGTAAGGTTTACTTGGGGACTAAGCCAAGATGCGAGGAATGCAATTTTCACCATAAAGGTCGATGTCTGAGGCCTAAGTGTGGAAGGTGTGGAAAAGAAGGGCACAGCAAGGATGCTTGTTGGGCGAAGTATCCAGACGGAAGAGATAATGGTAAAGTTCCAGGTTGCTACAGATGTGGTGAAGTAGGGCACTTTAGGAAAGATTGCCCTAGGAAAAACCAAGCGAGGAAGGGTCTTCACGATCGGAGCTCGTGAAGCACGCCAGGATCCAGATGCGGTTACGGGTACGTTCCCTATTAACCAATTCTATTTATCCATTTTTTATTAATACTGCACCGACTTTAACCTTGTATCCTTAGAACTTAAGAAACTGCGTAGCCTAGTTTCGAGTAGAATAGATGTCTCGTATTCTTTAGAATTGGCGGATGGAAGGTTAGTTAGGCGAAAGAGATGATTAAGGATTGTATTTTGGGAACTTAGAAGGCCGGGACCTTCAATTACCATTGACTTGGGAAGTCATGATATGGTAGTCAGCATGGATTGGATATCCAAGTATCAAGCTGAAGTTGTTCGTTATAAGGAAAATCATTCGCATCCCTCTTGCGAATGATGAAAAACTTATAGTACACAACCTTCTTGCAATAGATGTGAGGGCACTAGGCTCCATAAGGCAGTGGATTATGACATCTCACATTGGTCGTAGAGACACATGAGCGCCTCCGAATAGACTGCATAGCCTTCCTTGCTCATGTTGTCAATAAAGACACCAAGGAGCCAAAGCCAGAAGACGTCCCCGTTGTGAAGGAATTTCCAGAAGCCTTTCCTAAAGACTTGCCAGGAATACCTCCACAAGCGACAAGAGGAGTTTAGGATAAACCTAGTACCAGGAGCGGCACCAGTGACAGATGACGCCTTACCAACTAGGTCCATCCGAGATATAGGAGCATCCGATGCAACTACAGGATCTGCTAGGCAGAGGAAATATACCAGGCCGAGCCTCTCACCGTGGGAAGCCCCCGGTGTTATTTGTTAGCAAGTAGGACGGCTGTTTTTACACGCGTACACAGCCTAATCTGAGAGGAACTCAGAAGAATTAATGTGGAAAAAGTATTACGCATAGGTTACAGGGAGATAGACAACTAACCCTCAAGAATCAGTACCCCTTTACCAAGAATCGAAGACTTGTCGACCAACTGCAAGGTCCCAGCTACTATTCCAAGTTGGACTTAAGGACATGGTATCACTAGTTGATGGCACGAGAAGAAAGTTGGTCGTTTCCGTTTTGTATCAACTTCAGAGAATTGGATATCAAGGACTGGTATCGTTTGCCAAGGATTGATGACTTGTTCAACCAATTGCAAGGTTCTAGTTACTACTCGAAGATCGACTTGAGGTCAGGATGTCCTCAACTGCGAATACAAGAGGAGAGTATCCCTAAAATGACTCTTAGGACTCACCTTGAACATTACGAGTTCCTTGTCATGTCGCTTGGCTTAAACAAATGCACCGGCAGTATTGTAGGATTGATATACGACCTGAATGAGTCGTTCAGAGTCAAATCTAAGCTGTTAGAGAGGCGGAAACAGTCTAACAACTGAGAATCGGTGATAGAATGTAGTAGAAACAGAGATTTATACATAAAACACGGTTTTCATTGATATATAACGTCAATACACGGTGAGAAACTGGCAGCACTTCGTTACACACTTCTCTATTTTGTCCCAAATGAAAAACCAAACTGCCCTATTTATAGGGAACTGATTTCGCACGAAATAGCAACATGCCATTTCATACGAAATAGCAAAACCTCATTTCGTACGAAATGGCCAAATACCATTTCGTGCGAAATGACTTACAAACACACATAAAATTACATTTTGACACTTTTAACCCTATTACAAGCTACCAACATGACCTAGACTGTTGACGTAGGCGATAGACATCGTGTACCAACAAACTCCCCCTTGGATATTGTCGGAGTCTTCAGTCAGGTAGTCGTCAGCACTTTCTTCACAGGGATTTAAACTTTTCTTCCCTTGGCTTAGGCTTCCTCAGCAACAACTTCCTAAGCTTTTCATTCTCTTCGAATTTTCGCTTTTCCTCTGCAGCCATTCTTTGTACAACAGTATGCCTTAACATATTATCTTTTTCTTCATGTGCCTTTCTTTCCCTTTCAGCTTTCAGAGCTTCTTCTTTCTCAATCTTTCTCCACTTAGTCAACCATGCATTCTCAGAGTTAATTCCTTTCTGAAAGCAGATAGTTACAACTTTCTGAAACTGCAACGCCTGATCTTTATCTTCTTTCCTGTAACCAATCTTGTTCACGAATAAACATTCTATATCCTTTGCAGAGCAGTTGACTATCCACAGAGGATCATACAAGTGAATGTATTGAACTTCATTCTCCACCTTGTATGTAATCACAGCTTCAGTCGACAAACAGCTATATACCCAACACACAAACCCTTTATGGAAATCTTGCTCCATCTTTGGCAGAGGAATGTTCTTTATCGTTCTGGGCTTTTTAATCTGCAAGATTGTCTCTTCAATACCAGTTACTGGATCCACCCTCTTAACTTTCTTCGGTTGGTGTGGCTTCCAGTGTTTAAAGTCTTTAAAAGCTTCAAATTTCACCAGACCCCATGTTGGCATATCACGTTCTTTGACAGGATAATTCAACGTTCTTACTTTTGGAAATTATTCAACGTCCCACCATGGCAAAGACATAATATCCTGAATATACTCGAAGTATTGAACTCCAAACTCTCATCTAATAGCATACGCATTCACCTGCGGTAGATATCCCCAACTGATTATGTCACCTAAAGACATTTCTCTGTCTCTCTTATAAAACTTCAGCGGTCTCTTGAATTTTCTCTCAGTGTCTTTTCTAAACCATTTTTTCCTTTCTTCACGATGTTCATCTTTTGACGTTCCATCAAAATTCTTATTCTTTAAACATTCTTCAACTTTCCTTCTTAACTCATCAATGTTTGCTTAACTGAAGAATTCAACAAGCGTAGGAAAGTTTGAAGTATCAACATGATCACTTTCAGATTGATCCTCATCACTCCAATCTTCAACTTCAATCCTGTCGTAATTATTAGCTTCTTCAACGTACTTATACTGATAATCGGGTTGCTGATTGATATCAAACTGATTTAGTTCATCTTCAAAATCAAACTTGAAATTAACATCTTCAATATGCGTCATCTTGATGATTTCATCCAGAGTATAAGTATGTCTGATTTCACCTTCTTCTATATCAGGTTCAAGACGAAGAATCAACTTTTCGCTTTCATCAACATTTTTATCATCAACATTCTCCTCCTCACCTTCAGCACTTTCAGGCTCTTCATTTGCATCATCTCGAAGATAATCATCAACATTTTCTTCTTGAGATGCTTCAGTGATCTTTATTCCTGAAGTACCTTGATCATCATCGTTTCCATCATCATCATCATCACTACTACTTGCAGAATATACATCATCTGCATCATCTATCAAGGCATCATCATCATCCTCGTCTTCCTCATCTTCAACATCTTCATCATTATTACCAGACACTGAAGATATTGATAGAACAGATGATACTGGCTCTTCTATTGGTTCTGAAACGACCATTGCCTGTTCAATCACTTTATCAACATTTTCACCTTCAAGACCTTTGCCCTTGTCTCCCATTTGAGCTTCTAAATCAGCTTTACCTTTAGCTCTAACTTCTTCAACCTGTATTTCCTCAAATCTTTGTTCAACAGGTTTGCCAAGCAAATCTTCTATCACTTTCTTTAACATGTAATCTTCATGTTCTCTTCGAGCATTGTTTGCCTCCAACTCTTTGTTTTTTCAGCTCAAAATACTTATTCTGCTCATCTCTGCGAGCCTTTTCTTCTTCCAACTCAGCTATTCGAACCTTCAGAATATCAATCTCAGCTTGATCGGCTTCAACTTTCTTTAGCAAAGATGAATTTTCAGCTTTGACAGATTTAACATCCTTCTTCAATTTTTTATTCTTCACTAACACTTCATCTACCTTCTTTTGTAACTTTTTCACAACATCATCAGTTACAAAATTGAAATCTCCAATGTCTTCAAGAGGAATATTCTCTGGTATGTGAGGAAAATTTTTGAAACCAGAAGATCCAGGAGTGGTTTGAATTTGTGGTTGTGTAGATGGAGGTATTTGTAAAACATGTTGTGAAGTAATTTGAGGTTGTTCAAGGATAGGTGATTGATGTGGTGGTGATTGTGGTGGTTGTTGTGGTGGTGATAGTTGTTGTTGTGGTTCAGATTATGGTTCAGGTTGTTTTGGTGGTGTAGGTTGTTTTGATTTAAAGGAATCTTGAATTTCAATTTACGAGCTGCAGTAGGATCAACACGCTTTCTTGTAGTTGCTTTCTTTCTACCTCCTGACTGTGGTGTTAAAACCTCTTGAACATTCTCTGGAGATGGAATATACAAATCATCATCATCTCCACTTCTCTTTCTTTTCTTTTCTTTTTCTTTTTCAGACATCACTTTCTTCCATCTTTCAGTTTCATCAACATTCTCGTCAGAACTTTTCTCTTCTTTGTCACTTTCTTCACCAGCTACTGTTTCCGTTTCTACAGATTCATTCAGAGTTTTTAACAACTGTTCTGTTTCAAAAGATAAACGTTCTTCATCTATGTTCACATCAACTTCAGTTTCATCTTCATCTGGTTCATCGACCAGTAATGTCTCAACACTTTTCTTTTGACGTTTTTGTTTTGGTTGTGAAGATGATCCTTCTTCTGCTTGAACTTTTGGAGTTCTCTTGCCTCCTCTTTTCTTCTTTTCTTTTTCTTCCTTTAAGAACCATTCACTTCTTGTGATTTTGAATGCTGCTAACGTTTTAAGTTCATCAGCTGCACTTTTTTCCTTCATCTCTTCATCATTCCTCCATTTGAGATGATCAACTGGATCTGGATCTTGATAGTTTTTATCCTTGATAAATCCAAAGAATTATGTCTTTGTCTTTGAATCTGGATGATTTTTGTGATATCTGGCCAATACTTTCAGCGTCTCATTATCCATGTGGAATAATGCCAACAAATCATTTTTTTCATCTTGTTCTAAATCTGGATAGGCATGATCAAGTATCATCTGTACAAATCTTGGATAGATCCATGTTTTGCTTTTTGATGTAATGTTCTCCTTCATGTAATGAAAAATGATTTTAGAAAAATTATACTTCTTGTTCAACACAAGTGCAGTCACCATATTCATCTGATAATCTCGCATCACGTCATAACCACCCTTTATGTGACTGAGAGCATGAAGAATTGAATGAATGAAAAACTTGTAAGGTCTTGAGAAATTTTCTTTTAAATAGTTTGCTTTGTTTAGTGGACCACTATACCCCCTTCTTAGCATACATCCCTTCACCATTCTTTCAGGAAACTTTGTCGGAGAATTTTCATCGTCCGGAAAGTTCAACACTTCTCGAACAAGTTGTTCTGTAATGATGATCGGTTTATCTTTGCCATTCAAGCTTACAATCGAATTTATTGTTTTGCTTTCTTCGTCATACTTTGCATTCTTCCAGAAATGCTCAATGTGAGACTGAAAAACAAGATGTTGATTCGTTAAGGCCTTCTGAATAGGTAACCTCTTCATGAATTCCAGAATCTCTTTGAGTACCGCCATCTTCGGAAGCTTTTCATCGTAAACACAACAGATGTTGTGTAATGGATCAAACTGAACATTCGAAGCCTGAAATATCCAGCAAAAATTCAAGTTAACACTTTGAATAATTTTCAACATATTACACTCATTCACACGAAATGATATTACAAACGAAATGAACATTTCATGCGGTATAACTTTCAAACGAAATAGCTTGTTTCAAACGAAATGATGTTCAAGCGAAATGACCAGTTTCAAACGGAATGACTCAAGCAAAATGACTGTTTGAAGTGAAATGACTATTTGAAGCGAAATAGCCATTTTGTACGAAATGACTTGTCATTTCGTTTGAAACTTCATTCATGAACAGTGAAATTGCAGGTCAATTAAAACATGAACTGATGATGAAATCGAAACCCCAGACATGTTCTATAACAAATTCCGAGTACATGGGTTTGTTTTATTTTCATTTTTTTTACCAAATATACATCCTAGATCTAAGTTCGAAATTTCAGATCTACCGTGTTCATGCTAATCGATCAAAATTGAAACCCTAAACTAGATCTACAACACATTCCGAGTTCATAGGTGTGATTATCGGTCATTTTTATTCACAACTAAACCCTAGATCTAAGATCCATGTCCTGTTCTTCAACGTTCAAACGAAAACAGACAAATCTGGGTTAAATCAACATGATTACTCACCTTTCCCATGATCTAAGTTGAGTAAACCAACTTAAATCTTGATTACGAACAACAAACAAGCAAGAAATCGGCTTGAAATCGATGAAAATATGGTTTCGCGTGAAATCGCCTTTGACAGTGTTTTGAAGCGAAATGACATTAATGAACCGTTCAAGCGAAATGTCGTCCCTATTTATAGATAAGCTCATTTCGTACGAAATGAGCTATGAAGCAGTTTCAAGCGGAATCAAGTTTCAAGCAAAATGGCTATTTCGTATGAAATAGTCATTTCGTTTGAAATCACAATTTTTCAAAAATTTCCAATTTTTTTACTTTTTGAATTTTTTACCATCACACCCAGTTAACCAAGTTCAAATTAATGACCCTGGTCAACTGTTTAGCCTGCCAAGTCCAAGTTAATGACCCTGGATGACCAAATTATGAAGTTTGCTGACTTTCTGAAACAATTTAAGTTCAAGTTAATGAACTTTTAAACTTTCAAGCTATTACCAACATCTTTTCACAAACTTTTGCTTATCCAACCCTCATGATCCAGACTTGTTTAGCACATTGAGACTTTGATCATCAGATCCCCAACGTCTGTTGTCGAAAATAAGAGGAAAACAAATCTTTTTGGATTTTATCATTTTGCTAAACAAACAGGAAATGCTTTAGAATTAAAGAAACAATAAACTGTAAACACATATTTTTTGATGAACGTGTTAGGGGATCATATCAGCTGCCGACAAGCTACAAATACCATTAAGCTTTGATTTCATACTAAGCATTAAACAATTCATAGTGATTGCCGATAAACTGATCCACTTAAATTTTCACACAAATTTCAATCTGTTCAGGATACGAATTAGTGTTTTAAGGCTTAACTAATACGAGTGTACCACCTCAGAATATACTCCTGTATCCAGACCACTATATTCAGTCTTACAGGTAAGTGTACACTAATGATATCTGTAATTGGGTTAAGTGCGAGGCCATGAGAGCTCAGGCTATTACTTCCGCAAAATCAGAGAGATGATGGCTCGACTTTAAGGTGGGTCCCCCTTGGGGATCTTCTTTACAACAGCACATGATTAGCATTTTTCAATGTTTCATCATTTTTTATGCTGAGGGGAGGCTTTATGAATAAAGCAGTGCAAAGTATTATACGAGGACTAGGCTATTGCTCCCGCAAAATCAGAAGTCCAGGTATAATACCCCAGATATCAGGACGTACAAAGACCTAGTATGTCAGAAATAGAGTCTTTCAAACAGGATTTTAGGGGTTACCTATATATCCGAGAGATGTTCCCCACGTAAAAGCAAGAAATGATTTATGTTTATATCCCGAACAAACTTACTAAATGTGTAAAAACCTATCGGCACATCAACAGCGAGACTGCTTAACACATTTAAACTTTACATATATTTAGCGTACTGCAACTGTCTAACTGATATACTATCATTTCCCCTTTTAACACAAACTCTTTTTGACTTTTCCAATGTTTTTGGATTTTGAAATTTTATCATGTTTTTATATTTTCTGAAAACTTTCTCCCCCTAAAAACAAAAACATATTTTTGTGTTTTTGGCTTTATCAAAATCAGAAAATAAACTGTACAGAAACTTGACAACAAAAACGTAGATCACATCTGATCGCCGTCCTCCTCGGCTTCACACTCAACAACCCTCCCAGAAAACAAAATTTTCAACCCGTTTAATTTCAAAAGATAGTTAAATCTCTTTTTATCAAAAGGTTTTGTGTAAAAATCAGCTCTCTGATCATCGGTGTGTATATGATCAATTCGAATCAATTTTTTCTCATAGCAATCGCGAATAAAATGATGTCGAATTTCAATATGTTTCGTTTTAGAGTGGTGAACCGGATTTTTAGTGATGTTTATTGTTGCCTCATTGTCCACAAAGATTGGTGTATCCAAGAACTGCAAACCATAGTCCCTAATCTGCTGCTGGATCCAGAGGATCTGAGAGCAGCAGCTGGAGGGTGAAACGTATTCAGCCTCACAGGTTGAGAGAGCGACTGTGGTTTATTTCTTGCACTGCTAAGTGACAAGACGAGTTCCGAAGAACTGGCACCCAGCAGTTGTGGACTTTGCATTCTGCTTACAGCTACCAAAATCAGAATCAGCATAACCAGTCAGAGAGAAGTCACCAGATTTAGGATACCACAAGCCGGTGCTTGGGCAACCTTTAAGATACCGTAAAATTCTCTTCACAATCATCAGGTGTGACTGTCTTGGGCTAGACTGATATCGGGCACATAGACAAGTTGGATACATGATGTCCGGGCGTGATGTAGTCAGATACATTAATGATCCAATGATCGACCGATAGTGCGTCTCATCCACCTTCTCTCCACTTTCGTCCGGACATATCCCATGATTTTGAGCTAGGGGGGTTGAAATTGGAGATGATTCAGACATGTTGAACTTGTCCAGCACATCATTCACATATTTTGTTTGAATAATGAAGATTCCTTCAGGCATTTGCTCAACCTGAAGCCCTAGGAAGAACTTCATCTCCCCCATAGAACTCATTTCAAACTTCTTCTTCATAAACTTCTCGAACTCTTTGCACAGCTCATCGTTCGTTGATCCAAAGATTATGTCATCAACGTAAATCTGCACGATGAGTAGATGCCCTGCAACCTCTTTTGTAAACAAAGTACTATCGACCGTCCCTCTGATGAACTCGTTGACCAGCAGATGTTGGGAAAGCGTCTCGTACCAGGCTCTCGGGGCCTGGTGTAATCCGTAAAGCGCTTTGTCGAGAAGATAGACCTTGTCTTTGTGCACTGGATCAGTAAACCCCGGTGGTTGTCCGACGTACACTTCTTCTTTGATTTTTCCGTAAAGGAATGCAGATTTAATATCTAATTGGTAGACTTTGAATCCTTTCCAATACGCGAATGCCAGGAAGATTCTAATCGCCTCAAGTCTAGCAACTAGAGCATACACTTCGGTGAAATCGATGCCTTCTTGCTGACTGAAACCTTGTACTACCAAACGTGCTTTGTTTCGAAGAATGACCCCTCTATCATCTCGCTTACACTTGAAGACCCACTTGGTCTTTATCAGCTTTTGATTTTCCGGGAGTTCAACTAACCTCCACACTCCAAGTTTTTCAAACTGCAGCAGCTCTTCCTGCATAGCATTTACCCAGCTTTCCTCAGTTAAAGCTTCTTTATATGTCTTTGTCTCAACCTGTGAGATAAAACATTTCAATGAGAATTCCTATTGTAAAGAAGCTATAGAAGAATAAAAACATGTAAGAGCTTTGTTGATTTGATCCCGCGTTTTCACTCCACTGTGAAGATCTATGATAATTTGTTCCGAAGGATGATAAGACAAAGTTCTCGGCATGAATGTGTCAGACACGCTCACTTCCGATTGCAAGTTTGTGATATCCTGATCACCCGTGTGATCCACAGCTTCTGAAGATGCAACATTTGGTTCCTCGTCAAAAATCGGATCGGATTCCGATTCTGAGTCGTCAGTATGATCAAATGTTGGAGCTGGTTCTTCTGGGGGTTCTTGTACAGTTCCACTTAGACCGGCCTCGTGATCATTTGTACCCACGGTGGGCTGAGAAACTACCAATGGTCTTGGCACTTGTTCTTGTGACATAGATTGCTGATATTGGTATAATAATGCTAGTTCCTCCTCACTTGGCTCAGTCGGCAGTTGGAAAGACTCCCAGAGTTTGTCGTAGTCAAACAGCAATCTTTTTCCGGGTAGTTGTGCCGGAGTAGTAAACTTCTGACAATCAGCATGCTGAACTTGAATAATCTTCACCAAGCATGGAACAAATACTCTCTTCAACGGACTCACATAACCTACAAAGAAACCTTCATTAACTTTTGCATCAAATTTACCATCTGGATCAATAAATTTACAAGGTGATCCAAACGGTTCTAAGAATTTCAGATTTGGTTTATAGCGATGAAGTAATTCAAAGCAGGTTTTCTTGTACTTCTTTACGGTAAGAACACGATTTAATGTGTAACAGGCTGTAGCAACTGCTTCACTCCAAAAGAATATCGGCAATTTGGAATCAGCTAGCATAGTTTGAGCTGTTTCAATCAGTGTGCGATTCTTTCGTTCGGCGACACCATTTTGCTGTGGAGTATACGGTGCGCTGAATTCATGAAGAATGCCTTTCTCATTGCAGAATTCTTCCATACGATTGTTTTTTAACTCTGTTCCGTTGTCGCTTCTAATTCTTCTGATCGGCAGTTTGTACAACGTCTCCATCTTTTTGAATAAAATCATCAACGAATCAAAAGTTTGATCTTTTCGTTCGATACACATCACCCATGAAAATCTTGTAAAGTCGTCAGTGACCACAAGACAATACAGATCTCCACTTACGCTCTTCACATTTACCGGTCCAAAAAGATCCATGTGGAGTCTTTCTAGCAGTACCCTGATGGAATTTAAGAGCTTCTTTGGGTGTGTCTTCTTCGTTTGCTTCCCCTTTTTGCATTCTACACAATCATCATTCAGATGGAAATTTTTCAAATTAACTCCTTCAACAAGATCATTGTGAATTAAAAAATTCATTTTTCTCACATGAATATGGCCCATCTTACGATGCCACATTCTTGATTCCTTTTCAGTTGCTTTTGTTTTAGTTACAAAACATTTTGGTTTTTGGTCTGATGTTGTTGCGACGCTCATGTCTAGGACATACAAATCGTTTTCACGTGGAGCTCGCATCAACACCATATCTTCAGGAATTTTAAAACCAGGTTTAATGATCAAACACTCATTTTTTGAAAAATGTACAGTGAACGACTTGTCACAGATCTGCGATATGCTCAACAGATTGTTTTCAAGTTCAACGATGTAGTTCACTTTATCAAACGTTACAACTCCATTGGTTAGAATTCCTTCACCAACGATTCTTCCTCCCTGATTTCCCGCAAATCCAACATATCCTCCGTTAATTGATTTGACATCATAGAGTAGTGCTAGCATCCTAGTCATATGCCTCGAGGCACCGCTATCCATGATCCACTTGGAAATGATCGACCTCGGAAGCCCCTGCATACATCAAAGATATTTACTCAAACAATGATGCCCAAGATTTCTTCACATTTGGAACACTACCAAATATAAGATCACAAACTACATCAACTTTCGGAATGTTGAAGACAACATTTGGAATAACAGGTTTTGTTTTTGACTTTAGATCTCCCTCCTTGATTGGTGGGAATTCCTCAATCAATTTGTCCAATTCAAACTCAAATTTTTCATTTTTAGTTTCAACGACCTTTGGCTCAGATTTTAAAACATTTTCCATTTTCTTTTCTTCAAACGATTGTTTAGGTTTCTCCACCCATGATTGATTTGGAAAAATCTTCATTTTAGGATAAACCTTTGAAGTCTTTGGAGATTTTGAAGATTCACCAATCTCAAAGGTTGATTCTGGCTTGTCCTCAGACTTCAAAGATTCACCGCGTTTCAAAATACGCACAGGAGGAACCATCGGTGTTTTTCCTTTAACATCATTTGAAGTTTTAGGTTTGGGTTTCTGGAAAACTGGTTTTTCAATCCTTTTAACACACTGTTTGGCCATGTGACCAATTTCATTGCAGCGATAACAGACTCTTTTGTCATATTCAACAAAAGTAGATCTGTTGGTCTCATCTTTCAACTTTTGAGCTGCATTGAAATCATCAATTGCTTTTTGACTAAAAATGTAATCCTTTTCGGCAACTATGTTCTTTCCCGCAACAAATACATCGCTCAACTTCTCTTTTAGCTTAACATCCTTCTTAGCCAATTTCTTTTCAAAACCGACACCTTTCTTTTTGAAATTGTTACCATGTCTTTTGTTCTGACCATTATTACCCACCCATTCTTTCTTTCCCGGGTTGTTTGGTTGTTGTTTCACAAAAGATTTTTTCGGTTTTGATTGAAACGCATTGTTGTTAACCTCTGAAATGTCAATTTCCACAAGCTTATAAACCTTTTCAACATTTTCCAATTTTGCATTCTGAATCGGAAATTCAAAATTAGTATATAGTCTGTCAGCTCCGGTCATCGTGTAAGCCACAATGATCGAATCGTCATTCACAACTTTATCTGATTTTGGTATGAACTTATCCAAAAAGTTTCCGTCATCTTCAGAATCAGAATTGGAGTTCTCCAAATGAGTTTTAACCGTACCATAATCTGAATTATCACTTTCTTCATCCAACACTTGATCTACAACTGTTTTCACAAGTTGTGACTCATTGTCAGTGTCAGATGGAGAAAATGTAGCATCAATGCTTTCAGGTAACTCATTCTCCACAGTTCTCAACTTGCTTCCAACCCATCTGGATAGTTCTGTGTATAATGATTCCATATTGGGGGTGGAACATTTTTGAAAACAGGTTTATCATCAGGTAATTTTGGAACAATTTGATCAATCACATAAGATGAAGCAACATAACTGATCAATTTCTTTTCAACTCTTTCCTTTTCAATACGCATCAATTCAAGTTCCGTTTTCAAAGATGCGATTGTGTCCAGATGAATGTTAATTTCCATCTGTTTTTCCATAACAGTTTCTTTGAACAAATTAGTAGCTTTACCATTTTCAATACTTTCTTTTTGAATCATTTTTATTGGACGTGCTAATGTGTCATAACCTTCTTTCACATCATTAAGATCATATTTTACTTCGTCAGTAAATTTTTTTATTCTTGATACTGTTTATCTTTTTCAAGACAATCCATGCAGGGTTTTAAACAGTTTTTGCATGGAGTTTCAAGAATTTGATCAATCTTTTCAAAAACCTTTTCTTCTTGATCAGTTTTAATTTCTGGTTTACCAAACTCGTCAGACTCAGATTATGATTTTTTTCCTGATTTGATATCCAGATTTTCTGATTTGAACTCGGACTCCGTTTCGACTGACTCCTTTTCGATTGACTTTGTTTCGACAGACTCCGTTTTGACACACTCCGTTTTGACAGACTTCATTTCCACAGACTCCTTTTCAACAGACACTGACTCTTGAGTTTTGTCTACCTCTTTTAGCTTGACCATCAGCGCCTTGTCAGCTATCTCCTTCAAAGTTTCTTCATTCATCTCTTTAGAAACATCTATGATTTCTTCAACTGGAGCTTTTTCTTCGTCATATTGTGGACAGAAACCAGTAGTTGGCTCACTGAAGAAACCTGCAAAAGACTCAAACATGTTAGGAGGCATTATCGATTTGAAAGAACTAGCAATAATCTCCTGTTCGGATTGATAGTAATAAACTACTGCAACTGCCTCTTCCAGTTCTGCCAAACTCTCTTCACTCATAACTTCTCCAACTTCCTCAGCTTCAACAACACACTCTGGCTCTTCAATAATCTCTGCCATCATAGCCAAACCCTCACCAGGAATATATTTATCCCAACTAAACCCTTCTGTAACTTTTTCATCATCCTGAGTGACCAAAAGAGCCTTTTCAGGTTTGTTTTCAATTTGAGGTCTTTGGTTGAATGGTTGCTGACTAGTTTTGTGATAGATTGCTTGTCGGTAGTAGTCATTTGTGAACGGATTCTGATGATTGTTTACTTCCCTGTTTGGACACTCGCGTTTAAAATGCCCTTTTTCTTTACATTTGAAACACATAACTTTTGCTTTATCAAATCCAAGCTTTTGATCAGGTCCTAAGAGATTGTTTCATCCGGTTATTTCCATAAATCTTTGTGCTCTCCTCACTAAGCTTGCCATGCCCCATTTGATATATATGAGTTCCAGCTCCTCTGGATCAATCTGATCGTAGTCTTCTTTCGTCATGTCAGGATTACCGATCCTTCCCGCAACTAGACTCTCATATGATTCAAGAACTGAAGCTAATAATGCGCTATGTTGCTTTGCAGCTGCTTCTGTAAACTCTTGACCATTTTTTATGTTTACAGCAATATTGCACTGAATCCCAGAAACGTAACTTTGATTATTTGAACTTGATGAACTTTGAGGAGACACTTGTTCTTGACCCTTCGGATTTGGTTCATAACTTGTGAATGGTGAATAGTTGTTGTTTGGTGTGCTTTGAGAAACTCCAGATGTAGGCTCAGCATGGAAAGTTGTCTGAATTTTTGGACTTAGATTAGATGTTGCCGAAGAGCTTCCTTTGTAGTACAACGAAACATCTTGTTGTACACTAGAAGATTTCATTTTTCTGATCTTTGTAAGTTCGAGCTCATGCGCTTCAATTTTCTCAATAAACGTGCTAAGATTCATCCTACTATACTCTGATTTATTTTTCAAAACCAACAAATATGTGCCCCATTCATCATACGTTAATGCATCTGCCAGCTTGTCAATCCATTCTTCATTTGTTTTTTCAAAGCTTAAACGCTTCATTTCTACAACCAGATGACAATATCTCTCTATCAACTGTTTTGTAGATTCACCCTTGATACCCGTAAAAATATCAAATTCCTTTTTCATTAATGCCGTTTTGCTCTTTATCATCGAAACACTTCCAAGAAACTTTACTTTTAGTGCTTCCCAGACAGACTGTGAGAACAAAACTAAAATATCTTCTTTGATCGCTTGCTGCAAGATGCTCATCATTTTCTTTTCAGCTTTAAAGCTATCTTGTTCAAGTGGAGTAAACTGATGTAGTGCTTTCTCAAGACCCGCTCCAGTCTTCGGAGGTTCATACCCTAACTCAATTTTCATCCAATATTCAAAATGGTTTGCCTGAACCCAGGTTTTAAACCTTTCTGACCACCCTGAATACTCATAAATATTCATTAACTTTGGTGGCTTTTGCATTGTACCGAGTTCTTTTTCCATGTTTGCGTTCTGAATAATACTTGCTGGAGTTTGAACTGCTGTCATTCCCCCTCCGGAAAACATGTTATAAAATTCTGGTTTATCCATTTTTACACTTTGAAAAATTTTCCAAGTTTTTGAAAATATCACTTTTCAAGCGAAAACACTTCCACACGAAATGGACTTTCAAACGGAATAGACTCACAAATGAAATGGACTATTTCAAGCGAAATCAGGTTTCAAGCGAAATCAACATTCAGGCGAAATGACACTTTCAAACGAATTGAAATGTCATTTCATGCGAAATGAGTGAAAAGCTTCTGTTTCGTGCGAAATGATCAGACAAGATGGTTTTTCAAACGAAATGGTTCATTTCGTACGAAATGATCAACTTTTTCAAGCGAAATGATAACAACTCACACGAAATGGTTCATTTCATACGGAACGAACATAAATTTTCAAACGAAATGCTGTACGTTCACACGAAATGAAGTTTTTGGCCCATTTTTATCAATTTTAGTCCGAATTTAGTTCTGAAACTTTCAAGGATTGATTAAACAGATGTTTTACACGTTATATCAAAAGATCAGTCCATTTTGTCCATGGAATTGTTCAAAAATCCAGAAATGATTAGAAATAGAAAGTTCTAAGCACTGATTCAACCGAATTGGCTCATCCTAAGCTCTGATACCACTTGTAGTATCTATATACGACCTGAATGAGTCGTTCAGAGTCAAATCTAAGCTGTTAGAGAGGCAGAAACAGTCTAACAACTGAGAATCGGTGATAGAATGTAGTAGAAATAGAGATTTATACTTAAAACAGGTTTTTCATTGATATATGACGTCAATACACGGAGAGAAACTGGCAGCACTTCGTTACACACTTCTCTATTTCGTCCCAAATGAAAAACCAAACTGCCCTATTTATAGGGAACTGATTTCGCACGAAATAACAACATGCCATTTCGTACGAAATAGCAAAACCTCATTTCGTACGAAATGGCCAAATACCATTTAGTGCGAAATGACTTACAAACACACATAAAATTACATTTTGACACTTTTAACCCTATTACAAGCTACCGACATGACCTAGACTGTTGACGTAGGCGATAGACATCGTGTACCAACAAGTATTCATGGACCTCGTGAATCAGGTGTGTAAGCCGTACCAGGATAAAATCGTGATTAAATTTATTGACTGCATTCTCATAAGCTCAAAGACCAAGGAAGGTCATGAGCAACATCCGCAATTTATCTTAGGACTCTTAGAGAAAGAACAGTTATGTGCTAGGATGTCGAAGTGCGAACCTTGGATTCGCGAGACAAGATTTTTAGGTCGTATGGTGAATAAGAACGGGATTCAGGTCAACCCTGCAATCAAGAACTAAGGAGTCCCTAAGACACAACTAAGAATTTTTGGGGATTGTAGGCTGTATCAGACGACCCCTAGAAAACCTCTCAAGGACTGCTCAACCGCTAACATCCCTAACCTAGTCGATACCTATCTTGTCTTCACCTGACAGAACCAATAGATTTGCGGTTCTTGTGATGCTTCTCGACAAGGTCTCGATTGCGAGTTGATGCAATGAGACCAAGTCGTCGCATACGCGTCACGTTGGTTAAGGGATCATGAGAAGAGACCTTGAACTAGGTGCAGTAATTGCGCGTTGCGGATTTGACGTCATTGCCTGTATAGGAAAACGCTGCATGATCTTTACTGATCACAAGGGTTGCAGCACACCGTTGATCAGAAGGACTTAAATATGAGATGACGAAGATGGACTGAGCTACTGGATGGGTATGATTGTGAGATTAAGTATCCCTTGAACAAGGCGAGCGTTGTAGCAGACGTCTTGAGCCGCAAGGAATGCGCAAAGCCTCTAAGGGTGCCAGCCTTAGAGATGATCATACAGACAAATCTCGTCACTTGGATTTGTGAAGCTGAGCAAGAGGTGCTCAAACAAGAAAGTCTTCGAGCTGAAGCATTACGTAGAATGGAAGTGCAGTTATTACCTAAGGAAGACGGAACCTTATACTTCATGGAACGACTTTGGGTTCCATTTCGCGACAATTTATGTACGCCTATTTTGGGACAAGGCTCATAGGTCAAGGTACTCGATCCATCCTAGGATCTGACAAGATGTACCAAGACTTGAAGGATTAATATAAGTGGCCCAAGATGGAAGCTGATATAGCTACATATGCGGGTAACTGTCTTACCTGTGCCGAGGTTAAGACAGAATATAAGAAGCCATCAGGGCTACTGCAACAGCCTGAGACTCCCATACGGAAGTGGGGGCGAATCTCAACGGATTTCATTACCAGCTACCAAGAACCCAAAAAGGTCACGATATGAATTGGGTGATTATTGATCGACACACCAAGAGTGCACATTTCCTGCCAAACAGTACAAGGGAATTAGCAGAGATTTGCCTAAAAAGATTGAGGCACGTCATGGAGTGCCTGATTCTATCATGTCCGACCGAGATGGTCGTTTTGTGCCAAGGATATGGCAGACGTTTCATAGGCGTTTAGGTTACGATTGGACCTTAGTATCACATTTCACCCTCAGACGGACGGCCAGAGCAAACGGAAGATACAGACTATGTGGACATGTTACGTGCTTGTGTGATGAACTTCGATGAAAAGTTGGAATACTCACTTGCCCGTAGTGGAGTTTTCCTACAATAATATTTATCACACCGCCGTTTAGGCCATCTCGCGCAAAGCTTTATAGGAACGTACGTTTCAGTCCCATTCGTGTTGGGCGGAGACCGGAGATAAATGATTTACTAACCCGAGTTGGTTCAGAAAATTATAGGCAAGATTGTTCAGATACATGATCGTATCAAGTCAACACATGGTATACAGAAAGGCTACGCCAATAAGCGGCGGAAACTGTTGGAATTTGAGATAGGAGGTATGGTTTTAATGAGAGTCTCGCCTTGGGAAGGCGTGGTACGTTTTGGAAAGAGTGGGAGGTTGGACCCACGGTATAGTAGACCTTTCGAGATTATGGAAAGGTTCGGGACCATTGCTCACAAGCTGAAACTTCCAGAAGAACTTAGCAGTGATCACGACCCGTTTCACGTGTCTACTCTTTAGAAGAGCTTGACTCTAGGAACAGTCGTTATTCCCGCAAACAGGATTCACATCAATGACAAACTCCAATTTATTAAAGAACTTGTTAAGGTTGCAGACTGGAAGTCTGCAAAACACGGAGAAGTCGTAATTGATTTGTTAGAGTTCGTTGGAATTCATATCATGGCCCAGAGTTTACTTGGGAACATGAAGACCAATTTAAGCCTAAGTGACCACATTTGATTCACAACTCCCCTGCGACCGATGGCATAGCTCGAATTTCGGGACGAAATTCTTTTAATGGGGGGAGAATGTGACAACTTGCACTTTTCCATGCATTCCGTACAATAATTAAATAGTAATCTATGCTTTAATAACTGTGTATGATCTAGTTTAAAAGACGAATGAAATTCTGATTTCTGTTATATACATACAATGGCATTTCGTGTTGCAAGACTTTCATCATTACTACATGCAACACAATATAGTTCTATTAATGCACAGAACAGAATTGGCACAGTTATCAGACAAACTAGAAGTACTAACGGGAGTTCGGTACTTAGACAGACATGATGTTAAGACACAAAATAAGTCCCAGGACCAAGTGTTACACTAGTATAGTGTCTAGGAAAGTAGAGATTACAAAACTGCCTTCTTGTGATGACATAGGTACCGGAAAGTGCTAGAAACACGCTAAAACTTCAAAATTCTGCAGAAAATAAACAAATTCAGCAAAAATTCAGCTTTTAACATCTAAATATAATGCAGAATTATGATATAATGGTTCAGGATACTTTCCTAAGTGTCGGGAATCAAAACTGTCATAAAAGACTACATAAAGCACACTAAACTGCGCAATTTAGCACTTTAACGAACAGTAACAAAACGAACAACCAGACACTACCCGAAACATCAAAAAGCTAGTTATGGTCACCAAACATCATAACACATCCTATAAACATATAACACATATTGTCACACCCCCAAAATCCACCATGCGGAGTACCACCGCTTGGAGGCGTGACGTAACCAGGATCGAGCCACCAATCATATTGAACAACGTAATTTAAGTTAATAAAGCCAATCGCAATACCATTGGTGACCAAAAGATAAGTAACCGACTTTAGGTTAACAGCGGAAGCATAAAACATTAATCCAAATCATAAGTTCATCAGTTCATAAAGTTTATTCATTAGGCACGGGACATAACAGTCCCTATTCCACAACGACCTCCTCCTCGCGCAAGCTCCATACGTACCTAACGACCTGCAAGGCATGTAACAACAAATCAACAACAAATTTGAGCGAGTTCACAGTTGGTTGTTCAGTTAATGAGTTCGTATCAGAAATCGTAAGTTCGTTTCATAACCATGTATTACCCATTATCCTTGATTCCTAAACCTTTACGATATTTAGTGGGGGCTTCCCATTATGTATGTTACTAGACTAGGCGTATCCATAAGTGTCCTTCCCCATCCGAGGATGGTGTTAAGTATGAGTGTACGTAGGTTTTACGTACGTGCCCTTCTCAATCCGAGGACAGTAGTAAGTATGAGTGTACGTAGGTTTTACGTACGTGCCCTTCACAATCCGAGGACAGTAGTAAGTATGAATGTACATAGGTTTTACGTACGTGCCCTTCTCAATCCGAGGACAGTAGTAGGTAGTCTAGTAGTGTTGATAATATAAATAGTTATTCAATCCCATTCCCAACCACCGGGAATCCCATGCCTTAGTAAGGGTGTGAACTCACCTCGGTTTGCTCGGTTAGACTCGCAAATATAGCTAACAGTCAAGGTCGGTCAATCACGTCCTAATATGATTACCAGTTAGTCATTTAGTTATTTTCAATTAGAGCACAAAGTTCCTACACGTATCTATCACATAACATGCATCACTTTAACGGTTTATGCCCATATAAGTTTCCCATCCATTCCCCACTCATAAACAAACATACGATAATGTACATAACACATATAACATGTTATATCATTCACAGATAACCTACCCGACATTTAGACATGCAAATTACAACTTATGTCATTTCAGCATTAATATTCAAAACCGGCTGTTTTCGGACATTTTAATAAAATAGTTAACTTATTCCAAAAATTCCCAAATTTTTACAGAATGTCTTAAACATTCCAAATTTTATTGTGTAAAAATACCGGGGTCCAGTTCATTACCAATATTTTATAAATATTCATTTTCCGGACTGAACTCAGATTTATCTTTTTCTGACCACAGTCCACGGAATAATTTATTTAAAAATTGTCGTAAGTCCGATTTACGAAATTCCAGTGAGATAATTACAAATACATCGGTGGTCATCTACAATACAAGTTTCATGATCTAACTCTACACAGAACTCAAGTTATGATAGAAAACAAAACAAATATTTTCAGCAGAAAAATGAAGCTCTAGCTTCTGTTACGAAATGACGCTTTAAAAATAGTAAACGAAGTCCAAAAATTATGATTCCGGTGCCATTAGAACCGTATTTCATAATACATAACCCTAGACTTCAGAAAATACATTTCTCATTAAGTTATGCTCCTGTTACAGCCAACTGAAGTTGGCTGTAATCATTAAACAGCCTACTGTTTTCAGTCTTTAACACTCTAAAGCGCGTTCGATTGATTCCGTTAGCATGTTTAGTGATCACAACAACGTCAAACATCAATATTACAAGTAGATCAGCAAGTAAATCAGTAACATAATCAAGACAATTTCAGTTTATCATCACTTCATCATGTTTCATCAATATTTCATTACAAGTTAGTTTATATGCAAGACTTTGTTCATGGTTCTTTAGTGTTCATGGATTTTCATCATCAAACATCTATTAACCACTTAAATAACATAAAGAATGAACGGATCTAAGTTCTTACCACTAGCTCAAGGCTAGGGAAGTTCGAGTGAAGAAATGTGGTGGTTAATAGTGAATGGAGAAGGTCCTTCAACTTCCGAGAGCACCGAGCTTCGTTGTGCACCTTGTATCACCTATGTATGGCCTTGGAAAGCTTGCAAGTGACCAAGTGATGGTGGTGGTGGTGCCACTAGGGGCGGCCGAGATCAAGAAGAGAAGAAAGAGTGAAGTGTGTTGAGTTGTGAGAAATGTGTAGGAATTGATGGACTTGTGGGTTTATATTATAACCATCCAACATAGTATTGCCTAATGTATAATGTGTTTCTATAGGACATGACACAATCTATTAGAATAATGAAAGAAATCACAAGGTGGGGTCCTTGTTCCTAACCGGTTTTGAGGGGGGGGGGGTATTGGTTGAGTTTGAACTATGCTAGTTAGTTTAGGATTAGATTGTAAGTATCTAGTTAGTCATATTAGTTACTAGATATTTTTAAGAGGTGTTATGATGTTCGGGGACCATAACTAGCTCAGAAAAGGATAAACAATGTTATTGACAATATTTTTATGTTCCGGGTAAAGTCCGGGTGTTCGGTTTGACACTGTTCCGTTAAAGTGCTTAATCAATCCGTAAAGTGTCTTATATATATATTTTTGTAACGTTTTTAATTTTCAACACTCAGGAAGGCATACCGGACTATTTAGTAACTTTTCTGTATCCTACTAGCATGTTAACAAGTACATGTAAGTATAACCCGGTAATCAGAGAGCAGTTAAATGATTCCACACAGTCGTCAAGCACTTTAATTATCATTAACAAATTGTACGGAATACACGTAAATTTGAGGGTTGTCACATTCTCCCCCTGTTAAGAGAATTTCGTTCCGAAATTTAGCTCGTGGTTACTGAGGAAGCTAGTTAAGTTGCGTTGGTTTCCTGGTTTTCCTGGGGTGTCACATCATCCCCCCGTTGATTTGGAATTTCGTCCCGAAATTCTGCAGTAGCTTCAGCTTCAGTAGTGGTTGCGTTTTTCTTAAACAGTTAGGGATACTTGAGTTTCATTTGGTCTTCTCGTTCCCAGGTATACTATGGGCCACGACGAGTATTCCAACGAACTCGGACCAGAGGTATCCTGGTACGCTTGAGGATCTTAACATCTTGATCCGTAATCTCTACTGGTTCCTCGATGAATCGCAGTTGGTCGTCGATTGTGAGTTCCTTGAGAGGAACTATGAGGGTCTCATCTGACAGACACTTCTTCAGATTCGACACATGGAAAACATTGTGAACTCCGCTGAGTTCTTCAGGTAGATTCAACCTGTAGGCGACTTTGCCAATTTTCTCGGTGACTTCGAATGGTCCGACAAAACGCGGATTGAGTTTGCCTCGTTTGCCAAAACGAACTACGCCTTTCCAAGGCGAGACTTTGAGTAGCACTCGATCCCCAACCTGGAACTCGAGTGGTTTTCTTCCCTTATCAGCATAGCTTTTCTGACGGTCACGAGATGCCGCCATTCGTTGTCGTATCTGAGCAATTCTCTCGGTGGTATCTACTACAAGTTCTGGGCCAGTGATTTGGCTGTCACCAACTTCTGCCCAACAGAGAGGTGATCGGCATTTGCATCCGTACAATGCCTCGAACGGAGCGGCTTGGATGCTGGTGTGGTAGCTGTTGTTATATGAAAACTCCACTAACGGGAGGTGTTTTTCCCAGCCATTGCCGAAGTCGATTACGCATGCCCTAAGCATGTCTTCGAGGGTTTGGATGGTGCGTTCAGATTGCCCATCCGTCTGTGGATGATAAGCAGTGCTCATATCTAAACGTGAGCCAAAATTCTTGTGCATAGCTTGCCATAATTCCGAAGTAAAACACGCGTCACGATCAGAAATGATGGAGGTTGGCACTCCGTGCCTTGATACCACTTCCTTTAGGTAAATGTCTGCAAGAGTAGAAAACTTATCCGTTTCTTTGATAGCCAGAAAATGTGCAGACTTGGTCAGTCGATCTACGATCACCCAAATGGTATCGTTTCCGCGTTGAGATCTAGGCAGGCCAGTAACGAAATCCATGGAAATTTGCTCCCATTTCCATTTCGGGATCTCCGGTTGTTGAAGTAGGCCTGATGGTTTCTGATATTCAGTCTTGACTCTCGCACAAGTCAAGCACTTACTGACGTAGGTTGCTATGTGGGCTTTCATGCTAGGCCACCAATACGTAGTCTTGAGGTCGTGGTACATTTTATCCGAACCAGGATGTACCGAATAACGAGACTTATGTGCTTCATCCATCACAAGCTCGCGTAGGTCTCCATACAGTGGAACCCAAATGCGTCCATTTACATAGTAGGCACCGTTTTCTTTTTGTTCTAGCCGCTGCCTCGATCCTCGTAAGGATTCAGCCCTGATGTTCTCTGCTTTCAATGCTTCAACCTGAGCATCGCGAATCTGAGCGGGAAGGCTAGAGTGAATGGTAAGATGCAACGCACGTACACGCTTAGGTATAGTATCCTTTCGACTGAGAGCGTCGGCCACAACATTGGCCTTGCCCGGATGATATTTGATAGCGCATTCATAATCGTTTAAGAGCTCAACCCATCGGCGTTGACGCATGTTTAACTCCTTTTGCTTGAAGATATGCTCGAGACTCCTGTGATCGGTGTAAATGGTGCACTTGGTACCGTACAGGTAATGTCTCCATATCTTAAGTGTGAAAACAACTGCTCCCAGCTCCAAGTCATGCATAGTGTAGTTCCTTTCGTGAACCTTAAGTTGGCGCGATGCGTAGGCAATGACCTTGTCACGTTGCATCAACACGCAACCAAGTCCTTGGATGGAAGCGTCGCAATAAACCACAAAATCTTATGTGCCTTCAGGCAATGAGAGGATAGGCGCGCTACAAAGTCTTTCTTCAAGTGCTGAAATGCGGACTCCTGTGCATCACCCCAACGATAGGTGACACCCTTCTGATTCAGTGAAGTGAGAGGTTGCGCAATCTTTGAGAAATCCTTGATGAACCTTCTGTAATATCCTGCCAAACCCAAGAATTGGCGGATTTCTGTTGGTGTGCGGGGTGCAGGCTAGTTCTTAATCGATTCAACCTTAGATGGATCCACATGAATTCCATCCTTGTTTACCACATGGCCTAGAAAGTGGACTTCGCGAAGCCAGAAGTCACATTTCGAAAACTTGGCATACAACTGCTCTTTTCGAAGAAGTTCCAGCATAAGTCGTAGATGCTGCTCGTGTTCCTCCTGACTCTTAGAATAGATCAGGATATCATCGATGAACACAATAACGAACTTATCCAGGTAAGGTTTGCATACTCGGTTCATGAGATCCATGAAGACCGCTGGTGCATTCGTCAATCCGAAAGGCATAACCAGAAACTCGTAATGGCCGTAGCGAGTTCTGAATGCTGTTTTGGAGACGTCCTCATTTCAGACTCTTAGTTGATGGTATCCCGATCTCAAATCAATCTTAGAGTAATAGCGCGACCCTTGCAACTGGACGAATAAATCGTCAATACGTGGAAGAGGATATCGATTCTTCACGGTCACCTTGTTGAGTTCGCGATAGTCAATACACATTCTGAAAGTACCGTCTTTCTTTTTCACAAACAAGACTGGAGCTCCCCAGGGCGAAGAGCTAGGACGTATAAAACCCTTTTCCAAGAGTTCTTGTAGTTGCGTAGACAATTCTTCGAGTTCTGATGGAGCTAGACGATATGGTGCTCGAGCTATTGGTGCTGCTCCAGGAGCTAGCTCGATTTGAAACTCAACTTGGCAATGAGGCGGAAAACCAGGAAATTCCTCAGGAAATACCTCAGGAAAGTCACGCACAATAGGAATGTCTTCAATTCTTTTCTCTTCCGTTGATGTGTCAGTAACGAGTGCCAAAATGGCAGTGTGGCCCTTTCGCAAACACTTCTGGGCCTTAAGGAAAGAGATAATACCTACAACAGCACCACTCTTGTCACCATGAATCACGAGGGGTTCTTCACCAGAGCGAGGAATGCGAACGATTTTCTCCTTGCAAACAATCTCCGCTTGATGGTGAGATAGCCAATCCATCCCAATAACGACGTCGAAACTACCCAGTGGGATAGGAATAAGATCGATAGAGAAGGTCTGACCAGCTAAGACGAGGTTACAACCTTTAACTACGTGTGTGGCTTCAAGACTTTTACCATTTGCTAGTTCTACCGTGTGTTTGGTGTTCAGAAGTGTTGGAGTGCGCTTAAGCATTTGGCTAACTTTTAAGGACACATAACTAGTATCGGCACTTGAATCAAATAAAACAGTAACAAAGAAATCACCCAGAAGAAACTTACCCATCACAACGTTGGGATCGTTCCTCGCGTCAGCCTGACCAATAACGGAGGCACGACCTCGGGCTCCATTGCCATCATTGTTACTCCCGTTTTTGCTTCCATTGTTGCCTCCACTGTTGTTCTCGTTTCCTTGGTTGTTGTTCTGATTCTGATTCGTAGGACGTGGGCTCCTGCAAATCCTTGGCTTCATGACCCAGCTTGTTACACCTCAGACAACGACCCTTGTTGCACCGCCCGCTATGATGCTTGTTGCACCGGTTACACTTGGGGTGGTTCCCTCGGTATTCACCCTGTCCTTGACTACCAGAAGATTGCTGACCAGGACTCTGTTATTCATCAGTCTTTCTCTGCTGAGACTGAACTGAGGTAGAACCCTTGCCCGGATTTCCATCCCGCCTGCGCTTGTTATTACTGGGAGCATCAGTAGTAGTAGCGCTAATACGCCTGGGCAGCCTGTTCTGCTCAACTGTCTGATCAGTGAACTGGTGCGCCAAACGAATGACTTGCTGGATTGTGGGAAGGTTGGCCGCAATTACAGACCCTTGAATTTCTGGGACTAAGCCTCTGAGGTATAGCTTGATTCGTTTAGATATGGGTTGTGACATGTTAGGACATAAGGTAGCTAAGTCGTTGGACCTCTTTGTGTATGCCTCAATCTCTGATCCTTCCATCTTCAGACCATAATACTCCATTTCAAGTTTCAGAATGTCGTCCAGGTGACAGAATTCTTCCTTAATCGAATCCTTGAATTCGCTCCAGAGGGTGGCATTCGCGTCTGCCAACCCGAGCATCTGAACTTGTGCGCTCCACCAAGAATACGCTTTCCCTTGCAACATGCCAGTAGCGTACTCTACTCGTTTGCGGGTAGGGTTTTCACTCTCTTCGAATGTATATTCGATTCTTTGGATCCAGTGTAGAAGGCCGATTATCCCTTCAGTGCCGTCGAAAGTGGGAGGTTTGCATTCCAGGAACGCCTTGAAGGTGCCCATGCGTGTTTGAGAGTGCATGGGTTGACTCCCTGATTGGTTTGCTAAGGCTTCAGTAATCCGTTCATCAATCAAGGTCGTCAGCTGACCCTGGGTCATGTCGAGACGTCCACTCATGGTCTTCATATCGAAGGAACTCACGTAAGAAAGGTGTCGCAAAGTGCGTAAGTGTGGAGTGACAGAAGAGAGTAAGCACACAAAGTTTCATACAATAGCTGTTACGCTAACTAAGCATACCATGATCAAATGTGCTGCCTAAACTAGCAGGTAGGCAATACAAACATAAACCATATTACCTATAGTGTTGAGTCTTGCACGTGGAGCGAAGCGTCGTTGTGGATCGTTGAGCACTGTACAGGTTATAGTCTGGTTTTATCAAAAAGCTTTTTCCCCTTTTTAAAACCAAGTTCACTATAACCAATGGCTCTGATACCAATCTGTCACACCCCCAAAATCCACCATGCGGAGTACCACCGCTTGGAGGCGTGACGTGACTAGGATCGAGCCACCAATCATATTGAACAACGTAATTTAAGTTAATAAAGCCAATCGCAATACCATTGGTGACCAAAAGATAAGTAACCGACTTTAGGTTAACAGCAGAAGCATAAAACATAAATCCAAATCATAAGTTCATTAGTTCATAAAGTTTATTTATTAGGCACGGGACATAACAGTCCCTATTCCACAACGACCTCCTCCTCGCGCAAGCTCCATAAGTTCCTAACGACCTGCAAGGCATGTAACAACAAATCAACAAAAAAGTTGAGCGAGTTCACAGTTGGTTGTTCAGTTAATGAGTTCGTATCAGAAATCGTAAGTTCGTTTCATAACCATGTATTACCCATTATCCTTGATTCCCAAACCTTTACGATATTTAGTGGGGGCTTTCCCATTATGTATGTTACTAGACTAGGCGTATCCATAAGTGTCCTTCCCCATCTGAGGACGGTGTTAAGTATGAGTGTACGTAGGTTTTACGTACGTGCCCTTCTCAATCCGAGGACAGTAGTAAGTATGAGGGTACGTAGGTTTTACGTACGTGCCCTTCTCAATCCGAGGACAGTAGTAAGTATGAATGTATGTAGGTTTTACGTACGTGCCCTTCTCAATCCGAGGACAATAGTAAGTATGAATGTACGTAGGTTTTAAGTACGTGCCCTTCTCAATCCGAGGACAGTAGTAGGTAGTCTAGTAGTGTTGATAATATAAATAGTTATTCATTCCCATTCCCAACCACCGGGAATCCCATGCCTTAGTAAGGGTGTGAACTCACCTCGGTTTGCTCGGTTAGACTCGCAAATATAGCTAACAGTCAAGGTCGGTCAATCACGTCCTAATATGATTACCAGTTAGTCATTTAGTGATTTTCAATTAGAGCACAAAGTTCCTACACGTATCTATCACATAACATGCATCACTTTAACGGTTTATGCCCATATAAGTTTCCCATCCATTCCCCACTCATAAACAAACATACGATAATGCACATAACACATATAACACGTTATATCATTCACAGATAACCTACCCGACATTTAGACATGCAAATTACAACTTATGTCATTTCAGCATTAATATTCAAAACTGGCTGTTTTCGGACATTTTAATAAAATAGTTAACTTATTCCAAAAATTCCCAAATTTTTACAGAATGTCTTAAACGTTCCGAATTTTATTGTGTAAAAATATCGGGGTCCAGTTCATTACCAATATTTTATAAAAATTCATTTTCCGGACTGAACTCAGATTTATCTTTTTCTGACCACAGTCCATGGAATAATTTATTTAAAAATCGTCGTAAGTCCGATTTATGAAATTCTAGTGAGATAATTACAAATACATCGGTGGTCATCTATAGTACAAGTTTCATGATCTAGCTCTACACAGAACTCAAGTTATGACAGAAAACAAAACACATACTTTCAGCAGAAAAATACAGCTCTAGCTGCTGTTACGAAATGACGCTTTAAAAATAGTAAACCAAGTCCAAAAATTATGATTCTGGTGCCATTAGAACCGTATTTCATAATACATAACCCTAGACTTCAGAAAATACATTTCTCGTTAAGTTATGCTCCTGTTACAGCCAACTGAAGTTGGCTGTAATCATTAAACAGCCTTCTATTTTCAGTCTTTAACACTCTAAAGCGCGTTCGATTGATTCCGTTAGCATGTTTAGTGATCACAACAACGTCAAACATCAATATTACAAGTAGATCAGCAAGTAAATCAGTAACATAATCAAGACAACTTCAGTTTATCATCACTTCATCATGTTTCATCAATATTTCATTACAAGTTAGTTTATATGCAAGACTTTGTTCATGGTTCTTTAGTGTTCATGGATTTTCATCATCAAACATCTATTAACCACTTAAATAACATAAAGAATGAACGGATCTAAGTTCTTACCACTAGCTCAAGGCTAGGGAAGTTCGAGTGAAGAAATGTGGTGGTTAATAGTGAATGGAGAAGGTCCTTCCACTTCCGAGAGCACCGAGCTTCGTTGTGCACCTTGTATCACCTATGTATGGCCTTGGAAAGCTTGCAAGTGACCAAGTGATGGTGGTGGTGGTGCCACTAGGGGCGGCCGAGATCAAGAAGAG
Source organism: Helianthus tuberosus (assembly GCA_030545235.1). Taxonomy (NCBI): domain Eukaryota; kingdom Viridiplantae; phylum Streptophyta; class Magnoliopsida; order Asterales; family Asteraceae; genus Helianthus; species Helianthus tuberosus. Next base: position 58,775,504 of record CM060450.1, on the reverse strand, counting down.
AAGAAAGAGTGAAGTGTGTTGAGTTGTGAGAAATGTGTAGGAATTGATGGACTTGTGGGTTTATATTATAACCATCCAACATAGTATTGCCTAATGTATAATGTGTTTCTAAAGGACATGACACAATCTATTAGAATAATGAAAGAAATCACAAGGTGGGGTCCTTGTTCCTAACCGGTTTTGAGGGGGGGGGGTATTGGTTGAGTTTGAACTATGCTAGTTAGTTTAGGATTAGATTGTAAGTATCTAGTTAGTCATATTAGTTACTAGATATTTTTAAGAGGTGTTATGATGTTCGGGGACCATAACTAGCTCAGAAAAGGATAAACAATGTTATTGACAATATTTTTATGTTCCGGGTAAAGTCCGGGTGTTCGGTTTGACACTGTTCCGTTAAAGTGCTTAATCAATCCGTAAAGTGTCTTATATATATATATTTTTGTAACGTTTTTAATTTTCAACACTCAGGAAGGCATACCGGACTATTTAGTAACTTTTCTGTATCCTACTAGCATGTTAACAAGTACTTGTAAGTATAACCCGGTAATCAGAGAGCAGTTAAATGATTCCACACAGTCGTCAAGCACTTTAATTATCATTAACAAATTGTACGGAATACACGTAAATTTGAGGGTTGTCACTCATATAACCCTAACTAGTATACTTGAAATCTAACTATAACACATAACTTACCATAAAATGTTACACTTTACCCCCCCCCCACCCCACCTTTGATGGCTGGTTAGGGGACATGGGTCCCACAAGTGATTTTATTTCATTATTTTTTATCTTTTGTTGGAGTATATTCCAACATAATATGCCATATGCTACCTTAAAAGATTACTACAATTTTATAAAAACCATAGAATATTATCACTTAATCATTCCATCATTTTCACAACATAAATCACCTCTCCCTTCCCCTTTGCTCACGGCTCCAAACACACACCCATACACATCCATTTTCAAGCCATCTTCAAGCATTCTAAGGTGATTCCATGGTGTAAGGAGCACATTTAAGAAGGGTGGAAGCATCAAAACTTGAAGGACCTCTCTCTAGTGCTATTATCCACCTCATTTGTCATCTTCATCTTCTTGAACATCATCCCTAGCCTTGTGCTAGTAGTAAGACTCTTGTGATCTCATTTTACTTCATATTATGTTGGTTAAAAGATGATATAAGTTGATAAACATAAAGATCATGAAGAAACATAAGCATAAACATGAACATAACGCTCTAAATCATGAAAATCAAAGATGTTTAAGTGTATGTAATATACTTGATTGTTGATTTCTTGTGTTTATGATGTTGATCATCATAAGAAGCTTGCTAGATTGTGATTAAACACATGATCTAGCAAGTATGAGAATGATTCTTGAAGAAAATCATAATGATCATCCTTTATGTTAAACATGAACTTGAAAATAAACTTGTTTTAGTGTATGATGATTTGTGATACATGTTATGAGTCTTGAAAATAAAGGATTTCAAAGATAATATTTTCAAGAGAACAAAGTTATTTACAAGATTTACAAGATCATGATTTTTAAAGAAACAAATCATATTTTTAGTGTTAAATCAAGTATAGAAACATGTTATTAACAAGAGAAATACAAAAGATTTGTTTTTGTAAAAATCATCTTGTAAGTTGTAAAGGACTAGATTTTGCAAGAATGTGATTATTAAACAAATAACCATGTTTTAGAGGGTAACTTAACCTACTAAATAACATACTAAGTTACTACAACTTTTTACAAAATTTCAAGTTCATGTCAAAGTATAAATTGCATATTTAAAACATATGGTAAGTCTTGTTTATGTTGTTGATGATTGATGATGATTTTAAAAGAAAATGATATGCTTTGAAAGCATGGAAACCTCCATTTTTAAGGGGAAATTAGGGCAAACTGAGCGAAACTTGACTCGACTAGACAAAACCATTAAACTAACAACCATAATCACCAAGTGACTTGACTAACTAAATAAAATAACTCAATATCAAGCGACAAAACTGACCCAACACATACCACGACTGCCTTGACCTAACCTGACTCCACTCCTAACATAAGGACCCAAACAAAAACGCTAATAATGCAAAGAAACATACCTGAGTTGCTTGAAATTTGCAAGAAAAACTGAAAGTGTGAAGGTCCGAATCGGAGCTACTGGCTGGATTATTGCGAGTTTGGTTCGGTGGGGTTTATTTGCCGTGAAACTCCGGTCACGTGGATGGTTAAATGGTGGAAAACGGTGAGGTAATGGTGGAGATATGGTGGTGAGAGTGGTGTTCGGCGATGGGGGTGAAAGGGATAGGGCTTGAAAGTGATTTGGGGATGACAGGTGAGGGGAAGGGTTTTAATCGAACTGGCATGGGGTCGCGTGCTGCCATGGATGCTTAGGTGGGTCGTGGCGTGACGCCACGGATGGGTTCAAGAAAGGAGTTCAGTATAAGGGGTCGCGTTACGCGACTGAATGGTTCAGGTGTGGTGGCGTGACGCGAAGGTAGGGTTCAACAGCAGAAATTGAACTGAGGGGTCGCGTAGCGCGACCATGGGTTCTTTTAACCGTGGAGGTGCGCGATAGGTCATTTTGAACAGAAGGTTGCGTGAAATTTTGAGTTTAATGCCTTAGAAAAATTTCTAAGTCTTACCACTCCTTCCCAAAACCATCCCAAATTTTTTCTAAGTGTTGGGACTTACCTGGAATGTCGTTTTCTTCACAAATTCAGCTCCTCTATGGTACGATTCCTGCAAAATTACTCAAACACGCAAAACAAAGACACGAAAAACTATGAAAAACTTATGAAAAATAATGAAATTACAAACGGTACATACTCTACACTTGGGTTTACACCCAAAACACTAAGTGGCGGCTTTTGATGGAATTTCGAGAGGAGTTTCCTCCATCTCGTTCTTGTCTATTGCTCCTCCAATGTAGTGCTTCAAACGGTGGCCATTCACCTTCCAACTTCGGCCATCCGATTCATCCATAATCTCCACCGCTCCGTACGGAAACACATAATGAACCATATACGGTCCCGACCACTTCGACTTCAATTTCCCCGCAAACAACTTCAATTTTGAATTGTAGAGAAGTACTCTATCACCCTTGCTAAACTCTTTGACCTTTCTCAACTTGAGATTATGTGAAGCTTGTGTTTTCTCCTTAATTCCCAAAGATCGAGCATAAGCCGCATCCCTAAGCTCCTCAAGCTCATGGATTTGAAAGAAACGTTTCCTAGCGGCTTCGGTCACGTCAAGGTTAACGGTTTTTAAAGCCCAAAGTGCTCGGTGTTCTAGCTCTACGGGAAGGTGACAAGCTTTTCCATGGACAATCATAAATGGTTTGGTTCCTAAGGGTGTTTTGTAAGCGGTTCAAAACGCCCACAATGCATCGTCAAGCTTGTCGGACCAATCCTTCCTATTCTTACCAACGGTTTTCTCTAAGATACGTTTGATACCATGATTTGCGTTCTCCACTTGACCACTCGTCTGTGGATGGTATACGGTAGACAAACGATGAATGACTCCGTAGCGTGCAAGCAATTTTTCCATCTACGCATTGCAAAAGTGAGTACCACGGTCACTAATTAAAGCTTTAGGTGTACCAAAACGGGAAAAAAGTTTCTTGAGGAAACTCAACACTACTCGGGCTTCATTTGTAGGAAGAGCTTGAGCCTCTACCCACTTAGACACGTAGTCAATTGCCACAAGTATGTAACGATTCCCTTTTGATATGGGAAAGGGTCCCATGAAATCTATGCCCCAAACATCAAAAACCTCTAACACTTGGATCGGGTTTTGAGGCATCTCATCTTTGGCTGAAATGTTGCCGGTTCGTTGACAAGCATCACATGTTTTTATGAACTCAATGGCATCATGAAGTACGTTAGGCCAATAACAATCAAACACCTTTTGAGCGGTGGCATATGCACCATGATGGCCTCCCGTGAGGCCTTCATGCACATGCTTAAGGATGTTCAAACCCTCCTCTCTTGACACGCATCGTCTAAGTATCCTATCTCCCCCTATTCTAAAGAGAAACGGATCATCCCACAAATACTTCCTCGACTCACTAAGGAACTTCCTCCTTTGTTGTGTGGTCATTCCCTTCACAATATTGCCACTTGAAAGATAATTCGCTAAAGCACAAAACCAAGGCAATCCCTCCTTCTCAGCCTCTACAAACTCAATCGACTCGTGAGGAAATGTGTCTCCAATCTCCCTCTCACGAATCTCTTCTCTCTTAGGGTCCTCTAAATGTGATAGATGATCGGCTGCTACATTTTCGGCCCCTCTCTTATCTCTAATTTCAATATCAAACTCGGAAAGCAATAGAATCCACCGAATAAGTCGAGGTTTGGCGTCTTTCTTTTGAAAAAGAAAACATAACGCAGAATGGTCGGTGAAAACTATGGTCTTGGATAAAACGAGGTATGAGCGGAATTTGTCGAAAGCAAAAACTACGGCTAAGAGTTCTTTCTCCGTGGTGGTGTAGTTCTCTTGAGCATCATTTAGCGTTTTACTCGCGTAGTATATGGGGTGGAAGTGCGTGTCCTTTCTTTGTCCTAATACCGCTCCAACAGCATAGTCACTCGCATCACACATGAGCTCAAACGGCAAGCTCCAGTCGAGCGAGATAAAAATAGGTGCACTCACAAGCTGTTCTTTCAAAAAGTTGAAGGCCTTAAGACACTCCTCGTCAAAGACGAATGGAACATCTTTCTCTAGAAGACGGGTCATGGGGCGAGTAATTTTTGAGAAATCCCTAATGAAGCGTCTATAGAAGCCCGCATGTCCAAGAAAACTTCGGATCAACTTAACGCTAGTGGGTGGGGGCAACCTACTAATGGTATCTATTTTCGCACGATCTACCTCTATACCATCCCTCGAGATCTTGTGTCCTAGGACAATACCTTCCATCACCATGAAGTGACACTTCTCCCAATTTAGCATAAGCTTAGTCTCAACGCACCTCTTTAACATCCTCTCGAGATTCTTCAAACACTCATCAAAGGAGTTACCATACACCGAAAAATCATCCATGAAAACCTCCATGGAACTCTCAATCATATACTGAAATATGGCAACCATGCACCGCTGAAAGGTAGCTGGAGCATTACATAGCCTAAATGGCATGCGTCGGTATACGTAAGTGCCGTAGGGGCATGTGAAGGTGGTCTTATCCTGATCCTCTGGGGCGATGGGAATCTGGAAGTACCTAGAAAAACCGTCGATAAAACAATAGAATTGTTGACCCGCGAGACGCTCCAACATTTGATCGATAAAGGGCAATGGGAAGTGGTCTTTTCGGGTGGCATCATTCAACTTTCGGTAGTTGATGCACACATGCCAACCCGTGACCGTGCGAGAAGGGATAAGCTCATTCTTGGAATTCATGACAACGGTCATACCTCCCTTCTTAGGGACAACCTGAGTGGGACTAACCCATTGTGAATCGGAGATGGGATATATCATCCCGGCACCTAGGAGTTTAAGAACCTCCTTCTTCATAACATCTTGCATGTTGGGGTTGAGGCACCTTTGGGGTTGCACCACCGGTTTGAAATCATCCTCCATGAGTATTTGGTGGGTGCAATAAGAAGGGCTTATGCCCTTAATTTCGGACAACCTCCATGCAATGGCCTCTTTGTTGGCCTTCAACACCTCCAACAACCTCAACTTCTCTCCTTCCTCCAATTTCGATGAGATGATAACGGGTAGCTCGGAACCCTCCCCTAGAAAAGCATATTCTAAATGAGATGGAAGGACTTTAAGCTCTAAGGGTGGGGGTTGGGTGGTATTATCACTAACGGCTAACGCTTCGGGAATCAAAGGAATCCCCTCAACTTCTACTTCATCTACCCTCAACGACTCCTCCTCTACCTTCTCTCCTCCTACTAAGTCAGCACCACTAATGTACTCTAAACAATGGTCAACACATGAGATGAACGAGTTCAAGAAATATACGAAATGGCAAGGACCACTATAGTCATCGGAACCACTCGGGTGGTTCATGGAATGATCTATCTCAAAGGTGACTCTCTCCTCACCGACCCTAAGTGTTATCTTAGCATCGTAAACATCTATAAGGGCTTTAGCGGTACGCAAGAATGGATGACCAAGTATGATAGGGACTCTCATCCGCTTCCATATCGAGAATGACGAAATCGGCGGGAAAAACAAACTTGTCGACCTTAACAAGCAAATTCTCAACTATACCCCTCGGGTATTTCACGGACCGATCGGCTAAGGATAATGTCATACGGGTAGGTGAAATCTTGCCTAGGTCTAGCTTCTCGTAGAGAGAAAAGGGCATCAAATTGATGCTAGCACCTAGGTCGGCTAAGGCTCTAGTATTAGTGTTACTACCGAAAAGACATGGAATAGTAAAAATACCGGGATCGGTAAGCTTCTCGGGAAGCTTCTCGGGAAGCTTATTTAGAACGACTGCTGAACACCCTCTATTCAATGGGACATTCAACAACTCCCCTAGCTTTTCCTTGTTTCTAAGAAGGTCTTTTAAAAATTTCACGTACTTTGGCATAGATTGGAGTGCCTCGATGAAAGGTAGATTAATCTTCAATTGCTTGAAGATATATAAGAATTGCCCGTATTCCTTTGAGTACTTTTGGTTCCTAATATGTGTAGGAAACGGGACACGTGAATGGTCTACTAGTGGAGAAGGTCTAATGTCTACGGGTGGTTTCTCTACTTTCTTCTCACCTTGAGGCTCACCGGGCTGTGCGGTACTTGCTGGGCTTTGCCTAGATTGCACTTTACCGGGCGCCTCCATCTCGATTTCTTCGTCTAAAATCTCCTCATCTTCCTTTACTACTCTCTCCTCAACTCTCGGGCTCCCTACGGTTTTGCCATTATGAGTGGTAATGGCTTTGGTATGGGCGTTAGGGTTCGGTTGGGTGTTACCCGTAAACTGACCAGGTAATCTCTCTTCTAGTTTCCTAGACATGTCACCTACGACCCTTTGAAGGTCTTGGAAAAGGGCTTGGTGGTTCTTAAGCATAAGGTAATGTTCGTTAAGTATCTTTTGGGTGGTTTAGTCCTTAACAACTAACTGGCTCATCATTGCCTCCATTCTCTCAAGGCTATATCCTAGATCATAACTTGGACCCTGAACTAGCTGAACCTAACTACTTGACCCCCCATCCTTGACCTGCCCATTGAACCCCTTATTGAACTACCCATTTGAACCCCCACCAAAGAATGAACCCTGACCCCTATTTGGATTTTGAGCTAATTGGAAACCAGGGGGACCATTCGAACGAAAATTATTATTATTATTAAAATTATTATTATTACGCCAACCCGAATTAAAATTACTACCAAACCCACTATGTTGACCTCTACCTAAACCCCCTCCCACGAAATCGACCTGCTCCTCACCAACTAACAATGGACACGCATTCATATCGTGACCCCGTCGGCAAAACTCACACTTATCTACCTTTGCCTTAATCTCTTTGAGATCTCTAGTCACGTTTTCTAATACGGCGGCTAGACTAGGGTCCATAGTGACAAGGTTCACCACACGAGCGGGTGCACTAGTAGTGGTATTTGAATTGCCACTTTGATATCGCTGATCAGATCACGACTGAGATTGAGATTGGGCAAATGCCTCGAAATGCTCTAGACACTTGACAACAGTAAGAATACCCATCATATGACCTCCCGCATTAGTGTCAAAACGATCACGAGTCTCTTGGGTGAGACCGTTATAGAATTTTTCACAAAGGGCCCAATCAGAAAGACCATGCTGGGAGCATCGAGCGACTAGGTTTTGAAATCGCTCCCAAGCAAGGTAATAGGGCTCGTCGGGCTCCATGCGGAAGGAGTGAATTTAATCACGTAGACGTGAGGCTTTAGCGGGCGGAAAATATTTGTTCAAAAAGGCTTGACGGAGGCCCGCCCATGTGGTTAAAGTACCGGTTGGCTGAGAGTCCAACCAAGTAGCAGCACGGCCGGCTAGTGAAAGGGGAAAAGCTGCAAGTAAGTAGCATCGTTTGGGGCTCCGTGAAGGCTAAAAGTAGCAAGTATATGGGAGAAACGGCTTATATGGGCTGGGGCATCCTCGTCCTCGCGGCCGTGGAACTGGATGCTATTGGTGATGGCTTGCATGGCATAAGATGGAATCTGCCATGAGTTGTCGTTAACTATGGGTGGAACGGCGATGGGTGAAGCAAGACCAGTGAAGCCTTGGGTGGCTTGTTGATGGACGGTCTGTCTTGCACTGGCCATTTGTTCTAAGTTTATGTTATCTGGGGCGCTAGAGGTGCTAGAAGTGGGACTATCGGGTGGGGAAGCTTTGGGTGATGGTTTAGGTGAATGGGGTGGTGAAGGAAAAGGGGTGGTATCGAAATAGGAAATTAAGAAGAAGATGAAGTACTAACCTGCGGGCCTTGGCCCAATCGAGATGATGACTCTGTGACTGATGGCCTCGGCGGCGGTCCGTGCGAGCGCAGATATGGCATCCACTACAAGCAAAAACCTAGATATAAGAAAAGCAAACACTAGTCACTAAGACTCAAACTAAAAATAAAAATAAAAAGACAAAGACTCAAAACAAAACAAAACAAAACAAAACACGTAGCACATAGCACGTATATGTCAATTAAGTCTATCAAAGCTAATTAACGCGATTGCCAAGAGTCCCCGGCAACGGCGCCAAAAACTTGATGTGTGCTAAACAGACTATTAAAATTAACTACTTTAGACTCTCTAAGCTAGACACTAAAAAGCTTTAAATCTAGACTCGACCTAAACCACACAATCGGCATGTGTACCGATCACTGTAGTATAACCTAAGGAAGTCCGGATATTGAACCACGAGACTCTATTAATCACGTTAACTAGACTCTAACAGACGCTGACAGACACGACTCAAAATGTTTAATTGTTTGGGGGGGGGGGGTTACTGAAAATTCTAGGAAATCTATTAAACTAATTACTATACTAATTATTAAACTAGAGCTAAACTAATACGAAATAAGGCGAAGACTTTTCTTATATGATGACGAGAACCACCTAGACTAGAATCCTGGATTAATTTTAAGAGATTACCAATTTAAGTTAACTGCATGATTTATGGAACCGGGATCTTGTGATACTAAATGTCACACCCCCAAAATCCACATGCGGAATACTACCGCTTGGAGACGTGACTGACCAGGATCCAGCCACCAATCATATTGAACAAGCAAACATGTAATTATAAAAGTTCAACCAATACAATTGGTGTCCAAACAAAACATAATTTAAGTTGCAAGCGGAAGCATAACGTTTAAAAGCCAAAACATAAGTTTAATTGTTTCAAGGTTTAACATGGCACACAACTGTCCATGTCCCACAACGACTCTCATCCATGCAAGCTCTAGCTAAGTACCTATTGACCTGCAAAGCATGTAGTAACGAGTCAACAACAAGTTGAGTGAGTTCACGGTTGGGTGTTCGTTTTAAGTTGTTCCAAAAACAGTTTCCTTTAACTGGCATCCTGCCGTGGGGCTTACCCCATAGTTGAAAACGTGATTTGTTTACCCATTTATTCTGGCAACACAGCCGTGGGGGCTACCCGTTGTTAATTATCTGGCATTTCGGCCATGGGGGCTACCCCATGTATACACTAGACTCGTTACCATATCGACTGCTGACTGTAGTCATGTTTATGTGCCCTGAACTGTCAATGTCTATCATCATTGACGCGCCCAGATCCATTAGTTCACGCCCGTCCTCTGTGGCACGGTGTGAGGCTTGTCAGACCTAAATAGCGCTATCTAACTAATGACCCGCTCGCCATTGGCCCGGCGATTAAGTCGATATAAAAAGGAGGGACTTCGTGATAGAGTTTTGGTCTAGTATGAGTTATCTGTCCATGAGGACGAGGAATTACATTCCTGAACCAATACTGTCCTACCGAAGAAGGACGAGGAATCCATGTTCCTTAACCCCATTCCCAACCCCTGGGAATCCCATGCTTTGTAGAGGGTGTGAACTCACCTTGGTTTGCTCGGCAGATACACAGAAAGTTGGTCAAGCTATAAGTGGTCAACCACGTCCTAGTATGGTTATCGTACGAGTCAGATATAAACCGAGTAACACACATACATTTTCTACATGTATACTAGCACGTTGCAAACAAGTGTTTCTCATGGCAGTCCAATGCACAACATACACATTCAACAGTAACACATAAAGCCCAACAGCCCAGCCCAATCTCCTAAGCCCGTAACAGTGAACAAGTCCAACTCAGTGAACCTGTGTTCATGGTCTCGAGTCGAGATTAGAGATCTCGAGTCGAGACTAGACGGTCTCGAGTCGCAACCGGACCCGCAACCATGGTCTCGAGTTGTGGTGTTTTTGTGCTGATGTGGTGTGGTCTCGAGTCGAGACTAGAGAGTTCTCGACTCGTAACCTGTGGTCTCGAGTTGTCATGTGGTGATCTCGAGTCGAGACCGAAGGTCTCGGCTGGAACATCTGCTGATTTCTGACATTGTACTAGCCAATGGGATTTGCATTTCATGATATGGTGTACTATCCAACCAGAATTCACAAACATGTTTTGTTGTCTAATTTCCAAACAAATTGGATTAAACATGGCATCTTTTAATGTTCATAACATGTTCAACATATATTCAAATAGTTCATCAAATATTCAAACTTGTTTATCATGTTAGGGTTTTTAGCATCAATCTCTAAGAACTCTAATATAATCATAATCATGAACAACAATCAAAATACTTAAACATACTCATCTAAGGGTTTCAAATCATCACATAACACCTCATAGTCGACTCTACAACTAGTCCGATTTAAGCATTCGATTCTTAGCGCAAGAGTATACAATCCGGTTAACATGATCATTATCTAATACACCTATGTAAGCCGGTTTCATGAACATCAACAATAAATGGTTTAAATCACATTCATTCACAAGATATCATTAACTCATCATGCAACCAATCCGTAATCAAGACATGATAGCCTATTAACATCATCATACACATCCGATTCACAAGAACATCATCATACATACAAACTATGCTAGTTAAATCATGCCATCCATAATATCATCTAACAACAAGCATCATAAAACACTAACCGGTTGGTGAGGAGTGTGTGAAGGGAAGTAAGTTTGTTGTCCGATATTCTCCGGGTGAAGAACACAAGCAATCCGAGAGCTTGGCTTGCTATCCTTGATCCGACACAAGGAAGGAGGGTGGTGTTGCTAGGGTTTTTAGTGAGAGAGAGTGTGGGAGTGTGTGTGTAGGAGAGTGTGTGTGAGTTGCCCAAAAATGGCAAGTGTGGCTAACAACAAGTGTTATATACTAGTGGACTAAAGAGGTGCATGGCCCAATCCGGCCCAACTGTTACTGTTCACTCGAGACCGCATGGTCTCGAGTCGGGTCCTTGTGTCCCGGTTCACATAATCACACGCATACATATAAGCATAGTGCATAGTCACATAATGTTCACTCATAACATTCATTAAATCAACAAGTCAACTAGCCACATAACGTTCAAGTATGTTACATCAAGATACAACGAAAGGTTCTAAATTTCGAGTTGTCACATCATTCCCAAGTTGAAAGAAATTTCGTCTCGAAATTTGGTAAGCACTCACTGAGGAAGCTAGTTAAGTTGTATGGTTTTCACTGGTTTTCCTGGGGTGTCACATCCTCCCTCCGTTGATCTGGAATTTCATCCCGAAATTCCATAGCTTCAGCCTCAGTAGTGGTTGTACCGTTTGCGAACAGTTGGGGATACTTTTGTTTCATCCGATCTTTGCGTTCCCAGGTGAACTCTGGCCCGCGACGTGAGTTCCAACGAACTCGAACGAGAGGTATTCTAGTGTTCTTGAGGACCTTAACATCCCGATCCATGATTTCAACTGGTTCCTCGACGAATCGTAACTGTTCGTCGATAGTGAGTTCCTTCAGAGGAACTATGTGGGTCTCATCTGACAGAAACTTCTTCAGATTCGACACGTGGAAAATGTTGTGAACTGCACCGAGTTCTGCTGGTAAGTTCAGTCTGTAGGCCACCCTGCCTATTTTCTCGATGATCTCGAAAGGTCCGACGTATCGTGGGTTAAGTTTGCCTCGTTTACCAAAACGAACCACACCCTTCCAGGGTGAAACTTTGAGTAGTACCCGCTCCCCGACCTGGAGCTCAAGTGGTTTCCTGCCCTTATTGGCGTAGACTTTCTGACAGTCACGAGCTGCCGCCATGCGTTGTCGTATTTGAGCAATTCGTTCAGTTGTGTCTACCACATGTTCTGGACCAGTGATCTGACTATCCCCCACCTCTGCCCAACAAAGAGGTGACCGGCATTTACGTCCGTACAATGCCTCAAATGGAGCCGCTTTAATGCTGGTGTGGTAGCTGTTATTGTACGAGAATTCCACAAGTGGCAGATGCTTTTCCCAGCTGTTGCCAAAGTCGATTACACATGCACGAAGCATGTCTTCTAAGGTTTGAATAGTGCGCTCGGACTGCCCGTCCGTCTGAGGGTGATACGCTATGCTCATGTCTAATCGTGAGCCAAAGGATTTGTGCATTGCTTGCCACAGTTCTGAAGTAAAACGTGCATCTCGATCTGAGATAATAGAGGTGGGCACCCCGTGCCTCGAAACAACTTCCTTGAGGTATACTTCTGCTAGCGTGGAGAATTTATCCGTCTCCTTGATAGCCAAGAAGTGTGCGGACTTTGTGAGTCGATCCACGATCACCCAGATAGTATCGTTTCCGCGCTGGGATCTAGGCAGGCCAGTAACGATTCCATGGAAATTTTGCTCCCATTTCCATTGTGGTATCTCTGGTTGTTGGAGTAGGCCTGAGGGTTTCTGGTATTCCGTCTTGACTCTCGCACAAGTCAAACACTTGCTAACGTAAGTCGCTATGTGGGCCTTCATGCTGGGCCACCAATACGTAGTTTTGATATCGTGGTACATCTTATCCGAACCAGGGTGTACCGAGTAGCGAGACTTGTGTGCTTCATCCATCACAAGCTCTCGTAGGTTGCCATAGTGTGGGACCCAAATGCGGCCCGTTACGTAGTAAGCACCGTCTTCCTTCTGTTCTAAGTGTTGCCTCGAACCGCGTAGGGCTTCAGCCCTGACGTTTTCTGGTTTCAATGCTTCTATCTGAGCGTCTCGTATTTGAGAAGGAAGACTAGAATGTATAGTGAGCTGCAATGCTCGCACTCGCCTAGGCGCAGTGTCCTTTCGGCTAAGGGCATCAGCCACCACATTGGCTTTGCCAGGATGGTACTTGATTGCACATTCGTAATCGTTTACTAACTCAACCCATCATCGTTGGCGCATGTTTAGTTCCTTCTGTTTGAAGATATGCTCGAGACTCCTGTGATCGGTGTAAATGGTGCATCTGGTACCGTACAGGTAATGTCTCCATATCTTAAGTGCAAAGACAACAGCTCCCAGCTCTAAATCATGTGTGGTGTAGTTTCTTTCATGAACTTTGAGTTGGCGTGAAGCGTAAGCTATGACTTTATCTCGTTGCATCAATACACATCCAAGACCCTAAATCGATGCGTCGCAGTAAACCACAAAATCATCTGTGCCCTCTGGCAGTGAAAGGATAGGTGCGCTACAAAGTCTATCCTTTAGATGCTGAAAGGCTAACTCCTGTGCATTTCCCCATCGATAAATAACGCCTTTCTGCGTTAGTGAGGTGAGAGGCTGTGCAATCTTAGAAAAATCCTTTATGAATCTCCTGTAGTAACCTGCCAAGCCCAAGAATTGGCGAATTTCCGTTGGTGTATGAGGCGCAGGCCAGTTCTTAATCGAGTCTACCTTGGACGGATCCACATGAATCCCATCCTTGTTCACTATGTGGCCTAGGAAATGGACTTCACGAAGCCAGAAGTCGCATTTCGAGAACTTTGCGTAAAGCTGTTCTGTTCGAAGGAGTTCCAAAATAAGTCGTAGATGTCGCTCGTGTTCCTCCTGACTCTTAGAATAGATCAGGATGTCATCGATGAAGACTATAACGAACTTGTCTAGGTAAGGCTTGCACACTCGATTCATCAAGTCCATGAAAATCGCAGGTGCGTTTGTCAGCCCAAAAGGCATGACCAAAAACTCATAGTGTCCATAACGAGTTCTAAAAGCTGTTTTGGAGACGTCCTCCTCTCGGACTCTCAGCTGATGATATCCCGATCTCAAATCGATTTTCGAATAGTAGCTCGACCCTTGTAGCTGGTCGAACAAGTCGTCTATGCGCGGTAGAGGGTAACGATTCTTCACAGTCACCTTATTGAGTTCGCGATAGTCGATACACATTCTGAAGGTACCGTCTTTCTTTTTCACGAATAGCACTGGAGCTCCCCAAGGCGATGAGCTAGGACGAATAAAACCCTTATCCAAGAGTTCTTGTAGTTGCGTAGAGAGTTCTTCCAACTCTGATGGAGCTAATCGATAAGGTGCACGAGCTATAGGCGCAGCTCCAGGAGCTAGTTCAATCTGAAACTCGACTTGGCGATGAGGCGGAAGACCAGGTAATTCCTCAGGAAATACCTCAGGATAGTCGCGTACAATTGGAAAATCTTCTATCTTCTTCTCTTTCTCCGAGGTGTCAGTTACGAGAGCCAAAATGGCAGTGTGGCCCTTTCGCAAGCACTTCTGGGCCTTAAGGAAAAAGATGACGTTCTCAACAGCACCCTTCTTGTCGCCACGAATCATGAGAGGTTCACCACTGGAACCAGGAATACGAACAATCTTCTCGTTGCAAAGAATCTCCGCTCGGTGTTGGGATAACCAATCCATCCCAATGACAACGTCGAAACTACCCAAGACGATAGGAATAAGGTCGATAGAGAAGGTCTAGTTAGCGAGAACAAGTTTACAACCCTTGACTACGTGTGTGGCCTCTAAACTCTTACCGTTTGCTAGCTCTACAGTGTGCTTGTTGTTCAAAGGTGTTGGAATACGCTTAAGCATTCGACTAACTTCTAGTGACATGTAGCTAGTATCGGCACCCGAATCAAATAAGACTGTAACATAAAAGTCGTCGAGAAGGAACTTACCCGCCACAACATTGGGGTCATTCCTTGCTTCACCTTGGCCAATCACGAACGCCCGCCCCCTGGCACCATTGTTGTTGTTGTTCCCGTTGTTACCATTCCCCTGGTTGTTGTTATTGTTGTTGTTGTAGTTGTTCTGGTTCCTGTTCAGTTGGGGGCAATCCCTCTTGAAATGGCCTTCAGCTCCACACTGAAAGCACCCTTTGTTATCACATTGCTGCTGCTGCTGGCGTTGGTTCTGTTGAGCTTGCTGACGATTCTGATTGGCGGGATACAAGCTCCTGCAATCCTTTGCAGCGTGACCTGGCTTGTTGCACCGATGATAGTTACCCCTGGTGCATGGCCCGCTGTGGTGCAAGCTGCAGCGATTGCATTTGGGGTGATTCCCCTTGTACCCACCATGACCTTGACCACCAGACGATTGTTGATTAGGGCTCTTGTAGTCATCAGTTTTTCTCTGCTGAGACTGGGACTGAACAGAAGTCGAACCCTTACTTGAAGCTCCATCCCATTTCCGCTTGTTGTCACTAGGAACACCTGAAGTAGTTGCAGCGCCTATGCGCTTTGGTAGCCTGTTCTGCTCCACTGCCTGATCCGTGAGACGGTGAGCCAATTGCACAACTTGCTGGATGGTGGCGAGGTTTGCTGAAGTCACATGACTTTGGATTTCTGGCACTAAGCCCTTGAGAAATAGTTCGATGCGT
This sequence comes from Helianthus tuberosus, assembly GCA_030545235.1. NCBI lineage: Eukaryota > Viridiplantae > Streptophyta > Magnoliopsida > Asterales > Asteraceae > Helianthus > Helianthus tuberosus. Next base: position 58,759,745 of record CM060450.1, on the reverse strand, counting down.
TTGATGGGAGGATCCACCATGGTAGGGCACAGGATTGCCAGTTCATTCGATCTCTTCACATAAGCTTCAATCTCTGACCCCGTCATCTTGAGGTTGAAAAACTCTACTTCCAGTTTGTGAATTTCATCACGATTACAATACTCCTCCTTGATCATCTCCTTGAAGTTGTTCCATGGGGTGGCGTTAGCAGCAACCAACCCCAGCATTTGAACCTGAGCATTCCACCATGTGAGAGCTAAACCCTCGAGAGTACCGGTAGCATACTTCACCCAGCGCTCCTCAGGGCATTCGCACATTTCGAACACAGATTCTAGTTTCTCAAACCAGTGGAGGAGACCTACTGCTCCTTCAGTGCCACTAAAAGTAGTGGGTCGGCAGTCCATAAAGGTTTTAAAGGTGCACACAGGTGGCTGAGCATGTTGACCTGTTGTGGGTGAAAGAAAGGACAGAGTTTAACACAAGGTTGGTTCACGAGAGTAGGATCTAAAGATCCTAGAATGAGTTTGGACTGCAGGATATACCTCCTGCGTGTACAGCTGCAAGTGCCGCAGCAACTCGTTCGTTAATCAGAGCCGTCAACTGGGCTTGAGTCATGTTAACGCGTCCAGACATGATCTTCATATCAAGGGGAAACATGAGAGAGAGAGATTCATGAAAATGCGATGACAGAAGAGAGTAAGCACACACGGGTTCAAGCAACAGTAGTTATACTAACCAAGCATACCAGGAGCAATGCACTATGTAACTAACAAGTAGGCAATATATATACACAGATCATATCACCTAGAATGTCGAGCCTTGCATGTGGAGTGAAGCGTCGTCGTGGATCGTAGAGCACTGTACAGGTTATAGTCTGATTTTAATAAAACCTTTTCCTTTATTAAAACCAAGTTCTCTATAACCAATGGCTCTGATACCAATCTGTCACACCCCCAAAATCCACATGCGGAATACTACCGCTTGGAGACGTGACTGACCAGGATCCAGCCACCAATCATATTGAACAAGCAAACATGTAATTATAAAAGTTCAACCAATACAATTGGTGTCCAAAAAAAACATAATTTAAGTTGCAAGCGGAAGCATAACGTTTAAAAGCCAAAACATAAGTTTAATTGTTTCAAGGTTTAACATGGCACACAACTGTCCATGTCCCACAACGACTCTCATCCATGCAAGCTCCAGCTAAGTACCTATTGACCTGCAAAGCATGTAGTAACGAGTCAACAACAAGTTGAGTGAGTTCACGGTTGGGTGTTCGTTTTAAGTTGTTCCAAAAACAGTTTCCTTTAACTGGCATCCTGCCGTGGGGCTTACCCCATAGTTGAAAACGTGATTTGTTTACCCATTTATTCTGGCAACACAGCCGTGGGGGCTACCCGTTGTTAATTATCTGGCATTTCGGCCGTGGGGGCTACCCCATGTATACACTAGACTCGTTACCATATCGACTGCTGACTGTAGTCATGTTTATGTGCCCTGAACTGTCAATGTCTATCATCATTGACGCGCCCAGATCCATTAGTTCACGCCCGTCCTCTGTGGCACGGTGTGAGGCTTGTCAGACCTAAATAGCGCTATCTAACTAATGACCCGCTCGCCATTGGCCCGGCGATTAAGTCGATATAAAAAGGAGGGACTTCGTGATAGAGTTTTGGTCTAGTATGAGTTATCTGTCCATGAGGACGAGGAATTACATTCCTGAACCAATACTGTCCTACCGAAGAAGGACGAGGAATCCATGTTCCTTAACCCCATTCCCAACCCCTGGGAATCCCATGCTTTGTAGAGGGTGTGAACTCACCTTGGTTTGCTCGGCAGATACACAGAAAGTTGGTCAAGCTATAAGTGGTCAACCACGTCCTAGTATGGTTATCGTACGAGTCAGATATAAACCGAGTAACACACATACATTTTCTACATGTATACTAGCACGTTGCAAACAAGTGTTTCTCATGGCAGTCCAATGCACAACATACACATTCAACAGTAACACATAAAGCCCAACAGCCCAGCCCAATCTCCTAAGCCCGTAACAGTGAACAAGTCCAACTCAGTGAACCTGTGTTCATGGTCTCGAGTCGAGATTAGAGATCTCGAGTCGAGACTAGACGGTCTCGAGTCGCAACCGGACCCGCAACCATGGTCTCGAGTTGTGGTGTTTTTGTGCTGATGTGGTGTGGTCTCGAGTCGAGACTAGAGAGTTCTCGACTCGTAACCTGTGTCGCAACCTGTGGTCTCGAGTTGTCATGTGGTGATCTCGAGTCGAGACCGAAGGTCTCGGCTGGAACATCTGCTGATTTCCGACATTGTACTAGCCAATGGGATTTGCATTTCATGATATGGTGTACTATCCAACCAGAATTCACAAACATGTTTTGTTGTCTAATTTCCAAATAAATTGGATTAAACATGGCATCTTTTAATGTTCATAACATGTTCAACATATATTCAAATAGTTCATCAAATATTCAAACTTGTTTATCATGTTAGGGTTTTTAGCATCAATCTCTATGAACTCTAATATAATCATAATCATGAACAACAATCAAAATACTTAAACATACTCATCTAAGGGTTTCAAATCATCACATAACACCTCATAGTCGACTCTACAACTAGTCCGATTTAAGCATTCGATTCTTAGCGCAAGAGTATACAATCCGGTTAACATGATCATTATCTAATACACCTATGTAAGCCGGTTTCATGAACATCAACAATAAATGGTTTAAATCACATTCATTCACAAGATATCATTAACTCATCATGCAACCAATCCGTAATCAAGACATGATAGCCTATTAACATCATCATACACATCCGATTCACAAGAACATCATCATACATACAAACTATGCTAGTTAAATCATGCCATCCATAATATCATCTAACAACAAGCATCATAAAACACTAACCGGTTGGTGAGGAGTGTGTGAAGGGAAGTAAGTTTGTTGTCCGATATTCTCCGGGTGAAGAACACAAGCAATCCGAGAGCTTGTCTTGCTATCCTTGATCCGACACAAGGAAGGAGGGTGGTGTTGCTAGGGTTTTTAGTGAGAGAGAGTGTGGGAGTGTGTGTGTAGGAGAGTGTGTGTGAGTTGCCCAAAAATGGCAAGTGTGGCTAACAACAAGGGTTATATACTAGTGGACTAAAGAGGTGCATGGCCCAATCCGGCCCAACTGTTACTGTTCACTCGAGACCGCATGGTCTCGAGTCGGGTCCTTGTGTCCCGGTTCACATAATCACACGCATACATATAAGCATAGTGCATGGTCACATAATGTTCACTCATAACATTCATTAAATCAACAAGTCAACTAGCCACATAACGTTCAAGTATGTTACATCAAGATACAACGAAAGGTTCTAAATTTCGAGTTGTCACACTAAACCTATTAAGACACCAACTAAGCCCCTCAACCCTTCTCGAGGTGAAACTTATGGCACTACGTAGGCCGTTAATCCTACCGGTTATTAGACTACCTTCGAGTTATCTAATTATTGTGTAAGTACCCTAATATTGACCTACTCTTTTCCAATTATAGATCTAGGGTAGTTTGGATTTGTTAATTTGACTTGATAGACTAATAAACCGATAGGGCAACAAAGGCACAACTTTTTCCAAAGACTGTCTAAAGCAATTCGCCGGGTAAGACCTACCAATAGCCCCTCACCTTCCAGCTATTAGACTAGTAGAACACTAAAATCTAGCAAATTAATAACTATCACTTCTAGGGTTTATTGGCCAATTCTCCCTAAAGGTCAAAGACACTAGCATGAACCTATTCTGTAGCAGACAACCACCAAGATTCACACGAAGCAATTGATAGTAATGAACCAGATTAAAGTATGCATATACACCAAATTAATATACCAAAATGTTTACTATACTCAATCAATCCATAAAAAACATGCGATTAACGAAAAGGTTAAAACTTTATTTCAATACATTTATCTTCGTGTAGGCGGCTTAAATGTTTAGCCAAGCATATCAAATAATGAAAACAAAGTAAAGATGTTCAAGTAAGAATTCATGACAACGAGTTTCGAAAGAGAAATCAATAAACAAGGAATTGGAAAACCCGTGCAAGTCTTCAATTCTTCGTCTCGAACTCGTACCGATGACTCCTATGCTTCAAAACCTTCAAAATTACTCTAAGATTGCTCTCAAAATCGCCTATTGCCTCCTTAATTCGTAATTAGGGTTTTAATTATGATTTCCTTGGTTTTTATACGGAACCCTAATTCAACAGCAAAGAATTGCCGTCATTAGACCCTGTCGCGTCACGCGATGGGAATGTGCCTTCGAGGTCGCGTAGCGCGACAGTTGAAAATGCCAGAAATTCAGATTTTAATCATGGCGGGGCACGATAGTGATGATGTGTAGCCGTGGCGCGACGCCACGGCTCATTTTTCACAAACTCCTTCGAAATTTGATCAGCTTCAGCCTTCCAAAATCCTAAAAATAATTCTAACTCCCAAAATCAGCTCATTCTTCATCGTTTTTCAACATTTTCAGCACCCATGACCTGCAAAAACTCGATTTGATCAATAGTATGCACATTCTAACGAAAACATAACTAAATATAACGAAAAACTATACAAACTGTACACGAATAAGAGATGTATTTTGCAATACATCAGGTATCAACCAGGTTTGAAGGATGGGTATACTCATTCTTCTCAAGGGCTGAAGAGGAAGGAAACTCCCCTTTATAATTCGAAGGCCAAAAAGAAATTGTCCAACTTCGACAAGGAGCTTGGCGAAAAGACCCCTGCCCTGCTTGAGAAGATCCTTGAGAGACCCGTAATGTCCCTTGATGAGCTCAAAGCTCTGCTTACCCCTGCTGGCCCCTCCTCACCCAAGTCGCTATCTGGAGATGCTTCTCCATAATTGTCCTTTAAAACAATAATCTTTCGATATGGTTGTACCTTAACAATTGACATGATACACCCAAGACACTCTTACTTTTTGCTGGGGGAAGGCCTTCGTGTTGGGGTCTTCCCAAGGTTTGACTATATCATGCTTGGTAGTTAACTATGTTTTTTGTAAACCTTGTGTGTTTTTGCTTGTTGGTTTTGTGCTGCTTTCTTTTTTGCAGGGACTGCTTGCAATCATGACCCGTCGCGGATAGCCCAGAAATTGCCAGTCATTGTGTCTTTGGGTGCCTTTTGCCCCCAGGACTTAGCAGGGTGTAGGAGCCGAAGCTTTAGCCCACAAATTTCCATGGTGGAATGCTTCCTATTTTTGTTTCGCTGTAGAACTTCCGATGTAGTGTTGTACATTTTTCTGTAACTTTTATATAAATTTCTTGGTGCATTTTTTGAACACTTGGCTTGTTAGTTTGTTTACGAGCGTTTTAGTGTGTTTTTGTACACTTAGCTTGTAGCCTGTTTACAAATAGTGTGTTCTCGTACACTTGATTTGTAGTTTGTTTACAAATTCGTATTATTCGTGAGGGAGTGGTTTATAGAGAAGTCCACAATCATTGACTATGTTAGTTAACTATTTGTCTGTTTCTCTGGGACGAGTCAACTTCGCCCTGCCCCACAGCCGGGCGTTTAGTATGTTTGCTATACTAGTTTACACGTGTGTATGTCATTCGTTGTGATCGGTTTGCAGTTATTAGACACGTTTTCCTTAATGCATTACCCGTTTGCTAGACCTCGTTTTTTAACGGTCCTGAGGTGTTAGAATAATTTGTAAATAACGAAATCATTCATTACCACACGTGTTGAGAAAAGGATATCCTCAGTACATAGTTTTACAAAAGGGTTAAGAAAAGGCTTAGCCATAAGTCGTTTTACAAAAGTGGCTCTTAGATCTTTCTTACTAGTTTGTTGTTGGGGGAGGGGGGGGGGGATTTGTTTCTCACACTTAGTATTTCTGGAGTTGCATGAGATTCCAGGTCCTTGAGATTTCCTTTCCTTGGAGTGTCTCCAGCTTGCAGGTCCCTTTGCCATTGGCCCACGTGACCCTGTAGTGTCCTTCCCATTTAGGTCCCAGCTTCCCCATGCTTTCTTGTAGGCTGGCCTCATTGGCTCTTAGGACCAGGTCTCCGGGCACCAATTTGAGTTTCTTTATCCTAGCGTTGTAATACCCCTCCAGCTGTCTTTTGTATTTGGCCTCTCTTACTGCCGCTATCTCCCTTCTTTCTTCTAGAAGGTTGAGGTTTATCCGGAGGTCGTGCTCGTTCTCAGCTTCCTGCAGCCTCATTCTTGTCGTGGGTGATTCGATTTCAACGGGGATAACGGCTTCCATCCCATAGGTCAGGCTAAAAGGAGTTTCCCCATTGCAAACTTTGGGGGTTGTCCTGTAAGCCCAAAGGACGAACGGCAACTCTTCCAACCAACCCTTCTGTTTTCATCCCAGCCTTCCCTTCATCCCTCGGATCACACTTTGGTTTGCTCTTTCAACCAGTCCATTGCTCTGGGATGAGTGACCGAGGTGAAGACTAGACGTATATGCATCTGTTCACACCAGGGTTTGAAGGGTTTCCCCACGAACTTGACCCCATTGTCACTCACCAATTCCAGCGGTATCCCAAATCGGCATATGATGTTGTCCAGGACAAACCTCTTCATCTGCTCCCCCGTGATTTTCGCCAATGGTTTTGCTTCGACCCACTTTGTGAAATAATCAATGGCCACTACCACAAACTTAATCCCGCCCGGGCCCTCTGAGAATGGTCCAATAATGTATATGGCCCATTTTTGAAACAGCCATTAGGTTGAGACTGGGACCATGGGGTGCTTATGACAATGAGTCATGGGGGCGTGAACTTGACAGTTATCACATTTCCTGACCTCCTCCAGGGCTGTCTTGTACATTCTATGCCAGTAAAATCCTATATTCATTGCTTTGGCCACGACTGTCTTCGTCCCCGAGTCCATACCACAAATCCCTTCAAGTACTTCTCGTATCACATACTTTGCTCCCTCTTCGTCAACACATTTTAAGGAGGGACCCAAGTATGACCTCCGGTATAGTTCCCAATCTATTAGCTCATACTGCAGGGCTTTTAATCTTACCTTCCGAGCTGACCATTCTACTTCTGGGAGGGTCCCATCCTTGAGGAAGTTCACGATGGGTGTCATCCAGGACTCCTGGGGTCTGTCGACCATTGCCACCTCCTCAGTTGCGATGGAGGGGGTGGTTAGAACTTCCACTTTTACCTCCCTGGCCAAGTTGTCGAAAGACACAGAAGCCAGCTTGCTGAGGGCATCTGATTTTCTATTCTTCCCTCGAGGGATGTACTCGATCTTGAAAGTGCTGAAGGTTTTGGCCAACTCCTTCACTCTGTCTACATATTGAGCCATGGAACTGTCCTTCGTATCATACTCCCCATTGTATTGTTTCACAACCAGCTGGGAGTCATTATTAGCCTCAACATGCCTTGCCTTCATTTTCTTAGCCAGCCTCAGTCCTACTAGAAGTGCCTCATACTCCGCTGTGTTGTTGGTGTTTTCAAAGTCTAGTCTGATCGCGTAAGTTAACTCGATTCCCTAAGGGCTAATCAGGGTGATTCCTGCCCCATTCTCTTTTTCACTTGAAGCCCCATCTGTAAATAGCTTCCACACTGCTTCCTCTTCCTTTTTTTTCTCCTCCTCGAGATTTTTTCACTTGAGGAGCTCTCTTTCTTCTTCCTCAGGGACTTCTGCTAAGAAGTCTTCCAACACTTGACCCTTCGTTGCAGTTCTTGCCTTATACTCCAAGGTGTGTTCCCCGAGCTCAACGACCCACTTGGCAAATCGACCAGAAAGTTCCGGTCTTCTCAATACTTTCTGGTGTCTTGGTCCGTTACTAGCACCATTTTATAAGCCTGGAAGTACCTTCTGAGTCTCTGGGAGACAAAGATTAGTGCCAGGGCTAGCTCTTCCAGCAACATGTATCGTTACTCCGGACCCTTGAGGGTCCTACCGATGAAGTATATGGGGATTTGTTTCTCCTCCCTTTCTACCAACATGACTGCACTGATCGTAGTCTTTGACGCTAACAGGTACAAAAGCAGGTCCTCCCCCAGCACAGGGGTAGCTAAGGTTGGGAGCTTGCATATGTGTTCCTTCATTTCTTGGAAAGCAGCCTCGGCCTCTGGGGTCCATTTAAATCTGTTTGTCTGGAGGCAATCTTTCAAGACTTTCATGAAAGGTAAGGTTTTGTCTGCCACCTTGGACAGGAAACGGTTGAGTGCTATCAATCTTCCATTTAGCTGTTGAACGTCTTTCAGGGACCTGAGGGATCGCATCTCGGCCACTGCTTGGATCTTTTCAGGGTTTGCCTTAATCCCTCCCTTGGTGACAACTACTCTCAAGAACTTCCCCTCCTCTACCCCGAAGTAGCACTTCCAGGGGTTCAACTTCATGTTAACTTCCTGCATGTTCCCGATTGTTTCTGCTATATCCTCTAGCATGGCCACCTTCGTGAGGCTTTTTATAACGATATCATCTACGTATACTTCCAAGTTTCTTCCCCGTTGCTCCATAAAAAGGCGTTCATGAACCTTTAATATGTAGCCCCTGCATTCTTCAATCCGAAGGGATATGTTAGTGTAGCAGAAGGTGCCCTCATCCATCACGAACGCAGTTTTTTCCTCATCCTCTAATGACATTTGGATCTGGTGGTAGCCCTTGTACGCGTCGAGGAAACATTTCAGTGGGTATTGAGCTAAAGAGTCGACTTGAACGTCTATCTCCGGGAGTGGGTAGCAATCCTTGGGGCATGCCTTGTTCAAATCCTTGTAATCTATACACATTCTCCATATCCCATACTTCTTCCTGACCATCATTGGATTCGCAATCCAGGAAGGGTACCTGACTTCCCTGACTATCCCGGCCCTCAGGAGCTTCCTTGTCTCTTCACAAGCAGCCCTTCTTTTGCTTGGCCCCAAACTCATTTCTTTTGCTTAACAGATCGTATCCAACTGTGGGTGTTGAGTCTGTGCTCCGTCAAGCTCCTGGGGATTCCGGTCATATCTCCATGTTGGAAAGCGAAAACATATATGTTAAGGAGTAGTAGTTCCTTGAGTGCACTCTTGCACTTGTCACTGAGGTGCTTCTCTACTTTTACCATTTGCTTCGAAAATCTATTACTGAGTGCCCACTCCTCTATTCCTTCTTCCTGAGAGTCTTTCCCAACTTCTCCTTCCAAAACCGACGACACAACCTCGTACGAGGACTTTACTCGGGCTAACCCCTTGGGGGTCTAAAACACTAAAGCCCCGTGGGGGGGGGGGGGTTGAGGCTTGAGCCTGTAAATCACTAATCGCTGGTCTGCCCAAGATTGCATTATATTTGGAGGCGGCTCGGGCAATAGTGAAGATGAGCTCTATGGTCCGGACCCGACCCCCCACCCCAACTGTGAATGGGAGTCTGATTTTCCCTAGGGGGTGAGATACGCTATTTGTTGGATCGAGTTTGTGACCCTAAACAGTCAGTAAAGGCAGTTCATCTTCGTTTACAGAGGCGGAATCAAAGTAAACAAAGTCGCAACAGCTTGTTTCCTCTTAATTTCTTCTCTATTACTGATTACGAGTCTTTTACAATGATTCTGATGAAATTTTGGCAGCACCTCGACTCTAATCACAAGACCTGGTCCGCTTCAAATGACAACACACATCAACTATTTATAGGCGTTGCTAGTTCGCTTGAGATGTCACAGTTCAGGTTCAAGCGAACTCACAAAGTTGTTGGATTCGCTTGAAATGTCACAGATCAGATTCAAGCGAACTCACATATGTTGGTTTCGCTTGAACTGCTTCTTGTTCCTTTCAAGCGAAATCACCTACAATTACATATACAAACCCTAATTCTAACCCATCTAGACCTAAGACTTGATTAAGATGTAGTCAGCCGACATTCAGTGCACCAACAGACTCCCCCTTGGATGTTGACGAAGTCTTCGGCGTCAAGTCTTTAGTCTTTGTCTCTTTCCAAATTAATTTGTCATTGTAAAAACTCTCTTCAATCTTCATCTTCAAACGTTAATCTTCAATCTCCCCTTTGATTGTTGATCCAAAATCCTGACTCCCCCTATCGCAGACTCCCCCTCTCGATAAGCTAGGGTTTAAATTCTGGTTCAATCTTTGAAATTTTGATTGCCATGGGGATTCCTGTTACCTACATATACTCTACCCAAATATAAGATATATGACAATAACAGAATCAATCCAAAACTTACCATTTAACTCTCAGTGTTAGAAATCCACTTAAGTATTCAGGTTCAAGTTAATGACCCTGATTACTCAATTTATCTACCAAGTCCAATTTAATGACCTTGGTTAATCTGAGATAAATCACACTGACATTTTGTTCAATATGTTCAAACATTTTCTGAAAAATTACTAGTTTCAAATTAATGAACTTGCTTTGATATTTCAACTTCTCAAAGTTATCATGTTTAACTCTAAACTCATCATCCAGTCCAGAAACTCCCTGCATCTGCTTTCAGCTTTCGAATCCAAAGATCAGCTTTCCACTTTGGTTTGTCAAAAAATAAAGCAGAAATGTAAAATCTTTTTGGTTTTTTAATAAAGCTTCTAAACTAGAAATGAAATACAGAACTAAAATGCAATGAAAGTAAACTATTTACAAACATATTTTTGGCGAACGTGTTAGGGAATCATATCATCAATTCGACAAGTTACAAGTATCGTTAAGCTTTGATTACATACTCAGAATTAAAAAATTCGCTTAGATTGTCGATATACTGATCCACTTAAATTTTCACACACATTTCAATCTGTCCAGGATACGGATTAAGTGTTTTAGAGACTTAAACTTATACGTGTGTCCCACCTCTTGAATATACTCCCGTATCTAGATCCCAATATTCAGTCTTACAGGTGAGTATACCTCAAATGATATTTGTAAGGGGTTAATAAATTATGAAGAATCATGAGAGCTCAGGTCAGAACTACCGTTCAGCAGAGAGATCATGACTTAACTTTTGGGTGTGTCCCCTTTAGAGGATCTTTTTTACAACAGCATTGCTAAGCAATTTTATTGTCTTATCATTTATGCTGAGGGTGATGCTATGTTTTAAGCATTGCGGAAAGTATTATTCAGGGACTAGGTCAGAACTTCCATTCAGCAGAAGTCCCGGAATAATACCCCAGATATCACTGAGTATAAAGACCTAGTATATCAGAAAAAGGAATCCTTCAAACAAGATTTCAGGGGTTACCTATATATCCAAGTAGTGTTCCCCACGAAATAAGTAAGTGAAGATTTAGGTTTATATCCCGAACAAACCTACTAAATGTGTAAAAACCTATCGGCACATCATCAGCGAGACTGTTTAAGGCTTTTAAACATTCCATTTCTTTAGCATACCGTAACTGTCAAGCCGATGTACTATCATTTTCCCTTTTTACACAAGCTCTTTTCTGGTTTTCTATTGTTTTTGGATTTTGAAAATATCTCATGTTTTTGTATTTTTGACATTTTTTTAATGTTTTTGTATTTTCTGAAAATATTACCCTATACTCCCCCTAAATACCAAAACAAGTAAAAAATTGACAAACCATTGCAGATTGCTTCTCAACATCATCTACAATGTCTCCTTCATCAACACCAATGATCTCTTCCAACACCGATAAAAGCTTCATACCGTTCAGTTTTAGCAAATAATGAAAACGAGTTTTATCAAATGCTTTGGTATGTAAATCAGCTTTTTGATCATCAGTGTGGATTTTCTCAATTCGTATCAACTTCTTCTCGAAACAATCTCGAATGAAGTGATGACGAATTTCAATGTGTTTCGTTTTAGCGTGATGAGCAGGATTTTTCGTAATGTTAATCGCTGCCTCATTATCAACAAAGATAGGGGTGTTTAGAAATTGCAAACCGTAGTCGCGCATCTGTTGCTGGATCCACAAGATCTGTGAGCAGCAACTGCTTGCAGATATATACTCCGCTTCATATGTGGATAAAGCCACAGAGGTCTGCTTTTTGCATTGCCAGGTGACCAATCGTGATCCAAAGAACTGGCACCCCGCTGTTATTGATTTAGTGTTAACTTTGCAGCATCCGAAATCGGAATCGGAATATCCTTCGAGCATAAAGTCGCCATCTTTTGGATACCACAACCCCAACGATGGAGTTCCTTTTAGGTAGCGTAATATCCTCTTAACAATAATCATATGCGAAGCTCTCGGGTTAGATTGAAATCTTGCTGCTAGGCAGGTTGGGTACATAATATCGGGTCTTGAAGCTGTCAAATACATCAGCGATCCGATCATGGAACGATACATCGTTTCATCTACCTTCTCTCCAGTGAGATCAGGGTTTATCCCATGATTCGTTGCTAATGGGGTGGAAGCTGGAGTAGAACCTGACATCCCAAATTTCTCCAAGATATCATGAACGTACTTCGTTTGATGTATGAAAATTCCTTTGGGTAGTTGATCAACCTGCAATCCCAAAAAGAATTTCATCTCACCCATCGATGACATTTTCAATTTTTGCTTCATAACTTGTTCAAAATCTTTGCATAAATTCTCATTTGTTGACCCAAATATGATGTCGTCCACATATATTTGAACTATCAGAAGATGTCCGTCGACCTCTTTGGTGAAGAGAGTGGCATCCACTTTTCCTCGGATGAAGCTGTTGGCTATCAGGTGTTGAGACAATGTCTCATACCAAGCTCTCGGGGCCTGGTGTAAACCATACAGCGCTTTGTCTAGCAAGTAGACCTTCTCTTTGTGGATTGGATTGGTGAAGCCCGGTGGCTGACCGACATAAACCTCCTCTTTTACCTTCCCATAGAGAAACGCGGATTTAACATCTAACTGATATACTTTGAAATTTTTCCAAGATGCAAATGCTAGGAAGATTCTGATCGCTTCTAGTCTGGCAACTGGAGAATACACTTCGGTGAAATCTATACCCTCCTGCTGACTGAAACCCTGGACTACGAGTCGAGCTTTGTTACGAACAACAATTCCTCTATCATCCCTCTTGCACTTGAACACCCACTTGGTGTTTATCTTCCTCTGACCATCAGGCAAATCTACTAACTTCCACACACCTAACTTCTCGAATTGACTAAGTTCCTCCTGCATCGCATTGACCTAAGAATCTTCAGTAAGCGCCTCTTTGTAAGTCCTTGGCTCAATCTGCGAAATAAAACAACTCAATGAGAATTCAGTTTGTAAAGGAGCAACTTTTGTATAAAAACAAGTAAGCCCTTGATCAAGCTGTCTTCTAGTGCGGACTCCTGTTTGCAATTCTCCAATGATCAACTCCTCTGGATGGTATGAAAGAGTTCGTGGCATCACTTCGCCTGGAACATCTACATCGCCTTCCAGATTAGTAACATTCTGGTTTGCACCTTGTTCACTGACTGGATTTGTTTGACTTGAAATCTGAATTTGCTCCCCCTCAGAATCTGAATCACCATGATCAAATACCGGCATGTTCTCAGATTCTTGATTATCATTCGGTTCCGTCTGATTATTTTGAGCAACTTCATTTTGTTGGACATCATCATGTTCACAAGCATTGCTTGTACCTGCTTCATGATCATTTGAAGTTTGTTTTGGTCTTCTTGAATACTCAGCTGGGAACCTTTCCTGCGATTCTTCATACTCTCTCAGAATATCCAACTCATCAAAGAAATCTTCTTCTTCTTCTTCTTCTTGTTCTTCCATCATATCAAACGAATCCCACAATTTGTCGTAATGATAACGCCATGAATCTCCAGGATTCTACGGCGGCATTGTATAACCTTGACATTCTACATTTGGAGCTTCAATAATCCGCTTCAAACTTGGAACGAAGACTCGTCGTAATGGACTTGCATAACCTATGAATATCCCTTCAATACTCTTCGGACCAAACTTTCCAAAAGGCTCTAGAACAGTACAGGGTGACCCAAACGATTCAAGATACTTCAGATTTGGTTTGCGGTTATTGATCAACTCAAAGCATGTTTTGTTGAATTTCTTGACAGTGAGAACTCTGTTGAGCGTATAGCATGCGGCGGAAACTGCTTCTGCCCAAAAATTTATCGGTAGCTTTGAATCAGCAAGCATTGTTCTGGCTGTTTCGATTAGCGTCCTGTTTTTACGTTCTGCAACTCCATTCTGCTGCGGAGTGTACGGAGCACTAAACTCATGCAATATACCTCTTTCATCACAAAATTCTTCCATCTTGTTGTTCTTGAATTCAGTACCATTATCACTTCTAATTCTTTTGATACGCCTTTGGTACAGATTTTCAATTTTTCTGAACAATGCCATCAAACTATCAAACGTTTCATCTTTCGACTTCAAGAATGATACCCACGAAAATCTGGAATAATCATCAGTAACCACAAGACGATAGAGATCCCCTGTAATACTTTTGACGTTTACTGGACCAAACAGATCCATATGTAGTCTCTCTAAAGGTCTGGAAACTGAATTGACTTGCTTTTTAGGGTGTGACTTTTTCTTCTGCTTGCCTTTGATGCAACTAATGCACTCCCCTTCCAGATGAAAACCTTTAATGTGAACACCCAGAACTAAATCATTATGCACCAAGTGATTCATTTTTCTAAGATTAATATGACCGATCCTTCGGTGCCACAATCTTGATTCTTTCTCCGTTGCTCTAGACATAAAACAATGTGCCTGACCCGTTGTTGTAGTTGCTACACTCATGTCCAAAACATACAGATCATTCACTCTAGGTGCTCGCATAATAATCCATTCTTCAGGGATAACAAATCCTGGTTTTAAGATCAAACATTCTTTGTCTGTGAAGTGAGTGGTTCCAGATGAATCATTCTTTGTCTGTGAAGTGAGTGGTATACATCCTGTCACAAATCTGCGAGATACTCAGCAGATTATTCTCCAGCTCAGCAATGTAGTTAACTCTCTTAAACGTAACAATCCCATTGGATAACGTTCCTTCACCAATAATTCTACCACCTTGGTTTCCTGCGAATCCCACATAACCACCATTGAAATTTCTAACATCGTACAACAATGCAGTCTTCCCTGTCATATGTCGAGACGCTCCACTATCCATAATCCATCGTGAAATAGCTCTCGGAAGTTCCTGCACATATCACAAATTGATTTAAAAACACATTTCAATAAAGATGCCGATTCATGCTTCACAATTACCAACTAGGAAGCTCCGGCAAGTCCAAAATTTTTAGTGAGATTTTGATGCTACCCAAGCCTCTTTCGACTCAGGTAACTGGACTTTAATGTGAGTTTTAGCAGTTTAAAGTGGCGGAAAATTTTTATCATTCATCTTTAAGCTCTCCTCAGATCCAACCTCAACCTTTTTGTATAAGAAAAACTCATCTATCTTAAGTTGACCAGTTGGTTTATTCATCTTTTGAACATTCTTCTTCTCTGGTGGAATAGAAGATTGTTTCTCCAACTTTTCATAAAAATCCAAAGGAACATCCATCTTTACCGGTGTGGTAGAAGACGATTGTTTTTCCGACTCTGAAACCTTTGATTTTTCAACAACTTTTGGCTTCCATGTTTGTTGAGATGAAGCAACCCGTTGATAAAATTTGTCATTTTTAGTTACCAATTTCTTAACAGGTTCAATTTTGACTTTTGTATTCTCATTTTTCAAAATTTGCTCAACAACCATTGGAGCTTTTCCTTTTGCATCAGCCTTCTTCTTTTGACTCTCAACAACTTCAGTCTTAGGCTTGAATTTGGTGCAATTTCTTGCAATGTGACCAACTTTGTTACATCTAAAACATGTACGAGTATCAACTACCCGACTTGTGCCTTCAGACTGAGGTTGTGAGGCTCTTTCCTCAAAGAACTCTTCATTTGATTTCGAAAAAATCTTTTTCTCTTCATCAGAAAGTGAACTTGAACTGTTCACAAACACTTTCTTCTCAACAAATTTCTTGTTTTGAAAATTCTTTCTTTGATAGTTCTTACCACCCTGATATCCACCCGACCATTTGTTTCGATTGTTGTTATAAAAACGTGGTGGAACTACAGGTTTCTTGTGGTAAGCTTTATCTTTCTCAAAATTCATTTGCCTTTTTGTTTGTTTTAAACTCTTTACTTCAGACAAATCGATTTCAACCATTTTGAACACATTTTTCAATTTTGAAACATTTACATTCTCCAGAGGAAACTCAGAATCCGAATACAACTTATCAGATCCCGACATCTTGTACATGACAAGATTAGGTTCATCATTTAAGTTGTTTTTGGACTTTTGTTTCGGAATGTATTTGTCCAAGAAACATCCATCATCTTCAGCTGAATCACTATCCAAAACACTTTCAGCCATGCCTTTAACAATCTCAGTTTGAACATTATCATCAGATGATGATGAAGAAAATGTCAATTGAATCAGGAAGTTTCACTTCATGTTCATCTTCAAGATTAACCAACCAAGATTGCTTTTTCAAATAATTGTCTAAAACTGGTGGTGGAACTTGATGAAACCCAACCCCAGTTCCATCACAGTATACATCTTCGTCTGCTTTGTTTTTCCCGATGGGTTTGGGAACAATGTGTTGCAAAACAAAGCTTGCAGAGTTGTAACTGTTCAATTTCAAATTGATTCGCTCATTCTTAAACTTAGCTTCTTCAAACTGAAGTTTCAATTTAGCAATCTCATCCAATTGTTTGTTGATTAATTCTTCTTTGATCCTCAAAACACTTTGTAAGTGACAATTTTCTTTGTATGTTTTACCGTTTCTATCATCATTATCTTTAACCGTGCTTTTAAGCTTCTCAAATTTTTCAGTAATCTGACGATTTTCAAGAACTAACCTCTCATTTTCTTTCCTAACCTTTTCTTGATCAATTTTATCATTTTCAAGTTTGTTAGTTAATTCTTTTACTCTGTCGTTCGAAGCTTTTAACATTTTATCACGGTTAAGGATCTGATCCTCAACACTTCGGACTCTAGCAGTCAGATCATCAATCTTCTTACCTTTGAGATAAGTGTTTGTACTACAAACTTTGCATTCTTTGATGCAATTTTTGCAGTCAACATCACTACTGACTTTCTTACCTGACTCAATTGTTGACGCGTTTGAACTGACCTGGCTTTTAGACTCAGAGACGGATTTAGAATCTACCTCAAGTGCCTTAGCAGCCAGCACCTTGTCAGCCATCTTTCCCATGTTTTCAGCATTCAACTCTTGAGTCGTGTCAATAATTCCAGTATCAACCTTCTTTGACTTCTCTTTTTCTTCTTTCTCCTTCTCTTCTTTCTCTTTCTCTTCTCCGTTTCCCCACCATTTTCTTTGCCAATAATCATCTTCATCTTTCATTTCTTTGATTATGGTTTCCATATCA
Source organism: Helianthus tuberosus (assembly GCA_030545235.1). Taxonomy (NCBI): domain Eukaryota; kingdom Viridiplantae; phylum Streptophyta; class Magnoliopsida; order Asterales; family Asteraceae; genus Helianthus; species Helianthus tuberosus. Next base: position 58,742,459 of record CM060450.1, on the reverse strand, counting down.
AGAGTGGTATGGTCAATAGCAATGTTTCCATTGGGGTCAAGATAACATTCTCTGTCTGGATCCCATCTCCTCGCTCTTTTTGCTTCAAAATAGATAGCAGATATATTGATCATTTTTTGTTGAGCTATCATCTTCCTGTAAGCATACCTCGTTTCTTCAGGTCTGGTATCTTTCCAAGGTTTAGGTTCAGATTTTGCCATGAATGCATATCCAACCGCATCCTCCTCAGGTAACAACTCGCCCCAGTCAAAACCTTCATCGTCATGAATCACCGCAAGAGCTCTGGATTTCTCTTTGTTATCTTCAAGCTGCTTCATTCTCGGCGGCTCCGATTTATTCTGATGATAAATCGCTTTCTTGTAGTAGTCTTCTCTGAACGGGTTTTCAGACTCATCAGCATAAGCATTTCGGCATTCACGCTTAAAGTGACCTTTCTGTTTACACTTAAAGCATGTCACTTTAGACTTATCAAAGCCTAACTTGGTAGAAGGTCCACCAATAGACTTCCTTCCAGTTATCTCCATGAAACGTTGTGCCCGACGAACTGCACTGGCCATACACCACCTTATGTCGATCAATTCCATCTCCTCAGGATCAATCTGATCATAATCTTCTTTTGTCAGGTTGGTGTTGCCTATCTTCCCTGCTACAAGACTTTCATACGATTCTAGCACAGACGCTAAGAAAACCATCTGTTGCTTTGCCGACTCCTCGCTGAAGTTTTGAGCGTTCTTTAAATCTACAGCGATGTTGCATTGAAATAGGTTCTTTGCATCTGATTGGCTTGAATGTGTCGAAGAACCACTGTGAAATCCACTGCTTTGACTTTCTTTGTTTGAAATGTTGGAATTCTCGACAGAAAATGCAGTCTTGGGAGATGTATTCTTTGGCATCATGCTTTTTGGATAATACAAATCCAAGTTCTGTTGATACGACAAGTGATTGACTTTGTGTGTTTTCCTTAATTCCAGCTCGTGACTCTCTAGTCTTTCAATCAGCAAATCTACAGTCAACACTTCTGGCGGCTTGATAGTATTCTTCAACATCAAGGCATGGTATTGTCAATCCATCTCATCTGGCAATGAATCAAACAATTTGTCGACCAGTTCGTCTTGAGAATAAAAAATTTCATGTCTCGCCAGCTCCAGCTTTAGATGCCCAAACCTCTCAATCATTTTACAAACTGATTCATTCTTTAAACAACCAAACAAATCAAATTCTTTTCTAAGTAGTTTCTTTTTGTTTTTCACTATTTCTGCACTTCCCAAACATTTAGCTTTCAATTTTTCCCAAAGATCTTTAGAACTTTTGTACTCGATCAAAGATATTATATCTTCTCGAACAGACTGAAATAGCAGTGCGATGCATTTTTGCTCAGCAACAAACGAATCTATTTCTTCAGTTGTAGTCAAACTTTCACCAGTTTTGCCTCCATCAGTGTATCCGTTCTTTAGACTTTTCCAGCTCGGATAAGCAAAGGCCATCAACCAATCTTCAAACTTCTTGGCCCACCGACTGTATTCTTCGATAGCCATCAATTTAGGGGGTTTGTTATAAGTTCCGAAAGCACTTTCCACACATAGAGCATCCGATAAACTTTTCTTCGTATTCGGCGTATTCTCATTGGTGTTACTAGGCGAAGCATCATCTCCAGAATTTCCAGCAAAGGCATACATATCGCTAAACAGATTCATGAATAGATCATCCATCTTGTACGTACCTGAAAAATCAGCAAACACTTAGAAATTTCTTGGTTTTTGAAAAATACAGATTCAAGCGGAATCTGTTCAAGCGAAATCAGCTTTAAAGCAATATAGCTTTTCAAGAGAAATCACAAATCAAGTTCAAGCGAACTTGAAGTGAAATCAATCTACTTGAAGCGAAACCCCTTAATTCACTTGAGTTTTCAAGCGAAACCTCAACTCAAGCGAACTGAGATAATATTTTCAAGTGAAAGGTATTTTTCAAGCGAGAACACCTATGTATTTCAAGCGAAATGTGTTTTTCAAGCGAGAACACCTATGTATTTCAAGCGAGAACACCTATGACGTCATCTTTTCACGAACAGTTTCAAGCGAACATCTGATTTTAATCAATTTTAAGCCGTATTTTAGTCCAATTCTTTCAAGGATTAGTTAATACTCTATTTCGCTTGATATATATGAGTTTCAGGCCATTTCAACCGTAAAAATATGTCCAAATCAGAAAAAAATGAGTAGAAGTAAGAAAATCCGATGATTTCAAGCTGCAATGGTATGAACTCCTCATCCTGAGCTCTGATACCACTTGTTGGATCGAGTTTGTGACCCTAAACAGTCAGTAAAGGCATTTCATCTTCGTTTACAGAGGCGGAATCAAAGTAAACAAAGTCACAACAGCTTGTTTCCTCTTAATTTATTCTCTGTTACCGATTACGAGTCTTTTACAATGATTCTGATGAAATTTTGGCAGCACCTCGACTCTAATCACAAGACCTGGTCCGCTTCAAATGACAACACACATCAACTATTTATAGGCGTTGCTAGTTCGCTTGAGATGTCACAGTTCGGGTTCAAGCGAACTCACAAAGTTGTTGGATTCGCTTGAAATGTCACAGATCAGATTCAAGCGAACTCACATATGTTGGTTTCACTTGAACTGCTTCTTGTTCCTTTCAAGCGAACTCACCTACAATTACATATACAAACCCTAATTCTAACCCATCTAGACCTAAGACTTGATTAAGATGTAGTCAGCAGACATTCAGTGCACCAACACTATTGTTGAAACCAACCAGGGGAATTGAATCCTGCTCCAACCTGTCTCTCACATCCCTATCAAACGTTAGGAAGCAATGTTCATAAATCATCGCTACCCCGCTTCCCCCATCCAAGTGTATCTGGGCCACCCTGTGACCGGATATTGTTGCTGAGATGTTAAAGGGGAGCCTTTGTACCTCATGGTCTTCCAAGTGTGGCATTATTATGGGGGCACTCATGCAACTTGAGGGGCCCAGTACCCTGGCTTTGACACTTCTGGTGGGATCACACTTGTAACAACCTGACTTTGCAAGTCAAGTCAAAGTCTAAGTCAAGACGTGTTATCAGTCAGATCTATCAATTCTTGCTTAATTATTGCTTATTAGCCTAACCCTTCACAGTAACCGAAATGTTAACTATTTTAGACGATATTTTAACTATGTTAACGCATTTAAACGCACTTTATCGCATCGTTACTATCGCTATCACAACGCAACACAAACTCGAAACACAGTCACTGGTATTGTTCTATGTGTGTTATTATGTGCTTACTTGTGTGTGCTTTATATATGTTGTGGGATGTTATTCGCAAACGCAATCGCAACTCTATCGCATCGTAATCTCATCGTAACTCGAAACGCATATTTACTTTTATGCTTTTTATGTGTTATGTTATTTGTGTAACTACTTGTTTAATGCTATCGCAATGCTCACTCGCAACTCGCTTAAATGCAACACAACGCTTAACACACAAAACGGAAGTCGGAAAACTAACTCGCACCAGTCGCTTGATCGAATGACCATTAGGTCGAATGATCATCCGTCCGGATGACCATCCGATCGAACCATCCGACCCTCGCTTCAACCGCCTTACTTCTCCTCTCTCACTATAAATACCCACCTGTCTCGTCACTGTTCATTGATGTGACAGCTCTATCCGACCAACACGCTCTCAGTTCTCTTTCAAGCACTTTTCCTTTGATTCTAGATAAATCTTGTACTTCTATCATCAATACACACTTTCTCATCATTTTCTCCATCAAATCTTACGTTTTCAACATGAAATCATCTGATTTGGACTACTTGAAGGTGACATCATCACGTTTTCATGTGCAAACTGTTGTGTGGTCTCATCTTATCAAGATTGTTCAGATCTAAAGGATTTCTACACTATTTTACATAAATCTCAACCAAATTTCAACATTAATCAGAGAATTTCATACTTTTCTCCAACTATCTTCACTTTTCATTCAAAACCGATGGAATCTAGACTCATTCATGCTCTTTACTCATTCTCTAGTTGAGAACCGGTCTGAGAACGAATTTCCATCGAAGAGACGACCGATTTACGGGTTGAACAATGAAACCCCGTCAAGAACAGTTAGTCTGATCGACTAGGGTGGTTCCCATCCGATCGGATGACCTGGGCTTGATATGGATTTCCGTTGTTTGACACGTCATCACGCCGTCTCCGTAAATCAAAAACTTTTAACTTGGAAACTTGTAAAATTTTCAAACAAACAGGATGTCACTCGAATGGCCATCCGATCGGATCACCATCCGATCGAATGACCATTCAGTCGGGTGATTTGCTCTTTACAATATTTCAACACTTAAACGATTTGATCAAAACTTCTAAGAATATCACCCTTCAAACGAATAGCCATCCGATCGAATGGCCATCCGTCCGGATGACTTGACACCTAGAGATACTTCTCATTTTCCAAAATGCTACAACGAAAACTTCAAAGTTTCAGAACGATTTACAAACACACACTCACCTGATCGAATGACCAACCGTCCGAATAGTCATCCGTCCGGATGGCCATCCGATCGACTCACCATACGACACCCAACTCACTGTTTACAGGCTGTTCAACGCTTACGCTATCGTTCTGTAATCAGGCTAATCTCCAAGCGCTCCCTGCAATCCTAGGCTATGTTTATTTACCAAACACACTTACTATGAGTATACTCGAACCCATTTTCTTAACGCACTTTGGGTGTTACATATGTTTCTATATCAAATCACATCGAACACACAACACAAATACTTTTAACGCTAACCGCTCTCTCATGTTATACGTGACTCGATGAATGCTTGTATGGTATGTTTACACAGTGATTATTTGCCTGACATTTCTACGTGTTACATGCTTCGCTACTATATGCTATGCAAACTTGTGTACTCACCTTTACACTCTGTGTGTTGACTTTATTTTAACGTATGTGACAGGTTGATTAGGATGATATGCTTTGCTTGGTGAATCGAAGTAGGAGGTCTAGAAACGTCATTCAATAAATATGAGTTGTCGGAACTGTTTACTTGTCTTTGAGAACAATATCTGTAATACCTGTTTTTACTTTATATGTTGATGGTATGGGACGTTAACAATTAATATATTGTCATTAATAGTTGTTATGGATTCTCTTGGACAATCTGTTTCACTCAGTGTCGCGCCCCGATGTTTCTGCCATCGGTTGGGGTATGACAACACTCGTCCCTCCTCCTGATCATATCTAGATATCCCCTTTCCGGTTCTCCCCCTTGGTGTCCCTTCCTTTTCTCTCCCGCTTTCCTTGATTTCCTTAACCAAGTGAGCTAGTTTCTCTGTCTTTACCGCCGCTTCTATCTCTCTTTTCAAGTACATGCAGTCGTCGGTCTTATGGCCAAAACCCTTATGAAATTCACGATACTCGTTCGGCTGAGCTTTTGGTCCTGGTTTGATTGGGGGGGGGGTTAGGGAAAGAGTTCTTAACCCTTTCCATAGCCGGTATCTCGCTCGGGGTTTTAGTAAGGGGTGAAACTGTCAGAGTAGGGGGCTGGTCCCCTACCTCGGGGTTTATAAGGGGAGTACATTGGTCTTGTCCTATCATGTTGTATTTTATCAAAAGTAGGTTTTCGGGGGTAGAGAGTACCTTTTTCTGAGGTTTGGGTGTTGGATTGGTCCTCCAAGGTGGAGTATCCATTTCTTTAGCTTTGCTGACAGTGTATTTCCCTTTGACAAAAACTCTGACCCGGTCCATGAGGTTCTCAAAGGTAGTCGGGAACTCTTCCCCTAGCTTCTCACACAGTTGGGCATGCTTCAACCCGTTGATGAAGCTGCTAATCTTCATTACATCAGGAACATCCTTGATGTTCATGCTCTCTCTGACGAACCTCTCCATGTATTGGTCTACCCGTTCGTTGTCTCTTTGTTGGATATGCATAATCTCATTAGGGTTCTTGATTACTTTTCTCTGTTGACTGAAGTTCCTGAGGAACTTCTCGCTCAGTTCCTCGTAACTGTCTATACTTTCGGTCGGAAGGCTATCAAACCAAAGTCTGGCTCCCTCAGTCAATGTCTAAACAAACATGTGGCACGAGGTGGGCATCGACCATCGCCCCACCTGTCCAGCACCCCTGAAAGCATGCAGGTGATCCTCCGGGTCTTTAGTTCCATCGTACCTATCGAGGTTCAATGGAGGCTTAAGCTTTGGAGGCATAGGTGCCTCGGCTATCCTCTTAGTAAACTTTGAGACCTTAGCCAAATCCTTGGGTAAGTAGGGTTTGTTCAGCCCACCATCATCCTGGCCTTCTTTATCCTTCCCTTTCTGCTCATTTGCTTTCACCAACTCTTCCCTTTCTTCTAGTGTCAACTGCCTCGAGGCAGTCATGAAAGCATCCAAGGGGTCGGGGTTGCTGTCTTTTCCTCGTGGGCCAGTATCTTCTTTGCTTGATGGTGTATTAAAGGAAAGCCTAGTCTTTAGACTTTCTAGCCTTTCTCGTCTTTCCAAGTCGTCAAGCTGCTTCTTGAGCTCGTCCCTATGCATGGCTACGAAATCAGGTGTGATGATGTCTCGTTTCTCTGATGGCTGATGGCTCCACCCTGTTCTCAGTTTCTTCTTCATGAGTGATATCTTCGATCATCACTGCATCGTTGGTGTTCTGCACCGTTTTTACTGTTAGGGTATTTGGAGGTGGTGATGTAGCCATGTCGGCTCAGGCCAGTGGTGACCTTTTACAACGCTCCAAATTCAAAATAGGATCACTAGACGGACTAGGGTCCCACGGATGGCGCCAATGTCGAGTCCTCACATCCCGGGTGACGGTTAATGGGCCTCGTCAACATTGTAAAGATCCTGCCTTGTTGTCCTACAAGAGAGAAACCGTTAGTCTCGCCACGGAGGACCCCGGGAGGGGGGTGGAGGGGGAATCCGTGACCAAGCTCCGGCGTGAGAGTAAGTAAACTTGCCGGAAGTGATGAGAAGCTTATTCCGACGAGTGTAGTCGCCGGAATATTCTCCTTGGTGTGAACTCGAGTTAATGCAGGTGATAAATGAGGTCCGAGGTTGTCGGAATAAATGGAGTATTCTGTGTATTTAATGAGAAGGGTATTGAATGCTTACCTTCACCGAAAATATCACCTTCCTTATATAATGGAGGTTGCTTATCTTCCTTGGATATGTCACCGTGATTATCTAACGGTTTCTTAGAGGCCTTGGGAGACTGTCTGAGTCTCAACGGATGGATTACGGGCTTCATTAATGAAGCCAGTTGCCGGTACCTCTTTCCGGCGAGACCCTTTCTCTCTCTCTCTCTCCATCATGCATTAATTACATCGCAGAGGTTTGGATCCTCTTCTGGTTCCCGCCTTTTCTATAGTTCCTTTTTTAAGAGAAAGAGTTAGATGTGGGCTCAAGCATCGGCCCAAATGATGGAAGCCCAAGACGGTTCACTGGACCGCCAGTGGGCCCCGTCGTCAAGACCCAACATTGTCACTCTCTTCCTCAACAAATTTAAATCGGTTGACACGGGTGTCCATATCGCTCGATCTTCGCTCGACGCTCGCTCGGAATATTTTGCTGCTCGGAAGCTGCTCGCTTGATTTGAGGCTCGGTTTTAAATGAGCCGCTCCGCTCGGTTCAGTTTGTAAACGAACCAAACACGAGCAAAGGTCCGCTCGGTTCGACTGGATTTGTTAAAAGCCCTACAAATATGATCGACCAGTAGTATTCGAAGTTTAAATAGAAGTTTGAAAACTAAAGTTACAACCACTTATGCATACGTAACTATAATTGACCCATAACATATCACCGCGTGGTAATAATTATGCATTAAACACTTGTACGTGGACCCAACTACCGGAGAAATCTCGTGCATTGAAAAATCTTCTTACGTTGTGCTGCACACAAACATTATTAAACTCACCGAAATTCTGCCAGTCACGTGACTCGAAAATTAAAAAAATAACGCACGTGACTCGAAAATTAAAAAAATAACGCAAAAAAAAGTAGACGTTAAGCAAAGGTAAATACTTTTTCCAGACAAAAAAACTTTTAACCCAGACAATTACTTCATCACTAACAGTACATCACTCATTAAAAATTGTACATAACTCTGGCTTTAGAAATTTCACCTCTGGAAAAAGCAAAGACCAGTAAAACCTTTAATTAATGAATAATAAATTATTTTGCTGCAAAACCCAGATGAAATATAAGAGCATTCACATCCAAACCATCAAATTATACATACATTCCACTAAAAAACAACTCCTATATAAATATATTTCCACTAAAAACAAATACTTTTTCTCTCTCCTTTCAATTAAATAATATTATCATTACATTTTTCTCTCACTTCCACTCACAACCACTCTCAAAATATATTAAAAAATTATAACGGGTGAACAGTGTCCCCCCAAATATAGAGATGAACAGTAACATTTTCTCTCTCCTCTACTCACAACCACTTTTTATACCCTTTATAATATAAAAACCCCTCCTCACATAATTTAATGGTTAGAATGTGAATGCTCTAAGTTATCTGATCAAGATTAAGCTTCTTCGAGAGAGAGAAAGAGAGGGGAGAGAGAGAGAGAGAGCGGTTGCTGCTGAGAAGGTAAATGCAGAGCAAGTGGTTCTGCGATTTGTGTTTATGAATTCACGGAGATCGTGGGGGGCATTTTTAGTTTTTTATTCTCGATTTATAAAAAAAAAATTGAACTAAAAATTTGATTTTTAGCGTTTAATTTTTGTGGGTTTTTAATTTTATAAATTTTGATTTATAAAAAAATTGATTTTAAAAACAGATACCGAATTTCTTGGTAAATTTGAACTAAATATTTGATTTTTAGCGTTTAATTTTTGTGGGTTTTAATTTTTTATTTTTGATGAACTACAGTTTAATCTGAAGAAAGCAGGTTAATTGGGGAAAACAGATCAAGAAGGTAAGTTACCACTTTGTTTATGGGACCCACCATTTCTGAAAATTCCAAGCTTTCATCTTCCTTTTAAAGAATGCTTATTAAAGAAACGAAGAAAATGAGTTACTTAGTTTTCAAGCATAGTAGGGTCCTCTTTAGGATCTGTGTTGTGTGGTGTTGAAAAAATTAAAAAATTTAGGGTTTTTTATTTATATTTTATTTTGTTTGTTTCAAGCTTGAGAATAAAGATTAAGCAAAGTTCTTAATCACCCAACAAACCCATGATTATGCTCTAAAAAATCTCCTTTTTAAAGTTTGGATCTTTGAGTCTTGTTTAATTGTTTTTTATATATTATTATGTTTAAAAAAAGGTTATAAAAACTAGCTTTTTTGTGCTCTGTTTTGTGCAGATAAATTGTTTCTTTGATGACATGTGGGACTGGGTGTTGGTGCTTTATCCCCTTTAGGCAAAGAAGCAACAACCACTCTGGTTTTAAGTTTTAAGTTTTAACATCTTAACTGTTTTTTTGTTGATTTGTGGGGGCTTTTAGGGGAAAATGGTACATGGGTGTTTGATTTTAGGTTGAAATTTTGAAAAAAAAATGGGGGCAATTGGTGGGGAAGAGTTGATGAATTGGGAGAAAATGGAAGGTGTTGGAAATGGAAGAGAGGAGAAGATTCTTGTGTTGGTGAGGTTGAGACCTTTGAATGAGAAAGAGATTGCAAGAAATGATGTTTCAGATTGGGAATGCATCAATGATACTACTGTTTTGTTTAGGAATAGTTTGCAGGAAAGATCTATGTTCCCTACTGCTTATTCATTTGGTAAGTTATTTCTTCGTTTTTTCGGTTAATTTTTTCGGATGTTCTTGTAATTTGATCTTTTTCTAAGGCTCTTGGTGAAAAGTTAGATGCTATTTGATATGAGGTTTTGACTTCAATTGGGTTTGATCTATCAAGTAGGTTCATGGTAGCTTGAATCATTAAATGGATTTTATTTTTTCACTTAATTTATTCATTACTAGTGTTCAAGTTCTGATCTTATTTTATTGTTTTAATTTTTATTTTCTTGGTTATTCCTTAATAAGCATTTTTTTCGTGTATTAACATTTTGTCTTGGATCATTAAGTGATTTTTCTTGCTCTTTTCTTCACCATTGATTTATGCATTAGTGTGTTCAGTTTTTGATTCGATGTTACGGTGTTAACTAAGTGAAATTTTTATTATTTTTCGGGTAATTTATTCTAATATTCTCTTCTAAACTTCTCTTCTTTTTTATATTTTTATAGTGTTCTTGATTTAATGAAATGCCACTTGATATGATATAAGTTTTGAAGGCCAGTTGGTTTATGGTCTTGCAAATATACCGGTGGTTGTCTTTGAAATTAGTAAACATTAATTGGATTTTCTTACTTTCTCTTATTTAATTTATACATTAATGGTCAGATTCTGATCTTAGTTTAGGGTTGCAAGTGGATTTTCTTTATCTTTTGGTTAATGTGTCTGTATATTCTTTTAACTACTTTTTATCTTTCTTTAGGGCACTTGGTAAAAGTGAAAGGCCATTTGATATGATATAAAATTTGAGTGTAATTGGTTTGTGATCTTGCAAGTATTGCAATAAGACGGTTAGTAGATCCATGGTTCTCTTCATGTGATCGAATCATTAGGTGTATATTCTTACTCTTTCTGGTTATTGACATTCACTACAATAATAAGTTTTAAATATATATTTTGTTTGTGATCTTGCAATATGACGTTCGGTAAATTCATGGTTGGTTTTGTAAATCGAGTTATCAGGCAATATGTTGGTAACTAGTTTCATAATCTATCATTAATTGTTGTTATTTTGTAAATTGTAAATGTACTTATATTAATCACAAAAATGGCCCCTAGACTTTTGTTTGATTGTTTCATATTCTGCCGTTCTGGGATCACGTGTGTGTGTGTGTGGGGGGGGGGGGGGGGGGTTCTGCTTGGTTTGTTTTTATTTATAAATGTACCGGCCTATGCCCCAACCCAAAAAAGTATGATCCCTTGTTCCATTAATTGCTCATTAGAACTCATAAGCACTCTCTAGGTGTATTATGAAGATCTTGGTCAATTGTGACATTTTAGGAGCTAACGTTTGTTAGACAATTGTAGAGCAATTAACGACGGCTTGTCTGATAAAAAATATAAAGATAAAATAGCTGCAATGCATGTTTGATTTTAAAATTGTAGTATTAAGTATTATCATGAATAATTTTTTTTCCTTTCGTCTTAATTACCATTTTATGCATTCTTATTTGGTAACAGACAGAGTATTTAGTGGTGATGCAACAACTAGGCAAGTTTATGACGAAGGAGCTAAAGGGATTGCACTTTCGGTTGTTAGTGGCATAAACTGTAAGTCCCATCATAAACTGGTAGTCAAGCTGTTGACATTGACACGACTTTGACTTTGACTAATGATTCGTTCTCTATTCTTAGCAAGCATTTTTGCATACAGGCAAACAAGTAGTGGGAAGACATACACAATGACCGGGATAACAGAGTACACCGTGGCGGATATATACGCCTATATGCAAAAAGTACAAAACTTTTTACGTCGGTCTATATTTAAATTCCACTAGTTTGTTGGATGTTTATTGAAGTAATGGTTTCTTTTTCGTCTTTAGCATGAAGAAAGGGCGTTTGTTTTGAAATTTTCGGCTATTGAAATCTATAATGAAGCCATAAGAGACCTTTTAAGCACAGACAATATTCCACTTAGGGTTTTGGATGATCCGGAGGTGGTTTCATGCCCATTAACTCGCGTGTAATGTTTTATGTCTCAGTTGATACGCACTATTTACTAATGTTTTTAATTTATCTCAGAAAGGGACAATTATCGAGAAACTTACAGAGGAAACTCTAAGGGATTGGGGCCATCTTAAACAGCTTTTGTCCGTATGCGAAGGTGACGCATTTTCAGGAAAATTATCGTCTTTGCTAATGTGCTAATTTAACCTTACACGTTCTTTGCTTTTTTTACTTGCAGCTCAAAGAAAAGTGGGAGAGACATCCCTCAATGAAACAAGTTCAAGATCTCACCAAATTTTAAGGCTGGTATGCTATTATTCTATATGATTTTCATATTAATCATCGTATGACATACACACTCACACATGGATGTACATTTTATACAAAGCATTTTGAACTTATCCCATGGTCAATTTGGTGTTTTGCAGACGATTGAGAGTTCAGCTAATGAGTTCATAGGGAAGGATAAGTCTACAAAACTTACGGCTAGTGTGGTATGTATCTTGACTATTTATTAGCTAAGAATTTCACATTAAAAATAAAACATAAAAAAAAAATCGATATTGTGGAGTTTTTATGTTATTATTATTATTATTATTATTTTTAATATGATTGAGCTGTAATCTGCAGAACTTTGTTGATCTTGCTGGAAGTGAGCGTGCAGCTCAGGCATTATCTGTTGGGCAAAGATTAAAAGAAGGTTGCCACATAAATCGTAGCTTATTGACACTTTCCACTGTCATTCGGAAGCTAAGGTTTGACTATTTGTCACAACTTCCATAATTTTATATATGATATATAAAAACACTCCCATTGGGGCATTAAAATTGCAACAATAACTAAGAACACCGATGAAAAATGCAGCAAGGGCAAACATGGGCACGTGAACTACCGTGACTCAAAGCTGACACGCATATTGCAGCCGTGTTTGGGAGGAAATGCACGAACAGCCATTATTTGCACCTTGAGTCCAGCTCGAGAGCACGTTGAGCAATCTAAAAATACCCTTTTATTTGCAAGTTGTGCAAAAGAAGTAACCACAAATGCACAAGTTAATGTCGTGATGTCTGATAAGGCCTTGGTTAAGCATTTACAAAAAGAATTGGCTCGATTGGAAAACGAGCTAAGAACCCCCGCACCGCCAGATTATTCCGCACTACTCAAGAAGAAAGATCAGCAGATCGAGAAGGTATGGTTCACTTTTTGGTATGGGCCGGGCAAGGTCGACCCGAAACACTTTTTGTCCTATTTTTTCATGCATCATTAGTTGGTCAAAAGTCATTACAAAAATTACACACTTTGGGCAATTTTGACGTGTTTTCATTTGACTTATTTTTATATATCTGTTTGACCCGTTAATGAAAATAGCCTGGTTTGACCCCTACATAAGTATGGTTCACTTTCTCATAGATGTGCGGGTTGGGTACCATGCCTAAACAGTTAACTTTTTGGTATGGACCGGGCCAGTTCGACCCAAAGAATTATTCTCCTGCAGTTTTAATGGTTCAAAAGTGATTACAAGATTTATATACACTTAGGGCAAGTTTGAGTTCTTTTTTATTTTGTTTTGCCTGTTAGAGATAATAATAGCCGGATTCGACCCATGCATAATTAATTGTGTTGAAATTGCCTTCTTTACTTTTACAAGTCAACCCATACATAAAAATTTACTAGATTTATAACTTTAGGGATTTGAGTTCAGTTTTTATATTTGTTAGCCCCGTTAGAGATAACGAAAATAAGCCCGATTCGTAGTTAATTATGTTGAAATTGTCTTCTTCACTTTTGCAAGTCAAACAGGTCTAAACTTTATTTTTGCAGTTGGAGAAAGAGGTCCGGGATCTTATCAAGCAACGGGATCTTGCTGAATCTAGGATCCAGGAATTGCTACAAGCTGTCAGAAATGATCAAGTTTCAACACAATGGGTAGATCTTATTTTTACTGAAATTGAACAAAAATAATTTATTCATAATTTTGTGCTAAAAGTTTCAAATTATCTTGCTTTGCAATTTTCTTTCTAGGATGGACGACAAGGCAACACATGTGCAGATGAATATTCGTCCGGATCATCGAGCACTAAATTACCCGGTACAACTCGTCACCAAGAAAACTCCAACTCTCCCTCACCGTCAAGTAGAACTTTGTTTAGAACAAGAACCGAAGAAGAAGAGTCTAACACCGTTTGTAAAGAGGTCCGTTGTGTTGAAACCGATGAGTCCACGAACTATCAAACCGCCATTTCCAATGGCGAATCTGAATCAGTGTCTGGCCCCACCGAAACAAGCCACTTAAGAAACCGGGTTAATATCGGGTCGTTGGAGCAAAATTTCCAAGATTTGCAAAACACCATAAACTCTCTAGTTACACGACCATACGGTGACGGTGACGAACAAGAAGTGCAGTCACAAATATCGAATCCGACGAATCATAAGCTCACCAAAAGCAGGAGTTGTAGAGCAAATCTTGTAACTAGTTCTTCACCACCGGCGTTTGAGAACACACCGCCTAATGATTTTGAAACAACATATTCAGGAAGGCCTGAAGGCCGGAAGCTATGGGATATTCCGCCGCAGGAGTACGGTGGTGCTGCCAGTGGAGGACTGTTGAGAAGTGATTCACAGTCGTCCCTTGGAAGCACTATGTTGGAAGATGCTAAGAACAAAACCTCGGGCGAAGAAGATATTCCTAGTGTAGATACTTTCGTTGCGGGATTGAAGAAAATGGCCAAACTTCAGTTTGACCAGGTTTGATTTTTTACTACCTCTGTTGACTTTGTTAATGTACTTTAGACTCATTTTTGTTTTAGGTTTCGTACTTCTAAAAATCAAAAGCAAGTGGGTCAAAATGTGTCATCGGTTGAGTTGACCCACTAACTTTAAAAAAATAAAAAACAAGCAGGTTGGTTAATGGATCAAAACAGGTATCTAGTTTTAGGACAGTTCAAACATAATGTGTCGGGTTGAGTTGACCACTTGACCGGCTAACATGTTCTTGTGCCTATTTTTAGGTTTTCTATAATTCTAGAAACGACTTTTGTAGGTTATTTATTACTGCAAATAACTGAATTTCGTTGATGTTGATTATTTATGTATTTTGTGGAATGCTATAGGTTAATGGTTCAGGAGCAGAGGGTGATGGCTTGGGTAAAAGCGTAAAAAGCATAGGAATAGATTCGATGATGGATTCGCCGCCTGCAGATTGGCCTCAAGAGTTTGCAAGGCAGCAGAAATGTATAGTCGAACTTTGGCAAGCTTGCAACGTTTCTCTGATTCACAGGACGTATTTTTTCTTGTTGTTTAGAGGTGATCCTATGGATTCTATTTACATGGAGGTTGAGATTAGGAGGCTTTCTTTTCTTAAGGAAACATTTTCAAAGGGAAATCCAGCTTTCCATGATGGCCATACTCTCACATCATCATCCAGGTTCTCTCTCTCTCTTTATATATATATATATAGGGAAGGTTTAAATGAGAACGCCAAATATTGCGAGAACCATGAGAACGAATGAAAAAACCACGGGAACTTGGTTAAAAACAATTCAAAATCAATTTTTTTTACACTTATCATTATTATTCGATTACAATGTTTGAAATTTGATTTACACGTTTAAATTTACGTGAATTTGTAAATAAAGAAAATTTACACATGTGTAAGTTTGCCATTTACACATGCGTAAATTTGTTATATTTACACATGTGTAAAAAATCTAATAAGAGTGATTTTGAGAGGAGAAATGAATAATTTGATGTTGTAAATTCTTTTTTTGATGTTGTATTTTAATTACAATGAGGGTTGTATTAACAAAATTGGTTATGATTGGTTTTTTTCATTCGTTCTTACGGTTCTCGCAATATTTAGCGTTTTCAAGATAACCCTCCCCTATTCGACCCTTTCGATATTCGTTCATTTTTAGTTTTGTGATATACAATTTACAAAATTAGTTTAGTTCCAATAATATAATAATATTATTGTTTTTTTTAATAAAATGATTAATGTGTCTACGCACTGAAAATACGCTTTGGACGACTTTCAATCACATTTGATGAACCGTTTCCTTTCAAACATGTGTCTTGGTGATAAACAGCATCAAAGCTCTAAGAAGGGAGAAAGCAATGTTAAGCAGGCTGATGAACAAACGCTTTTCAGAAGAAGAAAAGAAGAAACTTTACCAAAAATGGGGTGTCAACCCGAACTCCAAACGAAGGAGGTTGCAGCTAATCCACCGCCTGTGGACCAACACGGAGGATCCGAACCACTTGCAAGATAGCGCTTCAGTAGTTGCAAAACTGATTAAGTTCTCTGAACAGGGTCAGGCCCTTAAGGAGATGTTCGGGCTTAGCTTTAGTCCTCCGAAAATGGTCAGGAGATCGTTGGGTTGGAAACCGAGCATGTCATCGCTATTGTAAGTCAAAGGTTTTTATAGTTGACTTCCAAGGTTCTGATGAACAGATTGACAAAAGTAAGGATTTAACCAATACGCGTTTTAGTATGCTTATAAGTAGTAGGTTGGAATTGGAACTTGGATCATTGTTGGTTGTGGGACAAACATGAATTGGAATTTACTGATTTGGGGTTTGTTTTTTTTTTTTCTTGTAATACAATTCTTGTAGTTGTCTATGTTTAAGGGTTTTTCTTATTATTTGGTTTTTGGGTTTGATCTTCCTACTTGTCAAATTATTTTCCATATGTTATGTTGCAACCCTTATATTCTGGAATGTCGTCTATAGGGGTGTTAAAAAAACTCGTGGTTCGCAGCTCGCTCGAAAAAAGATCGAAAAAAGCTCGACTCGTATTTGGCTCGGTTGTAAACGAATCAGCTTGGCTCGGCTTGATTTGTAAACGAGTCGAGCTCGAGCTAGGCCTGGCTCGGCTCGTAAGCCGGCTCGATAAGGCTTACCATGTATATAAATACAGTCACAACTTGTTTGGCTTGAGTATGATTTCACAAAAAGGATATTGGTTATTGCACTAATAGCAAATTGTTTGTATAATGAGTTTATGTTTGCCCAACTAATAGTACAAGGCTCATTACACAGTTATCCACTAATTCAAATCCAATACCAAAACCCAATAACCACTTCATTGCAATCTCTTCATAGCTTTTTAACCACAGATCTCATTGATAGCAACATAACTAGCTTGGCATAAGAGAGGAGATTTTTATTTTTTATTTATTTATTTTTATCACATTAGACCTCATTTGTTGACCATATTGTTGGGTTTTTGGGCCCATGAGGAAGCCCAACAAATTTTAAGGCCCATTAGTTTTTTTTTTGTGATATATATATATATATATATATATATATATGTATATATATGTATATATATAGGGGCTGGTTAACGTACAAATGCGCTTATCGTACATTACGTACGCTACAATCTCAGCCGTCAGATCATCTTCCCGCATTGAAAATCGCATGTTTTTTTTGTAACAATTTCGCATGTTGGTTTTTTAACATGCAATTTCATCAAAATTACCACATGCGAAATTGTTACAAAAACCAACATGCTATTTCATCAAAATTATCACATGCGAAATTGAACTATCACATGCGAAATTGTTACAAAAAAACAACCTGCTATTTCATCAAAATTATCACATGCGAAATTGAAATACCACATGCGAAATTGTTACAAAAAAACAACCTTCTATTTCATCAAAATTATCACATGCGAAATTGAATTACCACATGCGAAATTGTTACAAAAAAACACCTGCTATTTCATCAAAATTATCACATGCGAAATTATTACAAAAAAAAACAAGCGATTTTCATTGCGGGAAGATGATCTGACGGCTGAGATTGTAGCGTACGTAATGTACGATAAGGGAATTTGTATAGTACCCTTTACCAATATATATATATATATATATATATATATATATATATATGAAGGGGTAAAGCATTAGCATAAGTAATCAGCAAAAAGAGTTAACTGCCATTTTCGTCCCTGTGGTTTGGTCACTTTGGCCATTTCAGTCCATTTTTCAAAAATGCGTCATTTTCCTCCCCGACGTTCTGGAAAGGTGTCATTTCAGTCCAAAAATCATAACCCAGTTAAGTCGGTTTGTAAATAAGGACTGATTGTGTAAATTTGTTAATAAAAGGACCATTTAAGTAAAATGTATAAATATTTATATAATTATAAAATCTATATTATACAAAATATACACACATTCAGTAACCTGTAACCACACCATCACCGCCACTCTCTCTCTTTCTACTCTCTCTCTCTCTCTAAACCACCACCACCACCATCACCTTCACCTCCACCGCCGCCGCCACACCAGACCCCACCCACATCCCCTTCCAACACCACCACCATCCACCAAAACCAAACCTGTTCTATCTCTACACTCTCCACCACCTGCATCACCAGTTCCCATCACCGCCACCACAGCCACTGCCACCACCACCACTCCGATCTGCCACCAACATCTCATACCACCATCTCCACCTCGTTCACCACTAACACACCACCACCACCACCACACCTGCCGCCTCCCTTTCTCTCCCTACTCTATATAAAAACACCACCACCACTAGCCCTGGCCGCCATCAACATCTCAGGCCACCGTCACCGCCTCGTTCACCACCGTCACCATCCAATCCATAACCACCATCCCACCACATTACCCTTTGTCTCTCTACTCTCTCTCTCTCTCTCTCTCTCTCTCTAACTCCAGTAACAACAACATCTCAGACAACCATCACCAATTCACCACCCTCATTCACCACAGTCAACATCCCATCCATAACCACCATCGCCATCACCAAAACAGCCAAACAAACCTAACACCTAAAACATTTCATTTCACACAGACATTTCATCAAACACCTTACCTGCATACTCACCACCGCCGCCGGAACCGGAGCTCCGGTGGTCACCACCGCCGCCGCCAGAACCACCACCATCAACGTCATCATCGTCATCATCGTCATCATCTGTTATCATCATCATCATCGATCATCATCGACCTTCATCATCATCATCATCGCGATCTTCATCATCATCATCAGACCTTCATCATCAGACCATCATCATCAGACCTTCATCATCAGACCTTCATCATCGACCTTCATCATCATCATCATCATCGCGATCTTCATCATCATCATCAGACCTTCATCACCACTGCCGCCGTCTGCAACTCACCGGAAAAACGGCACCCCCACCGTCGCCGGTTCTCTCTCCCGCCTCCTTCTCTCTCTCTCTCTCGTCGTTATCTCTCTCTCTCCCTTTCTCCGACTTTCTCCCTCTCTCGTCTGATCTGTGAGATGTGGAGGGGTGTGTGGTTAGTTTGGTTCGTGGGGGTGTGGGGTGTCGAAAAGATGGCCGGATTTACTCCGGTCACCGGAGTAGAGAGGTAAAGGTGATGGTGGTGGTGATTGCAGAGCGTAGAGAGAGAGTGTGTGTATGAACTGAATCAGAGTGTGTGTATACATTATATATATATTATATATTTTATAATTATACTAATATTTATACATTTTACTTAAATGGTCCTTTATGTTACAAATTTACACAATCAGTCCTTATTTACAAACCGACTTAACTGGGTTATGATTTTTGGACTGAAATGGCACCTTTCCAGAACGTCGGGGAGGAAAATGGCGCATTTTTGAAAAATGGACTGAAATGGCCAAAGTGACCAAACCACAGGGACGAAAATGGCAGTTAACTCCAGCAAAAAAGAGACATCACAAAAGGTCTGGCACAAAAGAAAGAAGAATAATTTTTCTCATTTCCGTCACCAACTAACCCAGCTGCAGAGGTCGTCTATTTCCCGGAGATTGAACCGTTGGATCGTTCGGATTTTTGGATACAATATTCACAACATCAGGGCGACCTTATCCAACGGTGGGTTGGTGTTAATCACGTCCGGAAGTCTGGTTTCACAGCCTCTGTTCACTGCTGCAGATTTTAGTTATATCTCTTTCTTTTGTCTTTGTTCTTGATTCCGTATGCTTGAAGTTGTTGATTCCAAGTGTATGATGTTTATTGTATGCCTCTAGTATACCTAGGGAAGACTTTGTATTGCTCTAATTTTGTGATAGTGGATTTAAAGCGGCTCTAGTAGTCCCGTAGTTTTTACTCTCGTCTTGAGAGGTTTTCCACGCTAAAATTTGGTGTTCTTGTTATTGTTTTCGGGTTGTTTAGATTGTAGTTGGTATACCCTATTTGTTTGCATCCTCACATGTTCATTCAAGTTTGGGAAAAATCTTGGTCAAACGAAGTCTGCTTCTGCGTTTGTGTTTACCGTTTGTGACCGGGTTTCGCGTTTTTTCCCATCATAGTGGTATCAGAGTCATTGGATGTTGTTATTGGGTTGAAACTTGATTGAATGATAGAAGCTAATACAAGTAGGATTGTGAATTTGAATGGTTCTAATTATCATGTTTGGAAAGGCAAAATGGAAGATCTCCTTTATGTTAAGGAGTATTATATGCCTGTTTTTAATACCGACAAACCGGGTGATAAAACAGATGAAGAGTGGAATATATTGCACAGAAAGATTTGTGGTTATATTCGCCAATGGGTTGATGATAATGTTTTGAACCATATTAGCGGTAAGACTCACGCTCGTACTTTGTGGAACAAGTTTGAGGAGTTGTATGCTCGGAAGACCGGAAACAATAAACTGTTCTTAATTAAACAGTTGATAAATTTGAAGTACAATGATGGAACTCCTGTCACTGATCATTTGAATGTGTTTCAGGGTCTTATTAATCAGCTTGCAGGAATGGGTATTAAGTTTGAAGACGAGATACATGGCTTATGGCTTCTTGGTACTTTACCGGACTCATGGGAGACTTTTAGGACATCATTGTCTAACTCTGCAGCTAACGGTATCATTACTATGGAATTGGCTAAAGGCAGTATTTTAAATGAAGAGATGAGAGGAAAATCACAAGGTTCCTCTTCACAATCAGATGTCTTGGTCACAGAGAGCAGGGGGAGAGGTCAAAGTAGAGGTCCGAGTAACAAAGGGAAGCATCGTAGCAAGTCCAGAGGTAAGTTTGCTAATTATGAGTTTCATCATTGTGGTAGGAAAGGACACACAATTAAATTTTTGCAGACAATTAAAAAGGGAGAACAAGAAAGCTAATTACAACAATCAAAAGAACAATCATAAAAAGGATGATGGTGGCAATGACACTGCTGAAGTTAATACTACTACCGAAGAGTTCTTCATTTGTTGTGATTATGATATGGTGAACATTGCACGTGACGATTCGAGTTGGGTTGTTGACAGTGGTGCTACATGTCATGTCATGTGACATCACAAAGGGAATTTTATTCATCTTACACACCTGGTGACTTTGGGGTTGTTAAGATGGGTAATAACGGGCTATCAAAGATTGTAGGTGTTGGGGATGTTTGCTTGAAGTTTGACACTGGGATGGAGTTGGTTTTACACAATGTAAAACATGTTCCAGATATTAGACTTAACTTGATCTCCACAGGTTTACTTGATGATGATGGTTACCATAGTACCTTTGCTGATGGTATTTGAAAACTCACTCGTGGTTCTTTGATCGTGGCAAAAGGTAAAAGAAGTTCAAAGTTATACAGAACACATCCGAAGATCTCCAAAGACTCGGTCAATTTGTTAGTGAATGCCGATATGACCGACTTGTGGCATAGGAGACTTGCTCACATGAGTGAAAAAGGGATGTCTATTTTGTTGAAGAAGAATGTCTTGCCCGATTTGCATGATGTTCATTTGAAGAAGTGTTCTCATTGTTGGATTCTGTATGCCCAAGACACATATTAAATTGATGTGGCTAGTATGTTATGATCCAAGTCAAGTCATACCCAACAACAAGCTAGACAAACACTTATAATATTTATTTATGATATGATCAAACAAGTAAATATTAACACTTAGAATATTTAGAAATTGGTTTTCTAAATAATTGCACTTGAGAAACTAATAAATTATATGGATAATTTATTTTGAGAGAATATTTTATTTTGTTATTTAATGGGTTAAATAACATTTTAAAAGGTTGCATAAGTCTTATAACATGTGATGTTATATTTTATAAAAGTTATAAAATTAAATAAGACTTAAAATGTTTAATTTAAATTTTTGAATTTTTTTTAAAACATTCATGTGGGCCCCCCCTTGGATTCTTCCCGAGCCAATTTTGGTCCAATGACAATCCATGCAATTGTCATAAGTTAGATGCTCCATGATTGGGCAAGAATGGTGGCAACTTCTCTCATGTTTTAATAAGATTTTTGTATGATAAAATATAGAGTAGAACTTGAAAAAAAAAACTCCAAGAGATGCTCTCTAGAAATCGGCCAACATGTGGTGGTTCTAAGTTTTTTCAAGTTCGATTTTCAAGTGAAAAACTCAAGAAAATACTTTCTAGATTTCGGCCAAGGGTTGGTTCCAAGAGGGAAATTTTCAAGCGAGTTACAAGTGTAAAATCCTAGCTAAACTTAAAGTGTTTATTGGAAGGCTTGGGGTATACAAGCTTGAGGTCTTCTACACTTGAAGATTACCATTCAAGAAGCATCATCTTCTTCATATATTTTACTCCTTGGAAGGTAGTATTCTTGAAACACCCTATGGTTGTATTTTTATTTTGATAGCATGCATGTTCGTATATGGATCCGGGAATTGGGTTTTACATATAAAATGAATTTTATATCTTATAAGTAACATGTTTTAAATAACTTTTCCATTGCGTTTTGATTTTATATGGATGAAATCACTTTGATAAACATGTGAAAAACCCAACAATGGCATCTAGAGCCGCTTATATGAGTGCATGCTTCATAGGATTTGAAATTTTCGGGTTTCGGGTTTGGTTAAACCCTATGGCCGAAAATTTTCATCATGGTTCTCCTTTATTTTTCAAGATTATTTTCTTACATGCATAAAAGTATCTTGAAAAATTATGTCATTTGGATGATTGTTTTGTTTGGACAAAAACCCACTTTTTCGGTTTTTTCATTCTTGGCCGAAAAATAGGTTGTAAAAGGGAACCATTTTTGCTTCTTGAATTTTATATATATATATGGATATATATTTTGGTGCAAATAACCTAGCCATGACCTTGTGTTCGAATATTGTTGATTGGTTGTGTTGTGATTTATATTTGATTATTTCAATGGGTTGTAATAATTAATTAATTTTGTTCTTCCATTTGTAAAATCTGTAATTTATTTATTTTCATTTGGTATGTAAATAAATAGATTAGGTGCATTTTATTTTACTAGAAAAAATGTATTAGGATATTTTTTTGTAAAAGAAGATGCACACAAAAATGTGTTTTTGGTATGGGCCAATTTCGGGCCTAAAGGACTTCATGGTTTTTAACGGGATTTTAGCCCAAAAACCAAAACACATTTTCGAGGTCCAAAAGAGTTTTGAGTTGAATTTAAAGACATTTTGGAAGACCAAAGAAAATGGAGAAATCACAACACAAGAAGAAGACTTGAAGCATTTGGATGCAGGATCAAGTTGGAGTTCAACGACACATTATTTGTGTCAATATTCACCCTTTAGGAAGGACCTTTTGACACACTTGTTTCGGCTAACAAGTGTGGTAAAAAATAGTTGGCTATGGTTATGCACCTATTGATATGTATGTTATGCTTGTGTGGTTGCTTATTTTGTTGTTTGGATGATATATTGATATGCATGCTTAACAAACTAATAATCAACAACAAGCTTAAAATTGGTTCTTAACAAAATCATTAAAGTGGATAATAAAAGGTTTTATTAAAAGTTAATGATTTTAAAATAAAATGGGTTTTATTAAAAGAACCTAGAAAATTGGTTTTCACTAAAGTATCAAGGATTTGAATGCATGCAAATGTATGGTACATAATATTTTCTAAACTAGAATTTTGAAATATTAAAAACCCCTTTTATAATACAAGTCAAACACCATCCTTTTATACAACACTAGAATCACTTGGGAACTTGTTTGTGGGATAAAGGTCACCTAACCACATTTGAGGGAACTTGTATGTTCGAGGTGGGGTTACCATGTTTGTGGGATAAAGGTCACCTAATCACTTATTATTGGAGTCTGTATGCCCAAGACACATATTAGATTGATGTGGCTAGTACGTTATGATCCAAGTCGAGTCATACCCAAATACAAGCTAGACAAACATTTATAATATTTATTTATGATATGATCAAACAAATAAATATTAACACTTAGAATATTTAGAAATTGGTTTTCTAAATAATTGCACTTGACAAACTAATAAATTATATGGATAATTTATTTTGAGAGAGTATTTTATTTTGTTATTTAATGGGTTAAATAACTTAATAAAAGTTGTATAAGTCTTATAACATATGATGTTATATTTTATAAAAGTTATAAAATTATTCAAGACTTAAATTATATTTTATAAAAGAAATTGATTTTTTTTATAAAAATTAAGCTAGGCCGCCCCCCCTCATGGGAACTCCCAAAAGTATTTTGGTCCAATGAGGTTTCATGCATTTTGTCATATTTGCATGCATCTTGATTGGTTGTTGTGGTGGCAACCTTCTCTCACTCTTTTAAATCTATTTTTGTATAACAAAATGAAAGGGGAAGAACTTGTAAGATTAGAGAAAACACTCTTAAAAATCGGCCATATGATGTTTGATCATGAGGTTTTCAAGTTTGTAATTCAAGTGCTAAGAACTCTAATATTCCCTAGTGTAATTTTCGGCCAAGGGTTGGCTCCAAGAAGGAAATTTTAGTGAGTTCACAAGTGTTCAAATCCTAGCTAATCTAAAGGTGTTTGTTGGAAGCTTGGGGTATACAAGCTTGAGGTCTTCTACTCTTGAAGGCAACCGTTCAAGAAACATCATCCGTTTCATTTCTTATTACTCCAAGAAGGTAGTTTCCTAAACATCCTATGGTTGTGTTTGATAGTATGCATATTCATATATGGATCCGGGTTTTGGGATTTTGCTTATAAATGAAATTTATATCTTAAAAATAACATGTTTTAAATATTATTTCCGCTGCGTTTTTATTTCATATGAATGAAATTGCTTTGATAAACATGTTAAAATCCCATCACTTGTATGTGTAAGCTCACACGTGTGTGTAAGTTGGACGACTTGATTTAGAAACTATGAACTTAGGGTCACCGAAGCATGGCGAACAAAGGTGTTTATGGGATTAAACATGCCAACTAAACATAAAGATGTTTAACCGATCCCATATCCGCAAAAATGGGTTCCCAAAATCCGACCCGTTTTGAAAATCCGAATCCTAGTCTAGGAAACTGTAGGATCGTTTTCAGACCCAAACGAGTCGATCAGAAGAGTTTTGCTCAATGCAAAAGGCGGAAACAGATGTATCGATGTCAATTCAGCAAGAAATACACTTTAAACTGTCATTATATTTATTTAATGACGTTTTACAGCGAGACGACACTTCGGCAGCACTTCGTTGCACAAACCGGAACTGTTACAAATGAAATCAAGACACAAGTATTTATAGGCCTCTAATTTCGCTTCAACCATCCTCAAGCGAAATCATGTTTCAAGCGATATTAGTTTCAAGCGGAATTACATGTGTGATTTCGCTTGAACTGGTCATGACCATTTCAAGCGGAATTACAATGTAATTTCGTTTGAAACTGTCACACACCCTATATTTGATATTTTCTCGTAAATCATGCCCTGATCTATCTAAATACATACAAGACTCGATACAAGATGAAGTCGACAGACGTATGCACCAACAGACTCCCCCTCGAATGTTGACGAGTCTTAAAGTGTCGAGTCTTCGTATCTTCAGTCTTTATCAGTCCTTTCGAACTCTTTGAAGTATCTGACGCTGTAAGTATCCTCAAATCTTCTCTTCTCTTTTCATCAGAATCGCAACCTAGCTCTATCTTCTCTTGATCAGATCTCTTGATTCCTTAAGTTCATCAGCATCAGCAATCTCAGGATCAGAACCTAGCTCTTTGACATTCAGACTCCCCCTCTCAGTAAGCTGGGATCGCAGTCTGGTTTCCACAGGTTCAAGATCATGACCTGGCTCAAATTCTGCTCATGATCGAAAGCTGACTCACAATCTTTCATCCCAAGATCACCTAGCTATTTATCCTGCACAAATCTCTACCCAAAAATAAACTTCACAAATTTATAATTTGACAAATTTATATATATCGAAACTCCTCCTCAAATTTTACCATAAAGATTTAGCATAGTTAGGTTTCTGATGACCACTTGTAAGCAATTATACAAATTCTTTTCAATGATTCTCCCAACCCAATTGTTATCATGTTTAGCACTTGGAATTTTGAAAATCAGCTCTCCAACACCAGTTGTCAAAAATATTTTTATATTTTTCAAAATTTATGCTAAAACACACCGAAAATCTTTTTGGATTTTTGAAAGAAAATGAAATGCAATAGAAATATTTACAAACAATCTTTTTGTGAGTTTGAGTAAGAGGATCATATCAGTTTATGAGACAAATCACTAACACCGTTAAGCTTTAAACATTTTAAGTTCTAAACGATTCACTTAGATTGTCAGTATACCGATCCACTTAAATTTTCACACAAATTTCAACTGTTTCGAGATACGAGATTAATGTCTTAAGAACTTAAACTTAATCGCGTGTCCCACCTCAGAATATACTCCCATATCCGGATCCCAATATTCAGTCTTACAGGTAAGTATACCATAGATGATATCTGTAAGGGGTTATAATTGCGAAGACCGTGAGAGCTCAGGTCAGAACTTCCGTTCAGCAAACAGATGACGGCTTCTGGTGGGTCCCCTTTAGAGGATCTTTTTTACAACAGCACATGATTTACATATTTTTTCAATGTTTCATCATTTTTTATGCTGATGGTGGGCTATATTTCAAGCAGCATAAAGTATTCTCCGGGGACTAGGCTATTGCTCCCGCAAAATCAGAAGTCCCGGGATAATACTCCAGATATCACTGAGTATAAAGACCTAGTATCTTAGAAAGAGGGACCTTTCAAACAAGATTTCGGGGGTTACCCATATATCTGAGAGATGTTACCCACGATATAAGCAAGTTTGAATTTAGGTTTATATCTCGTCACAATCTACTAAATGTGCAAAAACCTACTGGCACATCATCAGTGAGACCGTTTATCACATTTTGACTTCCCAATTCTTTAGCATGTTGTGATAGTCCACTGATGTACTATCATTTCCTCTTCTTTGACACAAAACTCATTTTTGTTTTATCATGTTTTTGCCTTTTTCAAATTTTCAAATGTTTTTGGATTTTCTGAAATTTCTTATACTCCCCCTAAAATGCAAACACATTTAAAGGAAATTTGAAAACAAACTATACAAGTAAATTGACAACTGATATCGAATCACTTCAAATCGCCATTCACTTGGCATAAATAATCAGAACTCCCCCTCACAACAAACTATTTTCCCATTGATTTCAAAACACTTAAGTTTGTTTTAATCAAAATGATTTTTCCGAAAAATAAGTTTTGTTGATTTTATAAACCACTTGTAGGTTAGGGGTTCATCATATTGTTTTTCCAAAATACCACTTGTAGGAGATCAAGTACAACTTAATGTCCTTGATTAACCACTTGTAAGATCACCTCCACTATTTCAAACAAATACCACTGTAGGTAAAACCTCATTTTCAATCACATGTCGGTTTGCTTACCAACACTTACCAACCTGTAAGTTGAATTCTCAAAATGCCGATTCCTACTCCACACTTACCAACCTGGGAGCTCCGGCAAGTCCAGGATTTTACTGTTCATAGTAAGTACCATCCCAGTCACAAACCAGGGATGGCTCAACTTTACCTTTCTTCGTTTTCTTCTCGTAAAATTCCTTGACTCCTTTTACCTTCCTGTCAACCATTTTTCCAAAAATGTTATGAACTTTGGAATTAAACGCTTTTTCAACATCAAATTCTTTCTTTTCAGAAAAGAACTGATTTGAAATCTCAACTTTACCAATTTTCTTTTTAAAATTTTTAGCCCGAAGTGGTGGAAAATTCACATCATCCACAATCGGCACTGATTTTTCACCTTTAACCCCAACCTGTGGCTCCTCTGATTTTGTGGAATCAGATTCATCGCTAGAAGATAGCTCCTCTGATTTTGATAAATCAGAATCATTGCTAGAACTATCATCAGACTTCTTAACAATCCATTTCTGGTTGTCAAGATTTGCTCTTTTCTTGTAAAATCTGTTTGAACATTCACCAATCTCAAAAGTTGAATTTTTGAAAAGTTTTGTTCTATCAATTGGTGGTTCAAACACAACCTCTTTTTCTTTCAGTTTACAAGAGACTCCCTGTTTTGATTGTATTGCCTTGTAACAATTCTTGGCAATATGACCAACTTTGTTGCATTGGAAACAGGTTCTCGTTTCTTTAATCTGATCAACAGTCTTCACCATTTCTTCTTGCTTCTTCGCAAGGAATTCTTTGTTCGATTGTTTTCTGAATAAATTTTCTTTCTCCTCTTCAGTAGATGTACCTGAAACAAATACCATCTTTGATTTAAAATCTCGAACATATTTTTCATTTTTATAATTTTCTGGTGGAATAAAACCAAGTCCTTTCTTTTTGAAATTACCGTTATGGTTTGGTCTCTTTTGAAAACCAGAACCAGAACTGTAACCCTTTTTCTTATTTTCTCTTTGTTGAACTCTTGAGGTGTACTTTTTAGGTTTATCATTAAGATTTACATCTTTTATTTCAGAAATATTAATTTCTGTTAGTTCGAAAACCTTTTTAATCATGTCAGGTTTGACACCTCTTATTGGAAATTCCTCATCAGAATATAATTTGTCGGAATCATTCAATGTATATGCAACTTTGAATGTTTCGTCATTCAAATTAGATTTTGATAAAAAAAATTCTTTATTGTAAACCCTTTTTCCCTGTTTGATGGTTTGACTCGGAATGCTGGACTCAGACTTTAACTCTGACATAGACTCCGACTTTGACTCCTCAGATTCATCTTTATCCAACACCTGATCGACCACTTTCTTTATTAACTCGGACTCATGATCAGTGTCAGATGACGTAAACGTGACATCAATATTATCTGGCAAGTTAACTGAAGACTCCGACTCCCACTGTAAATTTGTTGCCTTTTCGACTCTTTCTGAATTTGGATTTCTCGGAGAATATCCATTTTCAAGCGGGGGTGGACACTTGTTGTAACTGACACCTTGTTTCTTACCAGATGTCTTTTCTTTAGTATCCTTCTTCTTTTCTTTCTTCATTTCAGAAGTCTTTTCTTCAGATACCTTCCGTTCTTCAGTTACTTCATCGTCTTCAAAAGCCTTCATGCCTTCAACAGTTGGATAAATTCTGTCAATGACATAAGAAGTACATGAGTAACTTTTCAACAAATGATTAACTCTTTCAGTTTCAATTCTTTGTGTTTCAAGTTTCTGTTCTAGCAAAGCACACTTCTCAATGTAATTGTTCACAACTTTCTGCTTTATCATGAAAGCTCCTTGAAGTGTTTTCATGGCTGTTGCTTGTTCTTCACTTGATTGGTTGTACTGATTCATGGCTTTGTTCAGAACATCATAAGACTCCTTCAGCCTATTCATGTTGTTCATCAACTCACTGTTTTTCTTATTTATAATCTCACAGTTTTCACAAACCACCGGAACATTTTTTGCGTTAGCTTCTGCATCAACTTTGAACTTTGGAACCTCCTTTACCTTTTTCTTTATCACTGGAACATTTTCGTCATCACTACTGACTGGTGTTTTGACCTTTTTCTTTTTCTTTTTAGCTTTTTCATCTTCACTATCACTTTCTGCCATCATTTTAAAATAATCTGCCATTCGTTTTGCATAATACTCTCTATCATCATCACTATCTTCTTCAATTCGAGCAACAAAAGCTTTGTGATTTGTAGTTTTGTTTGGATCATAATCATCCCAATTGAAATTTGCCCAGCTAAAGCCTTCTGGAAATTTTTCATCATCTTGATTAATTAGGCATTCTTTGTTGTCAGCTGAGATATATTTGTCCCAACTGAATCCTTTGTTGGCTCTTTATCATCCTGATTCACCATACAAGCTCTCTTTGAAGACTCTTCGATTACTTTTCTACCATGTGCCACTTGTGGTTCTTGTTGTTGTTGAGCAACTTGATGATAAATGGCCTTCCGGTAGTAATCATTGTTGTTGTTGAACGGATTTTGAGCTCCACTTGCTTCGCGGTTTTTGCACTCCCTCTTGAAGTGTCCTTTTTCCCTGCAACGAAAACAAGTGACTTTAGATTTATCAAAACCTAAAATAGAAACATTAGCTTCACGTAAGTCATCTCTTCCTGTGATCTGCTTAAATTTCTCAGCTCGTCTCAACACACTTGCCAAACACCACTTTATGTCCATCAATTCCATCTCTTCAGCATCTATTTGATCGTAATCCTCTTTTGTCAACATTGGATTCCCGATCCGACCCACCACAAAACTTCCACAAGACTCCAACACAGTTCCCAACAAAGACATGTGACTCTTAGCAACTTCTGCTGAATAATCCTCATCATTCTCAAGATTCAAAACAATGTTGCATCGTAGCTTCTTGCCAATTTTGGTTGTTGAAATGTTCGGATCAAATGACGGATATGATGAAAAACTTGTGTTGCTGCTTGATCCTTTTGATGAACTTCCAGATGAACTCTTTGCATTGAAAGCTGTCTCAATCTTTGGTGACATTTTGGTGGTTTTATCACTGACACCACATTTGTAATAAAGTCCGATGTCTTGTTCACCATCAAAATCTTTCATTCTCAAAACCTTTCTCTGTTCCATCTCCTGAGCCTCAATCTTTTCAATGAATTTGCTCAATGTCAGATTGCTAAAACCTTTCTTGTTCCTCAACATCATGAGATATGTACCCCAAGTCTCATATGGTAATGCATCAGCCAATTTTTCGATCAACTCTTCATTATCTTTATCGATGCTCAACCTCTTCATGTTAGCTAGCAAGTTGCAGTATCTTTCAATAATCTGTTTTGTGCTCTCATTTTTCAAACCACGGAATAGATCGAATTCTTTCTTTAAAAGCGACTTTTTGTTCTCGACCATCTCTTGGCTTCCATGAAACTTCGATTTTAAAGGTTTCCAAATCGAATAAGAAGTTCCATTGTGTTGCAAGAAGACCAAGATATCTTCTTTCACAGCTTGTTGTAGTAGACTTAGCATCATTTTCTCATCTTTGTATTTCTTTCGATTTTCAGCACTCAGATCCTTAATAGCAATAATTTCTTCGTCATCATTCATCGGTCTAACGTATTTCGTCTCGACACATTCCCAAGCATCCAAATAATTTGCTTGTACCCAGTTTTCAAAACGTCCTTCCCAACCCTTATACTCCTCGATGTTCATTAGCTTAGGCGGTTTTTGCATCGTCCCCGTTTCATTTTCCAACATCGTGTTCTGTGCGAGAGTAATTGGGGTAACTGGAGTAGCGAATGCATTGTAGAATTCCTCTTCCATGTTTCGGTTTTTCAAAAATTCACAAATACTGTCTTTCAAACGAAATTAAGTTCTCAAATGAAATCACTGTTCAAGCTAAATATCCTGTTCAAACGGAATCAGCCCACTCAAACGAAATCACTGCCTTCAAACGAAATCATCCAATTATTCAAGCGAAATACACAATCCAAGTGGAATTAACAGGTATTTTCAAACAGAATCAGTCTCAAAATGCACTCTCAAGCGAAATCAACAAGAACAACTCAAACGAAATCAGCATGATGTCAGCAATTCGGTCCAAATTTTGTCCAATTAATCAAGTTTTAAGCCGATTTTAGATCTGAAACTCTCAAGGGTTTGTTAAAACACAATTACGCACACATTGTGAGAAAATTATCCAATTTTAACCACTTTTCACGGTTAATTTTGAAAAAGAAGGTGTAGAAATCAGAATTTTCAGCTGAATTGGTAAGAACTCTTCCTCCTGAGCTCTGATAGCACTTGTAGGATCGTTTTCAGACCCAAACGAGTCGATCAGAAGAGTTTTGCTCAATACAAAAGGCGGAAACAGATGTATCGATGTCAATTCAGCAAGAAATACACTTTAAACTGTCGTTATATTTATTTAATGATGTTTTACAGCGAGACGACACTTCGGCAGCACTTCGTTGCACAAACTGGAACTGTTACAAATGAAATCAAGACACAAGTATTTATAGGCCTCTAATTTCGCTTCAACCATCCTCAAGCGATATTAGTTTCAAGCGGAATTACAATGTAATTTCGTTTGAAACTGTCACACACCCTATATTTGACATTTTCTCGTAAATCGTGCCCTGATCTATCTAAATACATACAAGACTCGATACAAGACGAAGTCGACAGACGCATGCACCAACAGAAACCTCAGAATTTTTCGCGAATTTAAATAATCGATGAAAGATTTTTATCGTTAATATAATTCGTTTATAAATATGGTTATGAATTTTTTTGTTTAAATAATTAAATTAATTAATATTAACATTTAAAAGTTTTAGTTACTTTTATAAAAATAATCCAGTTAGACTCGTTAGATTTTAAAGTTAGTTAAGGTGATACTAGTTAACCTAGTTAGTTATGATAAGTTAGTTAGGAAATCTAACCTAAACCAAGTTAATTTAACAATTTAATTTACTCCTTAAAGTTGAGGGTCTACTTGCGTAATTATCAGAAACTTATAACAGGGACTATTTGTGCATTTATTAGAAACAAGTTATTGAATCAAAAAGGAAAAAACGAGTGAACCGGGACTCGAACCCGGGTTCACCCGTTCACCAAACAACACAACAACCAGTCCACCACTGTCTTGATATCAGTTAAAGTATTAACGTTTAAAGATATATAAACTTCGTTACATTTGAATCTCCTTCATCTTTGCCGCCAAACCATAACGTGTACAGCCCATCCTTTCCTTTTTCGTTTGTTCCTGATTTGTCGGAATCGAATACTGATTACACGGTTTCCTTTTCATGCCAATCTTGAACAAATCCACACTCACGTCCTCATTCATCGACGAGCAACGTTCTTACCATTTTCGGTTTTTGGAAACTTCGAAATATACGAAAAAAGAATGTGAAACGTGTATATAAATAGCAAACAACAGTCTCGACACCCTCATCCCCTTTCGACACCATCACTTGATCACAATCTCTTTCTGAACCTCCAAGCATGTCGCCGGAGATCGGAATCGCCGGAGATATGAGAAGACGACACCACGCGTAGTCGGAATGGAAAGAACGTCGCTGGAGAATCAAGGTCTTCACCAGATATCGGAGGCGAGATCGGAGCTCGACTGCAAGTCCACCCGTACCTTCTCCGTTCGCCGCACTCGGAGTCGCAAGGGCGTAGCTTTCAAGGGGTAGGAGGGGCGCCCGACCCCCCCGAACTTTTCGCTCAGTAGTGTTATGTATGTATGTTTCGTGTAGAATTTTTTAGGTACGTATATACGTTTTCGACACCCCGGTTTTATAAAAAAAATACTTATATAGAGTTTTTAGGTTCGGTGACTTCCGACCTCCCAGTGGAAAGTTTCAAGCTTCGCCACTGTTGAGTCAGACGAGGAGTTACGTCGGAACTCGTCTCGTTACGTATTCGGTATACCTTTTTGTTCCTAGCATTTGTTCGTTTTTTTTCTCATATATAAACTAGAAACAATAGCTAGCATCTATGAATCATGAACTAAAAGTTACAAATATATATATATATATATATATATATATATATATATATACATACTAGGTTATTACCCGGATTGCTTCCCGGGCTCGGGAAACTTAGTTATATCAATTATTATTTGTTATTAATACGACCTCATTACATCAAGCATTTCATTGGATTCAACAACAATGTCTTCACATCACCGGATTAGATCATGAACCCATATTAGAGGTCAAACAAAAGCACAACAGGACCACATGAATAACATCATTTCCACTTTTACTTCAACACCCAATCTTTTCGGTCAAATAGATGTTGACCAAAAGTCAAACAGTTGTTGACTAAAAGTGAAACAGATGTTTAACCAGATCCACTGTCTTCTTATATTTTAGCACTATTTTCATCTTCAAAAAACTGTTCAACCTTATAATTACTTTCCATCAACTGTTGACCAAAAGTCAAACAGATGTTAAAACCATTGTTTGACTTATTCAAACATCTTTGAATACTAAATGAGATGTTGACCAAAAGTCAATCAGATGTTGACCAAAAGTCAAGCAGATGTTCACCAAAAGTCAAACAAAGTGACCCATACATGATTTCTTATACATATTTAACATGTCTCATTTGATCAATTTGCAGTTTTAGTTTTGAAATTGTGGACACCAGTCCCAACAAAAGGCGACATGTTTCTTAATATAATCGAAACTGTATGTGTTTCTATTTGCTTGAAATGATTATCAGAGAATAGAACTCGATGTTTTTATTCCTTTAACGGCATAATTAACCAGCTTATCATTGTCAAAGAATAGCGCTTATAAATTTGAACATGATTTTGCTATTAGTTTGTACTATATTTTCAATTAAGGAATCATTTCGAGCGAGTAACCGAGTATATTGTCTTTAGCTTACATCTCCGCATTGTTTTCGTTAGACATGAACCCAATACTTTAGATCTACATATATAGTTTTAGAATCACAACTTCAAAACTAAACAAACAAGTCTACCATCAGTTTCTAAAAGCAAAGAACTACAACCCAAAAACTTGGTTCCATGTATCCTTCTACATTTGCCTTCTTCAATCCCATGAACATTCATCCGAACATAAAAAGATTTTTACCTTTCATAAAGTTAAGTGTAAATGCTTGACCTGGAGCCATGCCTTTATCCTTCACAAACTTTCTCATTCCTTGCAGATAATATCTTGGTTGACCTCGAGACGAACCTATAGCAGCTTGAACATTCCAAACATCACCTGCCACGTCCACAATCTTCAAACCCATCTTACAATTCAGTCCAAGATCTTCAGCCTGTTTTTTAAAAAGGCGCTGTAACAAACAACGAACAATTCAATAAACAAAGAATTAACACATCTTTAAAATATGAGTAAAGTATTATATATTAGTAAACTCATCATCAAAAACTTACAAAATGATCATCCACACGGAAAGAAATAGGTACGATCTGATTATCTTCATTCACAACAACCATACCACCTTCATTGAGATTAACGATATCCTGTACAGCTTTCGTATCTAAACTCAAGACAATCTCTTCTATCACCTTTTCTTTAACAACAGCACAGACCTCCGGTGGAAGCACTAAATCACAGGTAGCATAATTGAAAACCGTGATATGAAAAGTCTGAAGATCTATCATCTCAAAGACAATGAGATGATCGGCAGTTAATGACAACTCATTCTTTATCTCCTTCCATCCGGTAGTTGTGTAAAGTTCATTGTTGATATCTTCCATCCGTACAGACCAGTTCTGGTTTCCAGATCCTTTAATAAGAACCGGATATGAAGGAATTGTGTTTAACATCTTATGATGAATAAAAGAACGATTAATACTCTACAATCAGAATAAAACACACTATATAGTACATTAGTAATAATATATAAGAAAATTAAGTAAATAAATAAAAAACAACAATTAAACAACTGTATCTCCAAAAAAATGACATGATGAATAATCTTCGAAGTTACATACCATATAATCTTCGTTACCAGATGGTTTGCAGTAAAAATCTTCACAATGAGCAAGAGCAATGCCTTGATAAAAATACAATATTCTGAAACTTTCTAATGCTTCTTCATAATGAAATACCAACCATGAATCTGAAGGTATTTTTCAAACTGTCTACCAACTGACACCAACCATTATAGAAATAATATCTGCAATTGCTTAGAGGATAGATCTTGACTTTAAAAACATTTCCAGTTGTGGTCCGGATGTTTGTATTTCTAGTTGGATAATTAAAATGTTGAATCCAGTTTTGATACTGTTTTGGCAAAATCTAAGCATAAATAAAACAAACAATTTTATTGCTAGATATCATACAAAAAAATTATAATTAAGTGTTAAACTAAGATCGGATAAAATTACTAACCAAACATTTCCTTTTACTGTCTTCAAGGTAACACGGAAATCCATAAATCATTCTCACATAAAACTATAATAGTATCAATCATATAGAATCAAAATCAATAACATTAAGAAACAAATGAATACAATCCATTAAGGTATGCAATACGTTTAAATAAAAGATGATACAACTAATATATATCAAAATAACAATAGACAACATCGAAAAGGTGAGAATACATGTAATTTCTTATCATATCGAAATATATATATTTTTTACAGCAAATCATATAATTAAAACTTAAAACCTACTTTTCCGATTAAATATCACAAATAGACATGCAGGATCATCAGCTGAATAAATTGTATAGAAAGACAGGATAGTGACTTGTGTCTATACCAAACAAAAACTTAAAAACAGTATACCAACTACTAATCAAAATAAGTTCAACTTTTCAAATACACCACCGTCGATTACAACTTCTTCATTAAAACAGGAAGAACTATAATCGGCTATGGAATTCAAAACTAAAAGAATAAACATGAAAAAGTACAAAACAAATCAGATTATTTAACAATACCTTTGTTATTATCCAAGATGATATTGATGAAGATCGGAAGAAATCGAAAAAGATGACAGAGTTTCTTGGAGAAAGTGTACAAAGAAAAGTGGAGAGAGAAAGGAACCGAGATTTTGTGAAGATCTTTAAAAAGTTAGAAGGTTTAAAAATATCCCATGTAACCGGGTCGGATCATTCCATTTAGTTTTTCGTCAACATCTGTTTGACTTTTGGTCAACACCAGTTTGAGTTTTGGTCAACATCTCATTTAGTATTCAACAGAAATTTTGAATAACTCAATCAGTGGTTTGAAAATCTGTTTGACTTTTGGTCAACAGTTGGATGGAAACCCATGTTAGATTGAACAGTGTTTTGAACAGATGTTTAGACATCTGTTTAGACTTAAACAAATGTTGGGGCTTAAACAGATGTTTGGCGTTCTATATCAGTTGTTTGGACTTAAACAAATGTTTAACCTTAAACAAATGTTTGGCCATAAACAGATGTTTGGCCATAAACAGATGTTTGGCCTTAAACAAATGTTTGACCTTAAACAGATGTTTGCCATTAAACAGATATTTGGCCTTAAACAAAACATCTGCTTAAGGTCAACATCTGTTTCACTATTCGTCAACATCTGTTTGACTTTTGGTCAACATCTGTTAACATATAAACACTGTTAACATAAATAAAAAAATTAGCTAATAGACGGCACACATTTAGCATCTTAAATCATGAAGACCCTTAACAATTTAACCATATGATTTAATCGTGTGTTTTATCTTAGATGGGACAACTCAAAAAGAAAATTCACTAAAAGGATAATATATTAAACGGGTTAAAAACGCTCAAAGTGTATTTTACTGCATAAATACTGTTACATACAAACACTATCAACATAAACACTGATGCAATATCTGCTGTTGATGCTGAACTGCTATTGTTGTTGGGCAGTGGTTCACCTTTGGTTGTTCAGACCTCTGGCTAGTTCTTGTAGCTTTGCTGAGTCAGGATTTTCTACCAACATCCGCTTGATGGCCAATTTAAAATATTCGGATTCTTGTTGCGCCTGTTCTTCTTCATCCATTTGTTTTTGCCTCTTTGTTTGATACAAAACAACAGCAGATGGAACAGTCGGTTTAGCAGATCTTTTAGTTGGTACGGGCTGTTTGATTGAAACCTCTGATGCTGGATAATCTGGCTTTTTTAGGAACAGAGGGATCTTTCTTTCTTCTTTCTTCCAATTTTTTGTATGTCTCTATCACTTTAATCTCTTTCCACCTTGAGAGTTGATTCCTTGAGCCATAATTTGCAGTTGTAAGCTCTTCCTTCATTCTCTTCAAATTCAAAGAACTTTCGGGTACATTCTTTTTATACTTGGACCAGACTGGTGGGGTTGGTTTTATTGTTGAGTCTTCAAGCATCTTTTGTATTCTTGCAATTTCTTGCTTGAGCTCACTTATGGTTCAATCTTTGAATTGATACTTTTCTGCCTTGTATTTCTTGTTTTGTATGATGAGCTCAATGTAATCATTCCATAGGCTTTCATCATCTCTTTCTGATAACTGCTGACAAAGATCTTTTGAAAACTGCTCTAATGTTCTGACTTGGCTGAGCAGATATTGCAGATATCTCTATATTTCTTGATTAGATTTTCCTTTTGTGTCTCTTTTTGAGATATCCTCTGCTTGTTTAGCTTTCAATTGAAGGTATTCATGAATGTTCTTTGGCAAAGGATACCCTTGAAGAGATGGAAGATTCCTCTTTTCAGGATTATCTTCAGAATAGAAGGATTTGATCTCCTCCCTAACTGCTAGAAGATCCAGAGGAAATTTCACACTCAAAGGAACAAAGTCAGTAGTTTGGGAAGGGGTTAGAATTGAAGCAGTTGAAGTAGGTTTTTGTACAGTTGATAAGATCAAAGGTTGTGAAGATATTGGAAGTGGAGAAGCTACAGTGTCATCTTGAAGTATGACATTTTTTATCCTCCTTCTTTTGATTTTTGGTGTGGTTGGAGGTGTTGAAATTGGAGTTGGATTTGTGGATTGAGTGGTGGTTGGTAAAGTGACAACAGCATTTGTTGTGACAACAACTGTTGAAACCACTGATGTATCAACAGCTGTTGATATAACATGTGTCTCGACATCTGTTGGCTTTGTAGTTTGAGGTGAGGAACTTTTGGGGATTTCAGAAGGCGATGTATCAATCACTGATGTATCAACAGCTGTTGATATAACATGTGTCTCAACATCTGTTGGCTTTGTGGTTAGAGGAGAGGAACTTTTGGGGATTTCAGAAGGTGATGTATCAACAACTGATGTATCAACAGCTGTTGATATAACAGGTGTCTCAACATCTGTTGGCTTTGTAGTTTGAGGTGAGGAACTTTTGGGGATTTCAGAAGGTGATGTATCAACCACTGATGTATCAACAGCTGTTGATATAACAGGTGTCTCAACATCTGTTGGCTTTGTTGTTTGAGGTGAGGAACTTTTGGGGATTTCAGAAGGTGATGTATCAACCACTGATGTATCAACATCTATTGATATAACAGGTGTCTCAACATCTGTTTGCTTTGTACTTTGAGGGGATGAACTTTTGGGAATTTCAGAAGGTGATGTATCAACCACTGATGTATCAGCAGCTGTTGAAGTACCCTGCTCTTCCTTTGCCATCAGAACTTCCTTTTCTTTTTCAAATCTTTTAGAACCCTTTCGTTGCATTTTCTCTTTTCTATTTGCTTTTTGTTTAGCAAAGGCATTGAGAGTCACATCAACCTTCTTTGTACCATCTAGCTTTGGAATTTCTACAACAGGTTTAGCCTTTGGATCAGGTTTCAGATACAAACCATCCTTTCCTTTGTTTCCTTTCTCCCCCTTTTTAGCATCAGCAGGGTTTTCTACATAGGCAATAGTAGGAGGAGAAGTACCAGTGGTTTGAAGTAAATGAGCTTTGATGGCTTTAATGTCAGCTTGAGTATCCTTATACCTTGATTCCATCACATTTTTGAACATTTGTAGCTGAATTTCATGTTGTTGATTAGCATATTTTCTTTGTTGATGAAATAGAGGTTGTAGAAGTAGCCATAGCTCACTTGTTGTGGTAGCAGATGATGAAGCAGTGGATCGAGACTTTGAGGATTATAACAACTGTTGCAGCACATTTTTGATATCTGCCACAGATGTTTCAAGATTGGTAACTCTCTCCGTCAAATATTGATATTTTAAACCATCACCCAATTTAATGGGATCATTTGATTTCCCACCAGCAGTGGTTGTATCAGCAGTTGGAGCAGGAGAAGTCTCCAATGGTTCATCCACTGATGCCCCTTTTTCTTGGTACTGGGGACATCTTTCTTCCGCAGTAGTTACCTTAGTAAGCACACCAGTTGTTAGCTTGAACACACCAGTGGATACCTTGGTTCCCAAGGAAGAAATTGACTTCAAGGGAGTCTGACTTATGAAACTACTTTCCAGATGTAAATCAGTGGATTCAACACATGTAGTAGCTGCTCCACTTGAACTACCACAAAGAGATACATGTAAATCTAGGGGTGTAACCTCCTCAACTGTTGATGGGTTAGCAAAGGTAGAGGCATCAGACTCAGTCACTTGTTGGAGTATATTCTCAGTGATGGGTTGTTGAGAAGAACTGATTACTGTCTGATCCATATCCAATGCTTTAAACAGAGGTAAAATGGTGCGTGGTAATGTGGTTGTAGGGATTGGAGTTGAAAGAGAAATTGCCCCGGGAGCAGGGCTATAGAACATACTCTCAAGTGAGGGTAATGTACCATAGACAGGTGTCCCTGTGCTTACAACCTGTTCCTTTTGTGAGGAAGCAGGAGGAGTTGAGGCATGTTGTGGAGATCTTTCCAACTGTTATGAGGAAGTAGCAACAGTGGATAATGGTGACTTTTGTGTTGTCACAGGAGTTACTTCTGGGATCTCATCTTCCAGAAGGTCCTTTTTTGAGGGTTTGGGGGGCTTTTTGGTTTTTTTCTTGACGGTCTTTTTGGTGATTTTTGGTGGGGGTTGCACAGCAGTGGTTGTGATGCTGTGGTCACCAAGAGCAGTGGGCTCAATAGCAGAAACCTGAGGAGCAGATGTGGACGCATCTAAAGTTTGCTCAGGCTCCTCTGTTTGTGTTTTTAAAGCTTTTGACTCTGACAACCTTGTAAAAGTTTCAGCAGACAAACTATTTATTTCACAAGGAGCACCTTGAAGAAGCACTTGTGCACTGTCATTTGGTACTTTCTGCTATAAATAGTAGCTTAAAAACCTTGGAAACAACAGGAATGGTTTTTTCTTATCTTTTATATTATTGACATTTTAACCAAATAATTGAAAATCTCTTGGGAGTAATTGAAATCTTGTTTAGCCATAATAGCATATCCCAAGTATTGAATTTTCAATGGAATTTCATTGAAAGCTGTTGTTTTGTTTGAAACACACAAGAGTAAAGTATGAAATAAAAATTTCATCGGAGGTGGGAATGCTCCTTTTTGCGTAGTAGCTTTGGGGCATTGCTCTTCATACCCCCTTTCAATCAAATCTCGTTGATACTCTTCTTTAGGGAAAGAGTTTTTACCTGTATGATCGTTCATCTCAAAAACCTCAGATATGGTTTGTGGAGTAATAGCAACCTGAATCCCACCTACTGTTGATGTAATAGCCCAAGGCTTGTTGTCTTGAACTTCTAATTTTTCATTTTTCCAAAAATCTCGTAGGGTTTCTTGGTAAATAGGTGCGTTGCAGGTCAACAAAGTTTTGTACTTTGAGGATGAAAGAGCATCGATGATTAAGTGAAATTTTGTGTTTTTACTTGTTTTCTCAAGTGTACACAGGTAGTTCTGAGGGTTTTTAACAGAAAGAGCCATGGTGATTCGAAGGAATTTGTGAGAGGAAGAAGAAGATGAAGAGTTTGAAGGAATTTGATGGAAACCCTGTTTGGAATTCGAAATGGCAGTTAAAACCCTGTTTGGGGTTTTGATCAGGGTTTTATAAAAGTGAAAAGTGGATGCTGACGTGGCAGTGGTTACAAAGCGTGGACGGCTAAGAACTGTCCACGTAACAACCTCTAATGAAAATGGATGATAGTTGTTTAGGGAAACAACTGATGGTCAATATCAATGGATGTCAACTATAAAAATGTGAGCAGTGGCTGTTTTTTAACTATCAGTGGATAGCCAACAGTGATTGAAACACTGATGTTTGGAGTTAAACAGATGTTTAACCTTAAACAGATGTTTGCCATAAATAGATGTTTGGCCATAAACAGATGTTTGGCCTTAAACAAATGTTTGACCTTAAACAGATGATTGCCCATAAACAGATGTTTGGTCATAAACCAAATATCTGTTTAAGGTCAACATCTGTTTGACTATTAGTGAACATCAGTTTGACTTTTGATGAACATCTGTTTCAGTTTTGGTGAACATCTCATTTAGTATTCAACAGAAATTTGGGGGGGGGGGGGTAGTGCACGGTCCTCCCAACCGCCGGAGTGATCCCACTCCAGGAGCCGCTACCCGACCAAGCTAGCTTCGCGGTGAATTCCCCTTGCCAAATTCTTACCCTGGGCGACATATGCCGCTCCCAAGACTCGAACCCGGTACCTCTGGGAAGAGGTGGGTGTCGGTGGCCAACTGGGCTACCCCAGTTGGTTATTCAACAGAAATTTGAATAACACAATCAGTGGTTTGAACATCTGTTTGACTTTTGATCAACAGTTGGATGGAAACCCAAGTTAGATTAAACAGTATGAATGAATAAACACTAGAGTATCATAAAACTTTGAATGAATATCGTGAAAAGTTAAATGTGATACAACAGTTGAGAGTAGACCTTTGCATTTTAGGCTTATTTCTTATTTTGATTAACTGTTGATGATGTTGAGAGTTTTTATTGACACTAACATTTTAAAATATATTAAGATGGATGTTGAGATTATTAAAATAAACTATTACATAGAAAAATAGAAATTTAATGAAATATTTATAAACTATTATACGCTAGCGTTAACACTTGTTAGGATTTCGTAGACTCTGGCCTTTCTCCATGTGATTTCATGTTCTCTTTTGTTTTTCAGGTCAGTTAGCATGTTGAAGATTTTCTGATCCTGTTTTAGAAGTTGTGTGAGAAACCCTTCTGCATTTTTCTAGAAATCTGATGGAGGAGAGTGGAGGACTTTATCAAGCAATGCTATGCTATTCCAGGTTTTCTTGTAATTAGTGTCATTGATTATATCGACTTTACTGTTTAGTTCTTCGTCTGTTCTTTTTTCTTTGAGTGACCACATCGAGAATTCAGTTTTAACATCGCTGGTGTCTGACCAGTGGTAGAAGCTGAAGTTTGCCATGTAGATTTTTGTTGGATTTTCTGATGTGGAACAATCTTTCATAGACAGTGATTTGCAGGACAATTTGTTGATGTTTTGAATCAAAAGTAATTATCGGTCTTTTATAGAGTTTAAAAACGCGTCTACATGGTAAATGAAGAGGTTAATTGTAATTATGATAATCTGCTTTTGTTCTTTGAACTTCAAAAATTTGTCCCTTGGGTTTCTTGGTATTTAATTTTAAAGTTTTCCCATAAAAGTTGGGGTTTGAAAAGGTTTTTGCATTAAAAGACTGCTGCTTTGAAATATACATTAATATGTTTATATTAG
Source organism: Helianthus tuberosus (assembly GCA_030545235.1). NCBI lineage: Eukaryota > Viridiplantae > Streptophyta > Magnoliopsida > Asterales > Asteraceae > Helianthus > Helianthus tuberosus. The sequence continues at coordinate 58,699,497 of CM060450.1, read as the reverse complement.
ATCTACAAGTTTTGATTGATTAAGTATATAAACTCATGGCCACTTCACCTGTTTTTCATCACTGTAGGTCCCATGGTTCGTACGGATCGTCAAAGAATTGTCAATCCAATCTAGAGTGCGGAATCCTCTAGACTAGAATATCACAGAAACGAGTAGAAAAACAGAATTCCAATTAAACCGATCTTTATTGATTATATATCAAACAGATTACAATCAATCAAGATCTCGAACACACACAAATTCGTCCAAGCCTCTATTGCTCTCACGAATTCCTCTCACAAACTGTTTTGGCTGATTAACCTAAACCCTAAAGCAAAGCCTTGTTTATATAACACAAGGTTGCTATTTGGGCTAGGGTTTCCTACATGGGCAAAGCCCAATTCGTCCCCCCTAGACCCAATCTGGGTTTTGTTTAGCCCAAACTCTATTATTTCACTAATACAAAGCTAAACCCGCTAACCGTTTATCATTTTACTAATTACAAGATATCCAAAGACCAAATCTAAGCTATTGTCACAAATATGCACCAACAAACTCCCCCTTGACTATAGCTTCATAAAATAACTTTGTCTTCAGTCATCTTGCATTCTTCATGTAATCTTGCAATGTCTTTGGTATTTGGATAGCTTCAGCTTTAATAGCTTCTGTCAGCAACAAACTCCCCCTAAGCTGATGCATCCAATCACCAAATCTTCAAAACATTAGCACTTGAGCGAACTCCAGTTCAGCATTTGAATAGCAATCTTCAAACTCTTCAACTTTGTTTGCAATGTAGAAAGGAGGTTCTACCATGCATCCAATCAAACTCTCATCTTCACAACACAGCAACTTCTCAGCAACATACTGCTTCATTTTGTATACTATAAAAAAACATCTCGAGAAACCATAAGAATTTTTCAACAAAGTTAAATAAATTATTATTATTCAATAGATAATTAAACTATATCATAGATTAAGCAATTTCAATTTATCACCAACACGCAAAACTTTTTGTCCAACACACAAGACCCTGTCTGATTTAAAATTTCGAACTCACTTTCTAACACCGTCTCCCCCTATCGGTAACAATTCCTCCAAGAATAACAATTTTCCGTACATTAAGAATTTTAAATAGAAAAAGACACTATTTTTGGATTTTTATATTTTCTGAAAGCAAGTAAATATCAAAAGCAATAAACACTCTGTTTTTGTGAGAATCACCGGTAAGAAGATCATATCAGCAAAATCAAACTGTTTTCACACTATTTGTTAATTCTTCATGTAATTTTTCATGAAAAGCAGTCCAAGACGATTACCAGTATGTTTGTCCACCTAAACAAAATGCATGAACATTTCAAGTACCATTACCGTATGATACGTTAAGGTAATTTTATTACTGATAACTAGTGTGTCCCACTTCAGGATATACCCCCTCGATCAAGGTATGCACAAAGATTCATCGTAGTAGGTGAGTATACTGAATTCCTCCGTTTTGTTTTTCAACGATAGATAATTGGTGATCAGGTCAGTACTTCCGTACAGCAAAGAGACCAAAATATCTAACGAGGGCTAAGACAAATACCATTTTTGGTACGATTTATGCATTTTGCACTTTTTGAATGACTATCTAGGAGAGCTTCTTCATTTATGGGTTTGGCATTTTTAGCTCTTTTAAGATATCCTGGTTGTGCCTAGGTCAGCATGTATCTGGATGCAGCAGAAGGACAACCTTGATATCCCCGGATGAAATAACAGTATAAAGACCCAAAACCTCAGATTTTGGCAATCTATCAACGCAAGATTTAAGGTCATTAAACCATACATCACTGATGTGTTCCCCACTCATACTCAGTTCGTTTGGGTATATATCACATTGGTAAGTTGATTATTTCATGCTTTTGCCTACTGGTACATCATATGATGAAGCTGCTATCACACTTAAGCATTTTAATTCATTTTCAGTGTGACAGTCTAACTTGCTGATGTACTATCACTTCTTCTTTTTCACACAGTGATAACTCATTTTTGATTTTCTATTTTTTTATGTTTTTGATTTTTCAATGTTTTTGTATTTTTGATTTTTAAGAAAACAATAAAATATTTACAAAATTCTTATGAAAAACCAATTATTCAGGATTCCTCATCCCGTTGAGTTCGACTAAATGTTCGAAGCGAGCCCTGTCACACGCTTTAGTATAAAGATCTGCCAGGTTATCCAGTGTGTCGACTCTATGAAGTTCAATTAGTTTCTTTTCAGCACTTTGAACTTCATTTTAAATCATTTAATATTCACATGTCCACCAGCATAATTTTCAAACTCTGTCAACAATCTCACATCCCCCGTCATGTGCCTGGAGTAGCCACTATCAACATACCATAAGTTGATAATCCTCCTTAGCAGCTCCTGCACACACCAACTAAGAAATTAGTTAGATTGGGGGACCCAAGCCTTAATGGTCTTGGGTCGTCCAAATTCACCAACTACTGGAACATCCATCCAATATCCATTACTCCTAACTGGAGTCTTGGATCTCAGACCTGTTGATGGAATTTGATTTTGATCTCCACTAGGTCTATGGTCCTGAGGGTTCCTATATGTGTTTGGACTATTTAACCTTTGAAAATTTTGGTTTTGATACCTTGAGTTTTGATTCCAAGAAACTTGATTGTTATAATTTCTAAAGCCATTATTATAAAAAGTTCGACCACCATTATTTTGGTATCGATTTTGATATTGACCTTGACTTCTGAAATTACTTGAATTATAATTGTTCATTCTTTGTGAACTGCTTCTAGGTCTCTCATATCTGCCTGATGTAGATTCAGGCTGAAATCTTGGTTGATTTCTTTGAAAACGAGAAACTTGTGGAGTTCCTTTGTCAGCCTTATCTACACCAACAGCAACATTCTCTGGTTGCTTAGGAGCAGATTTCTTTGGAGAATTTGCAACTTTCTCCTTGTTATCACCTTTCTTCTCAGGTGATTTCCCTCTCTGTTTCTCACTCACTTGTGCTTCAGTCTTTTTGTTAGGACAACAACTAGCTACATGTCCCTTTGTGTGACACCTGAAGCACGATCTCTTTTTCGAAGACTTCTTAGCTGGAGTCTGTAGGATCGTTTTGCCGACCGAAACGAGTCGATCAGAAGAGTTCTAATCTATTTCAAAGGCGGAAACAATGAAATAGACTTGTAAAACAGCTTGATTCACTTCAAAATGTCTTGTATTATCGAATTAACAAGTTTTCAGATCGGTAGACACATCGGCAGCACTTCGGTACCGGAAATCAGAATGTTTCAAATGATTTCGTATGAACCCTATATATAGGCATGGTGATTTCATTTGAAAGTGGCACTGGCCATTTCAAACGAAATTAGCCATGTTAATTTCGTTTGAAATAGCACATGTCACTTTCAAACGGAATTAACTCTCAAACACCTAAAACCTATTTTCTTGTACAACGTGCCCTGATCTAACGACTCTAGTATAAGACTCGATACAAGACGAAGTCGACAGACGTAATGTACCAACAGACTCCCCCTCGGATGTTGACGAGTCTTCAGTGTCGAGTCTTTACAATCTTCAGTCTTTATCAGTCTTCGGGCTCTTTCAAAGTATCTGACAGTGAAAGTATCCTCAATCTACTCTCTTCTACCTTTTATCTTTTACCAGGATCAATAGCTGGCTCTTGATCAGATTCAGGATCAACCACTGGTTCTATCATCTTCAACTCTACTCCTCCTCGAATGTTGATATACTAACAAACTCCCCCTTGAGTTATGCTGGGATCGCAGTCTGGCTTTCTCAGATTTCAAGATCATGACTTGACTAACATTTCTTTCTACAGGATCAGAACCAATTCCTGGCTCTACTGATTCCTGCACAAATCTCTTCCCAAAAATAAATTTCACAAATTAACAATTTGACAAATTTAAACTTTGTTAACCACTTGATAAAATTGTTATATCAATTATTGATATAACAATTTAAATTTCTAATGATCACTTGTATGAATATCATTTTTCTAAACACACACTCCCAAACCTGTTCATCATGTTTAGCACTCGGAATTTTAAAAATCAGCTTTTCAATATCAGTTGTCTAAAATCTTTTTGTATTTTTCAAAATTTATGCTAAAACACTCCGAAAATCTTTTTGGATTTTTGAAATAAAATAAAATGCAGTAAAGAAATATTTACAAACAATATTTTTGTGAGTTTGTGTAAGAGGATCATATCAGTTTTTTTCGTTTTTTTTTTCTAAACGATTCACTTAGATTGTTAGTATACTGATCCACTTAAATTCTCACACAAAGTTCAACTGTTTCGAGATATGAGATTAATGTTTTAGAGCACTTAAACTTATTCGCATGTCCCACCTTAGAATATACTCCCGTATCCAGATCCCAATATTCAGTCTTACAGGTGAGTATACCACAGATGATATCTGTAAAGGGTTAAATGCGAGGACCGTGAGAGCTCAGGTCAGAACTTCCGTTCAGCAAAGAGATGACAGCTTCGACTTTTGGTGTGTCCCCTTTAGAGGATCTTTTGTTTCAACAGCACATGATTAGCATTTTTCAATGTTTCATCATTTTTGTACTGAGGGTGGTGCTATATTTCAAGCAAGCGTAAAGTATTATACGAGGACTAGGCCATTGCTTCCGCAAAATCAAAAGTCCCGGGATAATACCCCAGATATCACTGAGTATAAAGACCTAGTATCTCACGATATAAGCACGATATAAGCAAGATTTCGGGGGTTACCCATATATCCGAGAGATGTTACCCACGATATAAGCAAGTTTGAAATTTAGGTTTATATCTCGACACAATCTACTAAATGTGCAAAAACCTACTGACACATCATCAGTGAGACCGTTTATCACATTTGACTTTCCATTTCTTTAGCATGCCGTGATCGTCCACTGATGTACTATCATTTCCTCTTTTTCACAACAAAACTCGTTTTTGATTTTATCATATTTTTGACTTTTTTCAAATTTTCTAATGTTTTTGGATTTTCTGAAATTCTTACTCCCCCTAAAATGCAAAAACATTTAAAGAAATTTGAAAACAAATTGTACAAATAAAGTGACTACCGATATCGAATTGCTTCAAATCGCCATCCACTTGGCATAAACAATCAGAACTCCCCCTTACAACAAACTATTTTCTCATTGATTTCAAAACACTTAAGTTTGTTTTAATCAAATGGTTTTTCCGGAAAATAAGTTTTGTTGATTTTATCACTTCGTAAAATCGGGGTTATCATCACTTTGTTTTTATTCCAAATACCACATGTAGAAAATCAAGTACAACTTAATGTCCCTGATTTACCACTTGAAAGTGAAAACCTTCTTCAACCACTTATAGGTTCACTTATCAACCAAAACTACTTGTAAAATTCAAAATATAACAATTTTAAGAACAAATACCACTTGTAAATTTACCAACCAAACTTTTTCAAGAATGATGCCGATTCCTGCTTCACGACTACCAACTTAGAAGTTCCGGCAAGTCCGGATTTTAATTTGAAAATGCATTCACCCAAGCCTGACCAGCCTTAGGTGATTTTGGTACACATCTATCCCACCAACATTTTGATTTGTAAAATTCTATTGCACTTTTCACTTTACCATCAACCATCTTCCCAAAAATATGTTTGACTTTTCCATTGAAAGCTTTTTCAGCATCAAATTCTCCTCTACCAGTGAAGAATTGATCTGAAATTTCAAACCTACCTTTTGATTTCAGATTTTCCTTTGACAATTTCAGAAAATTTTCATCATTCAACTCAGGAACAGAATTCTCAACCTTTTTCTCAACAGATGACTCCTCTGATTTTATGGAATCAGATTCATTGTCAGAACTACTATCAGATTTAACAACCCATTTCTGTTTGTTCAAATCAACTTTTCTTTTGTAAAAACATTGTGAAACATCACCAGTTTCGAAAGTTGAATTTTCAAACATCTTAGATTTCTCAGTTAATTGTTTCTTTTCATCAACAAATTTTTCTTTCAATTTTGAGTTAAAAGAAACTTCCTGTTTTGTGTTGTTGGACTGTTGGCAATTCCAAGCAATGTGTCCAATCTTGTGAGATTTGAAACACGTTCTTCTCTCAACTCTTTGCTCAGTTCTCATCATCATATTCTTTTTCTTCTCAGCAAGAAACTCCTGGTTTGATTGTTTCCAGAATGGTTTCTTCTGTTCTTCTTCTGAACTTCCACCTGCAACAAATTTAGTATTTGGTTTATAATTTTTCTCATTTTTATAATTTTATGAAGAACTAAAACCAAGACCTTTCTTTTTGAAATTACCGTTATGGTTTGGTTTCTTTTGAAAACCAGAACCAGAACTGTAACCCTTTTTCTTTTTGTTCAATCTCTGTTGAACTCTTGAAGTGTACTTTTTAGGTTTTTTCAGAAAGATTTATATCATTTATTTCAGAAATATTAATTTTTGTTAATTTGAAAACCTGTTTGGTCATTTCAGATTTAACACTTTTTATTGGAAATTCCTCATCAGAATATAATTTGTCTGAATCATTCAAAGTATATGCCACTTTGATTAATACGTCATTCAAATTAGATTTTGGCAACAAGAATTCTTTATTGTAAACCCGTTTAACCGGTGAACTCGGACTCTTTTCTGACGAACTCGAACTTTCAGATTTAGACTCCAACTTTGACTCTTCATCCATATCCAACACCTGGTCGACCACTTTCTTTAACAACTCAGACTCATGATCAGTTTCAGACGCTGTGAATGTGACATCAATATTGTCTGGTAATTCATCAATGATTTCAGACTTTAACTTGATGTTGAGCGCATTTTTTAATTGTTCCTCATTTGGCTTTCTGGGAGAATAACTTTCAAAGATCGGGGGCGGACACTTATTATACTTAGCACTTTGTTTCTTACCAGCATCCGTTTCTTCTTTCTTTTGTTCTTTAAAAGCTTCCAGACCTGCAACAGTAGGATAAACTCGATCAATCAAATAATCACAAGTTGTATAATTCAACAACAATCTTTTGATTCTTTCACTTTCTATCTTTTCAAGTTCCAAATTCTGCTTCAATTTTGCACAATCTTCAATGTACTCATTTATGACTTTCTGCTTCGACATTAATGTAGAACTCATTTTTGTCATAGCAACCTCAATTTCTGAATTTGTCTTTTTCTGACCATTTACTGTTCTGTTCAGCACATCGTATGATTCTTTCACATACTTCACATCAGACAATAAATTCTCTTTCAGTTCTTCCAGTTCAAGAATCTTCTTGTCTTTCTCCTCACAATCTTTGCAAGATTCTAAACATTTCTGAGAAGGTTTAATGATCTCAACTATCTTTTCAACTTCAACGACCTTCTCAACTTCAACAATTTTTTCTACCTCCACTATTTTCTCAACTTCGACTATTTTTTCAACTTCAACAATCTTCTCTACCACTTTCTCTACTTCAACAATTTTCTCTATCACTTTTTCAATTTCTGGTTCAACATTTGCTTCTGCAGTTTCCATCTTTGCCTTTTCATTAGCTATTCTTATTGCTTCCAGCTCTCTCTTCAGTTTGGCAACCTTTTTCTCATTCAGCATCTCAACTTTATCTGCAAAAAACAAATTAAAACTATTAGGATCTATACATTTTCTGGTTCGTTTAATGTATTCCTCTTCATCATCAGTATCTACATCACTTCCTAAATCTGGAAAAATCTGTATTCTTTTCGAACTAGATTTGACTTGTTCTTTTTCTCGAATTCTGGCAACAAGTCCTGAACCAGGTGGGATGTATTTGTCCCAACTAAATCCATCTGCAACTTTTTCATCATCTTGATGAATAAGTAAAGCTTTTTTCTTTCCATCTTCCAGAGTATGAGATGATGATGGTTGTTGTTCAATCTGATGAAAAATAGATTTATGATAATAATCATTCTTTTCTGATCCTCTTGTTGCTTCTTGATTTTTACACTCTCGTTTAAAGTGTCCTTTTCCTTTGCAACGAAAACAGGTAACTTTTGACTTGTCAAATCCTAATGGAGAATTAGCCAATCCCCGAAACTCATCTCTTCCTGTGATTTGTTGAAATTTTTCTGCCCTTCTAACAGCACTAGCCATACACCATTTGACATCCATTAACTCAAGTTCCTCTACATCAATTTGGTCATAATCTTCTTTTGTAAGCATCAGATTTCCAATTTTTCCAGCAATCAAACTTTCATATGATTCCAACATAGCAACGAGTGATGCCATGTGTTGCTTAGCTATTTCTGGAGACAAATTTTGACCATTTTGAATGTTCAAAGTAACATTGCACTGCAGATTTGTAGAATTCTGTTGTTGAGGACTTGGTGTTGTATGATTTGGATCAAAGCTTGAATATGAAGACGAATTTCCACCACTCTGAGTCACAGTACTACTTTTCGTTCCAGAACAACTATCAGCACTAAAACCAGTTTGGATCTTTGTACTGGGAGTAACTTCAAATTTGTTTCCTCTGTAGTATAGGTTGACATCTTGTTGAACATTTGGATTCTTCATGATTGCAGTTTTCTGAATATCCAACTCGTGCTCTTCAATCTTCTGAATAAACTGTGCCAGATTCATATTTTCAGATTTTCTCATGTGTTTTATTATCAACAAATAAGTTCCCCATTTCTGTTGTGGTAAAGCATCGGCTAGCTTATCTACCCATTCTTCGTCATCTTTCTTTATGTCCAATCTTCCCATTTCCAACACAAGGTGACAATATCTATCAATTGTCATTTTTTTTTGTTTCATGATCAAAAGCTACAAACATGTCAAATGATTTCTTCAGCAAAGCCTTTTTGTTCTTGATCATATCTGCACTTCCTTTAAACTTCTGAATCAAAGCATTCCAAATTGATCTAGCAGTACCCTCATGTTGAAGTAACACAAAAATATCTTCTTTAATCGCTTGTTGAAGAATACTGATCATCATCTTTTCACTTGTATATTTCAATTTATCATTTTCTGAAAAATCACAAAATGATTTTTCAAGTCCACGTTCATTTTTCGGTTTCTCGTAATCTTTATCTAATGAAGACCATGCGTCAAACTTGTAAGCTTGCACCCAGTTCTCAAATCGATTATGCCATTCTTTAAAATCTTCAATGTACATAAGCTTTGGCGGTTTTTGATGAGTTCCCGTTTCATTCTCACTGTACAATGTTTCAGCAGCTGTCACTGGTGCAACTGGTGTAGCAAACGCATTGTAGAATTCCTCTTCTATGTTTCGGAAAATTTATTTCACAAAAACACAAGTCTCAAACGGAATCACCTCTCAACCGGAATCACCACTCAAACAGAATCACCTCTGATGCGAAATAACCCTTTCAAACGAGATTACAATTTGAAGCGAAATAAGGTGATTTCGTTTGAAATCGAAGGCACTTTTCAAACGGAATTACACACTGAAACGAAATCACTAATTTCGTATGGAACGTTTCAAACGGAATTACACTTTGAAATGAAATCATGTACGTTCAAACGAAATCAGGTGTACTTTTCAAGCGGAAAATCAATTTCAAGCGAAATCAGGTGCTAATCTCGTATGAAATGCTGTTGACGTCATCATATTCGATCTGATTTTCAAACGAAATTACATATGTTACCAGTTTTAGGCTGAATTAAGGTCCAATATTCTCAAGGACTCATTAAAACACTGTTTCGCTTATAATGTGTGAAATTCAGACCATTTTGACCTTAAAAACTTTTGAATTTTGAAAAAGAAGGTGTAGAAATCAGAAATTATGGCTGTTTTGGCAAGAACTCTTCCTCCTGAGCTCTGATACCACTTGTAGGATCATTTTGCCGACCCAAGCGAGTCGATCAGAAGAGTTCTAATCTATTTCAAAGGCAGAAACAATGAAATAGACTTGTAAAACAGCTTGATTCACTTCAAAATGTCTTGTATTATCGAATTAACAAGTTTTCAGATCGGTAGACACATCGGCAGCACTTCGGTACCGGAAATCAGAATGTTTCAAATGATTTCGTATGAACCCTATATATAGGCATGGTGATTTCGTTTGAAAGTGGCACTGGCCATTTCAAACGAAATTAACTCTCAAACACCTAAAACCTATTTTCTTGTACAACGTGCCTTGATCTAACAACTCTAGTATATGACTCGATACAAGACGAAGTCGACAGACGTAATGTACCAACAGAGTCTTTGAGCCAGATTCCTCATCAGATGATGATGATGATGCCTTGTTAGGATTTTCTTCAGTTTGCTTAATTTCAGATTTTTCTTTGTTTTTGTTTTTAGCAAACTCTACATTAGATTCGTTTTTAATAACAGCTGTTTCGTTTTTCATGTCACTTCCTTGAACAAAATTAACCTTTTTTTAACAAAAGTTGGATTGTTATTCTTAGGATGTGAAGTTTTCTTTTTCAAAACAGGTTTGCTGTTATTATCCTTCTTAGGATCATCACTCCCAGACACATTACCTTGACTTGATGTGGAACAACTTGGTGATGTTGACACAAAGTCTATGAGCTCATCTTCATCAGGCAAGAAAGAATAGTCATGACTAACAGGAGGTGGAACTTCATTGGAACCATGGAATCCCACACTGGTTTTGTCATTACTTTTCTTCAAGCCACCCATCATATGTTTCATTACAAAAGTAGAGTCCCTGAATTGACCTAATTTCTTTTCAAGTTCAACAATTTTGAGTTGTGCATCTGACAACTCTTTAGCAAAAAAGTTTGATTCTTTTATGTTAGACATCTCGCTTACCAGACTTTGGTTTTGTGTTGACAACCTGTTAACCTCACCCTGTAATTCATGACATTTTAAACAAACAGATTTAGAACTTACTTCTCCAGTTTGTTTGTCTAGGTTGGCCATGAGAGCCGCAAGCTGAGCTTCCCTTCTTTTATATTTAGCTTCCTTTTCTTCAGCTTCCCTTTCATGATCAGACTTCAGCTTTTCCTCTTCAGCTTCAGTTGTCTGATCAGCCTTATCTCCTTCAGCTTTATTCTCTATCTCCACATCAGCATCCACTTTTGCTTCAGCATCATCAACTGGCGTTATCTCTGCCATGAATGCCTGAGTGACATTCTCATCATCTTCCAAATGAACACTCCAATCATATGAACCTTCTCATGCTGTAGAGATCAAAGCCTTTGAGATAGAATTATTTGATGCATTCCTATTGTTTGAACTCTGACTCGAAGTCTCTCGCTTTTTTTTTTTTTGACATTCCCTAGCGAAATTCCCATAACTTTGACAGTTAAAGCACCTCACTTTTGTCTTGTCGAAACCAACACTCCTCCCTACAAACTTCCTTCCTGTTCTGCTCATGAACCTATTGACTCTTCTGGAAATCATGGCCATCTGCCATTGTAAATCCATCTCTTCTAGATCATCAAGGTCAATCTGATCATAATCTTCATCTAAAGTAGCAGGATCAGATATCTTCCCCTGAATGTAGTTTTCATATGAAGCAACGAATGAGGCAAGTAGAGCAAGATGTTCTTCTGCAGACTTCACACTTATAGGCATCGACTTTGTACTACCACCCTGCTTAGAAGCTGATGTTCTCTTGGCTCCAGTTGATCCTCCTGAAGCAGCAACGAAACACACATCACCATCATCATTTACCGTAACCTGCTCATTTTCACATGATAGAAACGCAGTAGCAGAGTCACTAGAAGCGTTGTGAGACGAAGAAGATGGAAGTCCATTGTAAACTCCCGGATCCTGAACCTGATCATAGCCTGTTTCCTTCTTCTTCATGTTGAGCTCATAAGCTCTTAGCTTACCAACAACCTCTTCAAGATCTTTTGTCTCATAATCTGGTTCCCCTTTGATCATAAGAGTGTAGATATCCCACTTTGCAGGTAGAGCATCAAGCAGCTTGTCATTGATCTCTATGTCAGTATAACTATCTATGTCATAGTTGTCCAATTCTGACATGAGATGATAGTATCTAGTGATGATATCTTCAAGTGACTCATTTCTCATGCACTTGAAGACAACAAACTGCTTCTTCAATAGATCAATTTTGTTCTTCTTAACATCTGCATTTCCCTGATATCGCTTTTCTAATGCATCCCACATATCCTTTGAATTAGTGTACTTCTTAAAGTTATGCTTGATGCCATCAGGTAAGGACATTTTTATTGCAGCCAATGCTCTCTTTTCAGCCTCATACATCTTTTTATCAGCCTCTTGCATGTTCACATAGGCTGTTCTACGTGGTCTGCCCTCAAAATCGTGTGTTGGGTTTGTGTACCCATCTACAATACAGATCCACATGCGTGCGTCCTGATATTCATTGAAGGATTGGAACCTGTCCTTCCATGTTAGATAATTTTCCACCTTCATCATCTTAGGTGGTTTGTTTGTTGTACCAACCTCATGCTCCATCCTCAAAAGTGCATTCAAATTCGTCATGTTCGACATTTTAAAGTAACAGACTGGTAAAACCGTACAAAAAGTGTCTGAAAACTGTGGTTACCAAATTACACCGTTAGAATCGTCTCGAAAAGACGAATCCAATGATATATAATGTCGAAAACCGAATTTGGTGAGCTACGGATCACTTTCTATTTGCAAAACAGTTTGTCAGGTGAGCTACGGATCACTTTCTATTTGCAAAACAGTGAAATTTTATCGACGCTTGCCAACAAAAATTCCACCCCTTTTAATTTCTCTCCTAATTTCGCTGGATAAGCCAATTCAAATTCGCTGCACTAGTTCGCTGTTTAAGTAGGTTAAGTTCACTGGTTAAGAAGGTTAATTTCGCTGCTCAAGTTCGCTGAAAGGGTAATTTTGTTGATTAATTTCGCTATTAAGACGATGGTAAAGTCGCCGAACACCGTGATAATTTCCCTGAGGAAAATTATACGGTTACCAAAGTCGCCTTTGGATTTTAAATTCGGCGGTTATCGAGTTGCTAGGTCACAAATTCGCTGGTTTGTCAATTTCGCTGGTCCAGTAAAATCGAAAACTTAATCTGTTCGAAATTCTGAAGATTTTCCAGATTCTCCTAACACTTTCCTGCAGAATCGAAACAGCAAAATATCAGTAATTTTCGAAAAACAGTGAAGAACAGAACGAAAAAGTGAAGAACACGAAGAAAAATCTTCGAATCTTCAAGCCTTTTCAGCCAAAATTCTTCAACCAATCAACCCGAACTATCTCTAAAACCTGCAAAATAGCAAACTAACAATACAGAAGATCAAAAACAGCCAAAAATTTCGAAAATTTATATCAAACCAACAAAAATTTCGAAACCCTAATTGTCAGGTTTCAAAAAATTTTGAAAATCTTCCTGTTTCTGCCAAGCACAATTCTGAACCAAGCCTCTTCAAGAGCCTATTGCTCTGATACCAATTGTATGTCCCTTGGTTCGTACGGATCGTCACAGAATTGTCAATCCAATCTAGAGTGCGGAATCCTCTAGACCAGAATATCACAAAAACGAGTAGAAAAATAGAATTCCAATTAAACCGATCTTTATTGATTATCTATCACACTGATTACAATCAATCAACATCCCGAACACACACAAATTCGTCCAAGCCTCTATTGCTCTCACGAATTCCTCTCACAAACTGTTTTGGCTGATTAACCTAAACCCTAAAGCAAAGCCTTGTTTATATAACACAAGGTTGCTACTTGGGCTAGGGTTTCCTACATTGGCAAAGCCCAATTCGTCCCCCTAGACCCAATCTGGGTTTTGTTTAGCCCAAACTCTATTATTTAATTAATACAAAGCTAAACCCGCTAACCGTTTATCATTTTACTAATTACAAGATATCCAAAGACCAAATCTAAGCTGTTGTCACAAATATGCACCAACAATCATGATTTCTTACGAAGATATCATACTTTCAGGAAAGTCGAGTAATATAATTTATTGATATGGCGTCATTCACTACAGTAAAATCAGATGATTTAAAGCAGCGTTTTGTCAAGCATATAGAGGAACAAGTGTATGAAGATATGGCTACTATTCAAGAGCTGAAGAGATGTTTTGATGGATTGCAAGTTGGCATGTTCACGAGAGAGCAGGTTTTGAGAAATCTTATGCGAATGCCTTCAACTTCAGTTTGTGAGCTTCGTGTTGTCAGCAATATAGAGTGCGGTGATAGAGACGTGGAGTTCATGGCGATGCTGAAGGACATACATCGAGAGATTCAGCAATCGATGGAGTTGAAGCTGACATTTCTTAATTCTTACGGTTATTGTTAGATTTAAAAGTTTAGTTGTTCAGTATGTTATGTAATAATTGGACTTTTAATGTTATGAATAAATGAATAAATTTTAATCTTATGAATCTATGTTGCGTTTGTAGGAAAAAAAGAGAGAGAATGTCAATTTTAAATTACCATTTTACATATTTTGAATTTCAAAAGTTATTGATATTATCAGTAATTACTGATTTGATTTGAAAGCAATTGTCATCATGACATTTCTAATTTTTATTTTAACTTTAATTAAGAGAAAATAACCGTCAATTAGAATTCCCATTTTGCATGTTTTCAATGTCCAAAGCTCAAGAAATTAGCATTAATTACTGATTTGATATGCAACAAAAGGTCATCAACAGTTATTTTTATTTCTTATTTTAACTTTAATTTTTATCACAAAAACAATATTGGAGGAACTCTTATCTCATTGGAATGTAACGATTAGGTTAAATGGTAATTTCATTATAATTCTAGTTTTCATTTGATAATTTCATTCTATAATTAATTAACCACATCAACAATAAAAATGTGAACAGAGGATGTTTTTACGAAAACCAATGATGGTCAATATCAGTGGTTGTCTACAATAAAAATGTGAGCAGTGACTATTTTTTAACTATCAGTGGATAGCCAACAGTGATTGAAACACTGATGTTTGGTCAGTCAGTGGTCAACATGAAGAATGAAGAAACAGAGGTTGTCTTTCAGCAGTGAATAACATTTAACAATCAGATGTTTGAACCTAAACAGTGGTTGTAATAGACTTTTAAGGATTAATGACAAATATCATTTTTAACTATTTTGAAGATGTTTGAACTTAAACAGATATTTGACCTTCTATATCAGTTGTTTGAAGTTTGATGTGTGTGAGTGTTATATAGTTTTTAATGTATATTTTAAGCCCTTTTTAACACTTTAGTCAAGTTTTAAATTTATAAAACACGATATTTACTAACACTAAACACACATATGGGCAAGTGCACCCATCGTGAGCGTAGTATAGTGTTGGTAAGATACCGAGGTCGTCCAAGGACACAAGAGCTTTTAATACCGGTTTATCCTCAACGTCTAATCAAATCAAAATTTAGAAAAAGGGTTTTAAACATGAAAATAAAACTAACTAAAATTGCTGAAAATAAAAATAAAAATAAAAATAAAACAGATAGACAAGATGAATCACTTGGATCCGACTCGCCTTTAGTGTAACCTTTGATGTTTTCCGCACTTTTTCACTTTTTAAGAGATTATCTTAGTTATAGTACTAGGCCCCTCTTTTGAAGATGACGTTACCCTCAACCCACTAGTTTGAGTCTGCAAGGATACAATCCTAAAGGGTTGGATTATTGGAAGATAATTAATTAAGTTATTAATGCGTAATGTGGTAGGCCCCTCTTTTGAAGGTGATGTTACCCTCGGCTAAGTAGTTTGAGTCAGCAGGGATACAATCCTAAGTAGCCGGGTTAATGTATTAATAGTAGTTTACATATGAGGGGATCAAGGAGTTCGGACCCCCGCCATCCAATACCAGTGGGTATTGAAGGAGGTCCTACTAAACTTGACCCAGGTCCTTGCAGGATCTATACACTGAACAAGGCAAGATGCTTACCAAACCATTCCCTTAACCCCCGACCAGGTAGCCAACATATCTCCATATAGACCGTGGAGATATGAATGGTGTAAATCTTTTATTTTATATAGACAGTAAAATAACGCCAAGACACCACAGACAAATGATAAGGAAGTTTCACCTTCAACATAAGAAACTAGTTATCAAAGTCATTAATACAAAACCAAATAAAAAGTGCGAAAAAATTAAAAAACAAAAGTATTACACTAAATGCTTGTCTTCACCAAGTGATGTAAGAGACTTAGGCAACTTGGCCTTTGATTGTCAAGAACTCTTACTATCAATCTTGGATCTCGAGACTACTACACACACTCTATGGTGGATGATGGATGATGGATGATGGTGGTGGATATGGGTGTTGTGATGGTGGTGGAGTGTGGGTGAAGTGGGAGAGATGTGGTTTGTCAAGGGATGCCTTTGAAATGAACCAAGCACCCCTATTTATAGCCTGCACAGAAGCCCGGACATGGCCCCGTGCCCGCTGGGCACGGCCCCATGTCCACCCATCTTCTCTTTCTTCATTAAATGCAGTTTGTCTGCATTAGTTGACCACGCCCCCGTGTCCGCTGCGCACGGCCCCGTGTGCAGAAGCGTATCTGTACTATCAAGATTTGCCTAGATTCTGTGAATCTTAGCGTTGACCGCGGCCCCGTATCCGCTGGCCACGCCCCCGTGTTGGCAAATAGAAGCTTCTACCGCTTTGTCTTTTCTGCAGACACTTGGGCACACCCCCATGTTCATTGAGCACGGGGCGTGTTCAGCCTTCTGTTGTCTTGTTTTGCTTGGGAAGATGCTGTCGAGGGGTCGGGCATGCCACGTTTATTCCTTTTCTTGTATTATTGTTAGATTTGGCTGCATTTTTGCTTCTTTTGTTCATTTAAGCTCATTTAACCCTGAAAATACAAAAGGAAGACAAAAGCAAACTTTTTCCAACATTAGTACTAAAAAGGGTTAGTTTTATGCCTCATTTGATGTAATTTATATGTTGCATTTTACACACATCAAATACCCCCACACTTGAATGTTTGCTTGTCCTCAAGCAAAACTCCTTATTTTGTAGCTTACACACCCAAATGGAATGGGTAGAAGAGAAGGTTTGGGCTTGTCTAGAGTGTCGGGATTCCAAGGTCTTTATTAGGTTTTATCTTTATGTTATTTACAATCATATTCGTTATTATTTATTTAGAACATTTCATAAGAGAAATTACTTATTTTGGCATAACATGCCTCTTTAAAATTCCATTTATATACAAGTTCACATACCTCACGGGGGATCACTCAACACTCGACCGAAGATGTATTTTTGTGAAACACTCGAGACCGGCATGGAACTTACTTCTACCATATGCTTGCCAAGCAATCAATCCTCCTCCTTTTTAACTATAAACCTTTGTAAATATCAAGAGGACTTTGGGGAAGGGTTAGGCTTGGGTTAAAGGTAGGTGGTTTTGGGTTAGTGGTTAGTGGAAAAGGGCAAAAAGGCGTAAAAAGCATCAGTTTTCGTAAAACATTTTGTTTTTGTGACTTTTTATTTTAATGAAGCATTTTTCAAACAAAGTTTCTTTTGATGAACTTGTTTGTTTATTGCTAAACTTCATTTTCTTTATAAGGATGTCACAATAAAACCGAGTTTCGTACTAAAATAAAGGGTTTAAAATAAAAAAAAAACGGTTTTGGTGGGTAAAGGGTCTTTGTTTTGGGTTTAGAAATGAAAAGGTTTAGGCTCAAAGGGGTTAACTATGGGGATTTTGGGTAGGTGGTAAAAAAAAGAAAAATAATGGTGTTGAACTAAAAAGGGTTAGTCCTAATGCCTCCGTCATTTACTTACTTGGATTTAAGTTGGTAAGGACTGGGAATGTATCATCATGGCAAGTTCTAGAGTCGTAAGAAACCAAGCGGCTATTCACACAAGAAACGAAAAATGAGCATTTAATTTAAAGATGTGTATTTGTATGCTCAATAAATGCTCAAAACTCACTTTTTGTGGGAATGGGTTTTTAATGTGATCAAGTATATATAATCAAATTTTAACTAGATTTGTCATGCCATTTCATAATTTTCTTATGTTGGTTCTTTTTTTTTATCACGACGCTATTGGTTGTAAATTTATAAAAATATAACCTTTTTAGAACTTGTTATTCCCAATTTAAACCAAGACAAGTAAAAAAAATGAAAAGTTTTTGAAAAAAATTGGGGTGATTAGCGGTTCCAATAGAGTTTTGTGTAAGGCTTGTAATTAGGACTTGCAAAATTCAAGGTTTTAGCATCCCCCCCCCCCACACTTAAATTACACATTGTCCTCAATGTGTCCCAAAAATAAGTGTTTAGGTTGATTGAATGTGTAAAAAGGTGTGTTAAACAAAATTTTTCTGTTACTGGGCACCTGGACACGGGTCGTGGTGTCCGGGCCCGGCCCCGTGTTCAAATTGCCAGTAACAGAATTTAACAAAAAGTAACAGAAGGCTGGGCATGAGGGCGTGTTCAGGGAACACGCCCCGTGTCCAGATACTTGAACTGGGCATTTTTCTGCAGACTCTTCAGCACGGGGCCGTGCTGGCGGGACACGGCCCGTGCTGAACTTGCTGTTATGAAGAAAAATTGTTCGGGAGGCTCTGTTTTTGTGCATGGGGCGTTGGTTCAAGTCTCCCTTAGTATCCTTCACCATCCAAGTGTGTTTTATTCCTGAAAATTAAAAACTAAACTAGAAAACATAATGGTTAATCTAAATTAAACTACGGATAGTTCCGCGGAATGACTCCGTGGTGCGCCACGTTTATAAGGGTCCTTGGCTAGACCCAAAGCCAGTCATATGTTACCCAAGTGGGATGGTTTGCATCCCATGTTGCACCGTCGGAGAGCAGCATCCAAGCTTGAGTCTATGACCTTCATGTAATTGACCGGATCGTCATCTTCTACTCTTTTCCCAACACCGAACGTCATCTCCTTGTCCCCGACCCTCAATTTTAGCGTTCCACCATTCATGTCTACCATTGCGTGAGCCGTGGCTAGGAATGGTCTTCCTAATATGAGTGGTACTTTGGTATCTTCCTCCATATCTAATATGACAAAGTCGGCTAGAAAGACAAATTCCCCGACTCTAACCAATAGATTTTCGGCGACACCTTGTGGATATTTAATGGACCTATCAGCGAGTTGTATGCTCATTTTTGTAGGGCTTGTTTTTCCTAGGCCGAGTCGGTCGAACATTGATGCGGGCATGAGGTTAATGCTAGCCCCAAGATCGGCTAGTGCATTACGCATGGGTGATTCTCCGATTGAACAAGGGATGGTAAAGCTTCCGGGATCGATCTTCTTTTGCGGGAGTTTGTTGAGTAGCAAGGTGGAGCATTCTTCACTTAAATTAACTAATTTCAATGATTCAATTTTCCTTTTGTGAGTGAGGAAGTCCCTCATAAATTTTGAATATTTAGGCATTTGAGTTAGGACATCGACAAATGGAATATTAACAAGCAATTATTTTAATAAATTTACGAATTTTGTGAATTGCTCATCGGTCTTTTGGCGAAGTAACCGACCAGGGTATGGTACGAGAGGATTTTTGGTGGGTTCTTGATTTGGTGGAGGAGCCGTCTCTTGTTGGGGCGTTGGCGAAGTTGTGGTTTGGCTAGATCGGCTCTTTTCGGTTGGAGGTATCGGAGCCTCCTCGGGACCTACGGTACGGTTTCTCAATGTGATGAGATGTACTTGCGCCTTTGGGTTGGTTTCGGTATTGCTTGGTAACGCGCATTGAGGTCTCTTGGAGAAATTTTGAGCTAGTTGATTTATTTGTTTTTCAATGTTTCGAATACTAGCTTGTTGATTTCTAAAGTTTGATTCCAATTGTTGAAATCGATACGAGTTTTTCTTTTCGGTGTCGGAGATGAGGCTGGAGATGGTATCCTCAAGCCTCTCTCGTCCCCCTTATTGTTGTTGAGAGAAATTTTGTGACTCGTTTCTTGGTTGTTGAAAGTTTGTTCGTTGGTTTAGATTTTGTTGGTTACTACTATTGCCGGGGTCTCTCCAACCAAGGTTAGGGTGGTTACGCCATCCCTGGTTGTAGGTACCCGTTGGAGGACCTGACGGCCTAGGTCTATTATCAATGTAGTTAACCATTTCTGTTTGATTATCCATTTCTTTCATACAACTCCAATTTTCATGTGGTCCACCACACCCTTCACAAGCCATAACCGAGGCCGTTTTTGCCATTTCTAATTTTTTTATTTTTGAAGAAAGGGCCTCGATTTGGGCTTGCAAAGAGGTGCTTTCATCAACCTTATGGACGCCCGGGGCAATAGATTTTATGCCTCGGGGAGTGTGCCACTGAAAATTGGTTTGAGCAATTTTCTCAATTTGATTATAAATTTCATTTGGGCGACGATTACCTAAAAGTCCCCCGGAGCTAGAATCAAGTATTTGTCTTGTGTGTGGCAACAACCCGTTGTAGAAAGTGGATACTTGTTGCCACACCGCAAGACCATGATGGGGACACTTTCTTAGTAGCTCCTTGAACCTTTCCCAAGTTTCATATAAGGATTCCCCGTCCTCTTGTGAGTATGTATTAATTTCAGTCATTAATTTAGCCGTTTTAGCGGGAGGGAAATACTTATACAGAAATTTTTGGGCTAGTTCATCCTAGGTGTTTACCGAACCAACTGGGAGGGTATTAAGCCAAGCCTTAGCTCGGTCTTTTAGCGAAAATGGAAACATTCGGAGGCGGATGGTGTCGTTTGATGCTCCATTGATCCGAAAAGTATCACATATTTCCAAGAAGTTGGTAATATGTAAATGTGGATCTTCGTCTGCAAGCCCATGGAAGGTTGCGGAATTTTGGAGCATTTGTATCAAATGCGGCCGAAGTTCGAAGTTGTTGGCTTCGACATTCGGTGCATTGATAGCGGCACCAAGATTGCCTACGGTGGGCCGTAGGTAATACATGAGGGTACGTTGATCCGCCATTGGAAGTAGGTCCCCCGAAACTTTCTCTTGGTTTTTAGCTTTAAGTCTTTTTCTTAGAAAGCGTTCGGGTTCGTCTAGAGGTTCTTTTATGTCTCTACTGGAACTGGAGCTCATGCACTGCATAGGAAGTTCATATGTGGTACCTGGGTTCCAAGTCCTGCAACAGAAACAAAAAGAACGTTGGTTAGAAGCTTCACCACGGCCCCGTGCTCAGACGAACACGGCCCGTGGTCGGAGATACAGTAATTGTTTCTCGGATCCCTGTTACTAGGGAGCTCGACACGGCCCCGTGTTGCACTGACACGGCCCCGTGTTCAGCTCTCTGTAACTCGGAAAATAAAAACTGCTAGTAATAACGCTGCAGAAGCTGAAAAATCTAAAAAAAAATCCTAAAAAAAACCAAAAAATAAGAAAAAAAAAACGATTAGGCCGTTGATTCCTAACTTTCTTAAAATCCTTGTGTCCCCGACAACGGCGCCAAAAACTTGATGCGTGTGAGTGTTATATAGCTTTTAATGTATATTTTAAGCCCTTCTTAACACTTTAGTCAAGTTTTAAATTTATAAAACACGATATTTACTAACACTAAACACACATATGGGCAAGTGCACCCATCGTGAGCGTAGTATAGTGTTGGTAAGATACCGAGGTCATCCAAGGACACAAGAGCTTTTAATACCGGTTTATCCTCAACGTCTAATCAAATCAAAATTTAGAAAAAGGGTTTTAAACATGAAAATAAAACTAACTAAAAATGTTGAAAACAAAAATAAAAATAAAACAGATAGACAAGATGAATCACTTGGATCCGACTCGCCTTTAGTGTAACCTTTGATGTTTTCCGCACTTTTGCACCTTTTAAGAGATTATCTTAGTTATAGTAGTAGGCCCCTCTTTTGAAGGTGACGTTACCCTCAACCCAGTAGTTTGAGTTAGCAAGGATACAATCCTAAAGGGTTGGATTATTGGAAGATAATTAATTAAGTTATTAATGCGTAATGTGGTAGGCCCCTCTTTTGAAGGTGACGTTACCCTCGGCTAAGTAGTTTGAGTCAGCAGGGATACAATCCTAAGTAGCCGGGTTAATGTATTAATAGTAGTTTACATATGAGGGGAT
The DNA here is from genome assembly GCA_030545235.1 of Helianthus tuberosus. Classification (NCBI taxonomy): domain Eukaryota; kingdom Viridiplantae; phylum Streptophyta; class Magnoliopsida; order Asterales; family Asteraceae; genus Helianthus; species Helianthus tuberosus. Next base: position 58,677,585 of record CM060450.1, on the reverse strand, counting down.
CAAGGAGTTTGGAACCCCGCCATCCAATACCAGTGGGTATTGTAGGAGGTCCTACTAAACTTGACCCAGGTCCTTGCAGGATCTATACACTGAACAAGGCAAGACGCTTACCAAACCAGTCCCTTAACCCCCGACCAGGTAGCCAACATATCTCCATATAGACCATGGAGATATAAATGATGTAAATCTTTTATTTTATATAGACAGTAAAATAACGCCAAGACACCACGGACAAATGATAGGGAAGTTTCACCTTCAATATAAGAAACTAGTTATTAAAGTCATTAATACAAACCAAATAAAAAGTGCGAAAAGATTAAAAAACAAAAGTATTACACTAAATGCTTGTCTTCACCAAGTGATGTAAGAGATTTAGGCAAACATGGCCTTTGATTGTCAAGAACTCTTACTATCAATCTTGGATCCCGAGACTACTACACACACTCTATGATGGATGATGGTGGTGGATGTGGGTGTTGTGATGGTGGTGGAGTGTGGGTGAAGTGGGAGAGAGGTGGTTTGTCAAGGGATGCCTTTGAAATGAACCAAGCACCCCTATTTATAGCCTGCACAGAAGCCCGGACACGGCCCCATGCCCACTGGGCACGGCCCCATGTCCACCCATCTTCTCTTTCTTCATTAAATGCAGTTTGTCTGCATTAGTTGACCACGCCCCCGTGTCCGCTGGGCACGGCCCCGTGTGCAGAAGCGTATCTGTACTATCAAGATTTTCCTAGATTCTGCGAATCTTAGCGTTAACCACGGCCCCGTGTCCGCTGGCCACGCCCCCGTGTTGGGAAATAGAAGCTTCTACAGCTTTGTCTTTTCTGCAGACACTTGGGCACGCCCCCGTGTTCATTGAGCACGGGGCATGTTCAGCCTTCAGTTGTCTTGTTTTTTTATTGGGAAGATGCTGTCGAGGGGTCGGGCATGCCACGTTTATTCCTTTTCTTGTATTATTGTTAGATTTGGCTGCATTTTTGCTTCTTTTGTTCATTTAAGCTCATTTAACCCTGAGAATACAAAAGGAAGACAAAAGCACACTTTTTCCAACATTAGTACTAAAAAAGGGTTAGTTTTATGCCTCATTTGATGTAATTTATATGTTGCATTTTACACACATAAAAGTTAAACAGATATTTGACCTTAAACAGATGTTTGGACATAAACAGATTATTGTTCTTAAACAAATGTTTGACCTTAAAAGGAAGTTTGCCCATAAACATCTTTTTGCAAAAAAAGACCAATTTCAAGAATACTATACCCAAACAATCAAAATGAGGAGCTTAATAATCATCCAAGTGTACTTCATTTTTATTTAGTAGTATAAAGATCAAACCACTGTTCTATTTATAGTACAGATCAAACCATTGAGGTGATGTGATAAATATTGTTACATATAAACACCTCAGTGATATGACATCTAACAATCTAACAGAGTATAAACACTGATGTGATAAATACTGTTACATATAAAAACCGTTAGCATAAACAAACATAGAATATCTGCTGTTGATGCTGAACCACTGTTGTTGTTGGGCAGTGGTTCGTCTTTGGGTTTGTATAGGGTTTGTCTAGAGAGATAAAGTCTAGCGAACCACTGCTACACTAAACACTGTTACATAAGAAACATTGATACATAAATACTAAAGTTGAATCCGCTGTAGATGCTGAACCACTGCTGCTACTGAGCAGTGGTTTTCCTTTGGTTGATTAGGCTCTAGGTACATAAGTGCTTGTCTTTAACAGGGCTTTGTCTTCAACAGTGGATAGGCCTCATCAGTCTTTAAGTCCAACAGTCTTTATAAGGAGCAGTGGTTAGTTATAACAGTCCTTAAGCATGATCAGCTGTTATAACCACTCCATAACCCTTTAAGAGGAAGGAAGTATCGGTCTATTTAACTGAGAGGAATGATTGCAGTACATACCTGTTGAAAAACAGAATCGATAAATTTAGGAAAAATGAGGTTGAAAGATGATAAGCCAACAGAGGACGATCTCATTCTATAGGTTCGATAAATTCAGGGGTATTCTCAAACAATGCTTCCTAGATGCTTTCAAAGAAGCTGCACTTTGGACATTTGTTGGTCTTCAAACATCTATTAACTATTATCTATTATATATAATAAATGAAAGTTGATTGCTCCACGTGGCCCAAAGTGGATCAATCAACTTTCCTTTATTATATATAATAGATAATAGATAATAGATGTTTGAAGACCGACAAATGTCCAAAGTGCTGCTTGTTTGGAAGCATCTAGGAAACATTATTTGAGAATACACCTGAATTTATCGAACCTGTATAATGATATCGTCCACTGTTGGCTTATCATCTTTCAACCTCATTTTCCCTAAATTTATCGATTCTATTTTTCAACAGGAATGTAATGCATTATTACCTTATTTAAGATACCTTCAACTGCATCTTCTGATAAATCAACATTCATTTCACTCAAAAGATACCTTCAACTGCATCTTCAATCATGAACTATTTAAAGAAATGGATGGTCACATCCAAAAATACCCAAAATAAAACTAATTCAACCATCCAAGCGTAAGATACTTGCCGTATTAGAATGGCTATATAATAACTTATTTCAACAGGGATGAAATCATGAACTATTAGAATGGCCATTTTTACCTTATTTCACAAATTTCATAATATGAAAATAAGTAAAACATAAAAAAAATGAAACCAAACACCTGATATTTGTCGTCCGAATCTTTGAGTTGGTCCTCATAGTCCTACAACCTTTCGAAGTCGTTGGAGTCCGTCGGTGATGTCAGCAGCCTAATTAACAAACAACAATAGCAAGTCACAAAAAAATCGACCTCAAAATCATATAGAAGCCCAAAAATAAAACAAACCCTAACCTAAAAATCAAGATGGAAAAATGAAAAAATATATTTATAACTAACCGTAAACCTCAAATCCATTACAGCATAACCATTCAATCGACCTCAAAATCATATAAAAGTCTAAAAATAAAATGAAAATTAGATAAGTGAACATCAAAATTGAACAACAAACCTGACCAAAAATTAACCAAGAGAACTGCAGGCCGCAGAGCCGACAACCTCCGATCATCTCCGTCATTAAGTTACCAGTGGAACCCTAGCCAAAGCACAACAATAAGTAAAGACGCTTGAAGATTGAATGAGTGAACAATGAAAACAAAGATTGACACTTATAGAACGGAAGTTATTGATAATCTAACCTTGATTCGGAGCATTGATCTGAACATCGATTGGAATAGAGCAGAGCAGAGGGAGAGAGAAAGTGGGGAAGCCCTAAATGAGTAAATGAGGGATGAGATAGATAAATGAGGGCAGTGGTACTGTTGGGCGAGAAAAGGAGAAAAACGATGCCCTCATCTACTGACACGTGGCCCAAATAACTTTCATTTATTATATATAATAGATATACAAACAGTGCGTATGGTCTTTTTAGAAAGAAGATGACAATTTCTATAATTACTTAAAAGAATTATAAAATCAGAACCCTCCAAATCGAATGTTCTGGACGAGTGGTTGTTGGAGGTCGCGGGTTCGAACCCGGCTTCCTGGTTTGTCGCTGCACTTATTATTTTTTCTTAAACAGTTATATGAAGCAATTGAAGAACTGCATAACTATAGTTTCTTTCTTTTAAATTATTTTCTTGAAAGACAATACCCTTTAGTTTATATAAAATCAATATACATATACTGTTATACTTTTTAAGAGTTAGATTAAAAGAAAATTTTTAACTCATTATATACTTTTACGATTCAAAATAAACCCCAGTTAATTTGTATTAAATAACTTAAATATTAAAGTCTAAATTGCGATTTTTAAATAATTAATGATATATTTAATGTAAACAATAAAACTTAGGAATTCTATTTAACTATTAAATGTTAACAAGCCCGTCACGTGTTATTCTTTGTATCTAGGATGATAATAGCTTTGTTCATTCCTTTGGATATTCCAAATCTTTACTCGTGCGATATTTCAAAGAATTCTCATGCGCAACCAATATGAGTATACTTGATCCCATTTTTATTTTATCACTTTTGGGTGCAACATTTATTATATACAAAAACATGTAACGCTTGAAATGTGTTATATGCACACTCTATCCATATTTAAACATGAAACAATTTGATGCTTGTTAATCTCGTATACTATGTAAACTTTTCATGTCTATATGCTCATTAACCTAGCTAAACTTATTAAACTTCTAAGACTTCTGAGACTTCTGAGACTTTCTTATACGTATTAAACTCTTATGCTATAGGAGTACGCACCGCCCTTGAGTCTTGGGGTGTTTGTGTTAGAAACTTGGGTTTGACATATAGTGACACCGTTTCAGCATATTAGTAACTTGTATTATGTTGTTCATGTTGGATATGAGTACTTAAACTTTTTATTCTACTTTATGCTATGTATCAAACTTGTATACTCGCCAACATTTTGTTGATGTTATTTTAATACATGTTGCAGGTTGATAGACGAAGTGATGAACAAATCAAGTTAGGATGGACTTAGAAACTCATTTGAATAATAAACATTATCATGCTATGTTGCTACAATTTGTCTTTATTTGAAACAATGTATTTGTTCTAGTCATTTATGAAATTTGATTTAAATTATATTGTCACAATAGTGTTATGATGCTTTTGAGCGATTTGTTCGTCTCATCCCGATGTTTCCGCCATCGGTTGGGGTGTGACAGATTTGTATCAGAGCCATAACTATAGGGAATTAGGAAAATTGCTATACTTTTACCTAGTCTATAGTAGGAATACTCTAATACCAGATTGGTATCAGAGCCATAACTATAGGGAATTAGGAAAAGTAGAAATGCTTTTGCCTAGTCTATAGTTTAGGAGCTTTATCCTTATGTGTTGTTTAAAACTACTTCCCTTCTATCTTATTTGTTTCTCTCTATTCTCTTTGGTCTTTTAACATACATGCCATTCTTAAGGCTAACACAATACACACTTGGAGGCTTTGAAGACACTCTTATAACACAATCGAAACGATTCACCAAAATAGGGGTGATTCCCACATTCGGTGATGACTTTCACTCAGCTATACTTTGTATTTTGCATGAAATATACCCTCAAGTTAGGAGTGATATCCAAATCTTAAAGGAAATTTCCATTTCATATTCTAGTGGACCTTTATCTTTTGATAAGTACCAACCACACTAGGGTACGATGTTATCAAGTTAGAGATGAAACTTGCATCTTGTTAACTAGTCCCACTCTTCGATTTTCAATCTCGCCAAAGTTTTGATTTTCCCAATCGATTAAGGACGTGTAGTAACTGGAAGGACAAATACCGTTAGTCGCTTCTCAATGAGAGTATTTATCTATTAGGCCAAAGCACATTTCCTTAATTCGAAAAGGACTTCGATTTACTTTGGAATAGTCTTATGTTACGTTCCGTGACAATCCACGTTTTTATGTTAACTCTCTTTTATGTTATCTCAATTTTAATGTGTTTTATATTTGAACGTTACTTTCATTTCAAGCTTGGAGACATGTTACACACTATCTTCGCAATCTAAAACAAATATTGATCTCTTCTCGCAAACAAACTAAATTTACGATGCTTTCATTATCTATGTTACACTACATGAAATTCATGATTATGCTATGTGAAACTAGTTGAACCTTTTATATGCTATGTGAAACTAATTGAATCTTTTGTATGCTATGTGAAACTATATGCTATGTGACGCATTCATGAAAACAATTTCCTTAAACAAAACATTATGATGAAAGTCTCATCTATTCCTTGTTTCAAATCTTTAGATATCTTCTCGTCAACTTTCCAACTACTTTTACTTACGCATTCTCAACATACTTCCCATTTCAAAATTTCAATTTTAGCCAAACATTTTAGCAAGGATGTTATATTTTCAAAAGTCTTCCTCTTAGATATCGAGGACGAAATCTCCTAAAGTAGGGGAGACTGTAACATCCGCAAAAATGGGTTCCCAAAATCTGACCCGTTTTGAAAATCCGAATCCTAGTCTTTGAAACCTCAGAATTTTTCGCGAATTTAAATAACTGAAGAAAGATTTTTATCGTTAATATAATTCGTTTATAAATATGGTTATGAATTTATTTGTTTAAATAATAAAATTAATTAATATTACCATTTAAAAGTTTTAGTTACTTTTATAAAAATAATCCAGTTAGACTCGTTAGATTTTAAAGTTAGTTAAGGTGATACAAGTTAACCTAGTTAGTTATGATAAGTTAGTTAGGAAATCTAAACTAAACCAAGTTAATTTAACAATTTAATTTACTCCTTAAAGTTGAGGGTCTACTTGTGTAATTATCAGAAACTTATAATAGGGACTATTTGTGCATTTATTAGAAACAAGATATTGAATCAAAAGAGAAAAAACGAGTGAACCGGGACTCGAACCCGGGTTCACCCGTTCACCAAACAACACAACAACCAGTCCACCACTGTCTTGATATCAGTTAAGGTATTAACGTTTAAAGATTTATAAACTTCGTTACATTTGAATCTCCTTCATCTTTGCCGCCAAACCATAACTTGTACAGCCCATCCTTTCCTTTTTCGTTTGTTCCTGATTTGTCGGAATCGAATACTGATTACACGGTTTCCTTTTCATGCCAATCTTGAACAAATCCACACTCACGTCCTCATTCATCAACGAGCAACGTTCTTACCATTTTCGGTTTTTGGAAACTTCGAAATATATGAAAAAAGAATGTGAAACGTGTATATAAATAACATACAGCAGTCTCGACACCCTCATCCCCTTTCGACACCATCACTTGATCACAATCTCTTTCTGAACCTCCAAGCATGTCGCCGGAGATATGAGAAGACGACACCACGCGTAGTCGGAATGGAAAGAATGTCAATGAGCGTACGACATGATTACCCATTGAAAGAAATGTTCCTACAATAAGCAAGGTAGAACGCTTCGAAACGGTTCGAGCACTTCATGCATGTCGAATGGAGGAAACCTAATCGATATCATCTTATATCTTTAAGATTAAAAGCCACATTGATCGCTTCGAAAGTCTCAATATGGGTAAAAGGGCTTTATGCATTCTAATGATCAATGAGGGTGGCAACAATAGAGGGCATCACCCCGACACCAAAGCAAATGTTACAAATGGAAACGAGAACATCAAGGGAAAGGAAAAGAAAGGCTAAAGCGGAACCACCGAAACCAAAAGAAGGCAAAGGTTGCCACGAACGATCCATACTTTCAGTGTGGTGAGATAGGACATTGGAAAAGGAATTGTCCAACCTATCTCAAGGAGTTGAAAAACAAGAAGGATGTAGGGCAAACCTTAGATACAATCTTTATGATACATATTGACCTTAATGTTATTTCTTCTAACACATGGGTATTAGATACCGTATGTGGAACTCATATTTGCAATTTGTTGCAAGAGTTCAAAAGAAATTAGCATTACAAAAGGGAGACATTAGTCTCTTCATGGGCAATGGAGCGAAAGTTCAAGTTGAAGCCCGAGGAGACTGTGTTTTGAAACTACCAAGTGGCTTGGAAATCTGTGTAGGATCATTTTCAGACCTAAACGAGTCGATCAGAAGAGTTTTTCTCAATACGAGAGGCGGAAACAAACGTATCGAGATAATTCAGCTAGCAATTCACTTTAAACTGCCTTTTGATTGATAACAGATCGATTACAATGCTGTAGACACTTCGGCAGAGCTTCGCTACCGGAATCAGAATCGTTACAAATGAATAGGCACAACAGGTATTTATAGGTGAGGTGATTTCGCTTGAAATGGTTCAAGCGAAATCTAATTTCGCACGGAATTAACCAAACGAAATCAGCAACTGATTTCAAGCGGAATTACTCACATGATTTCGCATGAAATGACCCCTGTGTCATTTCAAGAGAAATACCTATAAACACACAATTCTCGTTTTTCATGCCCTGATCTATCTATTACAATACAAGACTCGATACAAGACGAAGTCGACAGACGTATGCACCAACAGACTCCCCCTCGAATGTTGACGAGTCTTCAGTGTCGAGTCTTCAATCTCCTGTCTTTATCTGTCTTCTCGAACTCTTCCAAAATATCTAACAATGTAAAGCATCCTTAATTTCTATCCTCTTCTTATATCTATGATCTTGACCTGGCTCTTATCTTTCTCTAATTCTCTTGATCAGATCTGATGATTTCTTAAGTTCATTAGCATCAGCAACTTCAGACTCCCCCTTTCAATATTCTGGGATTGCAGTCTGGAATTCTTGTTCTAAGATCGTGCCCTGGCTCACATCTTTCTCTAATTCTCTTGATCATATGATCTTCAGAAATCAGAACCTGACTAACCTGCATATTCTCTACATCACAATAAATTTCACAAATTTAACATTTGACAATTTTATTCTCTGATTACCACTTGTATACACAAATCAATAAATGATTTTACAATGTTAATCACTGATGAACCACTTGTAAAAATAACATTTTCATTTTCAAATACTTTTTCATCTCAAATTTCTTAAACAAATTCTCCCAAACCTTTTGTTCATCATGTTTAGCACTTGGAATTTTGAAAATCAGCTTTCCAACATCAGTTGTCGAAAATCTTTTTGTATTTTTTCAAAATTTTATACTAAAACAAACTAAAATCTTTTTGGATTTTTGAACTTGAAAGAAAATGTAGAAAAGAAATATTTACAAACAGTCTTTTTGTGAGTTTGTGTAAGAGGATCATATCAGTTTTTGAGACAAATCACCAACACCGTTAAGCTTTATACATTTTCAGTTTTAAACGATTCACTTAGATTGTCAGTATACTGATCCACTTAAATTCTCACACAAAGTTCAACTGTTTCGAGATACGAGATTAGTGTTTTAGAGACTTAAACTTATTTGCGTGTCCCACCTCAGAATATACTCCCGTATCCAGATCCCAATATTCAGTCTTACAAGTGAGTATACCACAGATGATATCTGTAAAAGGTTAAATGTGAGGGCCGTGAGAGCTCAGGCTATTGCTTTCGCAAAATCAGAGAGATGACGGCTTTGACTTTTGGTGTGTTCCCTTTAGAGAATCTTTTCTTCAACAGCACATGATTAGCATTTTACAATGTTTCATCATTTTTTGTACTGAGGGCGATGCTATATTTCAAGCAAGCAGAAAGTATTATACGGGGACTAGGCCATTGCTTCCGCAAAATCAGAAGTCTCGGGATAATACCTCAGATATCACTGAGTATAAAGACCTAGTATTTCAGAAAAAGGGACCTTTCAAACAAGATTTCGGGGGTTACCCATATATCCGAGAGATGTTCCCCACGATATAAGTAAGTTTGAAATTTAGGTTTATATCTCGACACAATTTACTAAATGAGTAAAAACCTACTGGCACATCATCAGTGAGATCGTTTATCACATTTTAACTTTCCAATTATTTAGCGTGCTGTGATAGTCCACTGATGTACTATCATTTCCTCTTTTCACAACAAAACTCATTTTTGTTTTTATCATGTTTTTGGCTTTTTCAAAATTTCAAATGTTTTTGGATTTTCTGAAAATTCCTTCTCCCCCTAAAATGCAAAATCATTTAAAGAAATTTGAAAACAAATTGTACAAGAAACGTGACAACTGATATCGAATCACTTCAAATCGCCATCCACTTGGCATAAACAATCAGAACTCCCCCTAACAACAAACTATTTTCCCATTGTGATTTCAAAACGCATAAGTTTGTTTTAATCAAATGGTTTTTCCGGAAAATTAGTTTTGTTGATTTAATAAACCATTTGTAGGTTAGGGGATCAATTCATCACTTTGTTCTTTTAACCACTTGAAAAAAATATAACAGTTTTAAATTCAACCAACCATTACCATTTGTAGAAAATCAAGTACAACTTAATGTCCCTGATTTACCACTTGTAAATCGAAATATCACCAATGTGACATTCTCAAGAAAGATGCCGATTCCTGCTCCACACTTACCAACCTGGGAGCTCCGGCAAGTCATACTTTTCATATATCATAATATGTTCCATCCCAGTCACAAACCTGGAATGAAACATCTTTACCTGGTTTCTTTGTTTTCTTCTCATAAAACTCCTTCACCCCTTTGACTTTCCTGTCAATCATTTTACCAAAAATATGTTGTACTTTGGAGTTAAAAGCTTTTTCAATATCAAATTCTTTCTTTTCAGAGAAAAATTGATTTGAAATCTCAATTTTACCAACTTTTTGTTTAAAATTCTCAGCCGTCAATGGTGGAAAATTGACATCATCCATTGGCGGTACTGATTTCTCAACTTGTGATTCAACATGTGGCTCCTCTGACTTTGTGGAATCAGATTCATCACCTGAAAATAGCTCCTCTGATTTTGACGAATCAGAATCATTGCCTGAACTATCATCAAATTTCTTAACAACCCACTTTTGGTTGTCAAGATTTGCTTTCCTTTTGTAAAAACCTCTTGAACATTCACCAACTTCAAATTTCGAGTTTTTGAAAACTGTAAAAGGTTTGATTGGTGGTTTATTTTCAACCATCTTTTCCTTGAGTTTAACAGAAACTCCCTGTTTAGTTTGATTGACTTTGAACAATTCATAGCAATATGACCAACTGTTTTGCATTGAAAACAGGTTCTCGTCTCCTTCCTTTGAGCAACTTCATTCTTCATTTCTTCTTGCTTCTTTGCAAGGAATTATTTGTTTGATTGATTCCTGAACAACTGCTCCTTTTCTTCTTCAGTTGATGTTCCTGAAACAAAAACAGTTTTTGGTTTATAAGTTTTCTCATTTTTATGATTTTTTGGTGGAACAAAACCAAGTCCTTTTCTTTTGAAATTACCATTATGGTTTGGTTGTAGGATCGGTTTGTGACCCAAACGAGTCGTTCAGAAGAGATTTTATCAGTTTTAGATGCGGAAAATAAGAAACTGACTGCGAAACAGCTTGCAAATCACTTTAAACGTCTTGTGTATTGAAATAACAACAATTACAATCACAAGGAATACCGGCAGCACCTCGGTATCAATCCCTAGACTCTGGTCTGTGTTCCCTTCAAATGAACATACAAGACACATATATATAGTGAAGCTAGTTCGCTTGAAACTAACATACAAGTTCAAGCGACCACAAGTTCAAGCTGTCACACTAGTTCAAGCTGTCACACTAGTTCAAGCTATCAGAACACTTAACAATTCTAAATTCTTGTTTCATGTGTATGATGACTTTTGTTTTGTCTTCATGTGATGTGCATCATATTTCGTGAGATGTGGCACAAGATGATGTCATATGTATGATATCATCATTAATAATGATGACATCATGCTTGATCCGAACCGCAACGTATCCGAGACTCGATATAAGACGAAGTCGACAGATGTATGCACCAACAGACTCCCCCTCAGATGTTGACGAGTCTTAAGTGTCGAGTCTTCAACGTCTTCAGTCTTTATCAATCTGAATGCTCTCTGAAATATCTCACAGTGTAAGCATCCTCAAACTTTATCTCCTTCTCTCTTCAGCATCAACAGACTCCCCACGAACAATATCTACTCGGATGTCTTCAGACTCTCCCTTTCGATATACTGGGATCGCAATCTGGCTTGTTGAAATCACAAAATCCTCAGGTATCAGAACCTGGTTCTCTATCTCTTAGAAACCTGCACATCTTCTATCTCACAATAAATTTTCTGATGATAACTCGTAAAAACAATCTCACCATCTACTGAACCACTTGCAGGAGTTATACAATCAAAGAATGATTTTTCAATGTTAATCATTTAATGAACCACTTGAAGATATATCGTTTTTCTTATCAAAACAACACACTCTCCCAAACCATCTGTTCATCATGTTTAGCACTTGGAATTTTGAAAATTAGCTCTCCAACACCAGTTGTCGAAAATCTTTTTGTATTTTTCAAAATTTATGCTAAAACACACTAAAAATCTTTTTGGAATTTTTGAATAGAAAGTAAATGCAGTAAAGAAATATTTACAGACAATATTTTTGTGAGTTTGTGCAAGAGGATCATATCAGTTTTTGAGACAAATCACTAACACCATTAAGTTTGATTTCATTTTAGGTTCTAAACGATTCACATTGATTGACGATATTGTTGTCCACTTAAACTCAATCTAAAAACTTTCGAAATGCTTACCGATACGTTAAGGTATATTAATTTGCACTAAATTCTTATGGACCCCACGATCTTAGCATATCCCCTCATCATGCAATACACTGACTCAAGTAATGCCTTTAAACTTTTATCAACTGTGATTTGTGCGAAAACAAAGCAGAATGTTTAAACAATAACAATCAGGTCGATACTTCCGTATACGCAGAGAAAGTCCAATGTTTAAACAAAATAAGAAAAATAAAACAAGTTGAAGTTGTTTAGGCTTTAACCACCAGGTCGATACTCCCGTATACGCAGAGGAGGTCCAAAGCTTAAACGAAACACCAAAGAAAAAATAAAGCAGAACGTTTAGGCAACAACATCCAGGTCGATACTCACGTATACGCAGAGGATGTCCGATGCTTAAACAAAATAAAGAAATAAAACAAGTTTAAGTCTTTGCAAAATGAAATACACAATCACAGTGACTTTTCAGCAAAGTTGTGAAAGTTCACAAACTTAACCAGTTTTATGTCTTTCGAGAATCAGCGATTACTGAGTAGGCACACAATCAAGAAGGACAAAACTAAGTACTATGCTTTCGACCATGTTTCCCACTTAGAACTAGACTTTTTCATTTAAGTTTGTATCGTTATCGCAAATCTACTAATCTAGCTGAGCCTATCGTCACATCTTTAGTGAGATCGTTTATCACATTTTAACTTTCCATTTCTTTAGCATGTTGTGACAGTCTACTGATGTACTATCATTTCCTCTTTTATGCAACAAAAACTCATTTTTCATTTTATCATGTTTTTGGCTTTTTTAAATTTTCTAATGTTTTTGGATTTTCTGAAATTATACTCCCCCTAAAATACAAATACATCTAAAGAAAAAATTGAAACCAAACTGTACAGGAACATGACAACTGATATCGAATTGCCTCAAATCTCCATCCACTTGGCATAAACAATCAGAACTCCCCCTCACGACAAACTATTTTCCCATTGATTTCAAAACACTTAAGTTTGTTTTAATCAAATGGTTTTTTCGGAAAATTAGTTTTGTTGATTTTACCATTTGTAGGTTAGGGGTTTGGTTCATCACATTGTTTTTTAACCACTTGTAGGAAATCAGATACAACTTAATGTCCCTGATTTATCACTTGTAAGATCAATCCAATCAAGCATTTTCAACCATACATCATCTGTTGGTTGAATTCTCAAGGTGCCGATTCCTACTCCACACTTACCAACCTGGGAGTTCCGGCAATTCACACTTATACGAAAACAATTTTCATACACAATGAAAGATGCCGATTCATGGCGATTACCAACTTGGGAGCTCCGGCAAGTCAGGTTTTTACTTTTTGAAAAATATATCCACCCAAGCCTGACCTTCCTTGGGTGTAACAACCTCTTCTTCATCTTTACTTTCAACAGACTTGTAAACATTCATTTTGGAAGCATAGAATTCTTTAACTCCTTTGACCTTACCATCGACCATTTTTCCAAAAATGTGTTTCACATTTCTGTTGAAAGCCTTATCAACATCAAATTTCTTCTTGTCAAAATAAAATTGATTTGAAATTTCAACATTTCCAACTTTCTTCTTAAAATTTTCAGCCCGCAAAGGTGGAAAATTCACATCATCCACATTCGGAACTGATTTCTCAACCTTTTCTTTAACACGTGGCTCCTCTGATTTTATGGAATCAGATTCATCACCAGAACTGTTTCCTAAACCCTTAACCACCATATTTGGTTTTTCAGATTTTCTTTTCGTTTTACCACATTCTTTGAACATTCTCCAACCTCAAAAGTGGAGTTTTCAAAGCCTGTAATTTTTCTGGTTGTAAGTTCAGTTTTCTCAACAACTTTTTCTTTCAATTTACCAGAGACTTCCTATTTTGGTTTGAATGTTTTCGGACAATTCCTAGCAATATGACCAGCAGTTTTGCACTGAAAACAGGTTCTTGTCTCAGTCTTCTTCTGAATAACACTTTTCTTCATCTCATCTTGCTTCTTTGCAAGGAATTCTTGATTTGTCTGCTTTCTGAATGCTTGCTCTTTCTCATCATCTAAATATTTTCCTGAAATAAACACAGTTTTTGGTTTAGAAAATTTTTCATTTTTATAATTTTTCGGTTGATTAAATCCTAATCCTTTCTTTTTGAAATTACAGTTATGGTTTGGTTTTTTATGAATACCAGAACCAGAACTATAACCCTTTTTCTTGTTTAATCTTTGTTGCACTCTTGAGGTGTAAGGTCTTGGATTTTCAGAAAGATTAATATCTTTTATTTCAGAAATGTTGATTTCTGTTAGTTTGAAAACCTTTTTAATCATTTCAGTTTTAACACCTCTTATTGGAAAAATCTCACCAGAATATAATTTGTCAGAATCTTTCAAAGTATATGCTACTTTGACCAGTTCGTCATTCAAATTAGATTTTGATAGCAAAAATTTCTTATCATAAACCCGTTTGTCCTTTTTGATTATTGACTTTGACTTGTTGAACCTAGATTTTGACTCGGATTTGGACTCCGGTTTTGACTCCTCTATGTCATCTTTGTCTAACACCTGATCGACCACACTTTTTATCAACTTGGACTCATGATCAGTATCGAACGATGTGAACGTAACATCAATATTTTCTGGCAAATTATCCGACGACACAGACTCCCACTGTAAGTTAGTTACTGTAACACATGTGCCTCCACGGCCATCAAAAAAATACCAAACCAATGAAATATTGTATTTCATACTTGGGATTTGTAAAAATATGTGTATCATTTGCACATATCAATTTCTGTTCAATTTCAAACTCTAAATCGCTTTCTGGAAGGTTATACGCGCACTGATACGTAAATATAACCAGTTTAATGCAACGAACACTCCGGAATAGTGATATAGGCTTAACATACCTTAAATAACCTTTACATAACTTAGAAATAAGTTTAGAAGGCTTTGGTATGGCAAAATCAAGTTAAATCGCTTACAGGGACTAAAGTTGACAAACTGTGAAAGTATGCCAATTTGAACTGTAACAGACATTCCGGAAGATGACCATAAGTTAAACATACCATAAATATCCTTTACATAGCTTAGAAATAGGCTTTGAGGTGTTCGGTGTGCTAAAATAAACTTTTGGGTCAATCAGGGACTAAAAGTGTCAAAAAGTGCACAAGTTTGCATTTTCGCGCATAACTTACGTTCTGAATACATCCGGACTTCCAAAAATTTATGTAAGCACTAAAATATTTTATTTTAGTGTTCGGAATAAGAAAAATCCATTCGTCGCGTCATTTGGATCGTTTTACGCGCTTATGCGCATTCCGTCGTAATTAAGCGAACATCGCGTTCCTACGGCCAAACGAACCGACATCCGAGATATTTTTGAACATGTTTTAAGTTCTCTATACTTTAACTTCATTTTAGAGCTTTGAAATGGGGTTAACGGGCCTTAAACGTGTCGAAAATGGGCTGATTGCAATACAGGGACCAAAAGTGTAATTCTGCCAAACTAGGGCCTAGCGGTGCGCTACACTTTTAGCGTAGCGGTGCGCTAGGGGTCTGCAGACCAGATGCAGTGTATTTCACAGCCTGTTTGCACATGTTTTAACCACAACCACATAATCATAATTGTCTAGTCATCTGATAAGGATGGATTTCCAGCCACCATAAGGTTCCGACAAGTGTACGGGTTGGATTCATGGCACGTTTTCCATGAAACGATCCTAACGGTTCGGGTATTCCTATAAATACCCAACCCACTTAACCTTATTTCTCACAAGAATTCTGATTTGAGAGCTCTAAGTTGAAACCATTGTTTCATACCTGAGTTCTTGGATCGGGATTAGCATTCGGGGACCCTTCGTAAGTATTCTTTCGTTCTTTTCCTTATTTTACTGCTTTTCGAGTCAGAAAGTCAAACTTTGTTTGACTTTCAGCGTTGACCAGTAATGGTCAATGCGAAGTTCGTTTGAACTTCGCAACGTGAGTGTAATCACGTTGGTTATAGTCCCTTGGGACTATGCCTACTGATTACCACGTTGTCTAGGGTCGTAGGGTAAGCGATCTAATAAATCGCTTATACCTTCGAACCCGACCCAGTTTGGTCGATCATTAGGATCCGACCAAATACATTAGGTGACCATAGTATATAGGGAATAACCTTCCGAGGTTATACCTTATGGTCACGTCGTTTAAGTAGTTGTATGATAGGTAGTTTATATGCCTTAGGTAAATTACCAGAATACCCTTTTCATGTATAATTGGTAATTAAGCATATGTAACCTAAACTTTTGTCACATAACTGATTATGTAACATGTTTAGGCATATAACACTTGTCATAGGGCTAGTTAGGCGGTCCGAACGCGTTTCACGCGAACGACGCGTTAATGTAGCATAAGCTACCTAAACGGGTCGTAATGGGTCGTAAACAATTATGTTAGGTTTCATTTAGTATGTGGGCTTTGTTAAACCAAATGACACGAGTCTCTACACTCGTTTGGTTTACGAACCCGCATTCTATCCGATCTTCCGATCTAGGTCCGGTTAATTAACATAGTTACCTATATTAGGTGCCGTTTGATATTCGTGATCTCTAGCATTGCTTGGTGGTTATCCTAGGACTTCTGAGCAATCTCAAGTGAGTACATAGACCCCTCTTTTACTGTTTTCCAAACTGTTTTGGGGTGAAACACATGTGCCTACTTGTTACTTTCGTGCTTTCCTGTTTTTACATCATATACTTGCTATGCTCATTAGTACACTATTAGTACATGATTTCATTACATTTTCTACTTTGTATGATGACTTTGCATACTTAGTACATTGTTTTACATGACTTTTCTACTTTGTATGATGACTTCGCATACTTAGTACATCATTTTACATTGCATCTCTGTTGCATATGTTCCAGTAACATATGGACACATTGTTTTACAGCTCTACCTTGTATGTTTACACTAGCATACTAGGTACATTATCTTCATCACATGCTTACATTTTGGTATGACATTTGGTTTGTTTAAATGATACAATGTACATTCATTAACACCGATCATGCCGCTCGGTAGTAGGTAGTGGTACCATAGGACTTGACAAATCCCGTTCCGGACATCCCAGGGAAAGGGGATGAAAGGAATGACCGAATCCGAATACATATTCTCTTGATAACTCACTTTTACATAGTTATCCGTCTGTCTCAAGGCTTGGATGTATGAATTTTCACAATACCGCATAAATGTTCATATTCAGTATAGCATGCATATATCTTACAAAACATAACTTTGATTTAAACCAAGTTTTACTTCAATACTTTGTTTTGTACATTTTTACTTATGGTTTAAGTAGTCTTAATTTTACTTATCATACATATCATTTTGGTTATACATTACTTGACTACTTTTGGATTATAAACATTTGACATGGTTTATACAAGGACTTTTGACTATTGGTTTAAACATAGACTTATTACATTGTTGGTTTGGTTTGATTAAGTGATTAAGTAACGATGCATGTGTAATATGATACAAGCATGGTGGATACGCCGTTGGTACTTCCTATATATAAGTGCTTGTATGGTATTACATATCGTAGCGTTATTTGAATCATTTCAGTTTGATACATATAACATTTTATACAAATAACATACCTTTCACAATACATTGTTTTACAAACAACTTAACTTTTACAAACTCATTTTACATGGTTACTCATTTAACCATGCATTATTTTCTTATTTATACATATCATCTGAACTTATTGTTTTTCAAATGATTTACAAAACAAAGCAAATTACAAGGTTCATGACTAAACATTTTCTCAAACATAAGTCATGAAACCTATTTTCACAAAACCTATGTATCTCACAGGCATTTTTATGCTGACGTACCTATTTTCACATGTGTTTTTCAGGAGCTGTTGCATAAGATGATCAAGATACACATAGGCAGACTTGGGCTTTAGTGACAATAAAAGATGCAAGACTAGTTAATTATGTTGTATTTCTTTGTTTGTTAAGACATTGTAACACTTTTAATCAATAAAACAAAACTTCAATTGCCATGGATTTGAAACAATTAATTCTGTTACAACACTCCCCGACATTTCCGCCACGTTTGTATGTTCTACGTGGTCGGGGTGTGACAGAAAAGATGGTATCAGAGCCAATGGTTATAGGGAATTAGGTTATTAGTAATGCTTTGACCTAGTCTATAACCTTTCTAGGACCCTAACGCGAGTTTACTTGCGTTTAGTTATAAAACAATACCGTCACCTATCCTTAGGCGACGACCACAACAAGAACATAAATTTCAAAACCGCTTTGAAAACTAATCATCTGTTCTAGGATGATTGATTACTAGGTTTTGAACCCTCTATGGTAAGGTTTTGAACTCTCTAGTATATGGTTTTGAACCCCTTTGAGTTTTCAAAATCTCGACAAGGTTTTGGGTTTTAAATAATGTGAACACGTGCAAACTGGAAGGGTGAATGCCTGTATTCTGGGTTTTCTGTCTAGGCAAGCACTTCGTATACATCTCATCAGACGCGAGACCAGTTGTGCTTACCTGGGAATTCTTGGGATGAGTGTTCACTTATAGGCGAGCATGTCTTCGCGATACATTATTTTTGACCCATTTACTTTGATTTGTCACCATCTCATTTGTTTGCCTTAGGTAACAAACAAATGATCACAATTTTCATTCGTTACCATTCGGTATTGATTTTCCAATAACCTTTCACTCGTTTCTTCCTCTGTCTTTCATTTTCTTCAAGAATGTCTCTTCATCACGATGACGCCCAGATATCCAAGCAGACTGAAAAATTCGCTCAGCGAATAGGCGAAGTAGTCCTGAAGACTGTTGAATTAGCTACTGCCATGTATCGTCTCCAGGATGAAGCCACTCAAGAGTCACCAAGACAGGCAGGACCTAGTCAGGTGACAGCACCACCAGCCAAGAAACCAATTGAGGAATCAAAGACCATGGATGAACGATCCCCTAAGAAGTCAAAGAAGCGAAAGGCTTCTCAGAACTTCGCCATGGTCGCTCACAATGGTAAAGCTGTCCCCAACCAACCAGCTCAACCCCCTGCTAGGAAGCCATACAATGGAACTGCACCCTTGTGCAACCAATGTAGCCTTCATCATCAGGCTAGTGTGAAGTGCCGCAAATGTCATATTTGTGGACTTATAGGTCATACAGCAAGGGTTTGCCCAACTGCAGCTGTACCAAATCAAGCTGGCGACACTCCTGCTCAAGCTCGTTTCTCACGAGGGTCTTGCTACAACTGTGGCGAGATGGGCCATTTCCAAAGAGATTGCCCAAAGCTTGCTAATGCAAATTTGACCCACGGATGAGCAGTTGGCTGAGTAGAAGATGTTGCTGTCTTATGCTTTTGTTTCTCCTATTTCTTGTAATGTGAAACAATCTGTTTTGTTTATAAATAAAAGTTGTTGTTCACAATTCTGATATACAAGTATAGTTACATGTGTGTATGATTTTCCTATGATACCTGCATTAAGGAACTATGTTCCTTACAAACTACTCTTGTGATTCTCCCTTTCAAGAGATCGCTCATAATTTCCTTCAAAAATTTTAAGTACTCGTTTCATTCTAAGAAACAAAGTACAGAAAATAAAGTGACATTATGAGTGATCATGCTTCTGCACATTTGTACCTTTGAAATCCTTGGTTAAATAACTAAGGGTATTTTCAAATCTCATACCCATTACGTTTTTATTTTTCAACATACACAGTACAAGTATTTCAACACAATTTTCATGATCTCAAAACATTTCATATAGTTTGAAAACAATTTTTCTAGATACACTGTCTATGTTATTTCAAAAACATTGGCCATGTTATCAAAACCAACCTTTCAAATTTCAAAATATTTCATATAGTCTGAAGACAATATTAACACAATACATTTTCTTATCAAGTGCATGATTTCGAAAAGCATCATTCATATTTTCAAAAACCTTATACAAAATTTCAAAATTTATCTCGCATGATTTTAAAACATTTTTATAAATATACTTACCTAGTACACCTACTTTATGATTCCAAAAGTATTATATATAAGGTTTCAAAAACGGTAAACACATTTTTTTCTTAAAAGAACCCCATGCATAGTTTTCCATATATATTTTCCTCGTACATTTACTTAACCTTCAAATTCTGCTTCATATGTCGCCTTGACATATCTAGCATCTCAACTTCATAAGCATTTTACTTCATGTTTTGACTTAAGCACATCCCGTGCAAAATTTCAAAACATCTTCAACTTCTAAAATCCATATGGGATCTTTTTATCTTCACAATTAGATCCTTGTGGATGATTATCATTCAAATCAGAGTCCTTAATTGGATTCCTTATATACCTAAATTCGAACATTTCGGTTCCTTAAAAAAATCGAAATCGAATTTTTCTTTTAGAAATCTTTCTATCTTTATAGATAGATTCTTGTAAATGTTTAAAGTGCCAAATGAAATCCACGAGATGGATTCCTATTGTGCTTTAAATACATGTGCTCTGTTAGCAGAACAAATTTCTAGTTAAACAATTTTGTGGTTATGTGACTATGTGTTAATTCATCTTATGTTTTCTTTTATGCATTTTTGTGTTTTTAATACTCTGGATATTCGTTATCCAAATCCTCGCAGAATCTTTCATATCTTCATATGAGGGATTCGTAGCAGGATATTCAAAAGGTACTACCTTCAATCCTCAATGGGCTTCTATGTAATAGTTAAGACCCTTGGATTATATAAGTACCGCTCCATGTTTCATAAGAGATCCTTTTAGTGGTCTAGTCTAAAAGATTGATTCACAATTTGGTTAAAGAACGACATCTAGTGATGTAGATGGACAGACTCCTTGATAGTCTATTTAGATTATTTATTGATTTAATTAAAAGGACTCTATGGCGGTCTAGTCAAGCTCATCACCGGTTTGTTCATTTGGTTTTTCCCTACACATTATAAAATAGACTGTGTGAACTGTGCAAGGAATTGTCTGATTATGGACGCGTACATAATTATGAAATTTAGTGCACAGAAACCTAGTAAGGTTTATTATGTGTAAGAACCGACAGTGACAACAATAACAAAATGATAACGATGTAATGGAGGCATGGTGGACGCACCAATGACGCTTCATATACTTGTATATAAGTGTCCCTCTTACATTGCAAACATAATGTTATAAAGGTTACTAGAAGTTCAAGAACCCTAACCAATGTTGTTCGATCTTTTCAACTTCATGTTTTAAACTCTCACAAGTTTCCTCTAAATAAATTTCGGGACGAAATTTCCTAAAGTAGGGGAGACTGTAACACCTGTGCCTCCACGGCCATCAAACAAATACCAAACCAATGAAATATTGTATTTCATACTTGGGATTTGTAAAAATATGTGTATCATTTGCACATATCAATTTCTGTTCAATTTCAAACTCTAAATCGCTTTCTGGAAGGTTATACGCGCACTGATGCGTAAATATAACCAGTTTAATGCAACGAACACTCCGGAATAGTGATACAGGCTTAACATACCTTAAATAACCTTTACATAACTTAGAAATAAGTTTAGAAGGCTTTGGTATGGCAAAATCAAGTTAAATCGCTTACAGGGACTAAAGTTGACAAACTGTGAAAGTATGCCAATTTGAACTGTAACAGACATTCCGGAACATGACCATAAGTTAAACATACCATAAATATCCTTTACATAGCTTAGAAATAGGCTTTGAGGTGTTCGGTGTGCTAAAATCAACTTTTGGGTCATTCAGGGACTAAAAGTGTCAAAAAGTGCACAAGTTTGCATTTTCGCGCATAACTTACGTTCTGAATACATCCGGACTTCCAAAAATTTATGTAAGCACTAAAATATTTTATTTTAGTGTTCGGCATAAGAAAAATCCATTCGTCGCGTCATTTGGATCGTTTTACGCGCTTATGCGCATTCCGTCGTAATTAAGCGAACATCGCGTTCGTACGGCCAAACGAACCGACATCCGAGATATTTTTGAACATGTTTTAAGTTCCCTATACTTTAACTTCATTTTAGAGCTTTGAAATGGGGTTAACGGGCCTTAAACGTGTCGAAAATGGGCTGATTGCAATACAGGGACCAAAAGTGTAATTCTGCCAAACTAGGGCCTAGCGGTGCGCTACACTTTTAGCGTAGCGGTGCGCTAGGGGTCTGCAGACCAGATGCAGTGTATTTCACAGCCTGTTTGCACATGTTTTAACCACAACCACATAATCATAATTGTCTAGTCATCTGATAAGGATGGATTTCCAGCCACCATAAGGTTCCGACAAGTGTACGGGTTGGATTCATGGCACGTTTTCCATGAAACGATCCTAACGGTTCGGGTATTCCTATAAATACCCAACCCACTTAACCTTATTTCTCACAAGAATTCTGATTTGAGAGCTCTAAGTTGAAACCATTGTTTCATACCTGAGTTCTTGGATCGGGATTAGCATTCGGGGACCCTTCGTAAGTATTCTTTCGTTCTTTTCCTTATTTTACTGCTTTTCGAGTCTGAAAGTCAAACTTTGTTTGACTTTCAGCGTTGACCAGTAATGGTCAATGCGAAGTTCGTTTGAACTTCGCAACGTGAGTGTAATCACGTTGGTTATAGTCCCTTGGGACTATGCCTACTGATTACCACGTTGTCTAGGGTCGTAGGGTAAGCGATCTAATAAATCGCTTATACCTTCGAACCCGACCCAGTTTGGTCGATCATTAGGATCCGACCAAATACATTAGGTGACCATAGTATATAGGGAATAACCTTCCGAGGTTATACCTTATGGTCACGTCGTTTAAGTAGTTGTATGATAGGTAGTTTATATGCCTTAGGTAAATTACCAGAATACCCTTTTCATGTATAATTGGTAATTAAGCATATGTAACCTAAACTTTTGTCACATAACTGATTATGTAACATGTTTAGGCATATAACACTTGTCATAGGGCTAGTTAGGCGGTCCGAACGCGTTTCACGCGAACGACGCGTTAATGTAGCATAAGCTACCTAAACGGGTCGTAATGGGTCGTAAACAATTATGTTAGGTTTCATTTAGTATGTGGGCTTTGTTAAACCAAATGACACGAGTCTCTACACTCGTTTGGTTTACGAACCCGCATTCTATCCGATCTTCCGATCTAGGTCCGGTTAATTAACATAGTTACCTATATTAGGTGCCGTTTGATATTCGTGATCTCTAGCATTGCTTGGTGGTTATCCTAGGACTTCTGAGCAATCTCAAGTGAGTACATAGACCCCTCTTTTACTGTTTTCCAAACTGTTTTGGGGTGAAACACATGTGCCTACTTGTTACTTTCGTGCTTTCCTGTTTTTACATCATATACTTGCTATGCTCATTAGTACACTATTAGTACATGATTTCATTACATTTTCTACTTTGTATGATGACTTTGCATACTTAGTACATTGTTTTACATGACTTTTCTACTTTGTATGATGACTTCGCATACTTAGTACATCATTTTACATTGCATCTCTGTTGCATATGTTCCAGTAACATATGGACACATTGTTTTACAGCTCTACCTTGTATGTTTACACTAGCATACTAGGTACATTATCTTCATCACATGCTTACATTTTGGTATGACATTTGGTTTGTTTAAATGATACAATGTACATTCATTAACACCGATCATGCCGCTCGGTAGTAGGTAGTGGTACCATAGGACTTGACAAATCCCGTTCCGGACATCCCAGGGAAAGGGGATGAAAGGAATGACCGAATCCGAATACATATTCTCTTGATAACTCACTTTTACATAGTTATCCGTCTGTCTCAAGGCTTGGATGTATGAATTTTCACAATACCGCATAAATGTTCATATTCAGTATAGCATGCATATATCTTACAAAACATAACTTTGATTTAAACCAAGTTTTACTTCAATACTTTGTTTTGTACATTTTTACTTATGGTTTAAGTAGTCTTAATTTTACTTATCATACATATCATTTTGGTTATACATTACTTGACTACTTTTGGATTATAAACATTTGACATGGTTTATACAAGGACTTTTGACTATTGGTTTAAACATAGACTTATTACATTGTTGGTTTGGTTTGATTAAGTGATTAAGTAACGATGCATGTGTAATATGATACAAGCATGGTGGATACGCCGTTGGTACTTCCTATATATAAGTGCTTGTATGGTATTACATATCGTAGCGTTATTTGAATCATTTCAGTTTGATACATATAACATTTTATACAAATAACATACCTTTCACAATACATTGTTTTACAAACAACTTAACTTTTACAAACTCATTTTACATGGTTACTCATTTAACCATGCATTATTTTCTTATTTATACATATCATCTGAACTTATTGTTTTTCAAATGATTTACAAAACAAAGCAAATTACAAGGTTCATGACTAAACATTTTCTCAAACATAAGTCATGAAACCTATTTTCACAAAACCTATGTATCTCACAGGCATTTTTATGCTGACGTACCTATTTTCACATGTGTTTTTCAGGAGCTGTTGCATAAGATGATCAAGATACACATAGGCAGACTTGGGCTTTAGTGACAATAAAAGATGCAAGACTAGTTAATTATGTTGTATTTCTTTGTTTGTTAAGACATTGTAACACTTTTAATCAATAAAACAAAACTTCAATTGCCATGGATTTGAAACAATTAATTCTGTTACAACACTCCCCGACATTTCCGCCACGTTTGTATGTTCTACGTGGTCGGGGTGTGACAGAAAAGATGGTATCAGAGCCAATGGTTATAGGGAATTAGGTTATTAGTAATGCTTTGACCTAGTCTATAACCTTTCTAGGACCCTAACGCGAGTTTACTTGCGTTTAGTTATAAAACAATACCGTCACCTATCCTTAGGCGACGACCACAACAAGAACATAAATTTCAAAACCGCTTTGAAAACTAATCATCTGTTCTAGGATGATTGATTACTAGGTTTTGAACCCTCTATGGTAAGGTTTTGAACTCTCTAGTATATGGTTTTGAACCCCTTTGAGTTTTCAAAATCTCGACAAGGTTTTGGGTTTTAAATAATGTGAACACGTGCAAACTGGAAGGGTGAATGCCTGTATTCTGGGTTTTCTGTCTAGGCAAGCACTTCGTATACATCTCATCAGACGCGAGACCAGTTGTGCTTACCTGGGAATTCTTGGGATGAGTGTTCACTTATAGGCGAGCATGTCTTCGCGATACATTATTTTTGACCCATTTACTTTGATTTGTCACCATCTCATTTGTTTGCCTTAGGTAACAAACAAATGATCACAATTTTCATTCGTTACCATTCGGTATTGATTTTCCAATAACCTTTCACTCGTTTCTTCCTCTGTCTTTCATTTTCTTCAAGAATGTCTCTTCATCACGATGACGCCCAGATATCCAAGCAGACTGAAAAATTCGCTCAGCGAATAGGCGAAGTAGTCCTGAAGACTGTTGAATTAGCTACTGCCATGTATCGTCTCCAGGATGAAGCCACTCAAGAGTCACCAAGACAGGCAGGACCTAGTCAGGTGACAGCACCACCAGCCAAGAAACCAATTGAGGAATCAAAGACCATGGATGAACGATCCCCTAAGAAGTCAAAGAAGCGAAAGGCTTCTCAGAACTTCGCCATGGTCGCTCACAATGGTAAAGCTGTCCCCAACCAACCAGCTCAACCCCCTGCTAGGAAGCCATACAATGGAACTGCACCCTTGTGCAACCAATGTAGCCTTCATCATCAGGCTAGTGTGAAGTGCCGCAAATGTCATATTTGTGGACTTATAGGTCATACAGCAAGGGTTTGCCCAACTGCAGCTGTACCAAATCAAGCTGGCGACACTCCTGCTCAAGCTCGTTTCTCACGAGGGTCTTGCTACAACTGTGGCGAGATGGGCCATTTCCAAAGAGATTGCCCAAAGCTTGCTAATGCAAATTTGACCCACGGATGAGCAGTTGGCTGAGTAGAAGATGTTGCTGTCTTATGCTTTTGTTTCTCCTATTTCTTGTAATGTGAAACAATCTGTTTTGTTTATAAATAAAAGTTGTTGTTCACAATTCTGATATACAAGTATAGTTACATGTGTGTATGATTTTCCTATGATACCTGCATTAAGGAACTATGTTCCTTATAAACTACTCTTGTGATTCTCCCTTTCAAGAGATCGCTCATAATTTCCTTCAAAAATTTTAAGTACTCGTTTCATTCTAAGAAACAAAGTACAGAAAATAAAGTGACATTATGAGTGATCATGCTTCTGCACATTTGTACCTTTGAAATCCTTGGTTAAATAACTAAGGGTATTTTCAAATCCCATACCCATTACGTTTTTATTTTTCAACATACACAGTACAAGTATTTCAACACAATTTTCATGATCTCAAAACATTTCATATAGTTTGAAAACAATTTTTCTAGATACACTGTCTATGTTATTTCAAAAACATTGGCCATGTTATCAAAACCAACCTTTCAAATTTCAAAATATTTCATATAGTCTGAAGACAATATTAACACAATACATTTTCTTATCAAGTGCATGATTTCGAAAAGCATCATTCATATTTTCAAAAACCTTATACAAAATTTCAAAATTTATCTCGCATGATTTTAAAACATTTTTATAAATATACTTACCTAGTACACCTACTTTATGATTCCAAAAGTATTATATATAAGGTTTCAAAAACGGTAAACACATTTTTTTCTTAAAAGAACCCCATGCATAGTTTTCCATATATATTTTCCTCGTACATTTACTTAACCTTCAAATTCTGCTTCATATGTCGCCTTGACATATCTAGCATCTCAACTTCATAAGCATTTTACTTCATGTTTTGACTTAAGCACATCCCGTGCAAAATTTCAAAACATCTTCAACTTCTAAAATCCATATGGGATCTTTTTATCTTCACAATTAGATCCTTGTGGATGATTATCATTCAAATCAGAGTCCTTAATTGGATTCCTTATATACCTAAATTCGAACATTTCGGTTCCTTAAAAAAATCGAAATCGAATTTTTCTTTTAGAAATCTTTCTATCTTTATAGATAGATTCTTGTAAATGTTTAAAGTGCCAAATGAAATCCACGAGATGGATTCCTATTGTGCTTTAAATACATGTGCTCTGTTAGCAGAACAAATTTCTAGTTAAACAATTTTGTGGTTATGTGACTATGTGTTAATTCATCTTATGTTTTCTTTTATGCATTTTTGTGTTTTTAATACTCTGGATATTCGTTATCCAAATCCTCGCAGAATCTTTCATATCTTCATATGAGGGATTCGTAGCAGGATATTCAAAAGGTACTACCTTCAATCCTCAATGGGCTTCTATGTAATAGTTAAGACCCTTGGATTATATAAGTACCGCTCCATGTTTCATAAGAGATCCTTTTAGTGGTCTAGTCTAAAAGATTGATTCACAATTTGGTTAAAGAACGACATCTAGTGATGTAGATGGACAGACTCCTTGATAGTCTATTTAGATTATTTATTGATTTAATTAAAAGGACTCTATGGCGGTCTAGTCAAGCTCATCACCGGTTTGTTCATTTGGTTTTTCCCTACACATTATAAAATAGACTGTGTGAACTGTGCAAGGAATTGTCTGATTATGGACGCGTACATAATTATGAAATTTAGTGCACAGAAACCTAGTAAGGTTTATTATGTGTAAGAACCGACAGTGACAACAATAACAAAATGATAACGATGTAATGGAGGCATGGTGGACGCACCAATGACGCTTCATATACTTGTATATAAGTGTCCCTCTTACATTGCAAACATAATGTTATAAAGGTTACTAGAAGTTCAAGAACCCTAACCAATGTTGTTCGATCTTTTCAACTTCATGTTTTAAACTCTCACAAGTTTCCTCTAAATAAATTTCGGGACGAAATTTCCTAAAGTAGGGGAGACTGTAACACCTGTGCCTCCACGGCCATCAAACAAATACCAAACCAATGAAATATTGTATTTCATACTTGGGATTTGTAAAAATATGTGTATCATTTGCACATATCAATTTCTGTTCAATTTCAAACTCTAAATCGCTTTCTGGAAGGTTATACGCGCACTGATGCGTAAATATAACCAGTTTAATGCAACGAACACTCCGGAATAGTGATACAGGCTTAACATACCTTAAATAACCTTTACATAACTTAGAAATAAGTTTAGAAGGCTTTGGTATGGCAAAATCAAGTTAAATCGCTTACAGGGACTAAAGTTGACAAACTGTGAAAGTATGCCAATTTGAACTGTAACAGACATTCCGGAACATGACCATAAGTTAAACATACCATAAATATCCTTTACATAGCTTAGAAATAGGCTTTGAGGTGTTCGGTGTGCTAAAATCAACTTTTGGGTCATTCAGGGACTAAAAGTGTCAAAAAGTGCACAAGTTTGCATTTTCGCGCATAACTTACGTTCTGAATACATCCGGACTTCCAAAAATTTATGTAAGCACTAAAATATTTTATTTTAGTGTTCGGCATAAGAAAAATCCATTCGTCGCGTCATTTGGATCGTTTTACGCGCTTATGCGCATTCCGTCGTAATTAAGCGAACATCGCGTTCGTACGGCCAAACGAACCGACATCCGAGATATTTTTGAACATGTTTTAAGTTCCCTATACTTTAACTTCATTTTAGAGCTTTGAAATGGGGTTAACGGGCCTTAAACGTGTCGAAAATGGGCTGATTGCAATACAGGGACCAAAAGTGTAATTCTGCCAAACTAGGGCCTAGCGGTGCGCTACACTTTTAGCGTAGCGGTGCGCTAGGGGTCTGCAGACCAGATGCAGTGTATTTCACAGCCTGTTTGCACATGTTTTAACCACAACCACATAATCATAATTGTCTAGTCATCTGATAAGGATGGATTTCCAGCCACCATAAGGTTCCGACAAGTGTACGGGTTGGATTCATGGCACGTTTTCCATGAAACGATCCTAACGGTTCGGGTATTCCTATAAATACCCAACCCACTTAACCTTATTTCTCACAAGAATTCTGATTTCAGAGCTCTAAGTTGAAACCATTGTTTCATACCTGAGTTCTTGGATCGGGATTAGCATTCGGGGACCCTTCGTAAGTATTCTTTCGTTCTTTTCCTTATTTTACTGCTTTTCGAGTCTGAAAGTCAAACTTTGTTTGACTTTCAGCGTTGACCAGTAATGGTCAATGCGAAGTTCATTTGAACTTCGCAACGTGAGTGTAATCACGTTGGTTATAGTCCCTTGGGACTATGCCTACTGATTACCACGTTGTCTAGGGTCGTAGGGTAAGCGATCTAATAAATCGCTTATACCTTCGAACCCGACCCAGTTTGGTCGATCATTAGGATCCGACCAAATACATTAGGTGACCATAGTATATAGGGAATAACCTTCCGAGGTTATACCTTATGGTCACGTCGTTTAAGTAGTTGTATGATAGGTAGTTTATATGCCTTAGGTAAATTACCAGAATACCCTTTTCATGTATAATTGGTAATTAAGCATATGTAACATAAACTTTTGTCACATAACTGATTATGTAACATGTTTAGGCATATAACACTTGTCATAGGGCTAGTTAGGCGGTCCGAACGCGTTTCACGCGAACGACGCGTTAATGTAGCATAAGCTACCTAAACGGGTCGTAATGGGTCGTAAACAATTATGTTAGGTTTCATTTAGTATGTGGGCTTTGTTAAACCAAATGACACGAGTCTCTACACTCGTTTGGTTTACGAACCCGCATTCTATCCGATCTTCCGATCTAGGTCCGGTTAATTAACATAGTTACCTATATTAGGTGCCGTTTGATATTCGTGATCTCTAGCATTGCTTGGTGGTTATCCTAGGACTTCTGAGCAATCTCAAGTGAGTACATAGACCCCTCTTTTACTGTTTTCCAAACTGTTTTGGGGTGAAACACATGTGCCTACTTGTTACTTTCGTGCTTTCCTGTTTTTACATCATATACTTGCTATGCTCATTAGTACACTATTAGTACATGATTTCATTACATTTTCTACTTTGTATGATGACTTTGCATACTTAGTACATTGTTTTACATGACTTTTCTACTTTGTATGATGACTTCGCATACTTAGTACATCATTTTACATTGCATCTTTGTTGCATATGTTCCAGTAACATATGGACACATTGTTTTACAGCTCTACCTTGTATGTTTACACTAGCATACTAGGTACATTATCTTCATCACATGCTTACATTTTGGTATGACATTTGGTTTGTTTAAATGATACAATGTACATTCATTAACACCGATCATGCCGCTCGGTAGTAGGTAGTGGTACCATAGGACTTGACAAATCCCGTTCCGGACATCCCAGGGAAAGGGGATGAAAGGAATGACCGAATCCGAATACATATTCTCTTGATAACTCACTTTTACATAGTTATCCGTCTGTCTCAAGGCTTGGATGTATGAATTTTCACAATACCGCATAAATGTTCATATTCAGTATAGCATGCATATATCTTACAAAACATAACTTTGATTTAAACCAAGTTTTACTTCAATACTTTGTTTTGTACATTTTTACTTATGGTTTAAGTAGTCTTAATTTTACTTATCATACATATCATTTTGGTTATACATTACTTGACTACTTTTGGATTATAAACATTTGACATGGTTTATACAAGGACTTTTGACTATTGGTTTAAACATAGACTTATTACATTGTTGGTTTGGTTTGATTAAGTGATTAAGTAACGATGCATGTGTAATATGATACAAGCATGGTGGATACGCCGTTGGTACTTCCTATATATAAGTGCTTGTATGGTATTACATATCGTAGCGTTATTTGAATCATTTCAGTTTGATACATATAACATTTTATACAAATAACATACCTTTCACAATACATTGTTTTACAAACAACTTAACTTTTACAAACTCATTTTACATGGTTACTCATTTAACCATGCATTATTTTCTTATTTATACATATCATCTGAACTTATTGTTTTTCAAATGATTTACAAAACAAAGCAAATTACAAGGTTCATGACTAAACATTTTCTCAAACATAAGTCATGAAACCTATTTTCACAAAACCTATGTATCTCACAGGCATTTTTATGCTGACGTACCTATTTTCACATGTGTTTTTCAGGAGCTGTTGCATAAGATGATCAAGATACACATAGGCAGACTTGGGCTTTAGTGACAATAAAAGATGCAAGACTAGTTAATTATGTTGTATTTCTTTGTTTGTTAAGACATTGTAACACTTTTAATCAATAAAACAAAACTTCAATTGCCATGGATTTGAAACAATTAATTATGTTACAACACTCCCCGACATTTCCGCCACGTTTGTATGTTCTACGTGGTCGGGGTGTGACAGTTACCTGTTTGACTCTTTCAAAATTTGGATTTCGAGACAAATATCCATTTTCGACCGGGGGTGGACATTTGTTATAAACAACACTTGGTTTCTCACCAGAAACTTTCACTTCATCATCTTCTTTTGTCTCAGACTTCTTTTCTTCCGAAGTCTTCTCTTCTTCAAATGTCTTCATTCTTTCAACGATCGGGTAAATCCTGTCAACAACAAAAGTAGAACATGAGTAACTTTTCAATAAATTGTTGACTCTTTCAGTTTCGATCTTTTGTGTTGCCAGTTTCAATTCCAGCTCAGCACACTTCTCTGTGTAATAGTTGACGTCATCAAGCTGTCTCATGTAAGCTCCTTTGAGTGTATTCAAAGCAACTGCTTGTTCACTGTTCGAATCAGTGTACTTGTTAATCTCTTTGTTCAAAGTATCATAAGATTCTTTCAATCTTTTTATGTTGTGTAGCAGCTCCTTGTTTTGCATGATCAAAGAATCACAATTCAAACACTTTTCAGGAACTTTGATTGCTTCAGTATCAACTTTGATTTCAAATTCAGGAACATCTTTGACTTTTCTTTTTGTTTGGAAAAACTCAGCTCTTTTCTTTTTCTCAGCTTCAGCTTCAGCTTTTAATCTTTCTTCTTCTTCTTCTTCTTCTTCCTCTTCTTCAATTTTTCTCCATTTTTCTTCTTCAGCTTCCCTGACTTTTCTGTATTTTGCAGCCCATTTTTCATCATAGGCATTAGCAATAGTCATCTCTTTCAAGCGAAATCACAAGAATATACTTTCAAGCAAGATCTATGTTTGAAGCGGAATCGCCCTGAATCTTTAAGCGGAATCACCAGATAATTTTGAGCGAGATCTGTATCTGTAACAGTTTAAACGGACTGACAACGTAACAATGTGTGTTGATGAAATCAATCTAAGACTCGTGTCGAAGATTTGTGAACTCGTTTAATGTAACCCGCAAACTGAATGAATGAACTAGATAAAAAATGCCACGAAATATGGGCTTCCAATGGGCCGCAAACAATGAAGTGGGTCTAAAACTGATTTGGGCCGTAGAACTTTAATGAGATTGTTGACTGACTGAGCTGGTAATAATGAAAAGAAAACTTGGGCTTAGAATGATTGGGCCGCCATTCTTTAAGTCACATGCAAATGTTTCAATTACCAACACCTTATCTATTCACATGTAAATCTTGGGCCAAATGAAATGTAATACTGACACTTTGACTTGGGCCGATGTATTGACTTTAAGACAACCCAACTAATATCATTAAAGATAATTAGTAGATCGAGAATATTGCCTTTTGACTGCCAAATATGAATTCACATATGCCGATGTTTTATAATAGCCGACACTCCAATTGACAACTAAAATTCTATTGGACCTTCATTCTTGAACAGTATGATCACATGGGTTGATGAATAATGCTGACACATGGCAGCACATGTAACAAGTAAAATCAATTGGGCCGAGAGATCCACTAAACTAAACCGACAACATGTGAAATCTTTAATGCAAACTGGCACAAACACATGTGAAATGTTACGCACAATACACTATGAACTTTTCAAGCTGTCAATGATTTCAAGCGATCAATGTTTTCAAGCGGTCAATGATTTCAAGCGATCAATGTTTTCAAGCGGTCAATGATTTTTTTAAGCGACCAGTCAATTTCAAGCGAACACGGTGTATTTTCAAGCGAGAAACCAGTTTCAAGCGGACTCAAGGTGTTATGTTCGCTTGAACAGTCAATGACGTCAACAAATTACGAACCAATTTCAAGCGAGCAGATGATTATAACCAGTTTTTAAGTCGATTTTAAAGCTGAAACTTTACAGGATTCATTAAAACATGATTACGCACAATATGTGAAAGTTTGAACCGTTTTTAACCGTGAAAAATTTTTAAATTTGAAAAGAATGGTGTAGAAATCAGAAAAAGTGACAAAAACAGGTTGTTTTTGTGAGATCTCTTCCTCCTGAGCTCTGATACCACTTGTAGGATCGGTTTGTGACCCAAACGAGTCGTTCAGAAGAGATTTTATCAGTTTTAGATGCGGAAAATAAGAAACTGACTGCGAAACAGCTTGCAAATCACTTTAAACGTCTTGTGTATTGAAATAACAACAATTACAATCACAAGGAATACCGGCAGCACCTCGGTATCAATCCCTAGACTCTGGTCTGTGTTCCCTTCAAATGAACATACAAGACACATATATATAGTGAAGCTAGTTCGCTTGAAACTAACATACAAGTTCAAGCGACCACAAGTTCAAGCTGTCACACTAGTTCAAGCTATCAGAACACTTAACAATTCTAAATTCTTGTTTCATGTGTATGATGACTTTTGTTTTGTCTTCATGTGATGTGCATCATATTTCGTGAGATGTGGCACAAGATGATGTCATATGTATGATGTCATCATTAATAATGATGACATCATGCTTGATCCGAACCGCAACGTATCCGAGACTCGATATAAGACGAAGTCGACAGATGTATGCACCAACAGGTTTCTTTTGAAAACCTGAACCAGAACTGTAACCCTTTTTCTTGTTTTCTCTTTGTTGTACTCTTGAGTTGTATTTTTTAGGTTTTTCAGAAAGATTTACATCTTTTATTTCAGAAATATTAATTTCTGTTAGTTTGAAAACCTTTTTTATCATTTCAGATTTAACACCTCTTATTGGAAATTCTTCATCAGAATATAATTTGTCAGAATCATTCAAAGTATATGCCACTTTGATTGGTTCGTCATTCAAATTAGATTTCGATAACAAAAACTCTTTATTATAAACCCGTTTCTCCTTTTTGACTGTTGGACTTGACTTGTCAGACTTTGACTCTGAGTTTGTCTCTGATTTTAACTCCTCGGTTTCATCGTTATCCAACACCTGATCGACCACTTTCTTTATTAATTCGGACTCATGATCAGTATTAGACGATGTAAACGTGACATCAATGTTTTCTGGCAAATTTTGTGAAGACTCAGACTCCCATTGTAAATTGGTTGCCTTTTTTACTCTTTCTGAATTTGGATTTCTAGGAGAATATCCATTTTCAAGCGGAGGTGGACACTTTGTATAGCTGAAACCTTTTTTCTTACCAGAATCATTCACTTCAGTATCCTTCTTCTTTTCTTCAGAACTTTTGTCTTCAGATGTTTCTTCTTTATCAAATGCCTTCATGTCTTCCACTGTTGGATAAATCCTGTCAATAACATAAGAAGTACATGAGTAACTTTTTAACAATCTATTAACTCTTTCTGTTTCAATCCTTTGGGTTTCCAGTTTTTGTTCCAGCACAGCACACTTCTCAATGTAATTGTTCACCACTTTCTGCTTTGTCATGAAAGCTCCTTGAAGTGTCTTCATTGCTGTTGCTTGCTCACTGCTTGATTGATTGTACTGATTCATGGCTTTATTCAAAACATCGTAAGATTCTTTTAATCTGTTCATGTTATGAATCAAAGTACTATTCTGCTTCTTTACTGCTTCATAATTTTCACATATCACCGGAATCTTTTGTGCATCAGCTTCAGCTTCAACTGTGAAAACTGGAATGTCTTTGACCTTTTTCCTTATCACTCGGACTTCTTCATCATCACTGCTAACGGGTTTTTTAACTTTCTTCTTTTTCTTTTTAATTTTTTCATCATCACTGTCACTCTCTTCCATCATTCTTAAGTGCTTTTCCATTCTTCTTGCATAATAATCATCATCATTATCACTATCTTCAGCAACTCGAGCAACAAAAGCTTTGTGATTTGGAGTTTTGTTAGGATCATAATCATCCCAACTGAAATTTGCCCAGCTAAATCCTTCTGGTAATTTTTCATCATCTTGGTTTATCAGACATGCTTTACTGTCAGCTGAAACATATTTGTCCCAACTGAAACCTCTTGTAGACTTTTTACCATCTTGATTCACCATACAGGCTCTCTTTGATGATTCCTCAATTGCTTTCCTGGCATGTGCAGTTTGTGGCTCTTGTTGATGTGATTGTTGAGCAACTTGATGATAAATTGCTTTTCGATAGTAATCATTTTTGTTGAACGGATTTTGAGCTCCACTTGCTTCGCGATTTGTACACTCCCTCTTGAAGTGTCCTTTTTCCCTACAACGAAAACAAGTAACTTTAGATTTATCAAATCCTAAAGTAGAAACATTTGCATCACGGAAATCATCTCTTCCTGTAATTTGTTTAAACTTTTCTGCTCTCCTCAACACACTCGCCAAACACCACTTTATATCCATCAATTCCATCTCCTCAGCATCAATCTGATCGTAATCCTCTTTCGTCAACATTGGATTTTCGATCTTTCCTGCAACTAAACTTTCATATGATTCTAATACAGTTCCCAACAACTACATATGACCTTTTGCAATCTCTTCCGAAAAATTTTCACCGTTTTCAAGATTCAAAACAATGTTGCATTGTAATCGCTTGCCATTCTTGGTCGTTGAAAAGTTTGGATCAAATGATGAATATGAAGAAAAACTTGTTTTGCTGTTTGAACCTTTTGATGAACCTCCAGACGAACTCTTAGCATTGAATGCAGTTTCAACCTTTGGTGACATATTGCCCTTATCACTAATACCTCCTTTGTAATAAAGACTGATATCTTGTTCACCATCAAAATCCTTCATTCTTGAGATTTTCCTTTGTTCCATCTCTTGAGCTTCAAGCTTTTCAATGAACTTATTCAGTGTTAGATTGCTAAAATCTTTCTTGTTTCTCAACATCATGAGATACGTGCCCCAAGTTTCATGTGGCAAAGCATTAGCTAATTTCTCAATCAATTCTTCATTATCTTTTGTGATGCTCACTCTCTTCATTTGGACTAACAAATTGAAATATCTTTCGATGATCTGCTTTGTGCTTCAAGTTCTCAAACCACGAAATAGATCGAATTCTTTCTTCAAAAGTGATTTTTTATTCTTAATCATCTCTTTACTACCGACAAACTTCGATTTTAACGCTATCCAAATTGAATATGCACTTCCATTGTGTTGTAATAATACCAAGATATCTTCTTTAACTGCTTGATGTAATAGACTAATCATCATCTTTTCATTTTTGTATTTCTTTCTATCATCAACACTTAGATCTTTAATAGCAATCTCCTCTTCCTCATCATTCAAAGGTCTAACATATTTAGTTTCCACGCATTCCCAAGCATCCAAGTAATTTGCTTGTACCCAATTCTCAAATCGTTCTTCCCATCCTTTATACTCCTCAATGTTCATGAGCTTAGGCGGTTTTTGCATAGTGCCCGTTTCATTTTCCATGTTCAAGTTCTGAGTAACAGATGCTGGAGTAGTTGGGGTAGTAGCAAATGCGTTATAAAATTCCTCTTCCATGTTTCGGTAACAAGTTTCACAAAACTTTGACACTTTCAAGCGAAATCAAATCTTTCACACGAAATAACACTCTCAAACGAAATACCTCTTCACACGGAATTACCGAGTTCGAACAAAATACCAATTTCACACGAAATAGCTGATTTCGTGTGAAATACCCAAATGAAATACCAATCTGGTGCGAAATTAGTGATTTCACGCAAAATCACTCAAGCGAAATAACAATTTGGAGCGGAATAGTGATTTCAAACGGAATCACTCAAGCGAAATATTGGTTTCGAGCGAAATTAAGGTCTTATTCGGGGCGAAATACCGCTGATGTCATCATTTCGATCTGTTTTTGCCAAAATTGATTAGGTTTTTGTCCGATTTTAAGTCTGAAACTTTCAAGGGTTTGTTAAAACACTGTTTCACACAATATGTGAGAAAATTAGCCGATTTTAACCGTGAAAAGTTGTTTAATTTTGAAAAGAAGTTGTAGAAATCAGAATTTGCAGCTGAATTGGTATGAACTCTTCCTCCTGAGCTCTGATACCACTTGTAGGATCGTTTTCAGACCCAAACGAGTCGATCAGAAGAGTTTTTATCAATACGAGAGGCGAAAACAAGCGTATCGAGATAATTCAGCTAGTAATTCACTTTAAACTGTCTTTTGATTGATAACAGATCAATTACAATGCTGTAGACACTTCGGCAGAACTTCGCTACCGGAATCAGAATCGTTACAAATGAATAGGCACAACAAGTATTTATAGGTGAGGTTATTTCGCTTGAAATGGTTCAAGCGAAATCTAATTTCGCACGGAATTAACCAAACGAAATCAGCAACTGATTTCAAGCGGAATTACTCACTTGATTTCGCATGAAATGACCCCTGTGTCATTTCAAGCGAAATACCTATAAACACACAGTTCTCGTTTTTCGTGCCCTGATCTATCTATTACAATACAAGACTCGATACAAGACGAAGTCGACAGACATATGCACCAACAATTTGTTTGAAAAATGTTTTGTATGCTTCTAGTTTGACTAGGAACACTATTTCAGTTTCCCTTTTAATACGATATGGTTTTGATTTAAAGTTTGTAAACAATGACATTTATATTTCAATGAATGACATGTTTTACTTTAAAGCTATACTTTCAAATGGTATTTATGAATTGGTTCATGATAATACATCATTTGATAGTTCAAAGTACCAAGAAGACACCAAGAAACTCAAAATGGATTTGAGTGAGACCTATCTTTGGCATTGTCACCTTGGTCATATAAACATAAGTCGCATGCAAGCACTTCAAAAGAATGGACTTTTCGAGACAAATGAAGTTTATTCATTTGATACATGTGAATCTTGTTTACAAGGTAAAATGACTAAGAAACCCTTTAATGGAAAGGGGCAACAGATTTATTAGGTATCATACATTTGGATGTATGTGATCTTTTTAAGCCAATGACTAGGAATGGTGAAAGATACTTCATTACTTTTACCGACAACTATAGTAGTTATTGTTATGTGTACATGCTAAGACACAAAGATGAAGCTTTGAGGCGTTCAAAATCTTCAAAAGTGAAGTAGAAAGTCAACTCATCATCTCAATCAAATTTCTTCATTCCGATAGAGAAGGAATCGAACTCTATTGGATATAATTCGATCTATGATGGCTAGGAGCGCATTATCTCTATTGTGACAACCCTCAAAATCCCATATATTCCGTACAATTTATTATTGATAATTAAAGTGTTTGACGACTGTGTGGAATTACTTAACTGCTCTTTGATTTCTGTGTTATATTTACATGCGCTTGTTAACACACTAGTAATGTACAGAAAAGTTACTAAATAGTCCGTTATGCTTTCCTGAGTGTTGAAAATTAAAAACGTTACAAAAATATATATAAAAGACACTTTACGGATTAATTAAGCACTTTAACGGAACAACACCAAACCGAACAACCGGACTTTACCCGGAACACTAAAGTATTACCAGAGGCATTGTTTTATTTTTTTTTCTGAATTAGTTATGGCCCCCGAACATCATGACACCCCTTAAAATATCTAGTAGCTATTATGACTAACTAGACACTTACAACCTAATCCTAAACTAACTAGCATAGTTCAAACTCAACTAAACCAACCCATACCCCCCCCCCCCTTTTCTTGACGGTTACAAGGATGGGGAACATCCCCCATTACTTTTGAATATTAAATTGCAAATGTTGTTGGATAATTAAGCACAATACATGATGGGTAAACAAGAAAGTTGGTCTATAAATTAGTACACTAGTAAACTTCATTTTCATTCCACAAAACACTTGCAAGCCTTCTCCTTCATCCTCCTTAAGTTTCGGCTGCCCCCTCTCACCATACTACCCCCACCATCAACTTCCATCCAAGTCATTTTACATACACTCAAAGGTGCTACGGGTCATACAACGAAGCTCGGTACTCTCGGAAGTGGAAGGACCTTCTCCATTCACTATTAACCACCACATTTCTTCACTCGAACTCCCCTAGTCTTGAACTAGTGGTAAGAACATAGATCCATTCATTCTTCATGTTATTTAAGTGGTTAATAGTTGTTTGATGATGAAAATCCATGAACATTAAAGAACCATGAACAAAGTTTTGCATATAAACTAACTTGTAATAAAATATTGATGAAACACAATGAAGTGATGACAAACTAAAGTTGTCTTGATTATGCTACTAATTTACTTGCTGATCTACTTGTAATATTGATGTTTGATGTTGTTGTAATCACTAAACATGTTAACGGAATCAATCGAACGCGCTTTAGAAGGATAAAGACTGAAAACAGAAAGCTGTCTAGTAATTACAGCCAACTTCAGTTGGCTGTAACACGACCGTAACTTAACGAAAAATGTATTTTCTGAAGTCTAGATTTATGTATTATGAAATACGGTTCTAATGGCACTGGAATCATAATTTTTGGACTTCGTTTACTATTTTTAAAGTGCCATTTCATAACAGCAGCTAGAGCTGCATTTTTCTGCTGAAAATATGCGTTTTTTTTCTGTCATAACTTGAGTTCTGTGTAGGGTTGGATTATGAAACTTGTACTGTATATGACCACCGATATATTTGTAATTCACTCACTGGAATTTCGTAAATCGGACTTACGATGAATTTTAAATAAATTATTCCGTGGGCTGTGGTCAGAAAAAGATAAATCTGAGTTCAGTCCGGAAAATGAATTTTTATAAAATATTGGTAACGAACTGGACCCCGATATTTTTACACAATAATTTTTGGATCGTTTAAGATATTCTGTAAAAAATTGGGAATTTTTGGAACAAGTTAACTATTTTATTAAAATCTCCGAAAATAGCCCAGTTGTGAATATAAAAGCTGAAATGACTTAAGCCGTAAATTGTGTGTCTAAATGTCGGGTATGTTATCTGTGTATGATATGACATGTTATATGTGTTACGTGCAATGTCGTATGTTTGCTTATGAACGGGAATAGATGGGAAGTTTATATGGGCATGAACCGTTAAAGTGATGCATGTTATGTGATAGATACGTGTAGGAACTTTGTGCTCTATTTGAAAACCACTAAATGACTAACTGGTAATCATATTAGGACGTGATTGACCGACCTTGACTGTTAGCTATTTTTGAGAGTCAAACCGAGCAACCGAGGTGAGTTCACACTTTTCTACAAAGCATGGTAAATTCCCGGTGGGAATGGGAATGGGTACAGGAATAGGGATTCCTCGTCCATTGGGACGCGTTTAGAAATGTGAATTCCTCGTCCTGTTGGGACGTATTAGACTTACTGGACTAGAACTCTATCAGCGAAGTCCCTCCCTTTTTGTATCGACTTAATCGCCGAGGCTATGGCGAGCGGGTCATTAGTTAATAGCGCTATTAGGTTTAACAAACCTCACACCGTGCCAGTTGGACGGGTGTGTACTAATGGACTATGGCACGCCGGTGACGATAGACACAGACGCTAGGGCACAATTGAATTTTTGTTAGTAGTCGATATGATAAACGAGTCTGGTAGTTTAAAATAATGGGGTAGCTCCGCACGGCCGGAGTGCCGGGCTGGATAGCCAGGGAAGGTGGACATGGGATGGTAAACTAATAAACATTTTTGAACTATGGGGTGACCCCCACGGCTGGATTGCTGATTAAGATTAAACTGAGTTTTTGGAAACAACTCTAAAATGGACAACCAACCATGAACGCACTCAACTTTGTTGTTGACTCGTTATTACATGCTTTGCAGGTCGTTAGATGCTATGGAGCTTGCACATGGAGGTGGTCGTTGTGGGATGCGAACTGATATGTCCCGTACTTATTAAATAAACGTTATGAACTTATGAAACTTATGTTTGGGGTCTTTAAACTTATGAACTACAAACTTATGTTTTGAACTTACGTTTTATGCTTCCGCTGTTTAAACTGAACATGGTTAACTAGCTTTGGTCACCAATCGTATTGTGGTTGATCTTATTTACTTAATTACGTTGTTCAATATGATTGGTGGCTCGATCCTGGTCACGTCACGCCTCCAAGCGGTGGTACTCCGCATGGTGGATTTTGGGGGTGTGACAGATTGGTATCAGAGCCATTGGTTATAGTGAACTTGGTTTTTAAAAAGGGAAAGGCTTTTGATAAAACCAGACTATAACATGTACAGTGCTCAACGATCCACAACGACGCTTCGCTCCACTTGCAAGCCTCGACACAATAGGTGGTATGATTTATGTTATATTGTTGGTTAGATAGTTCACACTGTGCATTAATTAACGTAATAATAGCTATTTGAACCTTGTGTGCTTACTCTCTACTATCGTCCCACACTTACGCATTTTCGTGACACTTTTCTCACTTACGTTGCCTCATTGTGAGGGTCATGAGCGGACGCGGAGGACGTATCAACCTTACACAAGCCCAGCTGACGGCGTTGATCAACGAACAAGTTGCTGCGACACTTGCAGCCGCCCAAGCAGAAGGCCAGCATGCCCAGCCACCTGTGTGCACGTTCAAGTCTTTTATGGACTGTCGTCCTAGTACTTTCAGTGGCACTGAAGGGGCCACTGGACTCCTCCACTGGTTCGAGAAGCTCGAGTCGGTCTTCGAAATGTGTGAATGCCCTGAGGATCGTAAGGTGAAGTATGCTACTGGTACTCTTGAAGGGGTAGCGCTCACGTGGTGGAACACTCAGGTTCAGCTGCTGGGGTTGGTTGCTGCTAATGCCACCCCATGGAACGGTTTCAAGGAACTGATCAAGGAAGAGTACTGCAGTCGTGATGACATCCACAAGCTAGAGGTGGAATTTTTTAACCTGAAGATGACGGGGTCGGAGATTGAGGCGTATACGAAAAGGTCAAATGAGCTGGCCATCTTGTGCCCTACTATGGTGGACCCTCCCATCAAACGTATTGAGCTGTACCTCAAGGGTCTTGTACCAGAGATTCAGAGTCATGTGACTTCGGCTAACCTGGGTACCATTCAACAAATCATCAAGTTGGCTCACCGTCTCACCGACCAGGCAGTGGAACAAAACAGACTGCCTAAGCGTATTGGTACTGCTACTACTGACGCTCCCAAGGATAACAAGCGGAAATGGGATGGGAATTTCGGTAAAGGTTCTACTTCAGCTCAGTCCCAGCAGCGAAAGACAGATGAGTACAGGAGCCCCGGTCAGTAATCTTCTGGGAATCAAGGTCAGGGTGGATACAAGGGGAATCACCCCAAATGTAATCGCTGTAACTTGCACCACAGTGGGCCATGTGGTAAAGGCAACTGTCATCGATGCAACAAGCCTGGTCACATGGCAAGGGATTGCAGGAGTCAGCATCCGGCGAATCAGAACCGGCAGCAACAGCAAGCCCCACCCAATCAACGCCAGCAGCAGCAACAACAAGGTAACAACAGAGGGTGCTTTCAGTGTGGTGCTGAGGGCCATTTCAAGAAAGACTGCCCCTAGCTAAATCAGAACCATAACAACAACAATCAGGGGAATGGAAATGGCAATGGGGGAAACAATAACGGCAATGGTGCCAGGGGACGTGTGTTCGTGCTTGGTCAGGGTGATGCGAGGAACGATCCCAACGTTGTGATGGGTAAGTTTCTTCTGGACAACTTCTTTGTTACTGTTTTATTTGATTCGGGTGCCGATACTAGTTATGTGTCCCTAAAAGTTAGCCAAATGCTTAAGCGCACTCCTACACTTCTGAACACCAAACACATGGTAGAGCTAGCAAACGGTAAGACTCTTGAAGCCACACACTTAGTTAAGGGTTGTAACCTTGTTTTAGCTGGTCAGACCTTCTCTATCGATCTTATTCCTATCACACTGGGTAGCTTCGACGTCGTTATTGGGATGGATTGGCTATCTCACCATCAAGCGGAGATTGTGTGCAAGGAGAAAATCGTCCGCATTCCTCGTTCTGGTGAAGAGCCCCTCGTGATTCATGGCGACAAGAGTGGTGTTGTCGTAGGCATTATCTCTTTTCTTAAGGCCCAGAAGTGTTTGCGAAAGGGCCACATTGCCATTCTAGCACTCGTTACTGACACATCAACGGAAGAGAAGAGAATTGAAGATATTCCTATTGTCCGCGATTTTCCTGAGGAACTACCTGGTCTTCCGCCTCATCGCCAAGTTGAGTTTCAAATCAAGCTAGCTCCTGGAGCAGCGCCCATAGCTCGAGCACCTTATCATCTAGCTCCAACAGAACTAGAAGAACTGCCCACGCAATTACAAGAACTCTTGGGGAAGGGTTTTATACGTCCTATCTCTTCGCCCTGGGGAGCTCCAGTACTATTCGTGAAAAAGAAAGACGGTACTTTCAGAATGTGTATTGACTATCGCGAACTTAACAAGGTGACCGTGAAGAATCGTTATCCTCTTCCACGTATTGACGACTTGTTCGACCAGTTGCAAGGGTCGAGCTATTACTCGAAGATTGATTTGAGATCGGGCTACCATCAGCTGAGAGTCCGAGAGGAGGACATCTCCAAAACAGCATTTAGAACTCGTTACGGCCATTACGAGTTTCTGGTTATGCCTTTCAGATTAACGAATGCACCTGCGGTCTTCATGGATCTCATGAACCGAGTGTGCAAGCCTTACCTGGATAAGTTTGTCATTGTGTTCATCGACGACATCCTGATCTATTCTAAAAGTTAGGAGGAACACGAGCAGCATCTACGACTTATGCTGGAACTTCTTCGAACAGAGCAGTTGTATGCCAAATTTTCGAAGTGTGACTTCTGGCTTCGCAAAGTCCACTTTCTAGGCCATGTGGTAAACAAGGATGGGATTCATGTAGATCCATCCAAGGTTGACTCGATCAAGAACTGGCCTGCACCCCGTACACCAACAGAAATCCGCCAATTCTTGGGTTTGGCAGGATATTACAGAAGGTTTATAAAGGATTTCCCCAAGATTGCGCAACCT
The DNA here is from genome assembly GCA_030545235.1 of Helianthus tuberosus. Classification (NCBI taxonomy): domain Eukaryota; kingdom Viridiplantae; phylum Streptophyta; class Magnoliopsida; order Asterales; family Asteraceae; genus Helianthus; species Helianthus tuberosus. The sequence goes on along the minus strand of CM060450.1, from coordinate 58,633,224 downwards.
CTCACTTCACTGACCCAGAAGGGTGTCACCTACCATTGGGGTGATGCACAGGAGTCTGCTTTTCAGCACTTAAAGGATAGACTTTGTAGCGCACCGATCCTCTCATTGCCTGAAGGCATAGAAGATTTTGTGGTTTATTGCGACGCTTCCATCCAACGACTTGGTTGCGTGTTGATGCAACGTGACAAGGTCATTGCCTACGCATCACGCCAACTTAAAGTTCACGAAAGGAACTACACTACGCATGACTTGGAATTGGGAGCAGTTGTTTTCGCACTTAAGATATGGAGACATTACCTGTACGGTACCAAGTGCACCATTTACACCAATCACAGGAGTCTCGAGCATATCTTCAAGCAAAAGGAGTTAAACATGCGACAACGCCGATGGGTCGAACTCTTGAATGATTATGAATGCGCTATCAAATACCATCCGGGCAAGGCCAATGTTGTGGCCGATGTCCTCAGTCGAAAGGATACTCTACCTAAGCGTGTACGTGCGTTATAACTTACCATCCAATCTAACCTTCCCGCTCAGATTCGTGATGCTCAGGTTGAAGCATTGAAAGCAGAGAACATCAGGGCTGAGTCCTTACGAGGATCGAGGCAGCGCCTAGAACGAAAGGAAGACGGTGCCTACTATGTTAACGGACGCATCTGGGTTCCACTTTATGGAAACTTACGCGAGCTTGTGATGGATGAAGCGCATAAGTCTCGTTATTCGGTACATCCTGGTTCGGATAAAATGTACCACGACCCCAAGACTACGTATTGGTGGCCTGGCATGAAAGCTCACATAGCAACCTACGTCAGTAAATGCTTGACTTGTGCTAGAGTCAAGACTGAATATCAGAAATTATCAGGCCTACTTCAACAACCAGAGATCCCGAAATGGAAATGGGAGCAAATTTCCATGGATTTTGTTACCGGCCTGCCTAGATCTCAACGCGGAAACGATACCATTTGGGTGATCGTAGATCGACTGACCAAGTCTGCACATTTTCTAGCTATCAAAGAACCGGATAAGTTTTCTACTCTTGCAGACATCTACCTAAGGAAGTGGCATCAAGGCACGGAGTGCCAACCTCCATCATTTCTGATCATGACGCGCGTTTTACTTCGGAATTGTGGCAAGCTATGCACAAGTCTTTTGACTCACGATTAGATATGAACACCGCTTATCATCCATAGACGGATGGGCAATCTAAACGCACCATCCAGACCCTTGAAGACATGCTTAGGGCATGTGTGATTGACTTTGGTAATGGCTGGGAAAAGCACCTCCCGCTAGTGGAGTTTTCGTATAACAACAGTACCACACCAGCATCCAGGCCGCTCCGTTCGAGGCATTGTACGGACGCAAATGCCGATCACCTCTCTGTTGGACAGAAGTTGGTGACAGCCAAATCACTGGCCCAGAACTTGTGGTAGATACCACCGAGAGAATTGCTTAGATACGACAGTGAATGGCGGCAGCTCGAGACCGTCAGAAAAGCTATGCTGATAAGGGAAGAAAACCACTCGAGTTCCAGGTTGGGGATCGAGTGCTACTCAAAGTCTCACCTTGGAAAGGTGTAGTCCGCTTTGGCAAACGAAGCAAGCTCAATCCGCGTTATGTCGGACCGTTCGAAATCATGGAGAAGATTGGCAAGGTCGCCTACAGGTTGAATCTACCTGAAGAACTCAGCGGAGTTCACAACGTTTTCCATGTGTCGAATCTGAAGAAGTGTCTGTCAGATGAGACCCTCATAGTCCCTCTCAAGGAGCTCACTATCGACGACCAGCTGTGATTCGTCGAAGAACCAGAAGAGATTACGGATCGAGATGTCAAGATCCTCAAGCGTACCAGGATACCTCTCGTCCAAGTTCGTTGGAATGCCCGTCGTGGCCCAGAGTATACCTGGGAATGAGAAGACCAAATGAAACTCAAGTATCCCCAGCTGTTTAAGAAAAACGCAACCACTACTGAGGCTGAAGCTACTGTAGAATTTCAGGACGAAATTCCAAATCAACGGGGGGATGATGTGACACCCCAGGAAAACCAGGAAACCAATGCAACATAACTAGCTTCCTCAGTAACCACGCGCTAAATTTCGGGACGAAATTTTCTTAACAGGGGGAGAATGTGACAACCCTCAAAATCCCATGTATTCCGTACAATTTATTATTGATAATTAAAGTGTTTGACGACTGTGTGGAATTACTTAACTGCTCTCTGATTTCTGTGTTATATTTACATGCGCTTGTTAACACACTAGTAATGTACAGAAAAGTTACTAAATAGTCTGTTATGCTTTCCTGAGTGTTGAAAATTAAAAACGTTACAAAAATATATATATAAGACACTTTACGGATTAATTAAGCACTTTAACGGAACAACACCAAACCGAACAACCGGACTTTACCCGGAACACTAAAGTATTACCAGAGGCATTGTTTTTTTTTTTTTTTTTTTTTTCTGAATTAGTTATGGCCCCCGAACATCATGACACCCCTTAAAATATCTAGTAGCTATTATGACTAACTAGACACTTACAACCTAATCCTAAACTAACTAGCATAGGTCAAACTCAACTAAACCAACCCATACACCCCCCCCCCCCCCCGTTTTTCTTGACGGTTACAAGGATGGGGAACATCCCCCCATTACTTTTGAATATTAAATTGCAAATGTTGTTGGATAATTAAGCACAATACATGATGGGTAAACAAGAAAGTTGGTCTATAAATTAGTACACTAGTAAACTTCATTTTCATTCCACAAAACACTTGCAAGCCTTCTCCTTCATCCTCCTTGAGTTTCGGCTGCCCCCTATCACCATACTACCCCCACCATCAACTTCCATCCAAGTCATTTTACATACACTCAAAGGTGCTACGGGTCATACAACGAAGCTCGGTGCTCTCGGAAGTGGAAGGACCTTCTCCATTCGCTATTAACCACCACTTTTCTTCACTCGAACTCCCCTAGTCTTGAACTAGTGGTAAGATCATAGATCCGTTCATTCTTCATGTTATTTAAGTGGTTAATAGTTGTTTGATGATGAAAATCCATGAACACTAAAGAACCATGAACAAAGTTTTGCATATAAACTAACTTGTAAGAAAATATTGATGAAACACAATGAAGTGATGACAAACTAAAGTTGTCTTGATTATGCTACTGATTTACTTGCTGATCTACTTGTAATATTGATGTTTGATGTTGTTGTAATCACTAAACATGTTAACGGAATCAATCGAACGCGCTTTAGAAGGATAAAGACTGAAAACAGAAAGCTGTCTAGTAATTACAGCCAACTTCAGTTGGCTGTAACAGGACCGTAACTTAACGAAAAATGTATTTTCTGAAGTCTAGGTTTATGTATTATGAAATACGGTTCTAATGGCACCGGAATCATAATTTTTGGACTTCGTTTACTATTTTTAAAGTGCCATTTCATAACAGCAGCTAGAGCTGCATTTTTCTGCTGAAAATATGCGTTTTGTTTTCTGTCATAACTTGAGTTCTGTGTAGGGTTGGATTATGAAACTTGTACTGTAGATGACCACCGATATATTTGTAATTCTCTCACTGGAATTTCGTAAATCGGACTTACGATGAATTTTAAATAAATTATTCCGTGGGCTATGATCAGAAAAAGATAAATCTGAGTTCAGTCCGGAAAACGAATTTTTATAAAATATTGGTAATGAACGGGACCCAGATATTTTTATACAATAATTTTTGGATCCGTTTAAGATATTCTGTAAGAATTTGGGAATTTTTGGAACAACTTAACTATTTTATTAAAATCTCCGAAAACAGCCCAGTTGTGAATATAAAAGCTGAAATGACTTAAGCCGTAAATTGTGTGTCTAAATGTCGGGTATGTTATCTGTGTATGATATGACATGTTATATGTGTTATGTGCAATGTCGTATGTTTGCTTATGAACGGGAATAGATGGGAAGTTTATATGGGCATGAACCGTTAAAGTGATGCATGTTATGTGATAGATACGTGTAGGAACTTTGTGCGCTATTTGAAAACCACTAAATGACTAACTGGTAATCATATTAGGACGTGATTGACCGACCTTGACTGTTAGCTATTTTTGAGAGTCAAACCGAGCAACCGAGGTGAGTTCACACTTTTCTACAAAGCATGGTAAATTCCTGATGGGAATGGGAATGGGTACAGGAATAGGGATTCCTCGTCCATTGGGACACGTTCAGGAATGTGAATTCCTCGTCCTGTTGGGACGTATTAGACTTACTGGACTAGAACTCTATCAGCGAAGTCCCTCCCTTTTTGTATCGACTTAATCGCCGAGGCTATGGCGAGCGGGTCATTAGTTAATAGCGCTATTAGGTTTAACAAACCTCACACCGTGCCAGTTGGACGGGTGTGTACTAATGGACTATGGCACGCCGGTGACGATAGACACCGACGCTAGGGCACAATTGAATTTTTGTTAGTAGTCGATATGATAAACGAGTCTGGTAGTTTAAAATAATGGGGTAGCTCCCCACGGCCGGAGTGCCGGGCTGGATAGCCAGGGAAGGTGGACATGGGATGGTAAACTAATAAACGTTTTCGAACTATGGGGTGACCCCCACGGCTGGATAGCTGATTAAGATTAAACTACGTTTTTGGAAACAACTCTAAAATGGACAACCAACCGTGAACTCACTCAACTTTGTTGTTGACTCGTTATTACATGCTTTGCAGGTCGCTAGATGCTATGGAGCTTGCACATGGAGGTGGTCGTTGTGGGATGCGAACTGATATGTCCCGTACTTATTAAATAAACGTTATGAACTTATGAAACTTATGTTTGGAGTCTTTAAACTTATGAACTAAAAACTTATGTTTTGAACTTACGTTTTATGCTTCCGCTGTTTAAACTGAACATGGTTAACTAGCTTTGGTCACCAATCGTATTGTGGTTGATCTTATTTACTTAATTACGTTGTTCAATATGATTGGTGGCTCGATCCTGGTCACGTCACGCCTCCAAGCGGTGGTACTCCGCATGGTGGATTTTGGGGGTGTGACATCTATTATTTTTGGGTTACGCTTGGCTCTCCGTGGCCCGTGTATTAAATACGGCCCAACCAAGAAAGTGGATAAGACACCTTTTGAAATATGGCATGGAAGGGCTCCATCATTTTCATATTTGAAGGTATGGGGTTGTGAAGCTTAAGTTAAGCAATACACCCCAAATAAATTGGAAGTCCGATCCACTAAGTGTATCTTTGTAGGATATCCTAAAGATGGTATAGGATATTATTTCTACGATCCAACAGAGCAAAAGGTATTTGTTGCTCGAAAGGTTGAGTTCTTGGAAGCTAAGTTCCTTATGGAAGGAATTAGTAGAACAGTGGAACTTGATGAGGATCGAGAACCACAAGCCGATACACGTTTGGTTGATACTAGCACTCAACAAGAGGTTGTTGAAAACGATCAAGTGGTTGATCAATACACACAAAACGTTCGCAGATCTAGTATAATTAGTAGTCCACCTGAAAGATATGGATTTTTCATAGATGGATGCTACGTGGGAGATTCGGGTGAATCAACCACATACGATGATGCAATGTCAAAATCCGATTATGACAAATGGCTACAATCCATCTAAGACAACCAAGTATGGGAATTGGTTGTAGCACCTCTTAACTCCAAAATAGTTGGAAGTAAGTGGGTTTTCAAGAAGAAAACGGATATGCATGGTAACTTGGATACTTATAAAGTGAGAGTTGTAGCAAAAAAGGTTTCACTCAAACTTAAGGGGTTGATTATGATGAGACCTTCTCGCCTGTGACGATGCTAAAGTTAATTAGGATATTATTTGCCATACCTGCATAATATGATTATGAGATTTGGCAAATGGATGTCAAAACGGCTTTCCTTAATGGATATCTTGAGGAAGATGTCTATATGGTTCAGCCTGAAGGTTTTGTCAGTCCAAAAACATCCTGACAAAGTATGCAAGTTAAAGAAATCAATCTGTGGATTGAAACAAACATCAAGAAGTTAGAATCACCATTTTCTTGAAGAGATTAGGGAATATGGATTCATCAAGAATGGCGATGAAGCTTATGTGTATAAGAAGGCTAGTGGGGGCATCGTCACTTTCTTAATACTGTATGTCGATGACATTCTACTATTTGGAAATGACATTCCAACCATGGAAGGTGTAAAACAGGTGTGTGCAAGGTGTATTATATTTTTATTGATATTTTAAGCCCATTTTACACATTAGTCAAGTTTTAAATTTATAAAACACGATATTCTACTAACACTAAACACACACTTGGGCAAGTGCACCCATCGTGAGCGTAGTATAGCGTTGGTAAGATACCGAGGTCGTCCAAGGACACAAGAGCTTTTAGTACCGGTTTATCCTCAACGTCTAATTAATCTAAAATTTTTAGAAAAGATTTTAAACATGAAAAATAAAACTAAAAATGCAGAAATAAAAATAAAATAAAAACAGATAGACAAGATGAATCACTTGGATCCGACTCGCCTTTAGTGTATCCTTTGATGGTTTCCACACTTTTGCACTTTTTAAAAGATTATCTTAGTTATAGTAGTAGGCCCCTCTTTTAAAGGTGACGTTACCCTCAACCCAGTGGTTTGAGTCAGCAAGGATACAATCCCAAAGGGTCGGAATATTGAAAGATAATTAATTAAGTTATTAATGCGAAAAGTGGTAGGCCGCTCTTTTGAAAGTGACGTTACCCTCGGCTTAGTGGTTTGAATCAGCAGGGATACAATCCCAAGTAGCCGGTTTAATGTATTAATAGTAGTTTACATATGAGGGGATCAAGCCATTCGCACCCCCGCCATCCAATACTAGTGGGTATTGAAGGAGGTCCTAGTAAGCTTGACCCAGGTCCTTGAAGGATCTATACACTGAACAAGGCAAGAACCTTACTAAACCATTCCCTTAACCCCTGACCTGGTAGCCAACATATCTCTATATAGACCGTAGAGATATGAATGGTGTAAATCTTTTACTTTATATAGACAGTAAAGTAATGCCAAGACACCACGAACAAATGATAAAGAAGTTTCACCTTCAACATAAGAAACTAGTTATTAAAGTCATTAATACAAAACCAAATAAAAAGTGCGAAAAGATTAAAAATCAAAAGTAAATCATTAAAGACTTGTCTTCACTAAGTGATGTAAGAGACTTAGCCAAACATGGCCTTTGATTGACAAGAACTCTTACTATCAATCTTGGATCCCGAGACTACTACACACTCTAAAGGTAGATGATGGTGGTAGGTGTTGGTGGTGTAGTGGTGGTGGAGTGGTGGCAAAGTGGGAGAGTAATGGTTTTCCAAGGGATGCCTTTGAAGTGAACTAAGCACCCCTATTTATAACCAGAACAGAAGCCCGGCCTCGGCCCCGTGTCCTGCGGACACGCCCCCGTGGCCATCCTTTTTTTCTTCCGTCATTAATTGCTTTTGTCAGCATTGGGCTCCACACGGCCCGTGTTCGCTGGGCACGGCCCCGTGGGCAGAAGCGTATCTGTACTACTAAGATTTTGCAAGATTCTTTGAATCTTAGCGTTGACCATGCCCCCCTGGTGGGCATAGAAGCTTCCACAGCTTTGTCTTTTCTGCAGACATCTGACCACGCCCCCGTGTCCAGTGGGCACGGGCCGTGGTCAGCCTTCTGTTTCTTGTTTTTGCTTTTGGGGATGCTGCCGAGGGGTCGGGCATGTCACGTTTATTCCTTTTCTTTGTATTTATGTTGGTTTTTGCTGTTTATTTGTTCCTTTTGGCCGTTTAAGCTCATTTGGTCCTGTAAATTCAAAAGGAAGACAAAAGCACCCTTTTCCAACATTAGTACTAAAAAGGGTTAGTTTTATGCCTCATTTGATGTAATTTATATGTTGCATTTTGCGCACATCAAAAACCTAGCTTGGAAGTTGTTTTTCCATTAAAGATCTTGGAAAAGTCACCTATATTTTGGGAATAAAGATCTACAGGGATAGATCAAGGAGCTTGATAGGTTTAAGCCAAAGTGCATACATTGACAAAGTCTTGAAAAGGTTCAAGATGGAAAACTCTAAGAAAGGTTTGGTACCTATTCAAAAGAGGACAATATTGAGTGCGTCTCAATGTCCAAGCTCAAAGGATGAGCAAGAAAGAATGAAAGGAATCCCACATTCATCTGCTATAGGATCCATTATGTATGTAATGATATGCACTAGACCGAACATGTCATGCACTTTAAGCATGACGAGAAGATACCAGCAAAATCCAAGTAACGGTCATTGGATGACTGTTAAGAGCATATTGAAATACCTTAGGAGGACTAAGGATATTTTCCTAATATATGGATCTGGTGAAGAGGAACTCGTTGTAAAGGGTTCTTTGTAAAGGGTTACACGGATACTGTGACACCCGGCTTTTCAGGTCGTACCGTACAATTGTAACACGTGTTGTGAATAGATAAAAGGCTGTATTTGAAAGATTATGATGTTTTTATATGGTATTTAATGATTTGTTAAATGTAGACTTTGGTAAAAATTATGTTGGCAACGATAAAAATAACGCTTATCGCGTAACGGTTAAAATGCGAAACGAACGTCGGTGACCACCCGATCAGTGTTAAAATCATAAAAATAGTCTATTATGATTAGAATAATTATTTTAATCATATTCGTGAGGAAAAATAAATTAAAATGGTAAGAAACTCTATTTTCGAATTTAAGCGTGTACTGCGCAATGCAGCGCGTGTACCGACAAAACACTGTCAACACAGCCTATCAAGGCAACTAATAATCATTTTAGTAATACTTTGATGAGTTAATTACTATAGAATGATAAAAATAAATAAAAACTCTTAAATTCTTATTTTTGCGATTATAAGCGCGTACCGCGCAGCACAGCGCGTACCACGCAGCATAGCACGCATACTGCCAATTACAGGCAACGTGGCCAGTCCAGGCAAACAAAATATTGTTCAATAATATTTTGGTGAGTTTATTTTTATGGAGTGTTAAAAATAATTTAAAACGCACTAAAACGGGATTAAAACGCTAGATAAAATACCCGGTATCCAGTAAAATATCTGTTTTAATACTAGTTTACATCTATGTATATATATATATATGTGTGTATGTACGTATGATATATATGAGGGGGACAAGAGTTGGCACACATGCAAGCCCTCTCTCTCTCCTCTCTCCTTCAATCATTGGACCTAGAAAAGGTGGTGTGATCTTCCATGTAAGAATCTAATGATATATCTTTTTAAAAACCAAGAAATCTCATTTTGAACAATCAAAACACTCAAACACTCTCTCTCTCTATTCTAATCAGCCGAAAACACCCCATATCACATACATTTTGAAAATCTTAACATTGTTCTTGATGATTCAAACTCATTACAAGGTGTTTATGAGTCCATATGGTGATCTAGAAGTAATTTCAAGGTGTTTCAAGCCACAATCAAGTCCAATATCATCAAATCTTTGCTAAAAATCATTCAAGAACTAGAAGGTATAAAATTTACTTTAAAAACCATATTCTTGATTCTTGATGATGATGATGATGATGATGATGATGATGATAGAAGTTTCTCAAAGTTCTTGGATAATTCACAAACTTGAAACTAATAAGAAATGAGTTTTTATGTAAAATAAAAATGGACATATATATGTATGTATACATAACCGTATATGTGTATGTGTGTATATGTATGATATTGAGTTTGATTTATGATGGAATACTTGTTTGGTTAATTCTTCTAAAATGACATGCATGTAGATTTTGTCATATGTTCATTTATAAAAGATTGTTGTATGAAATTATGTCTAGTTGATTAAATGATGAACATGACTTGGATTTTCATGAATTAAATTCAGGTTTGATGCATATAATTTCGTATGAAATGATGATAATATGATATATGTGCTTTAAATACTTGTACACGAGTATGCATGATGATATATGATCTTAAAAAGGTGATTTGAGTATGATTTAGTAAAAATCAGTTATGATCAGATTATAAACACTAAAATAAAGTTATTTTAAAGTGTTTAGTGACTTATAACTTTGTCATAATGTTTGCTAGCTTTGCATGTTGTACTTGATGCATTAAAAGTTGTAAAATACGTGAAATCGCATGATTTATGTGACTTACACAAAAACTACACTAATCTGATTATAACCACTATTTTAATCAGTAAATAACATGTATTGTGTTAAAATATCAAGTCGTTTTGAGTTAGGATGATTATAGTAACGTTTAACGCAAAACTATGCGTTAAAACGGTCAAAAATCGGCTTTTCGAGTGATTTTTATAAAACTGATTTAAATCAGTAAGTAAACTTATATTTTTAGTTTAAAAATAAGTATTTTAACTAATTTTAAGTTTACTTGGTGTTTGGTTGGTCATACATGACTTCCGACGCCCGAAAACGTTACCGAATCGCTAAAATACTCATTTTTCTAAGTACACTAATACGGGTAAAATTTTGGGTAAACATTATGTGTTAAAATGTGTTATTTGATTTAAACATGATAATGTGAAAATGTGTTAAGATTTTAACATGATATTTGAAATCTAGCTTACGCATATATGCTTGTACGTTTTGTACGGTAGAAACGGTAAAAATTGCATTAAACGTGAAACTTGTTTGTCGAGCATGAAATTTGATACATATAAGATATTTTATGTATATTTGCTTTAAAAATGACAAAATAGATAAGTTAACAAGATTTCACGTGTTTCGGTGTTAAATTATGTGAACGTTTATGTATATATATTACGACGCGCAAATCATAGATATATTGCGTATAAACGGGAGAGTTAACGGATTTACACAATAAATGGTCACCAATAAAATCTTTCAAGTCGCAAAATCATAAAAATATATATATAGACTCATATATATATATATTAACGTGCCAACATAATCAAAAATGATAACTTTTCGAGAAAATCTCAAAGTTATGTGATACTTCTAAGAAACAGAGATACTTAGGATTTTGTGTTATGAATATTGATTTAAAATCGTTCCTAAATATATATCAATCTCTAGGATTGCGCTATTTAAAATACGCACCCAAAGGTGAGTGTCACTAAACCCCTCTTTTTACTGTTTTATATATTTTGGGGGTAGAACACACCAAAAAGGGTTTATTAATGGTTTTGGAAATAAAACATACCTTTTGATATAAATTATATATTTTCATTGAAAATATATGGATTTTTTTGGGAATTATATATATATTTCGGGATGAAATGGTTTTGGAGAATAAATACGTTTCGGGTGGAAACGGGATTATGCACGGTGTTTGGGGGAAAAACGACCATGTAGTTGGTACGGTGTTTCCGAAGAGAAACATACCGTAAAGTTGGGACGAATGCCGGCCTGATCTCAAGGGAGGGATCAGGGGATTCGTACAACATCGTGTATTAAATTGTCATATTAGTAGGATATATATATTGTATGTGAGGCAGACATCATATTGTTCTTCGAGAAAGAACCCTGCGCCCATGATGTCGTTTAATCATTTAAGTAATGTACGCGAGGAATTGTTGGTAGATCTATCGGGTTGACAACCCCGTCGTGACCGGTCGCCCCGTGTCAAGTCAAGCGACGAATTTTGATTCTGTTTATTGTCTAGCATTAATTATCCCTACATGGTTAATATATAGTTCGTATCGTCTAGCTAACATACGAGTCTGAAAATTGACGCAATAATTTAATATACAAAACCTGGGTAGTAACAATATTGTCGGGTTCTTGAAACTGCGACGGAAGGCCCATGGATTTTATTAAGGAAGTAAAATGGACTTTCTAAATATTATATGGATGTTTTCAAATAAACACCTAAACGGAAAGTTTTCCTTGGAATAAAATTGTTAGTAAACGAATATGTGAACTCACCTTCCTTTGTGTTGACACTTGATTTTTAACGTGTTCTACAGGCACTTGAGTTCGGCTTTCGGGAATTATGGCGTATCTTGTGGTTGTTGATGCATGTTTTGTTACTTAATAATGTTGGACTAACTTTTAAAACTTCTGGGACGAATGTAATAAAATCCATGAGGATCATAAATAACTTAACTATGTCATGGTTGTATCATGTCTTAAAACATAATGTTTAAATAAATTACATTTAAAACATACTAAAATGTCCAAAAATTAAATGCATCTATCGACAAGATATAAATGGGCACCAACTTCCGTCTATACTACGTTATATATTCCGCTGCGACGTTTTTGGGGTGTGACAGATACGAGCTTCTAAACTGATCGAGATGATTCTCGATCACAATCGGGGTAGCATTGTCCACTACAAAATCTGAATACATTGCCGCTTCATTGATCGAGATGATTCATGTGGATCTGCAACTTGAATTATTGACGATCTAGGGGTAGTCCCTACCATTCAGGACCCCTAGAGATGCTTGTGATAACGATGGTGTGATTGCTTAAATCAAGGAACCTCGTGGACATCAAAAGACTAGCACGTTGAACGGAGTTTCAACTACATATGGGATGAAGTTGAAAAGGGAAAAGAAATGTATTCGCAAAGCTCACACTGATCAAAATATTGCGGATCCACTCACGAAGCTCCTTGAACGGGCAAAACATGAAGGGTCATACTTGTGCCTTAGGACTTCGATATTCTAGTGAATGGATTTGATCTATTTTGTATTTCGATATTAGAATAATTGTTATTATGACTCTTTATAGTACTTTGAGTTATGTTCCATTTTAGCATGTTTAAATCCATGAATAGGTTACTTTTTCTAAATGTCCGTAGTCGATCATACTTATGGGAACAAATATGAATGTAAGACTATTATGACCTTGGATTGGTGGATATTCATTAGGTATGAATATAGAGCAAAGTGTTGCTGCCAAAGTTCATAGATATTTGTGGGATACAAATATTGGACTGACTCGCTCTCAAATGTTACTGCATGGAATCATTTGTGATTGATCATAAGTAAATTTGAGTAAAGGAGAATATCATAGTATCCTCTGACCTGAGATACGTATTGGGTCTTGATATTCACCAAATATTATACCTTGACTTATTTCTTCGCTGTCTGTAATAAGACAGTACATAAGGCTAAGCTCAGGTGTGGTACAAGGTGATTGTGAGAGACGTATGTAGTCAAGAAGGGATTTGTTCCTCTTATTCATTGAGAGTAAGATGTCTAAGGCCTGCTAAAGTTAAATCAACAGAGAGTGATCACTCTATGTCTCTGGATTTAACATGACATCTGTAACGAAAGGATAAATGATAGATTCACCTAAATCATGTTCAAGTAAGGGACTTGAAGGGGATGATGTTATTGAATGGCACATATAGTCATACGTATTAGGGGTAGTAAACTGTAGTTAGGCGTTATTTACTGCTTGCATCAATCTTCTATGTATCTTGTGCAAGTGGGAGATTGTTGGATTCTGTATGCCCAAGACACATATTAAATTGATGTGGCTAGTACGTTATGATCCAAGTCAAGTCATACCCAATAACAAGCTAGACAAACACTTATAATATTTATTTATGATATGATCAAACAAATAAATATTAACACTTAGAATATTTAGAAATTGGTTTTCTAAATAATTGCACTTGAGAAACTAATAAATTATATGGATAATTTATTTTGAGAGAATATTTTATTTTGTTATTTAATGGGTTAAATAACATTTTAAAAGGTTGCATAAGTCTTATAACATTTGATGTTATATTTTATAAAAGTTATAAAATTAAATAAGTCCTAAAATGTTTAAAAGAAATTTTTGAATTTTTTTTAAAAAACCTTCATATGCCCCCCCCCCCCCCTAATTGGATTCTTCCCAAGCCAATTTTGGTCCAATGACAATCCATGCAATTGTCATAAGTTAAATGCTCCATGATTGGGCAAGAATGGTGGCAACTTCTCTCATGTTTTAATAAGATTTTTGTATGACAAAATATAGAGTAGAACTTGAAAAAAACTCCTAGAGACGCTCTCTAGAAATCGGCCAACATGTGGTGGTTCTAAGTTTTTTCAGGTTTGATTTTCAAGTGAAAAACTCAAGAAAATACTCTCTAGATTTCGGCCAAGGGTTGGTTCCAAGAGGGAAACTTTCAAGCGAGTTACAAGTGTAAAATCCTAGCTAAACTTAAAGTGTTTGTTGGAAGGCTTGGGGTATATAAGCTTGAGGTCTTCTACACTTGAAGATTACCATTCAAGAAGCATCATATTCTTCATATCTTTTACTCCTTGGAAGGTAGTATTCTTGAAACACCCTATGGTTGTGTTTTTATTTTGATAGCATGCATGTTGGTATATGGATCCGGGAATTGGGTTTTACATATAAAATGAATTTTATATCTTGTAAGTAACATGTTTTAAATAACTTTTCCGCTCTGTTTTGATTTTATATGGATGAAATCACTTTGATAAACATGTGAAAAACCCAACACTCATTGTCTGGCAGGTAAGCAAAAAAGAGTTTCTTTCAAGAGTCACCGTCCTCATAGGAGAGACAATATACTTGATTTAATACATTCGGATGTTTGTGGTCCTATGAAGACTAGAACACTTGGGGGCTGCTTGTACTTTGTCACTTTTATCGATGATCATTCGAGAAAAGTTTGGGCCTATACTTTGAAGTCTAAAGATCAAGTATTAGATATGTTTAAGCAGTTTCATGCCTTAGTTGAGAGACAAACTGAGAAGAAGCTCAAGTGTATTCGAATAGATAATGGAGGTGAGTACATTGGTCCTTTTGATGCTTATTGTAGAGAGAAAGGTATTCGGCACCAAAAGACTCCTCCAAAGACACCACAGTTGAATGGTTTAGCAGAACGGATGAATAGAACATTGGTTGAAAGAGTTAGTTGTTTGCTATCACATGCAGGGTTGCCTAATTCCTTTTGGGGTGAAGCTTTAAACACCGCCATAAATGTTATTAATCATACTCCTTGTGTTCCTTTGTCTTTTGATGCTCCTGATAGGGTGTGGAGTGGAAAAGATGTTTCATACGATGATTTACGGGTCTTTGGATGCAAGGCTTTTGTGCATATTCCCAAATATAAAAGAATAAAGCTTGATATAAAGACCAAGCCATGTATATTCCTTGGTTATGGGGGAGATGAGTTTGGACACAGGTTTTATGATCCAATCTCAAAGAAACTCATAAGAAGTTTCGATGCTGATTTTATTGAAGATAAAAGTTTGAAAGATATTAAGAAGACAAAGATAGTTCCTCAACATACTGGTGATCTTTCTGATTTGGATCTGGTTCCTCCTCAGCACAATGAGCCACATAATGAAGATAACATTCAAAATGATGAACAACACGGTACTGAAAATCATGATATTCCAGAGCAGCAAGAGTTAGATGAGGGTCCTCATCCAAAGTTACCAGTACCAGGTATGCCAACATTTGTCCCACTCAGACGGTCTACAAGAAACCGTCATCCTTCCACCCGTTATTCTGCTGATGAGTATGTCTTGCTCACTGACAGGGGAGAGCCCGAGTGTTATGAAGAGGCCATGGAAGATGAACACAAAAGGGAATGGGTTGAAGCCATGCAAGATGAGATGAATTCCTTGTATGAGAACAATACCTTTGAGTTAGTAAAGTTGCTCAAGGGCAAAAGAGCTTTGAAGAACAAGTAGGTGTACAAAGTGAAGACTGAAGAACATACCTCGTGGCCTAGGTACAAAGCCAGATTGGTGGTTAAAGGGTTCAGTCAGAGAAAGGGTATTGATTTTAATGAGATTTTCTCTCCAGTCGTGAAGATGAGTTCTATTCGGGTGATTCTTGGTTTGGCAACTAGTCTTGATCTTGAGGTTGAGCAAATGGATGTCAAGACAGCTTTCCTTCATGGTGACTTGGATAAAGAAATCTATATGGAGCAACCTAAAGGTTTTCAGGTTAATGGTAAAGAAGACTATGTCTGTAAGCTTCAGAAAAGTCTTTATGGTTTGAAGCAAGCACCGGGACAGTGGTACAAGAAATTTGAGTCCGTTTTGGGGAAGCAAGGCTACAGAAAGACTACTTCAGACCACTGTGTTTTCTTTCAGAGGTTTGGTGATGATGATTTTATCATCTTACTTCTTTATGTTGATGACATGTTGATTGTAGGCAAGAATGCAGAGATAATTGTTCAGCTAAAGAAGGAATTGAGCAAGTCGTTTTCTATGAAAGACTTGGGGCCAGCAAAACAAATTCTTGGTATTCGGATTACTAGAGATAGAGCTTCAAAGGAGTTGCACATGTCACAAGAGCAATACATTGAGAAGGTGCTTCGCAGGTTCACCATGGATAAAGCCAAATCGGTTAGTTCACCTCTTACTCCCATTTTTAACCTAATCGATAAAGATTGCCCGTCTTCGTAGGAGGAGATTGAATACATGGATAAAGTTCCATACGCTTCAGCGGTTGGAAGCTTGATATATGCAATGGTGTGTAAAAGAACTGATATTACCCATGCAGTAGGTGTTACTAGTCGGTTTCTGTCAAATCCTGGTAAAAAGCATTGGGATGCGGTTAAGTGGATTCTTAGGTATCTACGTGGTACTTCCACATTGGGTATACATTTGGGAATGAAGAGCCAATGCTTGTTGGTTATACGGATTCTGATTTGGCGGGAAATAAGGACAACATGAAATCTACTTCAGGATATTTGATGGCTTTTGTAAGGGGGGGGGGCTGTGTCTTGGCAGTCTAGATTGCAAAAATGTGTTGCTTTGTCTACTACAGAGGCTTGGTATATGGCAACAGCAGAAGCATGCAAAGAACTATTGTGGTTGAAAAGATTTATGCAAGAGCTTGGCTTAATGCAATGGCGCTATGTGGTTCTCTGTGATAATGAAAGTGCTATTCACCTTGCAAAGAATTCTATGTTTCACAAGAGAACAAAACATATTGATGTGAAGTATCATTGGATTAGATATGCTATTGAAGACAAGTTGTTTGAACTTGATAAAGTTCATACCGATGATGATTGTTCCGATATGTTGACTAAAGCTTTAGCAAGGGAAAAGTTGATGGTTTGTTGCTCGATCGCCGGGATGGCGAACTCTTCCTCATAGGCCAAAAAGGGGGATAATTGTTGGGTTTTTGGGCCCATGAGGAAGCCCAACAATTTTTAACGCCCATTAGGTTTTTTTGGTGATATATATGAAGGGGTAAAGCATTAGTATAAGTAATCAACCAAAAAGAGACATCACAAAAGGTCTGGCACAAAAGAAAGAAGAATAATTTTTCTCATTTCCGTCACCAACTAACCCAGCTGCAGAGGTCGTCTATTTCCTGGAGATTGAACCGTTGGATCATTCGGATTTTTAGATACAATATTCATAACATCAGGGCAACCTTATCCAATGGTGGGTTTGTGTTAATCACATACAGAAATCTGGTTTCACAGCCTCTGTTCGTTGCTGCATAGTTTGGTTATATCTCTTTCTTTTGTCTTTGTTCGTGATTCTGTATGCTTGAAGTTGTTGATTCAAAGTGTATGATGTTTATTGTATGCCTCTAGTATACCTAGGGAAGACTTTGTATTGCTCTAATTTTGTGATAGTGGATTTGAAGCGGCTCTAGAAGTCCCGTGGTTTTTACTCTCGTCTTGAGAGGTTTCCATGCTAAAATTTGGTGTTCTTGTTATTGTTTTCGGGTTGTTTAGATTGTAGTTGGTATATCCTATTTGTTTGCATCCTCACAGGTTCATTCAAGTTTTAGAAAAATCTTGGTCAAACGAAATTTGCTTCCGTGTTTGTGTTTACCGTTTGTGATCGGGTTTCGCATTTTTCTCATCACATTGATGGTTTGAGATAACTGCAGGAGACATCCAATTGCACAACCTTTCGAAATTGATCGAGCTCTCTTATCATAGATTTTCAAAAATCTTCAATCAGACTTATTCAACTTGAGATGTAGGGGTGAATCCCAGAGGCTCGAGCGATACTCGTGATTAGCTCCGTTAAAAGCTCGAATGAGCCGAGCCTTAACGAGTCCGAGCTCGAGCCCAAAATACAGCTCGTTTAGTTATCGTGTGCTAGCTCGAGCTTGATATACAAAGCGAGCCTAAACGATCCCAAACAAAATTTTAGGTTTTTTTATTATACATAATATAACTAGGTTGTCACCTGGGACTGCTTCCCGGTCTCAAGAAAGTTTTTATATTCTAATTTTAGAGTTGTTGGTGCATATTTTGTATGTCTGCCACTGTGCAAATAACTAGATAGAGTGTGTATTGAATATTGTATAGAATAGAGTGAAATCCAGTATGAACTGAAGGTGTTGTGATGTATAGCTCCTTCGTACGAAGGGAGTCACTTCGTACGAAGTGACATATTAATAGCTTCGTACTGAAGTCTCAAGACCAAGCTGGGTTCGTACGAAGGCATTAGGAGCAGCTTCGTACGAAGCCATGATCCCTATATATATGGGGCTTGGGTCTTGAGTTGGACAAGCTTTTGGTTCCCTATGGGCAGATGCTGTCCAACTGGTTTCGCAGGTATGCAAGTTTCATATTTTAATAGAAAGTCAACTGCCTATGATATGAACTTTCAACTTAATATTTTACCTCCATCTTATTATAGTGGGTTATACTATGAACGTTATATTCATTTCATACTCATGTAGTGACGTATATACGAACACATGATCACCTAGTTACATGTATACTCATTTCGTTTACGTTAGCATTTTCATAACTTCCCAATTAGCACCCTATCACATACTTAGCAAACCCGACCTCATTCCAACATTACCCTTTTCTAGGATCTCATATGTTTCACCCTTACTTATCAATCACTAATAGGCAATTATACAATTCACAAGATGTGTGTTACATCAATCAAGCATATTGTGCAAGCTCATAAAGTGCACTCCTACCGAATCACACATTAACTACGTTTTTACATGGACGTCATCAAGGACATATTCCTCATGATATTATATTATCAAATACATTATTTCCACATTCTTTACATTCTCCTCTATTACTTGAAGACAATTTCACATATTATTGTCATTAAGATATTTCATCAAACACCTTGTGTGCATACTACTATCTAAGCACAATGTACGACCCCTTCATGCTTGATTACCTAACTCATGCCATCAACATCCATTTTCTTACTAAAAAATAGGCATCAATCATACATAAACATCAAACATAATGAAATCTTTAGTTCTCCCAACTCATGCGTATTAAACCATAAACCATCAAAAACCCCATAGTTCTTGAACATGGATTCTCTCATTAAAACTCCTATTTTTAGGTGATTAAATCATTATTGACACTAGATTATGTGCATCTAAACCCAGATTCAACCACCACATTCTCCCAAGTTACCCAATTAAGGTAAATTCCTCAAAACCCACCAAGAACTTCATCTAAAAAGATTCAAGAGGAAATTCGGGTACTTACTTGATGCTTAGGAGATGATGAACACTTCCAAACCCATAGATTATCCATGCAATTTTCGAATTCCTTCTCTTCTCCTTCTCCTTTGATTCACCCAAGAACACACACACACACACACACACTATGTGTGTGTGTCGACATATGCTTCTGCACAAAAATGGGCTTTTCCTTTTTCCCTATCTTTTAATTAAAAGACTTTCCAATTTGACCCCTTTTAGCCCCTATATTATTGTTTGTTATTTTTATTTAGCCACAAGAATGTATCCCTTGTTATTGAACTTATAAGTTAGCTAACTTAAGTAACTTAGTTACCTCAAAGAACCTAGTTAATTTCTTTCATGTTATATCATATGGAAACATATAGAGAATATAAATATTCGAGTTTTGGGGCGTTACAGATTGTAGTGGGTGGATTTATTTGGATATTGTTAATTTATTATAAATGCCACATATTCAAGTTCAAAGCCACATAATCAGCTTAATTGCCACGTAACCATCCTAGTTTAAATTTTATGACACGGATCATGCCACGTTATCAACGTTATAACGCTATTAGCAAAGGTCCAATGTTTTACAAAATGTCAAAAAGTGGGACTGCCAGTGGTTACTTTTGAAGTTGGGTCCATTGTCGGCCAACTGGTGATAGTTGGGATTATTAAAATCCGTTATTCCTTAAAATCCGGTTGAGAACACGTATTAGAGTTAAATTCGGTCCAGTTGGTTATATCACGGCATGAATAGCTTTTGTGTGTTTTTCTGTAAACTTCATTATGATCTTGCAAGTCGCTGGTAACTAAATTTACTGTAGTTCAGAAAGAATTGTAAAGGACGGTGAATTCATCAGCGTATTTCTATTTATGATGAAACAGTGTGATTATTATTCATGTCTACTCACCCTGCCAAGCAATAAAAGGAAAATAAAGCAAGGTTCCTCAAATGCAATAAATGTTTTTCCAACAACCTAATTTATGGATATTCTTTCAATTCAGTGTATGTGTTAATATACAACATAAGATCATTACTTGTTTGTCACACCAAACAATCTTTTTTCCATCCTGAAACTGATGGTTTAAAATTTTTTTCTGCATTTGCCTCACATGTTGTCAGTCTTATTATAGAAGGCCGGAAAGATGTTTTGAAGAAGTTACCCATGAAACGCACGAACGCATGTGGCTAAGTAAGGGAAACGATTTATGTAAAGGAATGGTGATAGGCACACCCATGAGTATAGATCTTACTAAGAGGTGAGAGACATCTATACAAAATGCAGATCTTAATTTGTTTTAAACGACCAACAAAATTTACTTAAAATAGAACCAACAACTTGTTAGTTCTCACCAAAAAAACAGTACAGTATAGTAGAGCTACAATCCAATAACCATACAAGATAAATCAAGTTTACACCATTGCTCCCAAGTGACCGTTTGTGCCGTAGCATGGTTCGTAATCCAAATGTAACTGAGATGCTTGATTTGTTCTTTAAATCCCACTATATTGGTTGTTTTCTGGTCGAAGATCACCCCGTTTCTGCACTTCCATATGCACCAAGTTGAGATTTGTACTACTGACAAAACAACCTTCTTCCAAATTCTAGACCCCCTTGCTTGTTTATGCGCATCAAACAGGTCTTCGACACCAAGCAAAAAGAACCTCGTTCACCTGGTCCATTGTGAAACAAAGTCCAAAATATTATGTGCAAACTGACATGTAATGAAGAGATGATCTGCTGATACGACAAACTGATCACAAAGCCTACACCATACCGACTCTACCTTGAATATCCCTTCTAATCAGATTGTCCATAGTCTGGAGTCTATTCAGCAACAACCTCTAGGATAAGTAATTAACCTTGAGGGGAGTCCATTTATTCCACTCGAATCCAAGCCCCAAATCTGAAAATTTCTCACTATACAACCAATTTCTAAGACTACAAACCGAATAAACTCCATCTACTTCCAAGTTCCAAAACAATTTAGTGTCACCCTGCCCAACTGTCATCATCATTAAAGCTTCTGTTAACTTTTCCAACTGAATTACTTCCTCAACTGAAGCCTGTTCGCGAGACCACTGGAAGAGGAATGTTGTGATGCCATCCAAAACTTTAACTCTATCTGCTATCGTTGCATTCTTTCTCGACTCCAAATTGTACAGAAGCTGGAACCTAGATTCCAGAGCAATTCACCCAACAACCAAAGATCTTTCCAAAAACAAATGTCTTCCCCTCATGTGCACCCAAATAAAGATTCTAAATTTATGCCATATGACAGCAGGTCATTCGTGATTTTACTGATCTGTTTCCAAGGCCCTGTGATAGTCGACTTACCTAGGATGAAATTCCATGAACGTGGTTTGTGATGCACACTCCAAATTACCCGCCTCCATAAATTATTGTTTTCCACCTTGTATCTTGTCACGGCCCCAGCCCCGGTTTGACCCGGTCAGGAGCCACGGGACAGAAACCCGTGGTATTTATTAAATGATGCGACAGCAGAAGATTTATCAGGATCTCTTTTAAAACTTAAAATGCCCGATTATTTTATTTCATAAAGCGGGATAAACCCCATAATTTACAATAGAGGAATTTCATAAGTAAATTCCCTGATTTATAAAACATGTTTATTCATTTTAACTGAGCCACCTCTTCAAGCTTGTTAGTGCTCCGTAGCACGTTTTCCTTGATTTACAGCAGGTCGCCTGAAACATGTTTTAAAAATATTTTATCAGCGGGGAAATGCTGGCGAGTCACTCAATTTTATAAAATGACACATAGTTATAAATTACAGCATAAGAGCGATTACAATGGCTTCTATCTTATTTTTATCTGGCGCCGTGTCACCTGGTGACGATGGTCATACCACTATTGGGTCCATCCCCAAGTAGTGATGATTATCACAGTTAGGATTTATTAGCCTAACTGTGAGAAATTAGTAATGTGCATAATACCCCAATTAGCCAGTGATTCAAGATAACCATGACTTAATCCCTGTAATTATAACATTTGAAAATAATTGGAGTATTGTAAAATAATTTTGATAAAAGAGAATGACTCACATTGCAGAGTTATACGGGCAGAGTTTAGCCTACTGATTAGCCTTGTAACCTAATTTAAATAACATGCACACGAACTAGGTCAGTAACTAATACAGCATTTACGATAACTCACGAGATTAAACCCTCACAACGAATGACAAAGTGCGATGCTTAAACATCCATCGAATTCACGACGAATGACAAAGCATAACCCTAATGTGGGCAGCACTTAAACATCCATTGGATAGTTTCAATCGATCGGACATTGAATCGTAGCAGCGATCAAGTTAATACCCTGTATCGTAGCAGCACCTCACTATTTTGAAAGTGAATTTCGAATTATAGCAGTAGAATTTCGTTTTTGAAAGTTTTCGTCGACACCAGTGAACTGCCCATGGCTATTTCTATTTATAGCTGAAATTTGGCTCTCACACGACCCGCGTGAACCTTTGCCCAACCTTTACGCGGCCCGCGTGGCCACCTATTCTACGTGTAGGTTTGCTGGGTCACGCGTAGGGTTGCCAGATGGATGCCACGTGGATCTGGAACGCTTATCCGGTCAACACCACATTGACGCGGCCCGCGTCAACTTAAGCTTACCTTTACGCGGCCCGCCTGAAGACCATAATTCTTGATTTCTTGATTTTTGATGCACGGTATGGTTTCAGGGGTACGGGTTTTTACTTGTGGATCGGTTTAGGACATTTTTGAGAGTCCTTACATATCTCCACCATCACTTGGCCAACATGGCCAAGTTAGCCTCCCTTAGAGAGATAGCCTACACCCAACCCTCCTTTTTCCTTAGGGGCCATGGCGTTTTGCCAAGCCACCCAAGTTATCTTTGCCTGGTCCTCCCCATAAGAAATCTCTACGTATGCGATCCAGTTGATCAATAACTTGTAATGGTGCACTATATAAGGAAAAAAAGTATGTTGGAAGTGAATTTAACACAGACCTGATAAGTGTGATTTTTCCAAGTGGCTTCACCATTAGTTAAATCAAATGTACTAAATGTGTGATTAATTCTACACATTCAGTACATGTAGTGTACTAACGGTGAAACCATTTGTATAAGTGGATGCCAATGGTGTAATTTTTAATAAATAGGTATGATAATGGTAAAATGGGTAAACGACAAGTACTAACTGTCAACCGTGTAGATTTAATATGGTTCCGAAAGAATTGTAAAGGACAGTGAATTCAATGGTGTATTTCTATTTATGATGAATCAGTGTGATTATTATAATATTATTCATATGTACTCACCCTGCCAAGCAATAAAAGGAAAATTTCCTCAAATGCAATACACGTTTTTCCAACAACCTAATTTATGGAGATTAACATTTTTCCAACAACCTAATTTATGGAGATTCTTTCAATTCAATGTATGTGTTAATAAATAACATAAGATCATTACTTGTTTGTCACACCAAACAATCTTTCTCCATCCTGACACTGATGGTTTGGAAATTTTTTTTGGCATTTGCCTCACATGCAGTGAGTCTTATTCTAGAAGGCCGGAAAGATGTTTTGAGAAAAGTTACCCATGAAACGCACGAACGCAGGTGGCTAAGTAAGGGAAATGATTTATGTAAAGGAATGGTGATAGGCATACCCATGAGTACAGATCTTACTAAGAGGGTGAGAGACATCTATACAAAATGCAAATCTAGTAAAGACGGCAAATCTAGTAAAGGCGGCGGCGATACACCATTGATGCTGGCGATAGATATGGGACTTATGGATATGGTTTGGGGATTCATAGAATGTGCAAGACAAACAAATACAAATCTCGAAACTGGTCAAAAGGGGGATGGGTATGTTCAAGAATTCTTTTGGCTCTATAACGATAAGAAGCAAACAGCATTTGACATTGCAGTTAAAAAAGGACATGTGGAGGTGGCGAGGCTATTGTTGAACAATGCGCATCGTTGGTGTTTGAGATGTCAGTGGATTCGGAGGCGAGAAGATCTACTTCACCTGATAAATCATGACCCGAAGTTTGACGGCTTCATTTTTGATATGTTAGTAACATCTACTGCAGTGCATGGCAACGTTCAAAGAGGTATTATCATTTTGTTTTTGTTAAATTACAATGTTAACTTACTTAGAAAAAATAATAAATTACAAAGAAATGACAGATAAATCGGCAAGAGTGCATGGCAACGGTCAAAGAGGTATTACCATGTAACAAGTTTTTGTTATTTTGCTACTTTCTGGGAGGATTAAAGACTACAAAATTATTCCTACACAAAAAATATTAATGGTTACACAAAACACAAATAAATAAATAAAGAGTAAACTGCCATTTTGGTCCCTGTGGTTTGGGCACTTTTGCCATTTTAGTCAAAATCTCAAACTTTTTACATCTGGGTCCCTGTGGTTTGCATTTTGTTGCCATTTTAGTCCAAAATCCAAAAACCCTCTATTTTGACTGTTGAAAACTGATTATTTTGTCCTTTAGTGCAGGGGCATTTTGGTCATTTTTTAAATTTCATTTTTTTTAACAATAAAACCCAGATCTGCATAATCATCTCTCTCTCTCTCTCTATAGCACCACCACCACCGCCACCTCCTCCCCCTTTTCACCACCGCCACTCCGGCGTCGTCCCATCCAACAGTCACACCCACACCCCCTTCCCAATTACATCATCATCTTCAACCCTTTTTCAAACAAACAAACAAACAAACAGACATTTCAGTGCATATTAACTTCATTGAATATGAAGATATCGAGGTAAATTCGTCACAAATTCCACTGAATCACATAAAAGTAATCCGAATCAGCAATTGAAACAACAAAATTCTACAATAACTCACAAACAAATAGACATTTCAGTGCATATAACTTCACTAAAACTGAAATTGTTGAGGTAAATTCGTTACGATTAAATCTAAAATGAACCTGCAACCACATCCGATGAACCTGCAACTCCATGCAACCACCCTCTCGCACCCCCTGCAACCACATCCGATGAACCTGCAACTCCCTGCAACCACCCTCTCGCACCCCCTGCAACCACCGCCCCTCTCTCTCAATCCGGTGAGCACCTCCACCCAAAAAACAACTGGGCAAACACTAGAGGGTTAGGGTTTACCATGTGTTCTTGAGGCGGAGATCTTGAGGCGGAGATCTGTGTGTTCTTAGGGTTAAGGTTTACTATGTGTTCTTGAGGCGGAGATCTTGAGGCGGAGATCTGAGTTTCGGTAGGGTTTCGATGACGATGACGATGGTGGCGGTGGTGGTGGTGCTATAGAGAGAGAAGAGAGAGAGAGGGAGGAGGTGGCGGTGGTGGTGCTATAGAGAGGGAGAGAAGAGAGAGAGATGATGTTTGAAGATGACGACAGGGACCAAAATGACCAAAATAATTCAAGTGAGTGGCACCATATTGGTTCATACCAAACAGGTCTCTTATGTGGTCTGTTATTAATAAATAAATACAAAAAGGTTATTAGATTAAAAAATGACCAAAATGCCCCTGCACTAAAGGACAAAATAATCAGTTTTCAACAGTCAAAATAGAGGGTTTTTGGATTTTGGACTAAAATGGCAACAAAATGCAAACCACAAGGACCCAGATGTAAAAAGTTTGAGATTTGGACTAAAATGGCAAAAGTGTCCAAACCACAGGGACCAAAATGGCAGTTTACTCATAAATAAATAAATAAAAGGCACTTTGCTGCGGATTAAAAAAATAAGACATTTTAGTCCATGTGGTTTGAGCCATTTTGTCAGTTTAGTTCAAAGGTTTCATTTTTCGCATGTGTGTCCAAAAAGGTTTCACCATTGCCATTTTAGTCCATTGGGTTAACTTTATCCATTTTTTTCTGTTAACAAGAAGGGCAATTTGGTCATTTTATATGACCGAATTGCCCTTGTAGTTAACAGAATTACATATAAAATGACTAAATTGCCCTTCTCGTTAACAGAAAAAATGGATGAAGTTAACCTAGTGGACTAAAATGACAACGCTGAAACCTTTTTAGACCCACAGGTGAAAAATGAAACATTTGGACTAAACTGACAAAATAGTTCAAACCACAGGGACTAAAATGCATTTAACTCAAAAAATTAACTTTTTATTTGATTCTACATCTATATATACTCTTTATATTTTAAAAACACCACACACAAAATTTGATGCCATTGATGTGAATGCTCTTATACATTAAAAAAAGAGTAAATTACAAAATTTGTCCTTTATGTTGACATCATATTGCAAATATGTCATTTGTCTTTAATATTGACAGGAATCATACTTAATGTTCACAAAATCTTACGCGTTATGTCCTTTGGCACTAACTTAGTTAAGTTTAAGCATTAAGTTAGGTCATGTGCAAAGCACATGAGGACAGATTGGTCATTTCACTCTTTTATTTTAAATTACATTTTAAATAAATATAAAATATAAATATCCAAAAAATCTATCTCTAAACACTTTCTCTCTCAATTATCTTTTTCTCTCTCTCTCCAAAATCCTGATCTTCTTCTCTATTGAAGCACCGTCTCCCATGGCCACCCCACCATCTGAACCCATATCACCACACCACCGTCCCCGTCATCGGGTCTTCTTCTCCAGTGAAGCATCACCCCGTGCTACCTCTGGCGACCAAGTGTAAACAGATCTGAACCTTATCCCTCTACTCTCGACAAAGTTCAAACAGATCTGAAATATATCTGAAATAGATCGGAACTTTGACTCAATTTTGTACAAACTTCTAATCAACTAAAGGTTTGACCGGCGGTGATGCCGAAGAGGGGATTCCTGCTTGTACTTTTCTTTAATTATCAATAAGTCGCGATCTGTGACGATCATTAAGGAGTGTTCATCAAATTCGTGTTATTATTTTCTATCAAATATGTGGCTCATACCAACAAGAAATACATCATCATTTTAGCATATAAAGGGGAGCCTGTACGATGCAACGAGAAATACCACAATTGAAGGTTGTTAACGAGCCGAGTCAATGCTACATCGAGCTCAACTTCATACCGAGCTAGCTCGGGTCGGCTCAGAATATTAAACTCGTGCTCGACTCAATTAAAAAATCGAGCTAACTTGCTAAACTCAATTTGGCTCGACTTTACAACTTATTACATCATAAGGGTCGAACATATGCCTTATTTTTTCCCAAATGGCTAAAAGTAAAACATTTTTGAAGCAAATACAGTACAGGGTTTATTAATTATATATGGGCCTAGCCTTTATAGTTTATGTGGTCCCTCAATTTTTGTTTCTTCATTAGTGTGGGACAAAAAAAAGAATTAGAATTGATGAATTCTTCACTAAAACAAAGTCTTTTTATGACCATTTAGCTTTCATCCAAAGTTAATTTCCATACTATACAGTGGCGGATCTAGGATTCCGACCAAGGAGTAACGTTTTATAAATAAGCCGTAACGAAATCGAAAAAACGTTAAATTTTTCCAAAATTTACACTAATTTTTCCAATTTTTTTCCGACCAAGGGGTAGCGGGGGTTACCCCTACCAAAGAGGTAGGTCCGCCCCTGATACTATACTATGTAGGATGGATAAAAATACAAAATTTTAAAGAGATTTGGGGATTTGATGGGTTTTCAAGTCCGTAAAGGATTGTACTTTGTGTTTTAATATATTTAATAATTAATTAACTATTAAATTTATGTAAAATTGTTTTTTGTTCTTTTTTATATGAATTATAATATTGTATCGATACATAGATAGATAGAGACATCATATCAAAATTTACACACAATAATTTGTAAATAAAATTATTTGAGTGAGCATCTTGAAACTTATGAAAAAGTCACACTTTCTAAACTTAGCTAAAAGGAACTCATGGCATTTATCTGTATGTTATGAAAAAAACAGTATTGTAAAAATCGTGACTAGTCGGTGATTAATCGCTAGTCGTCCAGTAACTGAGTAATTTTTTGTTAATCAGTCCACTAATCGCTAGTCGGACCTAGTCGGCCAGTCAAAAATCGACGATTCCGGCCAGATTCTGGCAAAAAACCTGTATATTCTGGCTAAAACCTCTAAATTCAGTCAATTTCAAACCAAACCATGTAAATTCCAACAATTAATCTTTTATACTTAAAAAATGAGTTGAGTAAGAGTTAAAACCTAGCTACTTAAAAAAATTACCTATAAAAATGTGTATATGTATACATAAAACTGAAAATTACATATAAAAAACCTAATCCGATTAATCTTGAGTAATCCCGAGTAGTCAATAGTTCTCACTCACCGGCCGACTAGCGACTAGCGAGTTCTTCAACCTTGGAAAAAATTCACACTTTCTAAAACTTAACATGTTTGACCTAACCCCAACTAGAATCCAAACCAGTGTCACTAAACCCAAGCTGGTCATTATCAATTCCTTTTGTGTCTGATGTTCATATATACACCTAAATCTCAATGCAGTTCTCATTTTAACGTAATATTTTTAAATGAAGAATAACATGAATACCTCAAGATGATAATAAGAGCGTTATGATCTAGCTAATTTTCCAAGTATTTTTAACGTATTACGTGGCTTTCTTTAATTGGTTAAATTCTGCCTTGTACTTATAATTCTATAAATGCGATGCATTTTCAAGTATATGATCTGGATGGTTTTTTAAGTATTTCTTATCTTTTAACTCAAAGATTATCATTCCACACGAAAAAGGGCAATTACAAAGCAATGGCAGGTAGTCGGGCAACAAGTTGCGCCGCCACCCCCTTTTGAATAGAAAAACCAATTCTACTAAATACAAAGTTTGAAACACAGCTTTTAACTTATTCATATCTTTCTCAGGTGAACTAAAAATTAACAATAAGAGTGTAGCACCAGAGTTTTTAGACAACCTTTGTAACGGTCTACTCGGATCGGATGCAAGCAAAAACTCAGTTCTTCACCTTGTATCCAAGATAGGAAATGTTGCCTGTGTAGAATATATTTTAGAAAAAGATTGTCTTAAAATATATGATCACAATTCCGATATGGAGACCCCAGCTTATGTTGCTGCAAGGGAGGGACGTGTAGATATTCTCCGACTTATGATTCATATTTTAAAAGCAAGGAACCAAGATATTGAACCGATTGTCACAAGGAGAGCCGATAAACAAAATGCGTTACATATTGCCATACAAAATCATCATGTTGAAGTAATCTTCTTGTTGATAAAAGAAATTCCTCAACTTGCAAATGGTATCAATGAATCCAAAGAAAGTCCACTTTACCTTGCTGCAGAAGCAGGCTACTTTGGAGTTGTAGAACACATGTTGAGCAAGTGCAAAGATATATCTTTTCAAGGACCGAATGGGAAAACACCATTACATGCAGCTGCCACTTCAGACTCCGCAGGTACATTTGAACTCGATCATCGGCTTATATTAACTAAGTTATTTTTTATACGAGACCGGAAATATTTATATTACAAGATAAAAATGTATTTACAACAAAAGCTATCCCTTTTGTTAAAAAATAAAACGCTAATAGGTAAACATAAAAAGATATAGAAACGCGTTATACGTCAATCTGTATTGGTTTCAGCTCGTATCGACACCGAAAACCATAAAAATAAAGCATGTGTGAAAGTCATGTACAGTTAAAAACAGTTTATTTCTAATACTAAGACCATGCGTAGTAGTAAGGGTGAATAATGCCTTCACCCTTGGGAGTTTTTCGCCATGTGGCAATACAGTCAGTAAGGGGCATTATTGGGCGTTTTTCTAAAATGGGTGTAGTGGGGATGTGGGTATTATGTTAAAAGGGTGTAAACAATTAAATAAAATAAAAAAAAACTAACCAAAAAAAGGTATTGGTCAAACCCTAAAGAAGATAGCTCTGATTGGCCCAAACATTGCCCCCATAGCGTGATTTAAACAACGCCAAAACAACAAATTCATCCAAACACGCCCTGGGGGTGGTGGGGCGGCGTGTTTAGGCGTTTTCCGGCAAAAAAAACGCCCCCTTGGGCACGACTACGGGTGGCCTGAGTCCTTTTCAATAAAATTTATGTCAAATGTAGGGATGAGCGGTACCGGAAAGTATTGGTAGCGAAAATCGCCAAATTTGGGTACTAGTACCGAAAATGTTCGGTACGGAACTGGTATCAGTATTTGAAGGTAAAATACTGGTATCGAATCGAAAGTACCAGTACCGAAAATACCAAAAAGTCGGTATTGATTAGGTACCGGAAAAAAATTGGTACGGGAAATTAGGTATGTTTAGTGTCTATATGACGCATTCTACTCTCTTTTAAGTTCACGAAATATGTTATGACAAGAAACACCTTGAGCTCTACTAATTCTAATACGTTATGAGAGGCCAAGGTCACAAAATAGAATCGGTAGTAAAATTAATGGTGAGAATTACTTGAGTTGGAATTATCAGATTGTCACTATTCTCAAGACTATGATGAGTCTACTCCTAATTTGTTAGCCCTAACAAACCTCCACCCGATGAATAATCTGAAAGAATTTGTTGATAGTGACGAGTTGGTGCATTTGGTTAGCTAGAAACAACAAATGATTCTCAAGTGTGGAAGCTAAGGCCGAGGAGAATTTCAAAGTATCAAGTCGCTCGGCTTTTTATGGTATAAAAATCGGTCAAAAAACAGGTCGGTGTCGTGGGATAGATTGTGTAGTGGTTGGGCCGCCCATATTTCGGGTGTTGGATGTGTGAATAAAAGTTACCTATTAAAAAAAAAGAATTTGTTAAGTGGAGGAAACAAGGGGGGGGGGGGGGGGGGGGGGGGGGTTATATACATTACAACAAAAAACCCTATAGAGACGATACCTATAGGGAACCCTATAGAGACGACATGTTGTATCTATAGGGTATATATTTTTAAATAAAAACTTGTAGAGACGACATCTATAGGGTATAAACGTTTTTTTTCTTTTTAATTTTAAAGAAAAACTTATAGAGACGATATGTTTTTTAAAGAAAACCTATAGAAACGACATATCTCTTCTGTAGGGCTTAAACATTTTTCTATTTTTTTTTTTTTTTTGAAGGAAACCTAGGTTTCAACATGTCCTCTCTAAGGGGCTTAAAATATTTTAATAATTGTTTATTCTATTTTATAAAGATTAATTTTATTTTTTAATTATTTTTTTGCACAAACTTGTAGAGACGACATATCGTCTCTAGAAACTCTTCTATAGGGAAGACACTTAGACCATACGGTGTGGAGAGGTGAGAAACATTTTATAGAGACGATATGTTTTTTAAAGAAAACATATAGAAACGACATATCTCTTCTGTAGGGCTTAAACATTTTTCTATTTTTTTTAAGGAAATCTATAGAGACAACATGTCCTCTCTAAGGGGCTTAAAATATTTTAATAAATGTTTATTCTATTTTATAAAGATTAATTTTATTTTTTAATTATTTTTTTGCACAAACTTGTAGAGACGACATATCGTCTCTAGAAACTCTTCTATAGGGACGACACTTAGACCATACGGTGTGGAGAGGTCTGAAAATGGGACGTTATGCGACATGTGGACGACGCGTCCATGCGCCAGAAAAGTGGCGTGGTTTAAAAAAGGAAAGTGTGGGAAGGGCGTGGAAGAGTGAGGTTATTCGACACGTGACACCTATTTCATATTATTATTTGATATTTAAAAATTATATAAAATCAATTAAATTTAATTTAAGGAAATTAATATTAATTGAGTAAAAATCATAAATTAAGAAAATTACATAAACCTAAAAAATTACATAAGCTTAAACAAGGGAGGAACTATAATGTTAGGAGCCGTAGCACGGGCTACGGTTCAAACTCGTATTCGTAGTGTTTTTTTCCGGTTTTATACAAAGGATACCCCTAAAAAATATACGAGGATACCCCTAACCAGAAAATAGGATACTTTATATTACTAAAATCCCAATTTTTTATAAGCTCAAACATTTTACAACCCGAAAATTTGTAGAATAATTAAGACAAAATGATAAAATAAGCCAAAATTTTAGCAATAATAGAATTGAAAGGAGGCCCTAAATATAATTAATAAAGTTAGCCCAATACCCAAACAACTATTAAATATTTGTTTTACTTTATTAATTATCGTTTTTTATTATTTTTTTGTTGCACGGTAAAAATAAATCAGGATACCCCTAAATAATGGGCTAGCTCCGCCACTGAGCTTAAAAAAATTTACATAAACTTTAATTATCGTCTTTGTCTTTGCCAAGGTCGTCTTGTAGAACGCTCCAAATGTGTTCAACCAAATCTGCTAGAAGGGGTTGTGTTGTGTTCTATTATGTTTAATTTCAATTAAGTTCGCTTCTTTCTTTTGACAACTTAATTCTACGGTGCTTGGTTGACTCGCCTCCTCATAAAACTCGCAAATTGCACGTCCCGCATCCTCCAAAATTGTCACACCCCCAAAATCCACCAAGCAGAGTAACACCGCTTGGAGACGTGACATGACCAGGATCGAGCCACCAATCATATTGAACAACGAAATTAAGTAAATAAAACCAACCACAATACGATTGGTGACCAAAAGAGAGTAACCGATTTTAAGTTAACAGCGGAAGCATAAAACGTAAGTCCAAAACATAAGTTTCATAGTTCATAAGTTTAAAGTCCAAAACGTAGGTTTAATAAGTTTCATAAGGACTTACATATTAAGCACGGAACATAACAGTCCGTATCCCACAACAACCTCCTCCTCGTGCAAGCTCCGTAAGCATCTAGCGACCTGTAAGGCATGTAACAACGAGTCAACAACAAAGTTGAGTGAGTTCACGGTTGGTTGTTTAGTTTTAGTTGTTCTGAAAACATGGTTTGTCTTTCGTTGGCTTACTTGCCGTGGGGGTTACCCCAAAGTTGAAAGTATGATTAACCAGTTCCTTCTTTAATACCCGAACCATATCCATAATTAGTGGGGGTTTCCCCATGTGAACTACTAGACCAATATCGACAACTGACGAACAATAGTTGTGCCCTACGTCAATGTTCTATCATCATTGACAGTTTGCCATAGTCCGTTAGTACACGCCCGTTCGGACGACACGGTGTGAGGTTTGTTAAACCTAATAGCGCTACTAATGACCCGCTCGCCATTGGCCTCAGCGATTAAGTCGATATAAAATGAGGGACTTCATGATAGAGTTTTGTCTAGTAAGTTTTAAGGTTGTTGTCCTACCCAAGGAGGACGAACGTACGTATTCTACCCAAGGAGAATACGCAGGATTAATATTGGCATCCTACCCATGGAGGATGGCCGTACATATCCTACCCAAGTAGGATATGTAGATTCCATTTTAGTTTCTTAACCCATTCCCAAACCACCGGGAATCCCATGCCTTGTAGAAAGAGTGAACTCACCTCGGTTGCTCGGTTTGACTCTCAAAAATAGCTAACAGTCAAGGTCGGTCAATCACGTCCTAGTATGATTACCACTTAGTTTATTAGTGACTTCAAATAAGCACAAAGTTCCTACACGCATCTACCACATAACATGCATCACTTTAACGGTTCATGCCCATATAAACTTCCCATCTATTCCCGTTCATAAGCAAACATACGACATTGCACATAACACTTTTATTGACATATAACATGTTAGATTATTCTCAGGTGGCCTACCCGACATTTAGACACGCAAATTACTACTTATGTCGTTTCAGCTTTTATATTCAAAACTGGGCTGATTTCGGGGATTTTAATAAAATAGTTAACTTGTTTCAAAAATTCACAACTTTTTATAGAAGGTCTTAAACGATCCAAATATTATTGTGTAAAAATCTCGGGATCTAATTCATCACCAATATTTTATAAAAAAATCATTTTCCGGACTACACTCAGATTTATCTTTTTCTGACTGCAGTCCACGGAATAATTTATTTAAAATTCATCGTAAGTCCGATTTACGAAATTCCAGTGGGAGGATTACAAATAAATCAGTGGTCATTTACAGTACAAGTTTCATGACCTAGTTCTACTCAGGTTTCAAGTTATGACTAAAAATATAGCACCCATTTACTGCAGTAAAAACTCAGCTTTAGTTGCTGTTACAAAACGAGTCTTTAAAAATAGTAAACGAAGTCCAAAAATTGTGATTCCAGTGCCATTAGAACCGTATTTCATAATACATAAATCTAGACTTCAGAAAATGCATTTTTCGTTTTATTAAAGTCCGGTTACAGCCAACTGAAGTTGGCTGTAATCACTAAACTGCCTCCTGTTTTCAGCTTTTAACATTCTAATGCGAGTTATATTGGTTCCGTTAACATGTTTAGTGATTAATAACGACATTTAACATTAACAAGTAATCATCAAGTAATCAGCAACATATCAGAACAACATCCTACTTCAACACTTCATCATGTAAATCTTTATGTAACTTTTATGTTCAAGTTTCTTGTTTAACCCCTTTTAGTGTTCTAGTTCTTTAGTGTTTTAAACATAATTATCATACTACAAGTGTTAGCTATAAGAACAAGATGAACAAAGGTTTGACAAGAGCTTACTACTAGCACAAGGCTAGGGTAGAATCTAGTGAGGAAGATGATGAGAAAAGATGATGAAAAGGCAAGAACAAAGCCCTTTTGAAGCTCCACAAATTTGCACTTCCTTGAATCACCTTAGTTGCTTGAATGGAACTTGAACAATGGAGGATGATGGTGGTTTAGTGGTGGTGATGGGGGCGGTTGTGGGGAGCCAAGGAAGAGGGAGAGAGAGAGTGAAGATGAGAGTGTGTAAGATTGTGAATGGTGGTTGTGATCTTTTGCCATGATTTTATAAGATTGTTTCTAATATTTTGTTTAGTCCTACAAGTAACAATCTACATAAAATAATGAGATATAATCTAGTAGAAGATAGGGAGCATGATGTGGATGATATGGTGGGGTCCCTTGGGACCGATTTCGGTTAAGGGGGTGGGGGGGGGGTTGGTTGTAACATTTTGCAACTAATAGGTAATGGTTAGTTAATTTCCAAGTATGAACCTTTATATGTTAGTTAGTTGCTTTTGAGTGGGTGTTATGATAAACGGGGATCATGACTAGCCAAGAATAATAAAACAATGCATTTGACAAAAATTTAGTGTCCCGGGTAATGTCCGGTTGTTCGGTTAAATACCGTTTCGTTAAAGTGTTTAATTATTCCGTAAAGTGTCTATTATATATATTTTTGTAACACTTTTAATCACTAACACATAGGAAAACATTCAGGACTACTTAGTCAATTTTTCTGCACAAGACTAGTATGTCACCAAGCACATGTAAGTATGACACAGTAATTAGGAAACAGTTAAGTAATTCAACACAGTCACTAAGCACTTTAATTATCATTAAATAATCGTACGGATACATGTAATTACAAGGGTTGTCACATTCTTCCCCTATTAAGAAAATTTTGTCCCGAAATTTAGTGCGTGGTTACTGAGGAAGCTAGTTAAGTTGCGGTGTTTACTGGCTTTTCCTGGGGTGTCACATCATCCCCCCGTTGATTTGGAATTTCGTCCCGAAATTCTGCAATGGCTTCAGCCTCAGTAGTGGTTGCATTTTTCTTACACAACTGGGGATACTTGAGTTTCATTTGGTCTTATCGTTCCCAGGTATACTCTGGGCCACGACGGGAATCCCAACGAACTCGAACACGAGGTATCCTGGTACGCTTGAGAATCTTAACATCTCGATCAGTAATTTCAACTGGTTCCTCGACGAATCGCAACTGGTCGTCGATTGTGAGCTCTTTTAAGGGAACTATGAGGGTCTCATCTGACAGACACTTTTTCAGATTTGACACGTGGAATACGTTGTGAACTCCGCTGAGTTCTTCAGGTAGATTCAACTTGTAGGCGACCTTGCCAATCTTCTCAATGATTTCGAACGGTCCGACATAACGCGGATTGAGTTTGCCTCGTTTGCCAAAGCGAACTACACATTTCCAAGGTGAGACTTTGAGTAGCACCCGGTCCCCAACCTGGAACTCGAGTGGTTTCCTGCGCTTATCAGCATAACTTTTCTGACGGGCACGAGCTGCCACCATTCGTTGTCGTATTTGAGCAATCCTTTCGGTTGTATCCACTACAAGTTCTGGGCCAGTGATTTGGCTGTCACCAACTTCTGCCCAACAGAGAGGTGATCGGCACTTTCTTCCATATAATGCCTCGAACGGAGCGGCCTGGATACTGGTGTGGTAACTGTTGTTATACGAAAACTCCACTAACGGGAGGTGCTTTTCCCAGCCATTACCAAAGTCAATTACACATGCCCTAAGCATGTCTTCAAGGGTTTGGATGGTGCGTTCAGATTGCCCATCCGTCTGCGGATGGTATGCCGTGCTCATGTCTAATCGAGAACCAAAGGATTTGTGCATAGCTTGCCACAACTCAGATGTAAAATGTGAGTCACGATCAGAGATGATGGAAGTTGGCACTCCGTGCCTTGATACTACTTCCTTTAGATAGATGTCTGCTAGAGTAGAAAACTTATCGGTTTCCTTGATAGCCAGAAAATGTGCAGACTTAGTTAGTCGATCCATGATCACCCAAATGGTATCATTTCCGCGTTGAGATCTAGGCAGGCCAGTAACGAAATCCATGGAAATTTGCTCCCATTTCCATGTCGGGATCTCTGGTTGTTGGAGTAGGCCTGATGGTTTCTGGTATTTAGTCTTGACTCTCGCACAAGTCAAACATTTGCTAACGTAGGTTGCTATGTGGGCTTTCATACTAGGCCACCAATACATAGTCTTGAGATCGTGGTACATCTTATCCAAACCAGGATGTACTGAATAACGAGATTTGTGTGCTTCATCCATCACAAGCTCGCGTAAGTTTCCATAAAGTGGAACCCAGATGCGCCCGTTTACGTAGTAGGCGCCGTCGTCCTTTTGTTCTAGCCGCTGCCTCGATCCTCGTAGGGACTCAGCCTTGATGTTTTCTGTTTTCAATGCTTCAACCTGAGCATCACGAATTTGAGCAGGAAGACTAGATTGGATGGTAAGCTGTAACGCACGTACACGCTTAGGTATAGTATCCTTTCGACTGAGGGCGTCGGCCACAACATTGGCTTTGCCCGGATGATACTTGATCGCACATTCGTAGTCATTCAAGAGTTCGACCCATCGACGTTGTCGCATGTTTAACTCCTTTTGCTTGAAGATATGCTCGAGACTCCTGTGATCGGTGTAAATGGTGCACTTGGTACCGTACAGGTAATGTCTCCATATCTTAAGTGCGAAAACAACTGCTCCCAGCTCCAAGTCGTGCGTAGTGTAGTTCCTTTCGTGAACTTTAAGTTGGCGCGATGCGTAAGCAATGACCTTGTCACGTTGCATCAACACACAACCAAGTCCTTGGATGGAAGCGTCGCAATAAACCACAAAATCTTCTGTGCCTTCAGGCAATGAGAGGATAGGCGCGCTACAAAGTCTATCTTTTAAGTGCTGAAAAGCAGATTCCTGTGCATCACCCCAACGATAGGTGACACCCTTCTGAGTCAGTGAAGTGAGAGGTTCCGCAATCTTTGAGAAATCCTTGATGAACCTTCTATAATATCCTGCCAAACCCAAGAATTGGCGGATTTCTGTTGGTGTACGGGGCGCAGGCCAGTTCTTGATCGAGTCTACCTTGGATGGATCAACATGAATCCCATCCTTGTTTACCACATGGCCTAGAAAGTGGACTTCGCGAAGCCAGAAATCGCACTTCGAAAATTTTGCATACAGTTGCTCTGCTCGAAGAAGTTCCAGCATAAGTCGTAGATGCTGCTCGTGTTCCTCCTGACTCTTAGAATAGATCAGGATGTCGTCGATGAAAACAATGACGAACTTATCCAGGTAAGGTTTGCATACTCGGTTCATGAGATCCATGAAGACCGCTGGTGCGTTCGTCAATCCTAAAGGCATAACCAGAAACTCGTAATGCCTATAACGAGTTCTAAACGTTGTTTTGGAGACGTCCTCATCTCGGACTCTCAGTTGATGGTAACCTGACCTCAGGTCAATCTTGAAATAGAAACTCGACCTTTGCAACTGGTCGAATAGGTCATCAATGCGTGGAAGAGGATAATGATTCTTCACGGTCACCTTGTTAAGTTCGCGATAGTCAATACACATTCTGAAAGTTCCATCTTTCTTCTTCACAAACAAGACTGGAGCTCCCCAAGGCGAAGAGCTAGGACGTATGAAACCCTTTTCCAAGAGTTCTTGTAATTGCGTGGACAGTTCTTCGAGTTCTGACAGAGCTAGTCGGTAAGGTGCACGAGCTATGGGCGCTACTCCAGGAGCTAGCTCGATTTGAAACTCGAGTCGATGAGGTGGAAGACCAGGTAATTCCTCAGGAAATACGTCAGGAAAATCGCGCACAATAGGAATATCTTCTATCTTCCTTTCTTCCGAGGATGTATCAGAAACAAGGGCTAAGATAGCAGGGTGGCCCTTTCGCAAACACTTCTGGGCCTTAAGGAAACAGATGATGCCTACAACAGCACCACTCTTGTCGCCATGAATCATGAGAGGTTCTTTACCAGAACGAGGGATGCGGACAATCTTCTCATTGCAAAGAATTTCCGTTTGCTGATAAGACAACCAATCCATTCCAATAACAACGTCGAAACTACCCAGAACGATAGGGATAAGATCGATAGAGAAGGTCTGACCAGCTAAGACAAGGTTACAACCCTTAACTATGTGTGTGGCCTCGAGACTTTTACCGTTTGCTAGCTCTACCGTGTGTTTGGTGGTCAAAAGTGTTGGAGTGCACTTAAGCATTTGACTAACTTTTAAGGACACATAACTAGTATCGGCACCCGAATCAAATAAAACAGTAACAAAGAAATCATCCAGAAGAAACTTACCCATCACCACGTTGGGATCGTTCCTTGCATCACCCTGACCCAGCACGAAAACACGTCCCCTGGCACCATTGCCGTTATTGTTACCCCCGTTGTTGCCTCCATTATTGCCTCCATTGTTATTCCCGTTTCCCTGGTTGTTGTTGTTGTTGTTCTGATTCTGGTTCAGCTGGGGACAGTTCCTCTTAAAGTGGCCTTCAGCGCCACACTGAAAACATCCTTTATTGCCCTGTTGTTGTTGCTGCTGGTGGTTCTGTGGAGCTTGTTGTTGTTGTTGGCGATTCTGATTTGCTGGTCGTGCGCTCCTGCAATCCTTTGCTTCATGACCAAACTTGTTACACCTCAGGCAACGACCCTTGTTGCACTGCCCGCTGTGATGCTTATTGCACCGGTTGCACTTGGGGTAGTTCCCTCGGTATCCACCCTGTCCTTGACTACCGGAAGATTGCTGACCAGGACTCTGGTAGTCATCCGTCTTTCGCTGCTGAGACTGAACCGAAGTAGAACCCTTACTGGAATTCCCATCCCATTTTTGCTTGTTATCATTGGGAGCGTCAGTAGTAGTAGCACTAATATGCTTGGGCAGTTTGTTTTGTTCAACTGCTTGATCGGTGACACGATGGGCCAACTTAATGATTTGCTGAATGGTACCCAGGTTGGCTGAAGTCACGTGACTCTGAATCTCTGGTACAAGACCCTTGAGGTACAGCTCAATACGTTTGATAGGAGGGTCTACCATAGTAGGACACAAGATGGTCAGTTCGTTTGACCTCTTCGTATACGCCTCAATTTCAGACCCCGTCATCTTCAAATTGAAGAATTCCACCTCTAGCTTGTGGATGTCGTCACGACTACAGTACTCTTCTTCGATCAGTTCTTTGAAACCGTTCCATGGGGTGGCATTAGCAGCTACCAGCCCCAGCAGTTGAACTTGTGCTTTCCACCAGGTTAACGCAGCACCTTCAAGCGTCCCAGTAGCATATTTCACCCTACGATCTTCAGGGCATTCACACATCTCGAAAACAGACTCAAGCTTCTCGAACCAGTGTAGAAGGCCTATCGCTCCTTCTATGCCGCTGAAGGTATTGGGTCGGCAATCCATGAAGGTTTTGAACGTACATACAGGAGGTTGAGCATGCTGACCTCCTGCTGGAATTGCTGCGAGTGCCTCAGCCACTCGTTCATTGATTAGAGCCGTTAACTGGGTTTGGGTTAGGTTGATACCACCACGTGCTCCGCGTCCGTTCATGATCTTCACAACGAAGCAACGTGAGTGAGAAAAGTGTCACGAAAGTGTGTAAGCGTGGGATGACAGAAGAGAGTAATCACACAAGGCTTAAATAGCAGTTATCACGTTAACTTGTGAACTATCGAACAGACAATATAACATTAATCATACCACCTATTGTGTCGAGTCTTGCACGTGGAGCGAAGCGTCGTTGTGGATCGTTGAGCACTGTACAGGTTATAGTCTGGTTTTATCAAAAGCTTTTCCCCTTTTTAAAACCAAGTTCACTATAACCAATGGCTCTGATGCCAATCTGTCACACCCCCAAAATCTACCCTGTGGAGTAACACCGCTTGGAGACGTGACATGACCAGGATCGAGCCACCAATCATATTGAACAACAAAATTTAGCAAATAAAACTAACCACAATACGATTGGTGACCAAAAGAGAGTAACCGACTTTAAGTTGACAGCGGAAGCATAAAACGTAAGTCCAAAACATAAGTTTCATAGTTCATAAGTTTAAAGTCCAAAACGTAGGTTTAATAAGTTTCACAAGGACTTAAATATTAAGCACGTAACATAACAGTCCGTATCCCACAACAACCTCCTCCTCGTGCAAGCTCCGTAAGCATCTAGCGACCTGTAAGGCATCTAACAACGAGTCAACAACAAAGTTGAGTGAGTTCACGGTTGGTTGTTTAGTTTTAGTTGTTCTGAAAACATGGTTTGTCTTTCGTTGGCTTACTTGCCGTGGGGGTTACCCCAAAGTTGAAAGTATGATTAACCAGTTCCTTCTTTAATACCCGAACCATATCCATAATTAGTGGGGGTTTCCCCATGTGAACTACTAGACCGATATCGACAACTAACGAACAATAGTTGTGCCCTACGTCAATGTTCTACCATCATTGACAGTTTGCCATAGTCCATTAGTACACGCCCGTTCGGACGACACGGTGTGAGGTTTGTTAAACCTAATAGCGCTATTAACTAATGACCCGCTCGCCATTGGCCTCGGCGATTAAGTCGATATAAAATGAGGGACTTCATGATAGAGTTTTGTATAGTAAGTTTTAAGGTTGTTGTCCTACACAAGGAGGACGAACGTACGTATTCTACCCAAGGAGAATACGCGGGATTAATATTGGCATCCTACCCATGGAGGATGGTCGTACATATCCTACCCAAGGAGGATATGTAGATTCCATTTTAGTTTCTTAACCCATTCCCAAACCACCGGGAATCCCATGCCTTGTAGAAAGTGTGAACTCACCTCGGTTGCTCAGTTTGACTCTCAAAAATAGCTAACAGTCAAGGTCGGTTAATCACATCCTAGTATGATTACCACTTAGTTTATTAGTGACTTCAAATAAGCACAAAGTTCCTACACGCATCTACCACATAACATGCATCACTTTAACGGTTCATGCCCATATAAACTTCCCATCTATTCCCGTTCATAAGCAAACATACGACATTGCACATAACACTTTTATTGACATATAACATGTTAGATTATTCTCAGGTGGCCTACCCGACATTTAGACACGCAAATTACTACTTATGTCGTTTCAGCTTTTATATTCAAAACTGGGCTGATTTCGGGGATTTTAATAAAATAGTTAACTTGTTCCAAAAATTCCCAACTTTTTATAGAAGGTCTTAAACGATCCAAATATTATTGTGTAAAAATCTCGGGATCCAATTCATCACCAATATTTTATAATAAATCATTTTCCGGACTGCACTCAGATTTATCTTTTTCTGACTGCAGTCCACGGAATAATTTATTTAAAATTCATCGTAAGTCCGATTTACAAAATTCCAGTGGGAGGATTACAAATACATTAGTGGTCATTTACAGTACAAGTTTCATGACCTAGTTCTACTCAGGTTTCAAGTTATGAGTAAAAATATAGCACCCATTTTCTGCAGTAAAAACTCAGCTTTAGTTGCTGTTACAAAACGAGTCTTTAAAAATAGTAAACGAAGTCCAAAAATTGTGATTCCAGTGCCATTAGAACCATATTTCATAATACATAAATCTACACTTCAGAAAATGCATTTTTCATTTTATTAAGGTCAGGTTACAGCCAACTGAAGTTGGCTGTAATCACTAAACAGCCTCCTGTTTTCAGCTTTTAACATTCTAATGCGAGTTATATTGGTTCCGTTAACATGTTTAGTGATTAATATTGACATTTAACATTAACAAGTAATCATCAAGTAATCAGCAACATATCAGAACAACATCCTGTTGATCAGTTCTGTTTAGACATAAAGGAAAACATGAAAACATACCTTTGATTGCATCAATACAGGCCAGCAGAGAATCCCGATGGAGATGCAGCAATAAGGTTTGACATGATTGTCATCTTGATCTGGTTCCTCCTTAGGGTGCAATCTAATGATGGTGATGAAGAAACCGAATAAGGGAGTTCGGCTATGGAGAGAGGGGCGATTTCATGAGTGATGTTATTGTGATTAGAGTCTAACCCTTTAACCCTCTAATTATCTCCTTATATATGCACTCAAGAGGAAACCCTAATTAGTTAATAAGGGTAATTTGGCCCATCAACAATTACCAACTAATTATTTAATAGGATTGTTATATATTTTGATCCATATAATGTAAATGATTATAATGGCTACTAGATTAAATATAACATAAAATATATTTAATCTTACATTCTCCCACTTAGCCGAGTAATCATTTACTATGAGTATTAGATAAGCCTGATCAGGAGTTAACACTCATTTTAGCTTTAAACAAGTACTATAGCAGAGAAATACAGCCGTTGAATCATTATGCGACTCAGGACCCCCATTAGTCATACTATAGCCTTAATTTAAAACCTAATCGTCATGATCAAAATATGCATAAGCCCTTTGTTAGATTTGTAACTTTATT
The DNA here is from genome assembly GCA_030545235.1 of Helianthus tuberosus. Classification (NCBI taxonomy): domain Eukaryota; kingdom Viridiplantae; phylum Streptophyta; class Magnoliopsida; order Asterales; family Asteraceae; genus Helianthus; species Helianthus tuberosus. The sequence continues at coordinate 58,589,845 of CM060450.1, read as the reverse complement.
TGTCTATATGCCATTATGTCGACTTGACATATTCTTAGAGACATACAAAATCAAACTGATGAGGAAAATTAACTAATACTTAGTCATTCATAGTACGATATGCAATTGCGCACGGCCATTGATTAATACCCGTCTATGAGCTCTCTTAATAAGACTTATGGGTAATAGCCCTTCAGTTATAGGATCCTTAAGCATATCATGAATGTATTCGATAGAAAACTTAGTTTCCTCAATTCATTCATAAACGAATAACTAATTGCGTATCGGAATTTAATGCAGCACCTCTTGAACTGTTACTGTTCAAGGAGTCATGGTAGCTGACTTTATCACACCAAGTCTTCAAAACATTAATTATATGGAGTTAATAAACTTATGAGTCCACTGATAAATTTCCAACAACATTTAGTGACTATATTATGTCGTTATAACTTAGGTTGTTGATATCAGTGCATTATGACTCCTTCATGAGATAGGTTTTGTCTGTTGACATAAGGATATACCCAAAATTACATTTTATCATCTTTGAATATCACAAAGTTAAAGTAATAAACCGGTTTGAGTTCTCACTTCTTCTTCAAATTATAGCCTCTCGTTTCTTTAAAGATATTGTAATACTCCATTAGATGCTTCACACTAATCTAGACATATCTAGTGTGTTGCAATGTGAGTAATATGTAAACGAGTGTAGACTTGAACTTACATAAGGCTTCTAATTAATGAAGCATAAGGAAATAATCTCATTTATCCTATTATCCTCTAAAGGAGAGCAGTATTTTGTTACATATGTAAGGACCCATTTAATGTTAAACTTATGGAATGGAACTAATGTCCCATTGGGTCTATCTCGGTATGTTATGATATCAATCATGTAAGAGATATCTCTGAGATCTATTATATTAAAGTTTGTGTTAACAATGCTTTGACTTATGTAACATATACCTGTCAAAAGAATATCATCTATATAGACAAGTTTAATTTAGTTGCTCCCACTCATCTTGAGGTAGGTACATGAATCCACTTGGTTGTTGATGAAAATAATTACGTTAAGATTTCATCACATTATGATGTTTGCATTAACCTATACATAGATTTTATTGGCTTACAAATAAAGTGTTCTTTAACCTTAAGTTTAGAACTTTCAGGTTGTCTTATGAACATGTAAATATGTCAGCCAGTTATTAGGGAAAAATGCTTTTAATGTTCATCTAATGTAGTTTTAAACTATTATAAGCTACTAGAACAGTGATGATCCTCAAAGAAATCTTTGATAATTTATCTCTTCCTAAGTATAACCTTTTGACAATCAATCATGCTTCTTAGTGTCTTAACGTTTATATATCAGGATTTGGTTTAGTTATGAACACTCTTAGGTAACTGAATCAAATCCCAAACGTTATACGAACACATAAAATCAGTTTTACTAGAAAACTGTTTTATTCCATTTAGAAGATTGATTGACACTAATGGCTTAATTAGAAGAGATTGGATCAGTAAACTTTTCCATAATCCATTTCAAATTCATTAGGGAGGTTATGTAATCATCAAAGTTAGTAGGCTTTTAAACCTAGATGACCTCCTGAGTTGATTATTGGGTTTTAAAAGTTTCAGTTTTATGGATTAGCTCTTGGTTAGGTTGCTATCATTTTCAGGATTCTAAGTGTGTAAGAGTTGGTGTAGTATGGTGTACAAGAGGTGTAATCGGAGTTAAATTCGGAGTTAAATTTAATGACACTCTTCCCCCCGCCTCTTGTATTCCTTGCAAGTCATGATAAGGACTTTAACTGCTCCCACTGACCTTAGAAATCTTTAGGAACTCAGCATGCTTAGGGTCAATGTTTAACGACCAACAAATTCTAATAGAGAAACAAGTTAATGACGTTAGTCGTTGTGATTTCTCTTGTTGAGGATTATGTTAGTTTAGGTAAGAAATCTAAGTGTGCCCACAATTAAGCAACAATGAAACTTTTGTAAGAGTAGCATTAGATTTTAAGGATACAAGTTATGATAGAACAGTGTCAAGATGGAGCAGTGTCTTGTACAAGAGGTGTACATTTAGGTAATGTAAAATTTTCACTCCCCACCTCTTACAACTATTGCAAGTTATTATTAAGACACTTAATGCTCCCACTGATCTTTAATATCTCTAGAATGCTACAAGAGAAGTTTCAATAAGCTACGTGACGTGGGAACCTATCACATATACGTTAGACTTTATTTGATTTCTTTAATGTCCAGATATCATAAGAAACTTTAGGGACATATTTAATAGAAATCTTATTAAGTATATATATGAATAGATTTCTTCTAAGACCGTGTGCCATATGCGACAAAATTTAGATACAAGTTGATAGTCTGTTAAATGATAAATGAATTATGTCTGAATATTCCATTTGGAATAAGTTCCACGAATGTCAATGAATGACTTATGATGGACCCATACTTATTCCTTAAACCAAGTAATATTTAGGGCTGTAACGTCATGATTTAAGATCACTTAGAATGAGATTAGATGAAAAAATAATCCTCATTAACCATGTCATGATTTCTCATGAATTTTGGTTGTAATGGATGAAATTTATAAGTCTCATTTTCCTTTTGTCAAATTCTCATTTACATGATGACAAAAGTTGTGAAAAATGTAAGGTATCATCTAGTTTTATCTTAGTAATGTTTCAATCCAGATATTTAGAACAAATAAGATGAGAGTTTAAGATAAGTGTGACTTTATGTTGACTATGCAAACCTCACAACCTTCATGACATAGCCTAAGTAATGATACTGTATTCTGATTAATCTTCAGAATATGTAAGGTATCTAAAAGCTTTGTTAAAAGACTGCTTATTATGGTTCTTATAGCTTTAACAATTAGTTTTGTCACCAACTCTCATGTTAGTTATTTGTCGAGTTCTGGTAAGGAAACGTATGGAACTAGAGTCAACTAATCATGTGTTAATTGGAATATTAAAATTACCAGACTTAAATATCATTAGTAAGTGACTATCTAATTAATTTATCCAACTGTTCTTTAGAATAATGGATAGTCTCGTTGCTTATGTCTAGTCTAATGGCATAATTATGCAGTGAGATTTTCCCTTGAAGAAACTTAAAGTTGGAATTAGCACTTGTAATTTGTCAATGGACCTTAGAACAATCCTCTTTTAAAGTTTAAGTGGTTGTAAGGTGAGTAACAACTTATTTTCCAGCTTCAAACATTTATTTCTTTGTACATATGTTGCTTATCAACACACTCATTATACTTTGGTACTTTTGAGTGTTATAGTTGATTTATAAGACATCAAATTGTACAAGTGAAAATCTTAGTATGTAATGTACTAGAAAAATGTACTTATTTCCATGCGTAAACCCTTAACTTTATGGGTCATGGTATTATACATTATAATGTATTCACATATACCACTTAACTTTATAGTTTAGAATTTTAAATGAAGGCATGCACCTTAGGAGTTCTTGTGATTATTCCACAATAATAGATTAGTCTTAGGAAAAACTTAATCTGGAATAACTTTAGTGATAGCAATTATGTTAGAGAGTTCTTAATTATCATAAGAGACATCATGTTTGATTTGTCCTATTCATCATGCTCTACCTTTCTTCTGTAGTGCGTTATCAGAAGAGAGCAATAGGATCATCATGTCTTAAGAGATAATCAAGGATTTAATTTAAGAGCTAATTCTTATAGAAACTTTAAATAAAGCAAAACATTTTAGGTTTAGGAATTAGAGTGGATGAGATATAGATTTATAGAAGAAAATTACAGTGAGTAACATTATGGGTACTAAAAAAATAAGGCAGACGAAATGATCATAAAATTAAAGAATAATCATTGATATAAGGATCATTATGTGAAGAGGTTGTGATATGTCTATTACTAACATCAAAATAATAGACTTATTTAAAGTTCTACTTAAATGAAGACAAATCAGCTTTGGCCAGAAGTGTAATCATTTAAGCATGTGTGCAAAGTAATCGTGACAAATCAGCTTTGGCCAGAAATGAGACAATCACTTTAGTTATGCATTTGTCAAGTATGCCATCTATGAAGGAATTAAATCAGCTTTGGCCAGATATTAAGACGTTCATGTTTATGATGCACACTTAACATAGCTTTCGTAATACTTGAACGATAAGTAGATGTATCAAATCAGCTTTGGCCAGAAATGATACATCAGAAGCTCATTCGAGTAAAGCCATTTTGGTTTTGTAAAACATTATTTGATCCTTATTAATTAACTAAGTATTTACAAAACCAATTATTTAGTAGCAAACCACCTGTTAGCGCGGATTAAATTTTAGCTCACAATAACAGCCTAATGTAGTAATGAGATTTCCGAAAATCTTGATATTTTGAGAACATAAGTTAGATTTCGGATGAGACTCAAATTATGCGAAATGGTGACCTCGAATGCATTTCGGATGAGACGCAAATTAGTCCGAGATGGTATTTCGGATGAGACTTGAATTAGTTCGAAACGATATTTCGGATAAGACTTGTATTAGTTCGAAATGGCATTTCGGATGAGACTTGAATTAGTCCGAAACGGCATTTCGGATAAGACTTGAATTAGCCCGAAATGGCATTTAGGATGAGTCTCAGATGAGTCCGAAATGGCATTTCGGATGAGTCTCAGATGAGTCCGAGATGGCATCTCTAATGGATTCGAAAATTGTTCTCCAAGGTTTCAAATTCTCTAATCATGGCAGTTAGTTGTGATAAGTTTGAAATTCGAAATCTTAGGGATTATGGGATATCGTTTTCCTATATTAATGTCAATTAAGTTATCTAAATATTTCGAAAATTATATCCTTTTATAACAATAACAGATTTCGAAAAGTTTTAATTAAATAAAATAGATCAAAATTAGGAAAACACCCAATAATCCAAATTACATTCCAAAATAAGGGAATTTTTCGAATTTTCATAAGAACACCAAGAACCCTAAAACAATAAAAACTTAATCCTTTTATCCGAAATCTGGAAATTTATTAATCAATTTCTTGAACATTATGATTTCGGAACAGTAAATTTTCTTTATGAATTTTCATCCTTAATGTATCCGAAATGCATTCGAGATGATGAAAACAGATCCGAGATGATCCGCAATGGAATCTCGGATGGAAAAAATGAATTTCATTATGGTTTTCAAATCCTGTTTTCCAGTTTCATTCCAGATTTACGGATACAAAACAGAACTGATTTATCAACATATGCTCTGATACCACATGCTGATCAGTTCTGTTTAGACATAAAAGAAAACATGAAAACATACCTTTGATTGCATCAATACAGGCCAGCAGAGAATTCAGATGGAGACGCAGCAATAAGGTTTGACATGATTGTCATCTTGATCTGGTTCCTCCTTAGGGTGCAATCTAATGATGGTGATGAAGAAACCGAATAAGGGAGTTCGACTATGGAGAGAGGGGCGATTTCATGAGTGATGTTATTGTGATTAGAGTCTAACCCTTTAACCCTCTAATTATCTCCTTATATATGCACTCAAGAGGAAACCCTAATTAGTTCATAAGGGTAATTTGGCCCATCAACAATTACCAACTAATTATTTAATAGGATTGTTATATATTTTGATCCATATAATGTAAATGATTATAATGGCTACTAGATTAAATATAATATAAAATATATTTAATCTTACACATCCTACTTCAACACTTCATCATGTAAATCTTTATGTAACTTTTATGTTCAAGTTTCTTGTTTAACCCCTTTTAGTGTTCTAGTTCTTTAGTGTTTTAAACATAATTATCATACTACAAGTTTTAGCTATAAGAACAAGATGAACAAAGGTTTGACAAGAGCTTACTACTAGCACAAGGCTAGGGTAGAATCTAGTGAGAAAGATGATGAGAAAAGATGATGAAAAGGCAAGAACAAAGCCCTTTTGAAGCTCCACAAATTTGCACTTCCTTGAATCACCTTAGTTGCTTGAATGGAACTTGAACAATGGAGGATGATGGTGGTTTAGTGGTGGTGATGGGGGCGGTTGTGGGGAGCCGAGGAAGAGGGAGAGAGAGAGTGAAGATGAGAGTGTGTAAGATAGTGAATGATGGTTGTGATCTTGTGCCATGATTTTATAAGATTGTTTCTAATATTTTGTTTAGTCCTACAAGTAACAATCTACATAAAATAATGAGATATAATCTAGTAGAAGATAGGGAGCATGGTGTGGATGATATGGTGGGGTCCCTTGGGACCGATTTTGGTTGGGGGGGGGGGGGGGGTTGGTTGTAACATTTTGCAACTAATAGGTAATGGTTAGTTAATTTCCAAGTATGAACCTTTATATGTTAGTTAGTTGCTTTTGAGTGGGTCTTACGATAAACGGGGATCATGACTAGCCAAGAATAATAAAACAATGCATTTAACAAAAATTTAGTGTCCCGGGTAATGTCCGGTTGTTCGGTTAAATACCGTTTCGTTAAAGAGTTTAATTATTCCGTAAAGTGTCTATTATATATATTTTGTAACACTTTTAATCACTAACACATAGGAAAACATTCAGGACTACTTAGTCAATTTTTCTGCACAAGACTAGTATGTCACCAAGCACATGTAAGTATGACACAGTAATCAGGAAACAGTTAAGTAATTCAACACAGTCACTAAGCACTTTAATTATCATTAAATAATCGTACGGATACATGTAATTACAAGGGTTGTCACAAAAATCATGTTATGCAAAATAACATACATGTACATCACATTTCGAATTCTAGGTTTTGCCATAATTCTACACGACGTTTTCAAAATGTGTCATCTTTTCTGCAAAAGACCAAACGCTCATTCGATATCTTTTCGTGCCACCATTTGAGCCCCATTAAACTTACGTCTCTTTTCGTCTAACGTGGTTCCCTGTGTAAATGATTTTACAAGCACGGATTAAGTTATAATGAACTAACAAAAACAAATACACCACATTTGTTGTCTTATTTGTATGTTTTTTTTTTGTCTTTGTTTAATATTATTAATTTAACTCCATCTCTTGTTTTACTCTTGATAAAGCGATATACAATTGCTCATGGGTGAAAACTGGTTGTTTTAAATACAAATCAACCCCAACTAGTAATTGTCATTGGCTTTTATTAATTGTGATTGCGAAAATAGAGATAGTGAAAATTGTCTTCTTTGAAACTTGAAATGAATCTTTTTATTAAAAGGTACCCAATCAATTCTAGAAATATATGTGTGCATATCGATATTTTCTCCGGATATTATCACGACTTCTATCACAAGTTTACCCAATCTTTTTTACTTGTAACTGTAAGGTTACGTAATGGCCAAGTGCCATCTCATTCCTTGATAACCACTATATATACACAACATAATCTCCTTTTATGGAGGAGAGATACACCAATATTTACATTCCTAAGATATCATCTATTACACCCCCGCAGTCGAAACTAGAGGTGGCCGAATGTTGAGACTGGATCGGAAGTCTTCGAACATAATCCGCGGGAGGCCTTTAGTAAAAATATCAGCAATCTGAGAACGAGATGGCACATGTAACACTCGAACTACACCGTGTTGAACAAGTTCACGAACAAAATATATATCCAGTTCAATATGTTTTGTCCGTTGATGTTGAACTGGATTACCTGTTAAGTATACCGCACTAATGTTGTCACAAAAAATGATGCTAGCTTTGTACATTGGCTTGCGAAGATCAAGTAACAAATTGCGAAGCCAAGACAACTCGGATACAACGTTAGCAACACCACGATACTCAGCTTCGGCACTGGAGCGAGAGACGACAGCTTGGCGCTTTGAGGACCAAGAAAGAAGATTGGTACCAAGATAGACACAATACCCGGACGTAGACCTGCGTGTATCAGGGTAACCTGCCCAATCTGCATCAGTACAGGCACGAAGAGAAAAATCCTTGGAAGAACCCAAGGTAAGTCCATATGAAGATGTGCCTTGTAGGTAACGAATAATGCGTTTTAGAGCATTCCAATGATCAATACGCGGAGAGTGCATATGCATGCAGACTTGCTGAACTGCATAGCTAATGTCGGGTCTAGTAAAAGTCAAATATTGAAGCACACCAGCCAAACTGCGATACTGAGTAGGATTGTCAAACACAGCCGAAGATGAGGCACCAAGTTTAGGTTTAGAGTCAACCGGAGTGGCAACGGGATTACACGAGTGCATGCCAGCTCTTTCGATAATCTCCATGGCGTAAGCTTTCTGAGTGAGAAACATAGAATCACCCGTGCGGGTTACTTGAATACCCAAGAAATGACTAAGAGGGCCAAGGTCTTTCATAGCAAACTCGTCGCCCAGACGCTTCATGAGAAGATCACGAAGACGATTGTTAGAGGTTGTGAGAATGATATCATCCATATAGATCAAGAGATAGGCAGTGTCGAGACTGTGATGGTATACAAAGAGAGAATTGTCACACCTACTTTGCTGAAAACCAATGGAGAGGACAAAATCAGTGAATCTTTGATACCATGCACGAGGCGCCTGTTTAAGCCCGTATAGAGATTTCTTCAATAAGCACACGTGGTCGGGAAACTGTCTATGGCGGAATCCCATAGGCTGGTACATGTAGACTGTCTCTGTTAAGTTTCCATGCAAAAATGCATTAGTGACATCCAACTGATGTATACTCCAAGACTGTGAAAGAGCTAAGGACAAAACAGTCCGTATAGTAGCCGGTTTAACGACCGGACTAAAAGTGTCACCACAATCCACACCAATTTGTTGATTACTCCCATCACACACTAACCGAGCTTTATATCGTTCCAAAGAACCGTCCGACGTGTACTTATGTTTAAACAACCATAAACTTCGTAAAACATGCATATGCGGTTGCCTAGGTACCAATTCCAACGTCTTGTTTTTAATAAGGGCATTAAATTCGATGGACATAGCATTATACCATTCCGGTATGGACAAAGCATCCTTTGGGTTTTTCGGTATTGAAGCAAGAACGGAAGAGTGAAGATTAAACAGTTGCTTCGGCTTTGAGATGCCGTACATCGCACGAGTACGAATGGTGCGAGTGGAATGAGGAGCAACGGGGGGGTGGGGACGGAGATGATGAGGATGTCGGGGAGTGGACAACAGGTGAAGTGGACGGTTGTGAAACAGGACTGGTCGGAGGAGTATTTTGAACGAAGTGTGGAGGTGTGTTTGGAGTGTGGGCCTGGGCCGAGGAGGGAGAGACAATAGTTGAAGGGGGGCGGATTTAATTGTGGGCTGTGAGTAGGAGGTTGGGTAGGGGATACAGTTGGGCCTGAAGTTAGGCTTGCATGGGCAGTGGAAGTAAGGAAGGGATAGGGTGAATCGGTTAAGGAGGGAGCAGTGGTTGTGGAAACAGTGGGATGGGAATTTATTTTATTTGTGTGGGGATTTGTAGGAAAAGATTGGAAGGGGTATGTTGATACTTGAGATTGAGAAGTAGGATGTAGAAAGTGAGAGAGAAAATCATAGTTGGAGAGATTACGTTGAGGAGAAATTTCATATGGGAAAATTGTTTCGTCAAAAATCACGTGACGACTAATGACAACTTTATGCGTAGCAAGGTCAAGACATTTGTAACCGCGATGGTTTGGCGGATACCCTAAGAAAACACACGGCATGGAGCGATGTTCAAGCTTGTGAATTGTGGTGTGAGGAATTAGAGGGAAGCATAAGCACCCGAAAACCCGTAGGTGTGTATAAGAGGGGCGAGATTGATAAAGACATTGTGTGGGAGAAGTGTAGTTTAAAAGACGACTAGGTAAAATATTTATAAGGTATGTGGCAACATCTAGAGCGTGATGCCAAAAGGTGTTCGGAAGGGACGCATGAGCTAATACTGTACAAATAAGGTTATTAATGGTCCGTATTTTGCGTTCGGCCTTGCCGTTTTGAGACGAAGTATGAGGACACGAAAACCGAAAATGCATCCCATGTTGACGACAAAACTCGTGAAAGGACGAATTGGCGTATTCTGTTCCATTATCACATTGGAACTGTTTAATTTTAAGTTGAAATTGTGTCATAATAAAAGTAGCAAAGGTTGTAAATGTGGAAAACACTTGAGATTTGTTTGATAAAGGAAAGGTTCATAAAAAATTTGTGAAGTCATCAAGTAAAAGCATATAGTATCGGTGACCACCACTGCTTAAAACAGGTGAGGTCCAAAGATCACTGTGTATAATGTCAAAACGCATAAACGTAACATTAATAGAATTAGCAAAAGGTAACCGAATTTGTTTTCCAAACACACATGACTGACAAAAAGAAGGTTTCAAAGTTCCACAAGATATAAATTGAAACTGTTTAAGAGAATTAAGTAAATTGGAGCCGGGATGACCGAGGCGTCGGTGCCAAGTATCTTGAGAAATGGCAGGAAAAGTGGACGGCATAGAGAACTTGATGACTTGTTTAGGATAGAGAGTGTAGAGATCTCCCGAACTATTGCATCGTAGGATAGGGGTCTGGGTCTTGAGGTCCTTCACAAGAAAACCAAAAGGGTCAAACTCAACTGAGACACTATTGTCAGTCGAAAAACGGCGAACTGAAATTAAATTTTTGATTAGAGCAGGAGCAAAAAGAACATTATTGAGTTTAAAAGGAGGAAGAGGGGGTTGAAGTATTTGGTTGCCATGTCCGAGAACCGGAATAGTATGACCATTACCAACGAGAATATTACGACAAATGCCATTATTAAAAAAAGATAAGAAGTTACCCAAATTTGGTGTCATATTTGTAGTGGCCCCCGTATCCATGGTGTAGAGTGGCTGTTCATATTCCGACGAAGCATAACTAGCAGCATATGTTTGAGCAGGTCGAGGACCAAGAAGACCGGGTCCGGCAGTGTTGACGCGTTGTGGTTGTTGTTGGGCCGTCGGATATGGACAAGGAGGAATCATATTCCACGGACCCCAAGTATGAGGCGAGTAGGTGGGTTATGGGCCGGCCCATGGGGCATAGGGAAAAGTCCACTGTGGGTAATTCTGGGAGAAGTTATTGGAGCCTGATGTGTTCCCACGGCCCCTGTTGGTATTGTCGCGGCCCCTTCCGCGGCCACGGCCGCGACCACGTCCACGAGTGTTGTCCCGAGAGGAGTCCGAGGAACGAGAGTCATACCGTGATTGTTCCCGAGGTGTGTCGGTACGATTATCGGACGTAGCAACTAAGGCAGTGCCCGCGGCTTGAGCCGCGTTGCGAGCTTGATTAACCTTGCGCGATTCAGCCATGCAGAGGCGAGACCGGGTCTCATAGAAATCAGGAAGAGGACTGGTTTACTGAATTATCGTTGCCGTGCCCTCGTATTGTTCCGTAAGACCCATTAGAAGCTGAAGTACCAGTTGTTCCTCGGTGATAGGAGAGCCAACGTTGGTGAGTTGATCGAAGATAACCTTTAAAGCTTGACAATAGGCAGTCATGGAGGGAAACTGATCAAGTCTGGTGTTGGCGAACTTATTGTTCAAGTCAATGGTTCGGGTAGCCTTGTTATCCTGAAAGATGTTAGCGAGGGCCGTCCATGCCGCATAGGCATTGGTGTTGGGTTTAAGAATAGTGTGAAGAAGATCAGTGGAAATCGTTCCATAGATCCATTGTAGAACAATGGAGTCTAGACGTTCCCACGAAGCCGTTGACGCCGGTTTTTCTTTATCTTTGTCTTTGTCGGAGGAGGAGGAAGAAGTAGAGTCCTTGGGTAGAAGATGATCGTAAACATCGTACGATTTGCAGTGGATCTTGAAAAGTTCGGACCAGGCGGTGTAGTGACCGTTTTCAATGTCGAGAAGAATGGAGATAAGAGCTTTGATGTTGGTTACGGTGACTGCGGGGTGAACCGGGGATGACATGGTGATGAAAGAAGGAGGGATATCGGCAGAAAAAAAAAATAGAAAGATGGTGGGAGATGTTGTGACGGCAACGGAGGTAGGAAGGATCGGCTAGGGTTAGATGAATAGGTTTGATACCATGTAAGGTTATGTAATGGCCAAGTGCCTTCTCATTCATTGATAACCACTATATATACACAACATAATCTCCTATTATGGAGGAGAGATACACCAATATTTACATTCCTAAGATATCATCTATTAGTAACCTCTAAATATTATATTGGTTTCTATCATAATGAGGTGATTTTTATTGGCCAACAAAATGGGAACAGATAGCACCAACAAACTCTCAGCAAGGAGCTAAGAGCAAAAGTACATTCTTATTTAATTGCCCATAATAATCCTCTAACATTTATCTATTTAAAAAGAAAAAAATTAAGAGCTCATTTTGCTCCAAACCGGTATTGACCGAGCTCTATTTTTACCCCAACCAAATTCTTAGTTTTTTTTATTGACTTGTTTGGATTTGAACTTATTTTGCTTCAAACCCGTATTTACTCGAACATTATTTCCGCAAAACTCGTTTTGACCCAAACTCATTTTACTCCTAAACCATTTTGACCCAAACTCATTTTGCTTCTAACGCGTATTGATCTGGGTCACTAGTTTGACCCGCCAAAATAGAAGTCGAAAAATTGAAATATAATATCAAGAGTCAAATTACATTCCATTTGCCTTATTTAAAAGCTGCCAACACACTTTAAACAATTCAAGGGCTTTCTATGCATACCTCTTTACAACCCATTTGCGAAATGATGTTTCCACATACTCAGCCACTGACTTTAAGTAAAGCAAAAACCATCTTTTTTTCTTGAGTCAACACTTTCTCTGCCAAATACATGTAATATCATAAACAGGTCTTGGTATGTATGCTCTCTTTTTTTCACTTTTGTTATTGGTCGATGAGTTGGCGCAAAAAGTGCAGATAATTTACGATAAGTTTATCTAAAATGATAAATTGTAATGATCTCTAGGAGTGTTTTTACCAGGCCCATTTGTTGCAGGTTAGGCATCATGGCTTTAATGTGTGTTTTTTTAGTACATGGTTTTTCATCTGATTATTGAAAACAAAAAAAGCTTTTGTTAGTAAATTAAGTTGTAAATGGGTTTTCCCTTAGCTAATTGTGGTTTGTATGTATTGGCCTCTTTGAAGGTTTAGTACATGTAAAAGAGGAATCGGTTGTACAACTTATTCACAGGTTACACCAACTTAGCCTCTTATCATTAAAATATGTTTCTGACTTAAAAAAAATTAAACCATAAAGGAATACCCAATCATTTAGGTACATTACATATGTGGAAGGTTAACCCAACTATATTATTCTTTCTTGTACTCTATTGGTTTCAAATTATATTTTTAGACTTTTTTTCTATGTATCATAGAATGCAGCTGTTTAAAAAAAACTATTTTATTCTTGATCAGTGGCGAAACTTGAGATTTCCGGCCGAGGGCGGAAGTCACCGGACCTAAAAGTTTCTATAAAACCGGGGGGTCAAAAACGTTTATACCCTCCACTACTGAGCGAAAAGTTCGAGGGGTCGGTCGCCCCTCCTGCTCCTTAAAAGCTTCGCCCATGTTCTTGATGATCTTACTCAATAATCAAGTAAATAAAGGATAGGAACATAATGTTTTATAGCCTTTATGTATCTAAACAAAAATGTAAAAACGAAACTGTCACACTCCCAAAATACCACATGCGGAAACACCACGGGACGTGTGACGTACAAGGATCCAAGCCACCAATCACATTGAACTATAATAGATATTTAAGCAAAACATTCCATTCATTTCATAATATAATTCCAAGTCATTAGGGCCGGCTCGACGCTTTGAGAGGCCTAAAGCGAACTCTAAATATGAGCCCTTCGAGTTCTAATTGATATTATTTTTTGTTGCTTCAAATCGTATTCTTATATATTATAGTGATGTTTTCTAAAAAGCAACTAGATTATGTTTTTATTATTATATGAGTTATTTTTATTTCAAAGCATATATAGTTACTGAAAACATTTAAAACTTTGTAAATAAACAATGAAATAAAAGCCAATATAACCATTACTGAAAATAAAAAGTTAGCCGCTAATGCAAACATATAATAGTAAATAATAACAGAAACAAAAAAAAAAGAGAGAGAGAGAGAGAAAAACAAAGGAAGAATATAACTTGGAATCTCAAAAATAAAAAATACTTGAACTATAATTACCGAAAACTCTTTTTTGAGGCCTTGGTAGAGTGGTGGCCTAAAGCCAAGGCTTTAGTTCACTTACCCTTAAGCCGGCTTTGCAAGTCATGAGTTAAAACCAAAGTAACATTCAGCGGAAGCATAATGTAAATTGTTAATCAACTGTTTCAAAACAAGTGTTCAAAACCAACGAAACAAGTATCCAAGAGCCTCGACCCATGACCACTCCAGCACTCCCAGATAGCAAGTCCATAACCAAGAATCTAACGACCTGCAAGCATGCAGACAAGTGTGTCAGACGACGCTGGTGAATTCAAAGTTTGTTAACACGTTTTAGTTACCAGATATGAGTATAAAACATTTCAGAGATTAGATGTTGTTATTAACTCGATTACCGCAGATCTCCAGATTATTTGCCCAAACCCCAATGCTCTATCATACATTGGTCAAGTGGTTAAGGTAATTAGTTCACGACCGTCCTCCCAGGTACGGTGTGAGGGTGCCAAACCTAATAGCGCTATCAACTAATAACCCAGTTGCCTCCCCGGCAACCAATCGGTATATTATGGGACTTAATGATAGAAATGAGTGTAATAACCAACATCCCAGGTTTAACATTCCAGTCAAACCCAAAACCAGACATTCCTCCCCGGAACGTTACCCGATATCCCTCCCCGGGATACATGCTTGAAAAAGGCAGTGAACTCACCTTGGTTTGCTCGGTTTGTTAAGTTACCCGTTTCCAAGTTAATCAACCAACCCTACCGTGGTTATCAGTAACAATCAGTTTCAAGATCTATCAATTATGTCACGTATTTCAAAGATCACATTCATCACAAGTATCACTGTACGTTACATAGCATATACCCAGTTCACACATGTATTCACATCCTATGCATAACATACAACAACAGTTAAGTAACACACAACAGTTAACTGGGCTATCTACCAAAGCCCAAGCCCAAGCCATTTTCCCTTTGGCGAAATACCCCAACTGTTCGTCACAACCCCTCGACGAAACTCCCCCCGACGAAGGATCCCTTCAACGAAACTCCCTCCGACGAAACTCCCTATATTTCGTCGCATTACATTTTTCGTTGGGGTCCTTCGTCGTGGCCTTCATACTCGGTTACAGTTGACAGTTTCCAACAACATCAACCAATCCACGATTGAACATCCTAGTTCTGTTAATCATCGAGCATTCAGGTTTATTATATGATCATCACAGAGTTTGGCATACAAAGTCAATATTCAGTTCGATCAAATTATACAAGCATTACGTAACCATGGAACCCTAACCCTCCGTTATACGATTTAAACCGCACAATTCAAATTTATCAAGTTGCCGTTCCATATATTCATTACCCTAACACCTACCCGAACCCTAAGCCCTTGATTTAAACATCACGGTTAACCTCTAAATCCATGTTAACTATTATCATCACACACATCGATCTTGAATCCTAAGCGTAACTGTTTACAATTAACATCATCAAGCATATAGCAAAACAATCACCAGAATCATAACACACAAATAACAGGAGAACACTAACCGTGATTTTGAGTAGATTAGTTTGATCTAAACATAGAGACTTCAAACAATAGAAACAGCCGTCGAGTATGCTTAGGGTTTGATGAAAAATCCTTAGGTTTACGTACATATGTAGGTTTATATACTGTGAATGGGGCCGAGCCACCCAACTGGGCTTCACTTGGGCCGTAGGTGACGAAAGACCTATCTTTCGTCGGGTCCCTTTGTGGCGAAAGACCCTTTTTTCGTCGGAGAGGTTATTATCCCAGTTATTCGTCACTTTATGCTTTTATTAAACACTAACTTTAAACTTTAAACAATAAATCACCAACATAGTGACGCGAAAAGGAAAGGTCTTGAAATCTTGGGTTGTCACAGAAACCCCTTACCTTAAGCTACAGAGACACATGCTCTCGCAGTCCGCAACCTTTGCAAGCAAAGGAATAATTCCAACCTGCAAAGCCAGTCAAGCTGTTAAAGTTAAAATTCTATAAAATTGTATACAAAACTTAGCCCTCAAATCATTGTCATGAATATGTTGAGAAAGTTGGTATAAAAAAAGAAGTTGGTATAAAAATATTCAAAAAAGAGAGGGTTGTATAGCTAAAAAAATGCAGTTTAGTAAAACACTTGTTGCATTAACTCTACATTATAATAACTTAATGAACCGATGCATTATTTTTGAGTGTGTGCATAGTTCTGATGACAATCTGTTGACTGTAAGACTAAAAATATTTAGTTCAATAAAACATTTATCGTCTACATAATGATATATTGGCATAGAAAAAAACACAGTTGAGATACCACGCACTAAACCCACATCGGCTGCACACTCAAAGAAGGTTGCAAACACTGATGCACGTTGTACAAGCCTTACGGCATGGTGTACAAAAAAATTAGACAAGGTCGCACACTCTCTTTGTACAATCATTAGTGCACGTTGTACTTGTCTATGATGCACGCTCTGTATGTTAATATCTTTGATGCACAACGTACAACCCCTTAATGCACAGTTGCACACCTTCATGTCGCACACTTCATCACATGTCGCACACCTGGTGATATAATAATTGGATCCTGAATGAAAAGCCCTTGAACCAGACCGTTTATCCAACCAGAAAAGTTTGTTAGTGAATGAAGCCATGGGGTTCGGCGTGAACAATATCAAAATTAGATTTTATAATTCCACAACCACATAACCGCCCTATCAACCCTAAAATCATAATAAAGACATTAGAAATAATAATTCAGAGAAACAAAATATCGTCATAAAGGTTCAAAATCGTACTAATCGTTTGACAGCATCTGAATCATGAGTAATAGAGAAAGGTCGTTATATGTCTTTGTTACGATATTCTATTTTTTTTAACCCTTATTATCGGTTATGAATACACCGCAACACCACGTATACCTGAGAACGAATGGCAGATCCGCTTCCTTAATATCTTCCTTTTATGTCACAGAATAATCCAAACTCTAATTCCATTGAATAGGTCGTTGCCTCTGCTATGTATTACCGGTTACGAATCATGGGAGAGGAGAGGGCCCAAACCCTAATACCATTGAATTAGCAGTTTCCCCCGCTTTGTATTATCGATTACAAATCTGAGAGAGGAGAGGGTTCAATCAGTTCATGTCAAACTGATTTAGGGTTAACAGAATTGGGGTTATTTGATTTAGGAAGCATGTAAAACAGATGTAGGTGTCCATGTACAGATTACGTGGGTCAATTTATTGCAATATGTACGATTGCAATAGGATCCTACAGGTTCTTTTCCAATAACACCATCGATGAATCATCAACTATCTTAACACTATAATCCTATACCATACTACACTAACAATGACAAATTCTTAACACACAAACATACAGGTAAAATAGAGGCATATGAACATAAAAATTCAAGAAAAACAAAATAATGAAACAGAGATCCATGAATTAACAATTGTTAAATCAAAAGTCCACCTAACTTTATACTCGCAAGAATTTGAATTCATGTTACTTTTGTGACGAGCCTATTACCATACCACTAGACCGCTAGGTAATGGGAGGTTTTATTTTTTTAATTATTTAACTAAATAACTTTGTATTGATGAATATGATATTCCTTAACAAACCAAACACGTGTTGGTTCGGTTGCTAAAGAGATTGGTGGTACCGTATCAGTACCTTACCGGTTACGTAACAAACCGAATCAATATCGATAAGTTCTCACCGCACCCATGTCGTAACGACGGGTTAAATAACTATTAGAAACTTAAAAACCATGGTCAGTGAACCATGGTCTTAAGTTTTCTTTTTTGACCCTCAAGTGTATAAATTTTACACATTTAACCTAAATCTTTTGATAAATGGTAGATTGCCCCTAACTCTAACAGAGGACCAAAAAATAACTTCACCCCTTATTTTCTCCAACACTTCAATTCTTTTGTTTAAATTACTTAATGATTTTACACAACAACGTGAGACATTATACTCTTTTTATATATGTCTAATCATGTTAATGTTACTAACGTAACGTGTGTAGGAAATTAAAAAATGTGTCACGTCATGCATGGTCACCACACGTTAATGTCATCATCGTAACATGTGTAACGAAGTGACAAACGTGGCATTGCCGTCGCGACGCGCGACATTGATAAAAACCTAGTTGTATTATAATGAGGCCTCCAACAGAATTGAATAAATACAAGATAATGGAATCATAACAAAAAAGAAAAATAAAATACAACAAATTAACTATAAGTTTAGGGATTGATGCACAAACAACACAATCCACAATAAACGGGGATGCAATTCTTTTCAAACACTTTTTTTATAATTAAAACATGTATTGCAGTTAATAAATAATTGTTCTATTTGTTTATACAAGTAGCTCTAATATCCAGTGGCGGATCTTGCCCGTTGAACCTGCCAGGGCCGAAAGACACGGGCACTAAAATTAGCACTACGGCCGAAAAACTTGCCAGGGCCGAACATAGTATATATACAAAATTTCGATCGAAATGCGGAAAATTAGCACTACGGCCGAAAAACTTGCCAGGGTCGTGGCCCTGCCACGGCTCCACTAATATCCGCCCCTGCTAATATCACTATTAGGGTTCACACACGTGTTCCTTTAAATTTTTATCATAGTAAAGTCCTTTTTGAGTACATGTGGTTTGTGCATTTTAACTATTTGAATCCAAAAACTAAACTTGTCTTGATTTGAGTCCATGTGGTTTGTATTTTTAACTTTTTGAATCCAAAATGAAACCTCATCCAACCCTTTAAGTCCCTGTGGTTTGTATTTTTAACCCTTTGAATCCAACCCTTTTAGTCCATGATTTGGGTGAGGTTTGCGATTTGGATTCAAAGGGTTAAAAATACAAACCACAGGGACTCAAATCAAGACAAATTTGGTTTTTGGATTCAAATAGTTAAAATGCACAAATCACAGGGACTCAAAAAGGACTTTACTCTTTTTATCACAAGCAGAAGGGTGTATACACCAAGTGTCTAGATGCAAAACCAAATATAAAGAATTAATATGAACCCATAAGGTGTTAACCGAAAATATACCTTTTCGCGAAAATAACTAACCAAGTCGATAATATCTTAGGTTCAACGAACCGACCCCGAATCGTTAACACGAAACACCCTGTAAACCCGAATATCTTATGTTTTAACCCTTTGAGACCACCCCCGGTAGATGGCCGCAACATCAGGGTGCAGCAAAGGGAAACGCTCTGATAGTGTGGGTTGCGTAGAACCCCCAAACCATGGGTAAAATGGTTTTTCTTTTCCTATACGCCTCATATAGGCCTATACCATGCATATATGATAAGATATGACACAATCATATATTCTTTTGGAAATTGAAAAAAGACTATACGCCCCGTATAAACCTATACGAGAGTGTGTGAATATGTAGACTTTTTAAATGTAAATACCATGTAATTATGGTCGACCGGGCGAACATTTTTAAATACATGTCTCCAATATACATTTTTTAATACATACATGTCTCCATATTGGTAAATGAGTCATGTTACAAT
This sequence comes from Helianthus tuberosus, assembly GCA_030545235.1. Classification (NCBI taxonomy): domain Eukaryota; kingdom Viridiplantae; phylum Streptophyta; class Magnoliopsida; order Asterales; family Asteraceae; genus Helianthus; species Helianthus tuberosus. The sequence continues at coordinate 58,570,204 of CM060450.1, read as the reverse complement.
CTTTTAAGGTTACCTTGTGACATATAGTTACAATCTTTTAAAGTTACCTTGTGACATAGCTACTTTAAGTATAATTTATTTCCATGGATTTCTGTATCAGAGTGTGTTGAATACTTGCTACATAAAAATCGCAATCTGCTTAACGACAAAGATGACAATGGTTGGACACCCTTCCATCATGCTGTTTATCATAACAGTTCGCTAGCAGTAACAAAACTACTAGATGCGGACTACACCATGGGATATCATGAGTTACTCTCAAAAGATGGCGTAAATACTTCAGCAATTCACCTTGCAGCTAGTCTAGGCCATTGCGAAACAATGAAGGTTCTTATGGACTTATGTCCAGGATGCTCAGATTTTATTGATAACAAAGGAAGAAACATTCTTCATGTTGCTGTTGAACACAAGAGAAACAAAGCAATTGAGTTCATCTTTCGAGATAAATCATTAACAAATCTTTTCAATCAGAAAGACAAGAACGGGAACACACCTATCCACCTGTTGGTTGCTTCTTCTGACTTTGAGAAGATGGATATGCCCATGGATTCTATGGTTGTCTTTATTGCCATCAATAATATAAAACTCACTCCTTTGGACATGAAATCTTCATATGATCAAAGGAGATTGATCAAGGTACACATATTTCTTCTTACTCTTTTTTAGGCTATTTTTAACGCACCCCGTTTGCATGAAACACATAGAGCAGCATAAAATTTTCGACAATAAACTTTCCATATCTTAATTCGATATATAACACATATAACAATGTACTCCCAATTGTATACGGTGTTGTCTCTTAAACCTCCTTTTCTATGCATGTTCATTGTAGCAAGAATGCTTGTGGGTCTTGTAAGTTCATGGGTGTACACAAAATAACCATATTATCAAAATACACAATATTTCATTTAAATATAGCATAGTAGTATAAATATATATTTTGAAAGATGCAAACAACTAAAACCTCGAGCAACCCTCAATAAGTGCCTTCCTCGGTATGCTTCTCTTCCACCTTCCAACAATGAAATGAAAAGATATAGTTTAACACTACAAGGTATGGTATGGAATGCATTTCCAAGGGCTTTGTTGTGCCACATCATCAATACGTAGGCGCCACACAATATAAGAGGCTCTATTTGCAACTTCTCAATAACACCTATGATATGGAATTGAGCCCTCTATTGCCTCTTCTCACCAATGGTGCCCCATTTATTTAAAGCCATAACTTCACACACACAACAGTTTGTGGGCCCATCTCTCACACCCGTTTTTTGCTCGCCATTGCTATTGACCAAAAATGGGTGAGGTGGCATGCGGATGGCACCCCATACCTTAGACAGAGGGGAGTGGGGCGACTCCTCCCTTTAAGATGCCCCAAGATGCCTCAAACACCGCCCCCCTTAGGCAACTTCCATAGCAACTCTTTTTTGGGCGTCTTGCAGAGGATGCCATCCTCCTTTTTCATCCACCAATCACAACCAATCATAAAAACTTCACTTTAATAACAACCAATCATAACTCTTTCTTGGGCATCTTGAGTTGCCATGAACATCATCCCCATTTTTTTACCCAACTAGCTGTATGATGACGTGGCGACACATGGCGCAAGTCGCCCCTCAAAAGGATGCCTCACTCCCTTCAGTCTTATAGCCTAATTCTAGGGGTCTCTCTCTCTCTCTCTATATATATAGACACACACACAAAAATATACACTAAGTGTATTAATATATAACCTTAGGGCACGATAAGATCTGTCTAAGAAAAAACACGCTATGTAATTGTATACTTTTTTTATAAAAAAATAAATTAAATTAAGTGGCTAGATAAAGTAGTTAAACGGGTGGTATTCATTTTTGATACTAGTATTAACCATGTCGTCTCTAACATCTAACATATTAAACATGATAAGACCTATTTTATCAGCCACATGACTAGGTAAACAAGAAATCTTGAAAGAAAATGGAAATTGATCAGAAAATTAAATGGTTTTGATTTTTACTGCAACTTTTAGCAAAAAAAAAAAAAAAACAAAAAAAAACAAAAAAACAAACAAACAAACAAAAACAAACAAACAAAAAAACAAAAAAAAAATAGTATTTGTGTATTGATGCTCTTTGTATGTGAATATATATACGCACAATAAAAACAAACAAGTAAAAAAAACGTAGTACACTTCCAAAAAACTGGAAGATTTCCTACGTGGTCATGGGAAAATCTTCAGAAATAGGTTATAGCGACAAATTTCGTCAAAAATTCTCATGGGGAAAATACAGTTTTCTAGTAGTTCATAGCAAGCTGTAACGTACTTCGTGTGGATTTGGTGAAGCATAATTAGGCTCAATGTTTTAAAAACCGGTTTTTAAATCAAACTGGATTAGGCTAAAAAATAGTTTAACCGGTTGAACCAGGTTGTATCGAGCGGTTTAACCGGGTTGACTACGTACCTAACTCTATAATTTCATAAATTACAACATCAACTCAAAAGTTAATCCAAAAATGCATGATTACATATTAAAAGATGATCCAAAAGTAAATCTATAATAAAAAATTATCCAAAAGATAATCGAAAATCATTTAATTTTCCAACAAGCTCTTTTAAATGAAAGTGTACGATATGTTTAAGTCATTTGAGTGTTGAATACATCAAGTTCACGATCACATAAAAAATGAAATTCACTATTGTCGTCATCCTCATCAACTAGAGGATAACTATTTTCGTTTCATACAATATTAAATAAGAACTTTTAGTACGAATAATCATAATAAAAATTACGTAAGATAAGTAACATATATAATAAAAATAAGTAACAAACCAAACTAAAATAACCCTGGGCCGGTACCGGTATTACGTTTCAAACCAGTGTACCGGATTTTATCGTCGGTACAAACCTTATGTCGATCATTTATTTACCGGGTGTTTCGTACCGGATTTACATTTGAAAACGGTAATACCAGTATAACCGGCTGGTATTTACCGGTTTTTAAAATATTGATTAGGCTACTCGAAGTGGAGGGACTTGAAGAGAAGTCCTAAAACGACACGTGGCTGCCACGTCAATTAAGGGGATTTCCCCTTCAAGCCCCAGAAAGCATGAGGTTGGATGGGACATGAATTGACACGTGGCTATTACTTTTTTTTATTTAATTTATCTTAAAAAAGCAAATCAATCAAATTTAAGGAAAAACATTTTTATATTAAAATAAAAATAACATTACATAAACATAAAAAAAAAAATACTAAAAAGAATTAAAAAAAGAAATAACATTACATAAACATAAAAATACTAAAAAGAATAAAACAAACTAACTAGGATATTCTTTCATGATATATCTTTTCATTTCCTCGTACATTTCTCTTTCGACACCATCAAGGTGATCGATGTACATGACGAAGCATTTTATATCCTTTCGTTTTTCTTTGGCCAAATCCTTCTCCTTTTTTAAACTCTATTTTTCTTTAAAAAACGAGATAACCTTTTCTTTTTGGTGGAGTCTTTCTTCTTGGATGTTATTGAACGTACCAATACTTTCATTTAGGTCAGATGTTTGAACACATAAAAACCCTCATGTACACTTTCGTTATATAACATGAGGATTTTACTCCTATAAAATCGAATAACCGCATGTTATAATCCCTCACACATGAACCCAATCCGCATGTTATAACCCCAAACCCGCATGTTATATTCTTATCGCGTACGCATCGTACTATTTCTCTCTCTCTCTCTCTCTATATATATATATATATGTGTGTGTGTGTATCATGTTTATTATTTATTTTTTATATAAATAATTATTAAAAGATGTTAATAATTGACTCGTATTTTATTTCATCTTATTGTAGTAGATTTCTAAATATTAGACGAGTATTCAAACCATCTTGAAGTTTAATGTTGCACTTATTGTAACAACATCTACTTTACTAAGATACTCCAAGTAATATTCAATGCAGATAAAGTGTTGTCTTTACATTGTTATTGTGATATCGAGGAATCTTGATATACCATTTGTGAACATAAGAAGTTGAGAACTTTATTTAAATCGCTAATCTTTCTCAGGCCATAACTAAGGATATTAGCTGCGTACATGATACAGCAAGTGCCTTATCTCCTAATGAAATACTATCCGAAGCAAAAGAAAAAGAAACGGAAAAACATTTTGTGATTGTGGACAGTCTTGTTGTAGTAGCTGCTCTTATAGCAACAGCAAGTTTTGCAGCTGCTTTTACAATGCCAGGTGGTCTTGAGAGTGGCGATGGCTTCAAAAAAGGGACACCCTTTCTACTTAGAGACCCAGCCTTCCAAGCATTCATCGTGACCAATGCTATAGCATTCTCTTTTTCTTGTTGTTCTCTCCTAAGTTACATTGAAATACTATTATATCGCAACCGTTATGATGAACTTTGGCTAGATGAACAAGAGCACGTTGATGGGAAAGTTGAGACTATGTATCTTCTTACAACATTGGCTTTGGTCGCAATGACAATCGCATTTGTCACAGGTATATATGTTGTGCTAACACCCTTACCTGGTTTGGCAATTACCGTAAGCGTCATGACTCTAGCTATTAGAGGGATATATCACAGCATTACTTATGCGGCTACTTGGGGGCTAGCGGTTCCAGTCAAAGAAAATCACTTGTTAATGGCTGTGTGAATTTAATTTAGTAGACATGTAAGTAATGGCATTGCTGTTTTGGTATTATGGATACCAAGGTTGGATATTTAAATTTGAATTGGTTTGAATTAGTTGACATGCAAATTCTACCTGAGCCCTTGAGTTGATTTGGTGTTCTTATGGATACCAAAATATGTTGATCACTATTTTGTGTACACACATATTCAGCATCATTGTCACAAACATAAAAGTACATGATCTTATTCATCTTAATGATACAAGAAACAACTCTCAAAAACTTACAAATACTCTACAGGACAATCATCAATGTGATGATCATCTTCGACTTAGCAAGAATTCACGAACAACTTATGAATTCTGATGAACAAACTCTAGATCTAAACTGAGATATCACTCTGTGAATTATTGAAGAGAGAGAAAACGATTTCGAGACTGAACTGTTGAACCCTTTATATAGGGCCTTCAATTATCAGCCAGCTTCATCAGCTCTTCACTTATAAGCCCATCATCAAGAGTCCAAGCCCATCATTAGCCCAAGTCTTTGTGCATTAGGTCTAGTCTCAAGTCCCTCGTTTAAATCACAAATACAAAAAACATTAGCTTGTCATAAAACAGATATACAAAACACCTCTTGTAACTGCCTTGGCATTTAACCTCACATAACTGTTGTAACTGCCTTGGCAGTTAACCTCTCATAAATGTTTTGACAATGTACGTTATATATACTATTGTATGTTGTTATTTAGAGGAACACATTTTGTATCATATGGAATAATAGATTGAAGATTCAATACAGATTTCCGAGTGGTTTACAACACGTTATCAGGCACGAGACTCTCCGCTGAGATTTACAGGCCATCTGCAACAAATCAAACTGGGATTAATTGGAAATCTGAAAGACAACCTTCTGTTCCTCACATCCTGCGGAACACACCACTGATTCTTCAACAGTTTTTCTCCAATTTCAATAACCGTCGTTCCTCAAATCCGGGTACGCATCATCAAAATCTCTAATATGTGTTGCACATGATTATATGTTATCTATTTCGATTTGGATTTTAGAATGCCCAAAATTAGAATTCTTTTATTATGATCTTTAACACACACACAAATAGGGGTTTAGATTTTACCCGAAAACTTTTCCCCGGTGAATATACCCACCGGTGGCGGCAACAAGTTGTTCAAAAATGAAATTCCGCCAAGACGGTTTGGCAACAGTCCAATCACCACCGCCACGTCATCATCATGACGCATCTTCTAATCCCTTCATCGAAAACATCTTGAACGATTTCGACTTCAACTTCAAGATATAAACCAAATTTCTCCACCGCAAACCCTGACTCACAGCCGACGGACCGCACACCTCCGCTCCGCCGTCGTCGTCCTCATCTCCGCCACTAGCGGTTGCAGACTCCGCATCTCCTACCGTCGCCGGAGACTCACCGTTGAACGACGAACCGGGCTGCTGAAACTGCCTATGTCATCGAAATCAGTACGGTTATACGATACAGATGCTCCGCCATTACAGTCTAATCGTTGAAATAGATGAGTCATTACAGAAATTGCATTGAAAAATGGCGAGAAACGATGAAAATGATGTCGAATTTGTAGCGCAATTGAGATATTTTAGGGGATTTGAAGGTGAAAAGGAGATAAAAGGAAACCCTAGAAGATGGTTTTTCATTTGAAACAAGGGAGTTTGTGTGTTGTGTAAGAGTGAGAGGGGAAAAAGTGGTTTATGGGGAATAACCAGACGGCGGTGCACTTTACAATTTACAAAGCAAATTATAAATGCACTTTATGTCAACTAGTTCTTGAAAACCATGGGCTGGGCCATATTTAGGCCTTAACGTAAAAAGTTTCTAAGCTTCAAAATCTCATCAAGTTAATTTTTTTGGATATTACTTATAAAATAATCTTTTAGACTTGTTAAAAGCCAAATTAAGTGTTTATGAAGATGGCGACCCTTTTTCTTCTCCTATAAAGCAATATATATTAATAGTGTTATATCAATACTATTATATCCATATTATATTAATATATTAATAGCATGATATAATCAAAGTCAATATATCTCTTACAAATCGCATCTAGAGATGCACACAACTCTTTCCCAAAATAGTATATGGTTCTCATTCGTTTACGCATTCTGAGATTTACATTTATACAAACATTTTTAAATTCCTTTTCGATTATATAGCACACTCTTTATGCTATATAACCCGCACTTCTCACTAACAAGAACCTGAAGTTCTCATAAAATATACATTTTATACACGATTCGAATAAAATGTCAAACTTGTCAAAACTTGAATTCGTAGCACTTGAAATCTCGGGCAACAACTATCTCTCGTGGACTCTTGATGCTAAAACTCATCTAGAAGCAAAGAGTCTAGGGGAGACGATCATTGATGGGAATAAAACCTCCCTTCAAGAAAAAGCTAAAGCGATGACATTCCTCCGTCATCATCTTGATAAAGACCTGAAGAGAGAATATCTTACTGTCGAGGACCCTCTCGAGTTATGGAAAAAACATTCAAGAACGATTTGACCACCTGAAGTTGGTCTTACTCTCTAAAACTCACTGTGAATGGGTTCATTTAAGGCTACGAGATCATAAAACTGTTAGTGAATCACCTCTAAGTTTAAATTATGCGGTGAACAAATCACCGATGAAGACATGTTAGAGAAAACTTTCTCAACGTTCCATTCATCAAACATGAGGTGTTTTTGTTGAAACTAATATTATGTTTCATTTAAAATCTAGTGATGTTTGATTCATAGTTGTATGATGTTTTTATTATACTTAAACATAAATTTCTTATATTTAACGTGTTTTATTAAAGAAATATGTATACCAGCTCCAACAGAGCTATTATTGGTGATGAATGGCTGGTAGATAGCGGTAGTACTAACACTATTTCAAAGATATGAAATTTTTCTCTGAGTTGTCTCCTGCAGAGACACCGATTTGTACTATATTGGGTGTCAGTAACCTTATCAAAGGCTCCGGCAGAGCACACATAACATTATATTTTACTTAGCTTTAAAGATAATATTGAATATCTTCAAATTAATCCTCAAGGTGGTCACATGTGAGCCTTTTAGCTACTCGAAATGTAGCATTTGCCCGACTTTTAGCTCAAATCATACAATTGAGAGCCAATTTCCCTGATAATCAAATTAGAAACATCCGGATGGATAATGCGGGAGAGTTCACATCTCAAGCTTTTAATGACTATTGTATGTCAATTGGGATCAATGTTGAACATTCAGTACCTCATGTTCACACACAAAATGGTTTAGCTGAATCTCTGATTAAACGATTACAAATAATCGCTAGACCACTTTTAATGAGATGTAAACTACCATCTTCTGCATGGGGTCATGCTATTTTGCATGCCGCTGCACTGATTAGATTGAGACCAACTGCTGATCACGAATACTCCCCGTTGCAACTGGTCTCCGGAAGAGAACCAAGTTTGTCCCACCTTAGAATTTTTGGTTGTGCGGTATATGTACCAATACCGCCACCACAACGTACTACAATGGGACCCCAAAGAAGACTGGGTATCTATATTGGGTTTAACTCCCCATCCATTATTAAATATTTCGAACCAATGACGGGAGACATGTTTACAGCACGGTATGCTGACTGTCATTTTGATGAAACGATGTTCCTAGTCTTAGGGGGAGATAAGGACAAAGAAAGACTGGTAACACAAGAAATAACGTGGAATGCATCATCGCTATCAAATCTCGACCCCCGAAGTGGTCAATGTGAATATGAAGTCCAAAAGATTATACATTTGCAAAGAATAGTGAATGAATTACCAGATGCATTCACAGACACGAAGAGAGTGACAAAGTCACATGTACCAGCATCAAATGCACCTGCTCGAATTGAAGTAATCCCAGAAGCGATTACTATACAACGAAAGCGTGGGAGGCCAATCGGTTCCAAAGACAAAAACCCACGGAAACGAAAAGAGCAAAGTAACGCAGTTGGTGAAAACTCACAAAAGATTATAAATGAAACCCCGGTAGAGGTGAATGTCCCGGAAGAGACAACTATAATTCCAGCGGAAAATGAAGTTTCAGAAGAAACACCGGTACCGAACGAAAATGAGATCTCTATTAATTATGTACAAGATAGTACAATGTGGAACCGGAATAAAACACGTGTTGATGATATATTCGCATATGCTATAGCAACGGATGTAATCAATGAAAATGATTACGTACCTAAAACTTTAGAAGAGTGCATGCACATAAATGATTGGCCAAGATGGCAAGAAGCCATAAATGCCGAATTAAATTCGCTCGAAAAGCGACATGTTTTCGGACCTGTAGTCCGAACACCCATAGACGTCAAACCAGTAGGTTATAAATGGGTGTTTGCAATAAAGAGAAATGAAAAGAATGAGATTGTACGATATAAGGCTCGACTTGTAGCACAAGGGTTTTCCCAAATCCCAGGAGTTGATTATGAGGAAACGTATTCCCCTGTAGTGGATGCGATAACCCTAAGGTTCCTAATCGGCCTCACAATCTCTGAAGGACTTCATATGAGACTAATGGATGTCGTCACCGCATACTTATACGGGACACTTGAAAATGACATCTACATGAAAATCCCTAAAGGATTAAAATTGCCTGAAGCATTAAAATCAACACCTCGAGATATGTGTTCTATAAAGCTCCAGAGATCTTTATATGGTCTCAAACAATCTGGTCGTATGTGGTACAATCGACTTAGTGAATATCTCGAAAAAGAAGGATACAAGTCTGATGTAATCAGTCCATGTGTCTTTATAAAAAGATAACTCTCAAATTTCACTATAATAGCAGTCTATGTTGATGACATCAACATCATCGGATCTCCTGAAGAGATAGAGAAAGCTGCTCAATTGTTAAGGAAGGAATTTGAAATGAAAGATCTTGGTATGACAAAATTATGCATCGGACTACAATTTGAGTATCTGTGCAATGGCACATTTGTCCATCAATCGAACTACATCCAGAAGATGTTAGTACGTTTCAATATGGACAAAGCACATCCGTTTAGCGTACCTATGGTTGTCCGACCGCTAGATCCACACAAGGATCCTTATCGTCCTCAAGAAAAAGGCGAAGAAGTACTTGGTCCAGAAGTACCGTACTTAAGCGCGATCGGTGCCCTTATGTACCTCGCAAATAACACAAGACCTGACATTGCTTTTGCAGTTCATATACTAGCGAGATACAGTTCGAATCCAACACGTAGACACTGGAATGGTGTAAAACAAATATTCCGGTATATTTGCGGGACACAAGACTTAGGTCTTTTCTATCAAAAGGATCAAAAGTCCCAGCTTGTTGGGTATGCTGATGCCGGATATCTATCAGATCCTCACAAAGCAAAATCTCAGACAGGTTATGTATTCACATACGGTGGCACAGCAATTTCTTGGAAATCGACTAAGCAAACACTTACAGCAACATCATCCAATCATGCTGAACTGATAGCATTATATGATGCTGGTCGAGAATGCGTGTGGTTGAGATCAATGATTAATCATATACAAGAAGCATGCGGATTGGAACAAATCAAGAAGGACCTGACGATTATCTATGAAGACAACGCTGCTTGCATAGCTCAAATAAAAGAAGGCTACATCAAAGGCGATAGAACAAAGAACATCTCTCCAAAGTTCTTCTCAACGTATGACCTACAAAAAGAAGGAGAAATTGATATTCGTCAGATCAAGTCAAGTGAAAACCTAGCTGACTTTTTCACAAAATCACTACCTAGAAGCAGTTTTGAGTATTTATCGCAAAGGATCGGGCTTCGAAGATTGAAAGACGTTAGTTAAATTGAGGGGGAGCATTATACACGCTGTACTCTTTTCCTTGACTAAGTTTTGTCCCATTGGGTTTTCTTAGTAAGGTTTTTAACGAGGCAGCATAACTGGTCCAGCAGTATCAGTTTATCTCATAGGTCCTGAAGTACCGATTTAACATCATCCTGACGTATGTTGTTAATTTGTGTATAATGAACAGTATGTATATCTGAGGGGGAGTGTCATAAAACAGATATACAAAACACCTCTTGTAACTGCCTTGGCATTTAACCTCACATAACTGTTGTAACTGCCTTGGCAGTTAACCTCTCATAAATGTTTTGACAATGTACGTTATATATACTATTGTATGTTGTTATTTAGAGGAACACATTTTGTATCATATGGAATAATAGATTGAAGATTCAATACAGATTTCCGAGTGGTTTACAACATAGCTTAAATAATTCAAATATAAAACTGGATATTTGTAATTTTCCTTTTTAACATCCCCTTAGTTTTATGTTTGAAACAAGTTGAAAAGACCTAACCACTTGCATATAACTTCATGTTGACTTGGTAGCCTATTGTAAATATGTTTGCTAACTTGATTTGTAGACTCAACACCAACAATCTTTATCACACCAGCAGATATCTTCTCTTTTAGAAAGAAGAGATCTACTTCGAAATGTTTACTTTAATCATGAAAGACTGGATTTGCAGCGATAGACAAAGCGGATGTGTTATCACACTTTAACACCACTGGCAATTGTATGTTCACTTGTAATTCTCTCAATATATTTATTAACAAAAGTACTTCATGTTGGTAATTTTAGTGTTATCAACGAATTTTAGGGTATTGGATTAACTTGTCGATCGAGATAATAACATCGGTGATTAATCGAGTTAGGTGACACGGGAGTGCGGACTCGTTTAACACGAATGTTATTTGTGACTTGTTTTAATTATTAGTTTACTAGGTTAAAGCCCGCGTGTACACGCGGTTTTACCAATGAAGATACTTTAAAGCTTTAATCGTCTAAATTGAAACTAAACTTAAACGTGCAATATAAAGTTTTATTTGAAGTTTACTTTTAAGAGAAACGGTACAGTAATACTATGCATTATTTGCCTAAAATCAATTATCTTTCCAAATAATCCTATAAATATAACTTGAAATAATACAATGTCTCAACATTTCTTTTCCTCCATCTCTTGCTTCTGCTATGCTTTTCCACATATATGATCCAAATACAGTTATTTCCACCCTTCAAATCCCATAACATTTTCCTTTTAACACTTGAACCTGCCCTTGTATAGGTTTAGTGGCGGACCCAGGATTATTTTTCACTGGCGTCCATTTTTTGTCGAAGAATTTTTTCACAACCAAATATTAAATTTTTCGGGTTGGTATTCGTAGTCCGGCCGGGGCTAGAAAATAATGTAGAAGCATTTAGTGGATATGAAACCACTACTTTATTAAAAAAACTAAAAAACAAGACATGTAAGACTTGAACTTGGGATCTATGTGTCGGAACACAAGAGGATTTACCATCACACCATCTTTGCTTTTAATACTATGAGGTCTAACTAATTTATTTTATGGGGCCCTTGATAAAATTAACATACCGGTTCTACTATTTTTAAAAAAAAACATTGGGGTCCGTGGACCCTGACCCGGACCATATGGGTCCGCCCCTGTATAGGTTCACGATTAGATGCTTGGCAATGGTGGATACATTGAAAGAATGAAACCTCATAGTAGTTGCTATTTATAAAAATATATAAAAGAATAAGAGAAATTGTTTTGACTTGATAAATTTCATATAGTTGTTCCTGCTATTGAGATACAGATACATTATTTAGTATAATAGTATATTTGATTTCAAAATAGAGTACATTTGGATAAGAACCTAAAATAATAGTAACTTGTTAGAGTCAAACAAATACTATCTACCTAATTTCGTTGATATGTTATATAATCGGTTGATATGATATTACCAAAATACGTCTCATGGTTAGAGCAGAAAACATGTATTAGGCTCAGATAATATTCGATGTAGAACATAACTCAATGCAAATCTCAAAACCCTAATATAAAATCATATTAATTAATTGAACAAAAGAAAAATATAGGGATTATTATGGAATCATGGAATAAATGAAATCAAAAACATGATTGACAAAGATAAACAAACCTTGAACCACAAGAAGGATCAATCAATTGGGATTTGATTATGATTTTCATAGCATCGTAGTTAGGCTTTAAGGAAGGACAGGCGTTAAAAAGATGAAAAGAACGAGCTGGCAAAGTTTTAGGAATTTAATTAGATAGATAGTTATATAATGATAATTCAATTTCTTATTAAATTTTTTAATTTTAAAAATATTATAACATGGTAGATCTTATATAATGATAATTCAATTTCTTATTAAATTTTTAGATTTTAAAAATATTATAACATGGTAGATCGAAGTTTGAAGTTAATTTATTATCATTTTTTTATTCTATTATTATAATATTTTTTGTATAAGATTACATTGAAACATCTATAGTTAATTTATTATCTATTTTTATAAGATTACGTTGAAACTAATATCAATTTTTCATTCTAGTATTATAATATTTTTATTGGGAAATGATCAAATAGGAAGTTTATTTTTGCTAAGAAGGTTAGGAAGCAATAGAATTATGACATGTGGTAAAATTTAAAATAAAGAGGAAGGGTATTTTAGTCAATCATATCCTTTCTTCTTCCTTCTTCTCCCCAGTAACTTCAAAACCCACCATTTTCAAAACCCATCATCTTCAACCATTTCTTCACTTTCTATCTTAATAATCTCTACATTATAGTGCGATTTTCATCACCAATCAATGATTCAAACACCGATCAACGTGTTCTTCAGTTTTTTTTGAAGAAAACCCAGTTTAATTTCATTCAAAATCTTGTTTTTTCCCGTGATTTTGAAGATAATCACTCGATTCGTTCGATTCGATTGCTCATAAGTGTTTCTATCATTCAAATTTCGTCAATCGTTGAAGAAATCGGCTTCGATCCATGTAAGAAATTATTCAATTTCATTTTTACGATCTGGGTTTTTGATTTAGTCATTGCGTTTTACGACCTTGACGGGGGTCCGGGGGCGGCAGCCCCTGGTAGCAGGGTCTAAGGGGCGGCAGCCCCTGGCGGGGTCCAAGGGGCAGAGCCCCTAGCTGGGGTTGAGTTGTAAATTCTATGGAAAACTGTAAATTTTATGTAACTTTTATGCCATTGCGTTTTTAGAACTGCATTCCTGGTTCAGACAATTCACAGACAACTATTGTCCTGGTTCAATGCGTTTTAGAGAGAACAATTTCTTTGGTGTTTTTATGCCATTGCGTTTTAGAACTAAGACATTTTATGCGTTTTCTGGTAATTGCGTTTTAGAAAAACACATTTTTGAAGTGTTTTTAGTCATTGCGTTTTAGGTAAAACACATTTTTAGGTGTTTTCAGTCCATTGCGTTTTACAGAAAACACTTTCTTTTGTTTTTTTAGGCCATTGCGTTTTAGAAATGAGACATTTTTAAGTGTTTTCTGGCCATTGCGTTTTATAAATAAAACATTTTTTGTGTTTTTGGTGCATTGCATTTTAGGAAAAACACATTTTTATGTGTTTTCAGTCCATAGCGTTTTAGAAAACAGACATTTTAAGTGTTTTCTGTCCATTGCGTTTTAGAAATATGACATGTGTTTGTGTTTTTGGTGCATTGCGTTTTAGGTAAAACACATTTTTATGTGTTTTCAGTCCATTGCGTTTTAGAAACTACACTTTCTTTTGAGTTTTTAGGCTATTGCGTTTTAGAATTAAGACATTTTTTTGTGTTTTCTAGCCATTGCGTTTTACAAATAAGACATTTCTTTGTGTTTTTGGTGCATTGCGTTTTAGAAAAATATCATTTTTAGGGGTTTTTTTTCCATTGCGTTTTACGCAACTGGGTTTTTTTCCATTGCGTTCTACGCAACTGGGTTTTCAAAAAAAATTTCGAAAATATAGCAATAGTATACTCGTTTTAAAGATAAAAAAACGCTCGCTTTTTTGGTGCAATTTTTATAAAAAAATAATGTCGTATGAAAGAGTTGTTAACGTTTAAAAAATGGGGGGGGGGGGGGGAATTGGAGGAGAGAGAAACTATTGCTTTGGATTGACTAGAATACCCCTAAACAAACTCACGTGGCTCTTTTCTTCCCTTCAACTTCCCTGATTTAATCTTAGCCATTGATTAACTAAATGGATGGTCAAGATCACTTCCTAGCCTTCTTAGCTAAATAAACTTCCTATTGTATCTCCACCCTATTATTATTATCAACAAAATAGTTTTTATCAATTATGATATATTACCTTAATAAGATTAAGATAACATCAACAAAATATTAAATTTGTTATTATCGATTCCTTCTTATCCATGGGCAGGAAAATCAAAGAGAGAGGCCCTCAAAATGTGTCATGTATCCCACAGTTAGTTTCTTTTATTATATGTATATAGATTAATAGATTATTGTTGGGCTTAATGAATATTATATATTAATACTAGGTTAGAACCCCGTGTATTACACGGGTTTACTAAATGTAATTTTATATACTAAATAATAAAAATAATATATCCTTAAAAAACTCATGTATTGTATGAATTTAACAAATGTAATTTATATACCAAATAATAAAAAAAATATATCTTTAAAAATCTTGTGTAATACATGAGTTAAATAAATGTAATTTTGTATAGTAAATAATAAAAAAAAAGTTATTTTTTTAAAACCCTATGTATTACACGGGTTGAATAAACCTAATTTTATGTATCAAATAAGAAAAAAAGTTTTATCATAAAAAACTAATGATAACATATTAAGTTTGGTTTTCGTGATAATAAGAAAAAGTTATAGCATAAAAAAACAAACGATTTCGTTATAGGAAAGCATTCTGTTCCAAAATGGCTAATGAAAAAACTTAGTTATATGAAAAATATATCTATCTATAAAGACACCAAGTACCTATACTTAATAAAATAATATGTTTAAGTTTTTTAAAATATATGGGAACTTATGAATGCACTATACGTATCTATAAACACAAAAAGTAACATCCGCCATTGAAAAAATTAATAAAGAGAGTGAATCAACATAATAGTATGGATAGATTATGATCTATTTGGTGTAATTTAGAAGTAAAGTTATTATAACATTCACCATTGAGAAATTAATAAAGAGTAAGTAAATCAACATAATATACGGTAGAATAAATTAAATAAAAGGAAGGATAATTTTATGTATCAAATAAGAAAAAAGTTGTATCATAAAAAACTAATGATAACATATAATACAAAGTTTGGTTTTCGTGATAATAAGAAAAAGTTATAGCATAAAAAAAACAAACGATTTCGTTATAGGGAAACATTTTGTTCCAAAATGGCTAATGAAAAAACTTAGTTATATGAAAAATATATCTATCTATAAAGACACCAAGTACCTATACTTAATAAAATAATATGTTTAAGTTTTTTTAAAATATACGGGAACTTATGAATGCACTATACATATCTATAAACACAAAAAGTAACATTCGTCATTGAAAAAATTAATAAAGAGAGTGAATCAACATAATAGCATGGATAATTCACTCTCTTTATTAATTTTTTCAATGACGAATGTTACTTTTTGTGTTTATAGATATGTATAGTGCATTCATAAGTTCCCATATATTTTAAAAAAACTTAAACATATTATTTTATTAAGTATAGGTACTTGGTGTCTTTATAGATAGATATATTTTCATATTGTTTTATGTTGGTTTGTGATATATAAAAGTAGGGGTGAGCAAATTAACCACCATAACGTATAACCGAACCATAACCGACATAACCGAACCACTAATAACCGATAACCAATATAACCAATGGTTATGGTTATGGTTATGAAACTTTGTATAACCGCTCAATCGGTTATGGTTATGGTTATGAAGCTTTGGTTAACCTAATATAACCGAAACCGAACCGAAGTTGTGATGTTAACTTTATATAATAGATTTGTGTTTTACAAAACCATATAGAGGGTTTTTACTAAGAGAAAAAGTATGTTAGTAACAAAATGATCTTGATATAGATGCCATTTATTTTGATAAAGAACTAAGGTGTTATGGCCATAATTGTTTTTGTTTGATAATTACCTTATTAAAAAGAACTCTAAATCGGTAGTTTAACCAAAAAGTTTAGTCTTCGTTATCTTATAAAATAGGCTCAAGCTAAGTTCAAATCGTGCACAACCCTATTTATTTCAAACCTTGCTTGGTAACTTAACCGAAATTAACCAAAACCGAACCATAACCGACTTCATAACCGATTAACCATAACCGAAGTTTGGTTATGGTTATGGTTACCAAAACTCCATAACCGAACTAGCGGTTATGGTTATGGATAATAGTAAAAACCGACCCAAACCGACCCATGCACACCCCTATATAAAAGTGAACCGGGGTAACCCTTTACAAAAAAAAAAAAAAAACATAATAGCATGGATAGATTAGGATCTATTTGGTGTAATTTAGAAGTAAAGTTATTATAACATTCGCCATTGAGAAATTAATAAAGAATAAGTAAATCAACATAATATACGGTAGAATAAATTAAACGAAAGGAAGGATATTAGAATTAGAAATAAAAAAATGGTGAATTGATTTTGTTGACCACATTGACACAATTTCATTTCCAATGAAGATTTCTTCAAATAAAGTGCTGACGAATCTCTTGTTAGTTGAATCATTTATCCTAATATTGAATAAATAATTCAAAACCCAACATCAATGTTAGATAAAATTTGAATGGATTAAATTATCTTTAAATCATTAGGCAACAAACAACCATGAATTATTCAAATATTGAACAAAAGATATTATCACACTTAAATAATATTTATAAAAAAAACTCAAATTTTGATAGTCTCGTTGATTGACACGTGTCCCCAAAGAGGTTTCTTTTATTATATGTATAGATTAATATTATTGTTTGTTGAAGTCCATGACATTGGTCAGCCCATAAAATTTATTTTATATCTTTGGGCCAATATGGCTGACAAATAAGAACTGATGAAGTCCTTTTGGTGACTTCTATTTGACACTCGATCAGAAACATCATGGAAGAAAAAGGATACGGTTACAATTTTTGTTCTCTTCACAATTCTCATTCACAGATTCAATCAAATCCAATTCCAACAAGAGTGATCTCTGTCTAATTCGATAAATCATTGCGTGTAACCCGCAAATAGGTTTATCTGATAATTCTCATACGATTAAGAGATTAATCCAGGTTTTATCATAACTTTTGCAATTTCAATTCGGTTCCAGGTTTGTTAATTTCTTTGAAATTACTTGTTCTAGACCAAATATACAACAAAGATAAACCTATTTTATGGTTCAATTTGGTCATTGGTTGTGATTTCAAGTTTGAAAATATTGTACAGTGAATATTTTTCTGTTCTGTAGTTTGTGAATTAACTCCAATTCACATGTTCTGGTGATTAATTTGGGTTTGTTTATCTTGATTTCACAAGTTTTAATTCTAGAACTCTAATTTCATAAGTTTTGATATTTAGCATTGAATTTTAGTCTGTAGTTCTTCTGGGAACCCTAAGTTGCAAAGTTTGACTTTTGAGAATTAAATTTTGACACTTGTTTTAGTCTATTGGATATAGTGGGTTTATTAGTTTGGAGGATTGGAAAATTATTTTAATTGGAAGTGGGATTTTCAAGTTGATTTAGAAGGCCATTGTACTTTGCTTTAATTTGATCACTTCGAGTTTCAAAATCTGGTGATTCAAAATGTTTGAACATTATGAGAAAAATGAGAGGTTAAACAAGGGTAAGGGTGATAAAAGAAAGTTTGACTGGAGTGATAATGATTCCAACAAGAAACCAAAAGGGGGTTGTTGGATATGTGGCAAACCGGGTTATTTCAAGAAAGATTGTCGTGTGAAAATTACGGGTGGAAACAAAGCTAACATAGCGGGTCCAAGTGGGTCAAAAGATCCAAATGCTCCACACGGTACGCTTACTAATTCTACTTTAAGCTTGATAAAACCTATGAATTTTGTAGTTGATTCAATTGGTCATTCGGGACATGTTAATTATTTACAAAACACAAAAATTGGATTTGATTCAGATAAACAAAATTTATTTTGTGATTTGAATAATAAACAAAAAGTAATATTTTTGAATCAAACAAATTAAATACAAAGGTGCAGCCTACTAGCTGTGATGGTACAAACATAAGAAGTGTACAAGTCGGAAATATCCCATTGAGGTATGAAATGAATGAAACTCGGTCTTCGGGTTTGTTACTGGACTCAAAAAGTCCAATGGTTTATAAACATAATTCGGTTGAGAATTATGTATCATTTATTTCTGAATCCTTTTATGTACAAGATGACATGCTTGCATGGTGGGTAGACTCGGGTGCTAC
This sequence comes from Helianthus tuberosus, assembly GCA_030545235.1. NCBI lineage: Eukaryota > Viridiplantae > Streptophyta > Magnoliopsida > Asterales > Asteraceae > Helianthus > Helianthus tuberosus. The sequence continues at coordinate 58,551,255 of CM060450.1, read as the reverse complement.
GAGTCACGTTTGCAAGGATCTCAAATGGTTTGAGGAATTCGAACCAATTGAAGATGGATCTGTACTAAGGATGGGAAATGTTGCAACCGATCCTATCAAAGGAGTTGGAAAAGTTAGACTTGTATTTACTTATGGGAAACATCTATTATTAGATAATGTGTTGTATGTACCAGGGATTCAAAAGAATCTCTTATCCGGAATCGTATTAAACAATTGTGGTTATAAACATGTCATTGAGTCGGATAAGTTTATCTTGTCTCGACATGGAACCTTTGTTGGATTTGGATATTTATGTAATGGCATGTTTATGCTTAATATTAATGTCCCGTCTGCTATTGAATATGTATGTATGGCATCTACATCTTCTAGTAATGTTGAGAATGATTCACGTTTATGGCATGCTAGATTAGGTCATGTTAATTATTACAGGATGAAAGATATGTCTAAAATGAGCCTAATACCTGCCTTTGACATGCAAAACTGTAGTAAATGCCACACTTGCAAGTTGACTAAAATTACTAGGAAACCGTTTAAAGATGTTAAAAGGGATTCTAAGGTATTAGAATTAATTCATTCTGATTTATGTGACTTTCATAGTTTGTCACTTGTCACTATTCCAAACCCTGTTCCACTCTCTTCTTCACAAGTCTTTAACCCAACCACTGCCATTGTCTCTGCAGCTGCTCAGTATCCTTTAGAGCTTGCAGCTGTTAGAGAAGAAATAAAATCTTTCTATTCAGAAGATGATCCTGATAAAAGGAGCCTGCCATCTGTTGAAGGATATCCAAGACCTAAAAATGTTGAAGAATACTTGAAATTAAAAGGTCAACAAGCAGAGGATATCTCCAAAAGGAACTCAAAGGGTAAATCTGACAAAGAAATCCAAAGATACTTTCAATTCCTGCTCACACAAGTCAGAACTTTGGAGCAGTTTTCTAAAAATCTTTGTCAGCATGGATCCAGAATAAGCAGATGTTTACATACAAGTCTCTCCCCTTGAAAGTGAATTCAACATCTACTGACCTCCTATCTGCTGATCATGCAAACTGCTGACCTACAACTGCTGCTCTTGTAAAGATTGATAGAAGACTAAAGCTCTGCTGCTCAATCTACTATCTTGAGTCAAGGACTGCTGATCCGGACAAGCACTGCTGGGTTCACAGCAGTGGAAAGATGCATCAGCTGTTTAAGTGTCTTTTGTGTAATGAAATGTAATAGCAGTAGTTAGCATAGCAGTGTTTGTATTGATCAGAGGTTAGAGTTTGTTAGGAGGTTAGATGTCACTTTCATGGTGACGTCAGCTTTAGATGCTCAGTGGTTTGCTAGTGCCTATAAATAGAACAGTGCTCTGTATTGTTCTATCAGCTCTCTGCAATACCGTCTTCTTTGCACGAACAAACGCTGAGCTCTGGCTGTGGGGGAGTTTGTATTCAAGCATTACTTGTAATCGTTGTTGAAATTAAATTCAATCATTCGGTTCCTTGTTGAAAATGTCTTGATCAAAGCAATACTCTCGTTTGATTGTATGCAAAGTTTGTTTCCATATTAATTCCGCTGCACAACTCATTCATTTTCATCTTAATTTCAAACGTAAAATACAATCAGAAACAAACTCAGATCCAACAATTGGTATCAGAGCCTGGACATTCAAATTTGATCTAACAATCATTTTGGCCTGGACAGTCAAATTTGTTCTAACAATCATTTTGACGTAAACAGTTTGGCTCATAACAGTTGATACTGATCGTTTGTTCGTCCGTTGAAAAACAGTGCAAGGATTAATCACCATTAAAGTTGATTTCTCAGTGTCTGTAAAACAACAAGAATGACGTCACAATCTCAGGATGATAAAAACAACATCGGCTCGCTTTTTAAACCACCTATGCTAAAAAGAAATGAGTACAACATCTGGGAGAGGAGGATGGGTCACATCCTCGCTCAACAAAACACAGGATGTTGGAGGTCTGTCGTCTTTGGTCCCCACGTTCCCACAGTGCCAAGCGCTGAAGATGCTAAAAAGTTCGTTCCAAAACCAGTTGAAAATTATACCGAAACCGACTATCAAAAGTTCGAACTAGATGCTAAAGCGTTTAGCATCATAGCATCAGCGCTGCCCAATGAGATATATGCTGGACTGTTAACACTGTAACAGTGCCAAAGAGTTATGGGACGCACTTAAGGAACAGTTTGGGGGGACCGAAGAAGTCATAGAAAACAATAGGGAAATCCTGAACCAACAGTACGAAACATTTTGTCATGTTAGAGGTGAATCACTGACGCAACAATTTAAGCGTTTCAGTTGTCTCATCAGTGAACCGAGGCTTGTTAAAACCACTTTTACAAACTCAACTCAAAATAGCAGGTTCCTCAGATCACTGCCTGAAAAATGGGACACCATAGCTTTTGTCACCCGAAACTCACCTGAGTTCAAGGATCTGACCCTGACCCAACTCCATGGTCGACTCCTTGTAACACCCCGAAAACGGGTTTGGTAATTAACCCACGTTAATACTAAAAGACGGGTAAAGTGTCGCTAGTAGTAAAAAAAATAACCCGGTAAATATTTGGGAATTAATAAGAAATCCTAATATTAGATACAAGCGAAACAAGGTTTTGATGAATTGAGTTTATAAGAGCCCGAGTTAACGGGACTTAAAATAAAACGGGTTATATCTCCCGGAACCCACTAAATAACTAGGAATATCAACCTAGTTAGTCTAGTGTCTTAAAAATAATGAGGAACTTGATGTAGTAACCTTTATAAACTTGGATAAAGTTGAGGGACTAAAATGGTTAAAGTGGGAAAATGGGTTTTATTAATTAAAATCTAAAAACACCAAAACACACACCATTGTGTGTGTTCTGGTCGTACAAAACACAGAGCCAAGAAGAGCTCTTAAGCTCAAACCCTAAAACACAGAAATTCATCAAATTGAAGGAGCAAATCAAGTCCAAATCAAAATCCGAGTATGAATTAGTGATCTCCATTGAAAAAGGAGTCACGAGGTATGTAAATTTCTTGGTAAATCTCTAGTTGAAATTCTGAGCAAACCTAGAGAATTCGAATCTAAGCTTGCATGTATGTTGTTTGGATGAAATTAGGGATGAAACTATGTCTAGTAGTAAACCCTAGCCATGTAATTGTTGAATTGATGTTCATTGTTGTGAATTCATAATCATACACTCATAAGTCAAGTGGGTTTTGATTATGTAGAAAAGATGATAAAATAGTTGTGTTAGAAATCATCATAAGTGATAGTAGATGCAAGATACTTGAACAAATTTCAAGTTTGAGTATTTGATCATACATGATAATGGTTGAATCTTGATGTTAATCTTGGTAAAAATGACTAATTGTGAACTAGTTAGCAAACGTGTAGAATCATGCCCATTAGGTGTTTGTTATAATGCCTAAATGAGAACTAAGTGTTGATAATGTGCCTAATTGAGTCTTGTGAACTTGATAGTGCAATCATATGTGTTAATTGGTGATTTGACTTTTAAATAGTCAAACTGATCATTAATAAGATCGAATGGTATTTGTGATAGAAAATATGTAAGATGGAATGGTCATAATTAATGATGACTAATATAACCGTCTTACGAATTATAATGATAGTTTGACGCTTGACAAGCTAGGTGGAGGCTTGGATAGGAGGCGGGTCAAACGAAGCAAGAATGGCGGAAAAGCATAATTCGGATGCAAGGTAAGTATAGCTTACACTAGTCTTAAATTGTGGAATGTTTTCTTATCATATAAATATTGAATGAGATATCTAAACGATTGAAATATGATGTTCCGTCGTGTAGTCGAACGGAACAAGCAAATCAAAGATGATAGAAACCATAATAATGGTTAAAAAGAAGTAAATCGATAAATTGGTCATATTATGTCGAAAGAAATACACGGTTTATAATTAAAATTCCCGTACGGTGTTAAACGGGAAGAGTCATGTAGAGGAGATGATAATAAATATCATTTCGCAAAGTTAAATGGTCTTTTCGGCCAAACGGGTCAAAAGGTGTAGACAACACCTTTTGACTATATAGACTAATGATTCTTTTGTCGAGTCATATGCTTACAGGAATAGATATCCAATGGATATTCGCATCGTTCTTAATTAGCGAATATAAATCAAGGTAATAAAATCAGGTCTATTTGTTGATCCGAGCCAGGTACGTTTATTTATGATGTATGTAAAAGCGCTAATTTGGTCGAATAATCGGTGATAACCCTTCATTGTAAAAGAAGGACCAAAATCGACCAAAACGCCCTTGTAGGCTAAATTGAACAAACAACCCTTAGAGGTTGTTTGGAAAGGAGTCTTATGATTAAACAAAAGTTTAGAACGAGTATAGGTAGTGAAAGATGTAATTCTTGGGCTAAAAGACTCCATATGAGTCTTTGCCGTAAAATGATATTTCAAGGGAAATAAATCCGGAACACATAGATATCTACTTTAAATCCAACACACATTTAGTTGTGATGAGAGAGTACTAGATAAGAAATATAGGTTACAACGCTAGATTTGAATAAAAGTGAAATTTGAGTTTAAAAGTGCTTAAATTATCCTTAACGGGTCATAATAAGCATACGAGCGAAAACGGGTTTAAATTGTGTAATAAACCTATGATTAGAACTTAAAATGGTAGGTAACATTAAATTAAAGAGATGTATGTGATATAGAAGTCAAACAAATACGTTTGTTTGATAAAATGCGTAAACGGGTCAAATTTTGGTAAAGAGTAATAAGCCGAAGACTTAAAGGTCTTAATTTTTATCAAGCCGGATGTCGGATTTTAACTCCATATGATGGAGAATCAAATTACAAACATGTAGGAAGAAACGGTAGGTTAAACGGATAAGCGGTTTGAAAGATACGAAAGATTTCGTGTCAAATTACGACGAAATAGAGAATCAGGATGCAGAGTCCACCGTAATTTACGGTCCCACCGTAAATTACGGTGGAGTTAAATTGTTTACGGTGTAACTGGACTGATTTACGGCAGAAGAATGGAAACCCAGGGGCCACCGTAATTTACGGTCCCACCGTAAATTACGGTGGATATAATTTTCTTATATTTTGTTTTTCATTTGGAAATCAAATGTTTCCCGGACATTGTTCGGACCTGATTTAAACTTAGTAAGACTAAAGCATTTCATGTTTATGAAATGTAGGTACGCCTTGGATGCCGGAAGACGATCAAGCTCAGCGAAGAACCGAACACAATAAAGACACACGCTTCCGCACTTTGCCACGTTGTAAAATTTAAACAACAAATTTGATCATGTTACCTAGAATAACTTATGAATTGTAAAAGTTTAAATAAACCCGTATTTTTATAGTATGTGTAGCCTTAACTACACATCTAATTGATGGTATTCACACGATAAACGTTAAATAGAAACTAGGGTGTTACAAGTTGGTATCAGAGCCTTGGTTTAAGAGATTCGAGTATGGTTGGGAGGAACCATGCTTGGACTTAAACCTTATGCTCTTGACAAAGAATAGTGTTCGGTTCGAAGCTTGATCGCAAATCCGGTAAGTACAGGTACGTTATTAGTTAGTATGCTTAAGTGTTGTAAACAACACATAGAGCTATCGTGTGGTATACGTTACCCCAATTTAAATGATTGTTAGGGTTGACGAAAATACGCGCGTTGACGTGTATAGTAGAAAATGCCTTGTATTATAATACGGGCGATTATTGAAGTTGAGTTTACTAACTTTTGTGAATGTTCTAAATGAAGGACACTCGCATTTGAAGACGACGAGAGTCAAACAAATTATGGACATAATGATGGAACGGTCCGGGGTACGACAGAAAGAGCATACTCATTAAGGACCAAAATCGCGTAACGGTCACGAACAAGACTAATGACAAGAGAAGCCCGTTAGGGCAAGCATCACCAGGTGCACACTTTTAAATTTAATCGCACGAGTCGTTATATGCAACAAACACGTAAGTAATAACGGTTGCATACACATATGACAGAACTTGGAAAACCTGATTTCCAAGAGAAATTTAATAGGAAATGTGTTATTCACAATGATGAATAACAAATGAATAACAAGACTTGTTTATATAGAAACTTGGACGAGAGTGATCATCCAAGCAAGTATTCTCAATACAAATCCTATTGAGAAAATTTATGATCACATCAATGAATGCGAATAAATGTTCATAAAAAGGGACATTGTACATGTTCAAGGATAAACGATTAAAACTAATAATCGTTAACTAACAATTAAATAGAGTTTTACCAAATGAAACCATAAACATGGAGACAATTTGAGGAGTTACTTACATGGGACGTGATGTGGTAATTATAATAAGGTCACGCGTACCACGTGTTGATCTCTTACTCTGGCCAAGTAAGTAGTGAACACATGATAGCATGAGCTTCTTATAATGAGCGCAGTTATGTCCGATGTGGTAATGGCGGGGTGAATGGGACTAATTAAAAAGTACCCAAATGAAGCAGATAAGCAAGATATTTGAAAATAATGTAAACGCACAACCGAGTGACGGGAGCGTGTTACATTAGGATAATGAGCCCGAGTGAAGGGACAAACAAGCATGTAAAATGATTTAGACAAGTATTGGGAGGGAGTGTACTTACACTCGAACCCATAAAACGCAAGCATGTAAAATGATTTAGACAAGTATTGGGAGGGAGTGTACTTACACTCGAACCCATAAAACGCAAGCATGTAAAATGATTTAGACAAGTATTGGGAGGGAGTGTACTTACACTCGAACCCATAAAACGCAAGCATGTAAAATGATTTAGACAAGTATTGGGAGGGAGTGTACTTGCACTCGAACCCAGAAAATGCAAACATGAAAAAAATGATTTAGACAAGCGATGGGAGGGAGTGTACTTACACTCGAACCCGGAAAATGCAAATATGTCCCTTAACGGGTCATTTTTTTTTAGTAAAACGTCGAACTTAAAGACAAAGTCAGAATATAAAAATGAAGCAAGGTCTTAATGCATACCGGGAGGATTGCAATAATAACGACCTTGGTAAAACACCCGGTTGATGGGTAAGAATTAAACACATGCGTAAACCGAGAAACGAAAACACGAATTTAAAGTCAAAGGACTCGGATCATGAGTTACGACTAAAAGACCATAAAATTTCGTAAACAGAAATTCTGATAATTATATTCAACTATTTTGAGATTGAACGGGTTGAATAAAGTATAATGCTTGAAGGCGTACGTAAGCGCAAGCCGGATAACGATAAGCTTGAGACAAATGAATTTCAAACGTAAAAAGAGTGCTTTGACACCAAATATATATTTTAATAAGACACGAGCAAAAAGAATGATCTACGGGATCCACATAACCTTTAGGATTATAAACAACGAGAGAAATATGGACTAAAACGACCCACGGGTCATGATTAGAAAGAAGTTATAAGGACTTCGCCTTAAAGAGGTGAATGTCTAATCAAAAATAGCCCATAAGGCTAAGTGATAAAACCTACGGGTTAGATGGAATAAAGCGAGGAAATCAGTTAAAAATCCCCGCATACAAAAACTAAGACTGTAAAGGATTAAATTATGGACTGTCAATATCCCAGTATGGATGATTGACACGAGTTAAAGAAGAGATCCAAAAACTAAAACTTCGGTTTTAGTAAGAAGTAATGTTTTTACAAACATAAATTCTGATAGGAATTTAAATAGTAAGCATGAAAGATACAAGTCTTGACACTGATAGGCGCAAAATGATATATTCGAAAAGTGATATTCTCAAAAATGAAAGGTTGATACAATTTAAACATGATGTGACACGATCACGGTTAGGAAATGTAATGTGAAGTAAAATCACATTATAACCAAGCGAGTGATAAAAGTAACTGAACTAATAAGACTAGTTAATGAGACCGGTTAAGGTCATCAATTCAAATCAAGAAATTTGGTTTGCTTGTAAGCGGTAGATTCGGTATAGCTGAACCGAATAGATAAATTGAAAACAAAAGAATTTGTTGCTAAAAGTGAAAGATTTCACTAAAGATCTTAAACGGGTCAAATTAACGGATTCATAAGGAATTCGAGGGTATATGAAAGCGATGGATATCGCTAAGTTAACTGAACTAGTGGAAATAACGAGACTACGTTATGTCGAAGTTACATTATGTCATATGACATACGTAGAGGTCCGGTAACCAAAAAGACATTACCATAATTTTCTGGTAATGATAACAATTGGTTAAAGTAGGAGTAATGCTTAAGAGATTATTCAAGTCAAACGCATTGGGTTTAGAAACTCAATGAACTAGATAAGCAAGGTTTCGAGGACGAAACCTCTTTAAGGGGGGTAGACTTGTAACACCCCGAAAACGGGTTTGGTAATTAACCCACGTTAATACTAAAAGACGGGTAAAGTGTCGCTAGTAGTAAAAAAAAATAACCCGGTAAATATTTGGGAATTAATAAGAAATCCTAATATTAGATACAAGCGAAACAAGGTTTTGATGAATTGAGTTTATAAGAGCCCGAGTTAACGGGACTTAAAATAAAACGGGTTATATCTCCCGGAACCCACTAAATAACTAGGAATATCAACCTAGTTAGTCTAGTGTCTTAAAAATAATGAGGAACTTGATGTAGTAACCTTTATAAACTTGGATAAAGTTGAGGGACTAAAATGGTTAAAGTGGGAAAATGGGTTTTATTAATTAAAATCTAAAAACACCAAAACACACACCATTGTGTGTGTTTTGGTCGTACAAAACACAGAGCCAAGAAGAGCTCTTAAGCTCAAACCCTAAAACACAGAAATTCATCAAATTGAAGGAGCAAATCAAGTCCAAATCAAAATCCGAGTATGAATTAGTGATCTCCATTGAAAAAGGAGTCACGAGGTATGTAAATTTCTTGGTAAATCTCTAGTTGAAATTCTGAGCAAACCTAGAGAATTCGAATCTAAGCTTGCATGTATGTTGTTTGGATGAAATTAGGGATGAAACTATGTCTAGTAGTAAACCCTAGCCATGTAATTGTTGAATTGATGTTCATTGTTGTGAATTCATAATCATACACTCATAAGTCAAGTGGGTTTTGATTATGTAGAAAAGATGATAAAATAGTTGTGTTAGAAATCATCATAAGTGATAGTAGATGCAAGATACTTGAACAAATTTCAAGTTTGAGTATTTGATCATACATGATAATGGTTGAATCTTGATGTTAATCTTGGTAAAAATGACTAATTGTGAACTAGTTAGCAAACGTGTAGAATCATGCCCATTAGGTGTTTGTTATAATGCCTAAATGAGAACTAAGTGTTGATAATGTGCCTAATTGAGTCTTGTGAACTTGATAGTGCAATCATATGTGTTAATTGGTGATTTGACTTTTAAATAGTCAAACTGATCATTAATAAGATCGAATGGTATTTGTGATAGAAAATATGTAAGATGGAATGGTCATAATTAATGATGACTAATATAACCGTCTTACGAATTATAATGATAGTTTGACGCTTGACAAGCTAGGTGGAGGCTTGGATAGGAGGCGGGTCAAACGAAGCAAGAATGGCGGAAAAGCATAATTCGGATGCAAGGTAAGTATAGCTTACACTAGTCTTAAATTGTGGAATGTTTTCTTATCATATAAATATTGAATGAGATATCTAAACGATTGAAATATGATGTTCCGTCGTGTAGTCGAACGGAACAAGCAAATCAAAGATGATAGAAACCATAATAATGGTTAAAAAGAAGTAAATCGATAAATTGGTCATATTATGTCGAAAGAAATACACGGTTTATAATTAAAATTCCCGTACGGTGTTAAACGGGAAGAGTCATGTAGAGGAGATGATAATAAATATCATTTCGCAAAGTTAAATGGTCTTTTCGGCCAAACGGGTCAAAAGGTGTAGACAACACCTTTTGACTATATAGACTAATGATTCTTTTGTCGAGTCATATGCTTACAGGAATAGATATCCAATGGATATTCGCATCGTTCTTAATTAGCGAATATAAATCAAGGTAATAAAATCAGGTCTATTTGTTGATCCGAGCCAGGTACGTTTATTTATGATGTATGTAAAAGCGCTAATTTGGTCGAATAATCGGTGATAACCCTTCATTGTAAAAGAAGGACCAAAATCGACCAAAACGCCCTTGTAGGCTAAATTGAACAAACAACCCTTAGAGGTTGTTTGGAAAGGAGTCTTATGATTAAACAAAAGTTTAGAACGAGTATAGGTAGTGAAAGATGTAATTCTTGGGCTAAAAGACTCCATATGAGTCTTTGCCGTAAAATGATATTTCAAGGGAAATAAATCCGGAACACATAGATATCTACTTTAAATCCAACACACATTTAGTTGTGATGAGAGAGTACTAGATAAGAAATATAGGTTACAACGCTAGATTTGAATAAAAGTGAAATTTGAGTTTAAAAGTGCTTAAATTATCCTTAACGGGTCATAATAAGCATACGAGCGAAAACGGGTTTAAATTGTGTAATAAACCTATGATTAGAACTTAAAATGGTAGGTAACATTAAATTAAAGAGATGTATGTGATATAGAAGTCAAACAAATACGTTTGTTTGATAAAATGCGTAAACGGGTCAAATTTTGGTAAAGAGTAATAAGCCGAAGACTTAAAGGTCTTAATTTTTATCAAGCCGGATGTCGGATTTTAACTCCATATGATGGAGAATCAAATTACAAACATGTAGGAAGAAACGGTAGGTTAAACGGATAAGCGGTTTGAAAGATACGAAAGATTTCGTGTCAAATTACGACGAAATAGAGAATCAGGATGCAGAGTCCACCGTAATTTACGGTCCCACCGTAAATTACGGTGGAGTTAAATTGTTTACGGTGTAACTGGTCTGATTTACGGCAGAAGAATGGAAACCCAGGGGCCACCGTAATTTACGGTCCCACCGTAAATTACGGTGGATATAATTTTCTTATATTTTGTTTTTCATTTGGAAATCAAATGTTTCCCAGACATTGTTCGGACCTGATTTAAACTTAGTAAGACTAAAGCATTTCATGTTTATGAAATGTAGGTACGCCTTGGATGCCGGAAGACGATCAAGCTCAGCGAAGAACCGAACACAATAAAGACACACGCTTCCGCACTTTGCCACGTTGTAAAATTTAAACAACAAATTTGATCATGTTACCTAGAATAACTTATGAATTGTAAAAGTTTAAATAAACCCGTATTTTTATAGTATGTGTAGCCTTAACTACACATCTAATTGATGGTATTCACACGATAAACGTTAAATAGAAACTAGGGTGTTACACTCCTGACCTACGAAAGGGAGTTGAACCAGAAAAGGAAGTTACAAGAGTCAGGAAAAGCCGTTGATGATTATACATTCGGTAACACTGCTCTTCTGGGTCAAGAAGAATCTGGGAGCAGTGGTAAGGATCAGGGTTATGATCACTTCATTGACATAACTGCTGGTGCAAATTTTAACAACCCTGATCCTCACTCGGCAAGTTATGCATTCACTGCAAACGAAAACCAGATGTCAGACAATCTAAGCTTTGAACTCAATGATTTACAACATTTTGATCCCACTGACTTAGAAGAGATGGATATTCTGCACCAGTTGGTTTTGCTCAGTGTTAGAACTAGCAAATTCTATAAAAGAACAGGGAGAAAATTCCCAGGACTTCATGGAAATTTGAGGGTTGGGTTGGATAAATCGAAAATCAAGTGTTACAAGTGCAATAGGTTAGGGCACTTTGCTAGGGAGTGCAGAAGTAAAAACACTGGACCAATAGTTACTCACCCTAGTTCTAACCCTAGACCACTAAGTCAAAACACTGTGCACTATACCCAGTATACCCCTGCAGCTCAAGTGAACACTGCTCACTATGCTGTTGCCCCTATGCCGGTGCATTATGTCCAAACTACTGTTCCACAAATTCAGTACGTTCAAACCCCTGCTCCACAGGTACAAGTGCAACCAGTTGCACCTCAAACCACTGCTCCAGCAGCAGTACAACCAGATCAACAAAGTTTTTTCACTCAAGGGTTTGTTGACTGGAGCAGTATGCCTGATGACCTTAGTGATGAAAATTTTGCACTCTATGCTTTTAATGAACCTTCTAATGATGATTTTTTTTTATGGCATTAGAGTCAATAACAGAGGGGGTTGAAACTGAAGGTGAACAGCTAAGTGATGAAACAGTGGATGAGGTGACTAAAGCAGTGGTTACTGCTGTGGCTGGTGAAATACTGTTGGGTGAAAGTTCAGGTACCCTGATTGAACCACTGACAGACCCATGGTCCGAAGAAAAAGCAAGTGAGAAAGAAGAAAGAGCTGATGATGAAGAAAATCCTCAATGTGATTGTGCAATGATGGCTGCTGCCAAGGTATCACCTCAAGTTCTTGAAAAACTGTGTTCTGACAATTGCATTATTGCTTTTGCTAACATCAAAGAGGTAAATGAAAACCTTCGGAGTAAAATTTTAACTGATGAAGTCAAATTTAAAAGGTCTTTAAAAGAACTTAAAAACAAATTGACTGAAAAGGAAAAAGAGATCAGCAGTCTAAAAGAAGAACAAAGCATAACCAAAACTCAACTCCAAACTATGGTAGAAAAATACCAAGTTTGCAAAAAGGAGTTGGAGTCCACCCAGATCACCTGTGAAAGATGGGTGGAATCATGCAAAGGGTATGAGGTTATGCTTGAAAAACAGATAAAAAGCAATGTGAAATTTGGTGTTGGTTATAGAAAACATGATGATGAAAACACTGCTTTTGGAAAATATGTTCAAACCACTGATGTAACCACTGAGTTCATACCCACAAACAAGAATGGCCAAGAAGTGAAAATCACTGACAAACTTGGTAACAAAATCACACTTGACAGACCAATGGGATCCTCTACTTTTGAGGAGCTTGAAGATTATCAGTTTAAACCAAAATGGTCTGATGAGTGTGATATTCTTGAAAATTTCAAGCCAATGGACTTTACATCAACTGATGGTGTCAAAGCTCCAAAAGCTAAAGTCATTCCTCTCAAGGACATCCCAACAGAGGTTAAAACCTCTGCTGCAAAGGAGTCTGAAAAGAGAAAGAAGAAAGAAAAAATTGATAACTTGTTTTGTGAATTCTGTGAGAAAAGGAATCATCTAACAAAAGACTGTTTCCACTTAAAAGCTTATGATTTAAACAGAACAAGTGTCAGTGTTTCAGCTGAAAGTTGCATTGTTTGTGGTAAAACAAACCACAAAACTCAAGCATGTGTGTATCTCAAAAACTTTGATGTGAAAAAGAATGAGTACATTGCTAAAACATCCTTGAGTCCATCATCATCATCATCAACATCTGTCAAATTCACCAAGAAACAACCACTGTTTGTGCCAGTTCAAACAGCAGTCACAAAACAGCTGAACCAAACATCTGTCAAAAGAGATGTTCAGGTTACTGATGCACCCCCTGCCAATCAGTTCAGAAAAGGCAAGGAAAAACAGTCCTACCAAAGGATTCCACACGTTTATGAGGCCTACAAAAGGCCCTCTAAACCTAAAGTGAATAGGCATCCTTTTGGTTATCAGCAGGTGATTGGTCAAGACCCCCAACAGTGGTTAGCAAGAAACAGTACTAAAACTGTCCAAACCCCTGACCTAACCACTGTCCATCAATCTGCATCCATCCCAGACACTGTTGAGACCCCATCCAAAGCCTTGCTGGCTTTGGAGACCCTAATGAACTAATCCTTTTACTTCATGTGCAGGGAGCTTCTGCATGCTTTGATAGTCTTTGGTATGTAGATAGTAGAGGCTCCAGGCACATGACAGGATGTAAAGCCCTCCTCAAAGACTTTAAAATCCATGGAGGGGGTGATATATCCTTTGGGAATAATAGTAAAGGGAAAGTTCTGGGGTCTGGTACAGTGCAGTCTGGAAATGTAAAATTTGAAAATGTCAATCTGATAGACAATCTAAAATTCAACCTTCTGAGTGTCTCACAAATGAGTGACAAAGGGTTTGGGTCATTCTTCACAAAAGATTGTTGTAGGATTGTTGGACCAGAAATGGTCAAGAAGATTGAAGCAATAATCAAAACTGGTCAAACTAAACTTGTTGCTCAAAGAAGTGGCAATGTTTATGTTGTTGATATGTCAAAAGAGTGTCCCAGAGCTGATGCTTGTCTGTTCTCAGTTGCCTCTAACAAAGAGACAGAACTTTGGCACAGAAGACTGGGGCACACAAATCTTAAGACAATCACTGAAATCTCAAAAAATGGTTTGGTGAGAGGCCTACCACAAAAATTGTTTTCATGTTCTGAACATTGCATTTCCTGTTTAAAAGGAAAACAACATAAAAGTTCTTTTAAGTCCATTGAAGAGTCCAAAACAACCCAGTGTTTGCAGATGCTACACATGGATTTGTTTGGCCCAGTTCAAGTCATGAGCCTCAAAAAGAAAAGATATTGTTTGGTTATTGTTGATGACTTTTCTAGGTTTACATGGACTTTCTTTTTACACTCAAAAGATGAGACTGCAGGCATTTTGCAAGACTTTGTGACACAGGTTGAAAAGCAATTTGACCTTCCAGTGAAAAGCTTCAGGAGTGACAATGGCACAGAATTTAAAAATAAGGAGTTGGATGCCTTCTGTGTGAAGAAAGGGATTGTAAGGCAGTACAGCATCCCTAGAACACCATAGCAAAATGGGGTAGTGGAAAGGAAGAACAGAACCTTGATTGAGGCTGCCAGAACCATGCTTGCTGATTCAGGTTTGCCATTAACTTTCTGGGCAGAGGCAGTAAACACTGCTTGCTATGTCCAGAACAGAGTTTTAATAAACCCCAGGCATAAAAAGACTGCCTATGAAATTCTGTATAAAATCAAACCACTGATCTCTTACTTCAAGGTGTTTGGCTGCCCATGCTTTATTTTGAACCCAAAAGATTCCATTTCAAAATTTGTAGCCAAAATTGATTGTGGTTATCATCTGAGATACTCAACCACTGCCAAGGCCTACAAAGTGTTCAATACACGGACCAAGGCAGTGGAGGAGACTTTGAATGTAAAGTTTAATGAACTTTCATCAATGAAAATCCCAGCAAATCCTGCAGATATGTTTGATCTTGAAAAATTTACTTTTGAAAATACTGCTGTCAAGACTAACAGTGCAGGTCCATCAGAGGATACAACACCAGACTATGGGTATGAAATCATCATCCCTCAAAGGTCTGCCACAAAGGGAAAAGCATCAGCTGTTCAAAACAGTTGTCAAAGCTCAACCACTGCTACCTCAACAGTTGTTGACCAAAGTAGCCCATCAACCACTGCTTCCACATCCTCAAACACTGCTGACAAAAGTCCCCAAACTATGGATAAAAGTCAGCAGGTGTCCACTTCATTACCTCCTATTCCACCACCTTTTGAAGCCACTGCTGGGTCATCAAAGTCACCAGCAGTGGTTAGCTCAGATGATACACATTTGCAGCCTTCACCAACAAATGCCATCATACCATACCAAGGAGATTTAATCTTCTTGAGATCTCATCCACCTGATCAAATCATTGGCAACATCAATGAAGGGGTGCTCACAAGAAGCCAAACCCAAAACATTTGTCTTTTTGCTGGTTTTCTATCACTCCATCAGCCAGTCAAGTACCAAGAGGCACTAAAAGACTATAGCTGGGTAGAAGCCATGCAAGAGGAGCTCCAACAGTTTAAAAGACAACAAGTATGGGAGCTTGTACCACTGCCAGAAGAGGTTAGTCCCATTGGCACAAAGTGGGTCTTCAAGAACAAAACTGATGAAAAGGGTATTGTTGTCAAGAATAAAGCCAGGCTTGTGGTTCAAGGTTACAGACAGGAAGAGGGGATTGATTATGATGAAACATTCACCCCTGTTGCAAGATTGGAAGCCATTAGACTGTTCCTGGCCTTTGCTGTCAACCACAACATGAAGGTGTTTCAAATGGATATCAAAAGTGCTTTCCTCTATGGTATAATTCAAGAAGAGGTATATGTTTGTCAACCTCCAGGTTTTGAGGATCCATTTTATCCAGATCATGTCTACAGGCTAAACAAAGCTTTGTATGGCTTGAAACAAGCACCAAGAGCCTGGTATGAAACTCTTTCCAACTTTCTACTCTCAAATGGTTTCAAAAGAGGTACCATTGATAAAACACTATTTCTTAAATGGAGAGGGAAGGATTTAATGATTGTCTAGATCTATGTGGATGACATTATTTTTGGAAGCACATGTAACAAAATGTGTGAAGAGTTTAGAGAACTCATGACAGCTGAGTTTGAAATGAGTGCAATGGATGAGCTGCAATGCTTTCTTGGTCTCCAAGTACAGCAAATGAAAAATGGAACTTTCATTCATCAAAGCAAATATGCTAAAGAACTTTTAACCAAATTTGATATGAATGATTGTAAACCATGCAGCACACCCATGGCAACAAATAAGCTGGTCATGTCTGATGAAAAAGATGAGCTGATTGACCAAACACTTTATAGAAGCATGATTGGGTCTTTATTGTACCTAACTGCATCTAGACCAGACATCATGTTTGCAACATGTGTCTGTGCAAGAAGTCAATCAGCTCCCAGAAAATCAAATCTCATTGCTGTAAAAAGGATCTTCAGATACATAAAAGGTGCTCCCACACTTGGTATCTGGTATCCAGCTAATGGGAATATCAAGCTTTCAGGTTTTTCAGACAGTGACTTTGCTGGATGTCACACCACAAGAAAGTCCACTTCAGGAGGGTGCCAGTTTCTAGGTGATTGCTTGGTTTCTTGGCAAAGCAAAAAGCAAGCAGCAGTTTCAACATCCACTGCTGAGGCTGAATACATTGCTGCTGCAAGCTGTACAGCCCAACTCCTGTGGCTTCAAAATCAATTACTGGATTTTGGTATCACTGCCTTAAAGACACCACTCATGTTGGACAGCCAGGCAGCAGAAAATATCATCAAAAATCCAGTTTCCCACTCTACCACCAAACACATCGACATCAGACATCACTTTGTGAGGGATTGCTATGAAAAAAGGTTTGATTTCTCTGCATCATGTCCCAACTAAAGACCAGCTGGCAGATGTGCTCACAAAAGCACTTGATACAGCCACTTTTGAAAGCTTGGTCTCTAGGATTGGGATGCTGAACATGGAATAACAAGCAACATCTTGTTTTTCTATGAATAAAAGCAACAAAATGTTTTCAGAAAATCAAAAATCCATCCTTAAAAATAGCTAACAATGAAATTTTCATTAAAATCCTTAAAAGTCAGCCATAACCACTGATTGTTCAAAAGTCTGCTCTACTTCAAAAATCTGTCCACTGCTGAAAGTCAACCCCTGTTCTATCATTCCTTTGATAAACTCTGTTGTTCAAAAGCAGTGTCTTATCCACTGATATGCTATCCACTGATAGTAAAAATCATCCACTGCTTTAATACCACTGCTTTCATCAGTCACTTTCATAAAAGTACTGTCCTTCACTTTCACCAGGGGTTGTCACGTGGGCAGTACATAGTGGTCAGACCTTTTGTAACGGCTGCCACGTCAGCATTCACTTTCTTCCCTATAAAAATCCCCCACTCACCACCAAAACAGGGTTTTACTGTCGAATTGAATTCTTAAAAATTCTCTTCTCAAAGCAGTTTTTCATCTCATCCTGTTGGGATTGAACCCTACCAGAGGAACAGATAATGTAAAGCCAAAACTTGGTCACAACAGTGGATTCACAATAAGCAGACATTTACTCTAAGCTCTCCCCTTGACAGTGGTTATCTATCTGCTGATACAATCTAAGTACTGCTCTGAAGAACAACTGATGAACCAAACACTGATGAAACAGCTAAAGACTGCTAAAAGGCAAACACTGAGCTCTATCTATTGCTGTCTCTTAAGTACTGCTGAAGACCCAAACACTGCTCATTCAAAGACTGATCACCTTTTGAAGAAAGCATTGATGATTAAGTAATCAGTGCTTAGGCCACAACAGTGGAATGTGAACAGTGTTAGACTTGTTTTGTATTTTATTATCAATCAGTTGTTAAACATCAGTAGTTTGTATAGACCAGTGTTTATAGTTTGTTAGGCTGTTAGATGTCACTATCATGGTGACGTCAGCTGAGGTACATCAGTAGTTTGGTTTGCCTATAAATATGACAGTACTCTGTACTGTTATATTTGATTTGATTTTGAGAGAGTTTCTTCTCCTCAATTCAATCCTTTCATCTTGTGCAACCAACTCTGAAGTATCAGGCTGAGGGGGAGTTTAGTCTGTAAGCTGCATTGTAACCTTTTGCTTTTGATGTAATCTTTCGACTCTATGAAAAGCAATTGTTTATCAAACTATATTCTCCCTTGATTGTGTTTACAAAGTTTGTTATTCATTTCCGCTGCACTTAAAACTGTTCATATCTATTTGATTTGTTCAAATCTCACAAACTAACACAATCATGAGAGCCTTAGATCCTAACAATTGGTATCAGAGCCTGGACAGTCAAATTCGATCTAACAATCAATTTGACATAACAGTTCGGCTCAAAATTCATTGATACTAAGGTTGGTTGTATTTAGTTGAAAAACAGAGTATCGAGTAAATCATGTTCAAAGTGGTTAATCAAAAACTCTGTAAATCAACCAAGATGTCATATGACACACAAATTTCACACAACAAGTGAATTCATGCACAAGTCACTCATAGTTTTCAGATCTGAAAACATATCTGTTAAACTATGGGATTATTTCGTGTTTTCAAAATTGATTTCAATTGCTGATTATGATAATTGTGATGTCACCGTATTAAAATGCTAAAGTATGAACCTCAGATTAACAAAACCCTATGTTCATAAAACATTAGTGTTTTTGTTAACATAAAAAGAGGGGAATTAAAACTTTAGTCATTCAAATCTTATGTGTTGAAAACAGGTTGAGTTCCTCAAAAGGACAAAATCAACTATGATAAAATACATTAAGAAAATTCACAAAAACTCAGATGTGTGTCTATCTCAAAACCTTTGGAGTCAAAAGAAAAGAGTATAAACATAAAACACTTATGAGTCAAAGTTTAGGGTAATAATGGTTATTAAGCAACTATGCACATTCATCTGTTCAGGAAAAGGTTTTGATTCCAGTGAATAAACTCCAAAGAGGACTAGACAAATGTTCAAAAATTTATCCATGTGTCCTCATGATTGCAAACAACTGACAAAGAAAATGGTATCAAACAGTGGTCAAAATGTATTCAGAATGTTCCACAAACTGCTGTCAAACCACTGACCATTTTTCATAAATTTGAGAATGTTATGATTACGTTTTTCTTTTGAAAATATACCAGATCCTTTTTTATGTTGTTCTCAGAAAATCCTTTAATCATTTTTTCTTCAAAGGATTTTCTCGAATAACCAGGATATATTGTTCATATTTTTTTTTTTGGAATAATATATTTGGAACTTTTGCTTGTTTTTGTTGGCAATAGTTTCAGTTCCTATCAGGATGTAATACCTTTTTTTTGTTGGTATTATTGTCCTCATAAATGGGTCAAAAGGAAATGGTACATATGTCAAAATCATGTCATTCTCAGGTTTGCTCCTAAATTTTTATCAAAGGTTGATTGCAAACTGTGCTTGAATTACTAGGGTACTCATGTTTTAATTGAATATTAAACGAAAATGAGTTGCCTTAGCAAAAAGTTTTCATCATCTGGGGTACTAAACCACTGTCTTTCAAAATTGACATATGGCAAAACCTTGAATGAAAATTTTCAAAACTGTTGTTGAAACACTTGTCCTTCAGATCTGTACCATTTACCCTAACCACTGTTTTATTCCATCATCTGATCTCTAAATACTGTCCACTGCTGAAAGTTAGCCACCGATCCTTCATTATATTGACAAGCACTGATGTTCAAAATTAGTGTCCTATCCACTGATATGCTATCCACTGATAGTAAAAATCATCCACTGCCCACAATTTTTACCGTTGTAACCACTGATGCTTGATACGTCAGTGGCCCTTAAAACAACTGTTCTCCATACTTCATCCATTTCATCAGTGTTTGACACGTGGTCAGTTTTTAGCCTTCAGATCGTAATAACCGCTGCCACATCAGCGATCATTTTTTTCCCTAAATAAAACCCTGCCCTAAACCCCAAACAGGGTTTTACACTGTCGAATTGAATTCCAAAATTCTCTTCTCATAGCAGTTTCCAACCCTTCTTCTCAAAAAAAATTCAAAATCATTCTTCGTTCTTCTCTGCAAAAATGACAAAATCAAAGTCAAAATCAAAATCTAAACCAAAATCACCACCATCTTCAAAAGAGGTCGCTCAAACGGCCGAAGAATCCATCGAAATACCATACAAACAATCTCACAACTATTTGGGTTTACTCACAAAACTCAAAGACAACCACACTTTCGACTCCATCATTGATACAATATCTGCATCAAAGTACAAAACTTTGTTGACAGCAAATGCTCCCATCTATCTGCAAACCCAGAGAGAGTTTTGGAAAAAGGCGACGCTTGAAAAACAAGACGATAAAGTCATAGCCATTAACTCTTCGTTACAGGGTAAAGTGATTCAAATCACACCACAATCAATCTCCGAAGTCTTTAATCTTGACGATCAGGAAGGTAAAATCTCTTTTGATAAAGCCAAGATGAAAACTGATTTCGTAAAAAGGGGATATGCAGAACAATCAAAGGTAGATACCTTACAAAAAGGTTATTTCCCTTCTGCACCTAGGTTTTTATTTCACACACTTCTGATGTGTGTTTCGAATAAAACAACATCGTTCAACGAAATACCATTAAAGATTCAATGCCTGGGATATGCTATTCTAAACAACAAAAATTACAACTACTCCCAGGAGATCTTTAATGACTTAATAAAAAATGTTGATAGCAAAGCATTTTTACTTTTTCCAAGATTTTTGAGTTATTATTTTGAACAAAAATTTGAAAAGGAAAATGTAAATTTGCTCAAACAAGGTGTTCATTGTCAAATAAAAAGCTTAACAAATGAAACATTTTCAAGGATGATGGCACCTATAAAAACAAAAGCAGAGGTGCCTGAGCAGAATTTAGCAGTTACAACTGCTCCTCAGACATCTGCTGCTGAGCCCACTGCTCCAGGTGATCAAAGCAGCACAACCACTGCTTTGAAAGCCACACCTGACATCACCAAAAAGACCAAAAGAAAAACATCCAGAAAACCCACCAAACCCAAAACAAAGGCAACTCTGGAAGATGAGATCCCAGAGCAACTGCCAGTGACAACACAAAAGTCACCACAAACCACTGCTGCTACTTCCTCACAGCAGTTGGAAGAAAGATCTCAACCCATGCCTAAAACTCCTCCTGCATCCTCACAAAAGGATCAGGTTATAAGCACAGGGACACCACAATATGAAGCTCTGAATCCACTCGAATCCATCTTCCTCAGTCCTGATCCCAAGGACATGTCTCTTTCAACTCCCATCCCCTCACCAATAATAATGCCACAATCCATGCTACCTTTGTTGCATTCAGCTGCTATAGCTCAGACACAAACCAGTTCCTCTCTATCACCTGTCACTGAGAGTATACCCCCACAGGTGACTGGGTCTGATGCTACTACTCCTGCTATCCCAGCAACAATTGAGGAGGTTACACCCCCTGAGTTACAAGTAACTCTCGGTGGTAGTTCAAGTGGAGCAGCAACTACAACTGGTGGATCAACAGATCTTCAGTTGGACAGTTGTTTCATAAGTAAGACTCCCTTGAAGGCAATTTCTTCCATGGCAACTTCGGTAACCACCAGTGAGTTGGATCTAACCACTGGTACCATCAAAGGTTTATCGAGTGCTGAAGAAAGAAGTCCCCAGTACCAAGAACAAGGGGCATCAATGGGTGATTTTTGGGACTCTGTTCCTAAGTCACACATTGATATAACCACTGCTGGTGGGGATTCAGATGATCCTACTAAAGTAGGTGATGATTCAAAATATCAGGAATTGACGGGCAGAGTTGAAAAATTAGAAGAATCAGTTTCTGAAATAAAGGAGATGGTGCAAGAGATTTTAAAAGCTCAAAAAGCACAAGCCACTGTTGTTCCTGCTCAAGCACCTGCACAACATGCATTTGCTGAAAATGAGCTTTGGAATATTTTTAAACCCATGCTTGAAAAACAGCAACAGATGGCTGATCAAAAGCAGGCCATTCATGTGCAAATGCTGACCAACATGGTGGAATCAAGGGTTAAAGACACGCAAGCAGATATCAAGGCTATAAAGGATAGCATTCAAAGTGTCTCTGGCAAAGCTCCTTCTTCCCTATCATTTCTTGGTAACCCCCCTTCAGATAATGCCAAAAAGGGGGAGAATATCAAGCTGTTGAGAAAAATGAATAAGATGGGAATAGAACATGGCCTTCATATTGAGCCTGAAAAAGAAAAAGAAAAGCAGGTCTCAAACTTGTTAGTCAAACAGCTGATACACCTGTAGTTACAAAAACTGTTGTCAGTAGCCAAACAGCTGCCACACACACACCTTCAACACACACCACTCTACCACACACCACCACAACTACTGCTCTACCACCATCATCTACAATCACACCATCACCACTGCCTCCTATCATAAAACAGAAGACAACAGATGTTACAACATCTGTTGTAATGACAGCAGCGGTTGAGACACCAGTTGTTTCAACAGCTGTTTGTCAGACACTCCCCATCATTCAAACCACTGATTCACCCAAAACATCATCTGCCCCTTCTTCATTAAAAAGGAGAAGGAATCTCATATCAGATGTTGATTCACCACCACCATCATTACCATCAAAAACTACCTCACCACTTCCATCCCCTGCTCAAAAGCAGAAGACAACTGCTGACATATCAGCAGTTGTAATGACAACAGATGTTGAGACACCAGTTGTTTCAACAGCTGTTAGTCAGTCATCCACCACTGCCCTCACCTTTCCTACATCACAACCAAAGCTCTTCAACAGAAAAAGAAAGCCAATCCCTGCCGATGAGGGTATACATGATCCTAATGCTGCACAACATCCACTGGAACTTGAAGCTATCAAAAATGAGATGAGGCAATTCTATACAGAAGAAGATCCTTCAAAAAGAAGATTCTCCTCACTCATAGGCTACATGCCACCAGATGATATGGATGACTACCTCAAAATCAAGGCAAGGCAAGCTAAACTAAGAGCTAAAGTTGAGAGTGAACGTGAACATTTAAGCGAAGATGGCATTGCTAAAAGACTGAAGTTCTACTTTACAAAAGTAAAGCAGATAGAAGATTTTGCACAAGACCTAATCAAAGAAAAGGCTGAACAAAAGAAAAAGTTAAGAAAACAATATCTAGCCTACATCATGAAAGAGAAGTTCTATCCTGCTAAAGAACAACAGTTCGAAGAATGGCCAATAGTCGCTCTAAAGCATGAGGCAGAAAGGATTGAGAAAATCAAGAATGATCCTACAAAGAAGAAGAATGCTCCAAACTGGAGAAAATACAAAAAGCTCATCGCTGACCTAACTGCTGAGTATAAAAGAAAGAAAAAGGAGCTGGTGGATGCAAAAATGGATACTGCTGAAGCCATATCAAAATGGTCAAAACAGCAGACTGATGAAGCCTATGAAAGGCTAAAGAAAAGAAAGATAACTGTTTCAAGCACCTCAAAGAAGCATGAACAAAGAATGAAGCTTGAACAGCAGATAAAAAACCTCAAAACACTGTTCCGGTCTACTTTTGTGACAAACCAAGAAGAAAAAGAACAGTTGACCAGTGAAGAGGTGAAAGAAAAGGAGGTTGAGTACTTCACAGAATCCATCATGAAAATGGGTCTAAAAGAAGAAAGCTCAGAAAAACTTCAAAACCTTTTTAAAAGGATGTTAACCAAACCTGCATCACCAAACACTTCAACAGACATGACAGACATTGAAAGGCAGGAGCTGATTGAAAGAGAAACTGCAGAAGATATAGCTGCAACGAATGATGTCATTGAAATGGCTTTCAAAAGAATGTCTGAAAGTCTGCAAGTTTTCTCAAGGCCAATATCTCAAAGCTCATCTTCAAATAAATCTCTCCCAAGAAATCCATTGGGTTTAAAAGTACTAAAGTGGCTCTCTGATCAAAAGACCCACGTATTGACTCTGGTCAGATCCAATGGAGAGATGAAGTATATATCAAGGAAAGAAGCACTAGGCCTTAGTGTTCAAGATTTGCAGGATCTCCTTGAACTTACACTGTGTCGGGATGAAGATGATACAAGTTCCAAAGCATTTGAAGAAGAATTTAAAAGTAAAGCAAGGGAACTTCTGATGAGTAATAAAGATCCAAAATAATGACAGGTTTTGGCATTATCTGTTCCAGGGGGAGATTGTTGGGATTGAACCCTACCAGAGGAACAGATAATGTAAAGCCAAAACCTGGTCACAACAGTGGATTCACAATAAGCAGACATTTACTCTAAGCTCTCCCCTTGACAGTGGTTATCTATCTGCTGATACAATCTAAGTACTGCTCTGAAGAACAACTGATGAACCAAACACTGATGAAACAGCTAAAGACTGCTAAAACGCAAACACTGAGCTCTATCTATTGCTGTCTCTTAAGTACTGCTGAAGACCCAAACACTGCTCATTCAAAGACTGATCACCTTTTGAAGAAAGCACTGATGATTAAGTAATCAGTGCTTAGGCCACAACAGTGGAACGTGAACAGTGTTAGACTTGTTTTGTATTTTATTATCAATCAGTTGTTAAACATCAGTAGTTTGTATAGACCAGTGTTTATAGTTTGTTAGGCTGTTAGATGTCACTATCATGGTGACGTCAGCTGAGGTACATCAGTAGTTTGGTTTGCCTATAAATATGACAGTACTCTGTACTGTTTTATTTGATTTGATTTTGAGAGAGTTTCTTCTCCTCAATTCAATCCTTTCATCTTGTGCAACCAACTCTGAAGTATCAGGCTGAGGGGGAGTTTAGTCTGTAAGCTGCATTGTAACCTTTTGCTTTTGATGTAATCTTTCGACTCTATGAAAAGCAATTGTTTATCAAACTATATTCTCCTTTGATTGTGTTTACAAAGTTTGTTATTCAATTCCGCTGCACTTAAAACTGTTCATATCTATTTGATTTGTTCAAATCTCACAAACAAACACAATCATGAAAGCCTTAGATCCTAACACATCCTTCACAAATTTCTTCAAGCATTCTCTTCAAAAATGGCAAAATCGAAGCAATCTACAAAACCCACTTCCAAATCATCATCGAAAACAGCCTCTCAAAAGGCAATCTCCACTGAAATTCCATATAAACCATCTCACAATCTCCTGGGTCTTCTCACAAAACCAGGAACCACCAAAGTTTTCGATTCCATCATTGACACCATGGCAAAATCAAAGTACAAACCTTTGTTCACCGCCGATACACCAATCTATTTGGCGACCCAAAGAGAGTTTTGGAAGAATGCAACCCTTGAAAAACAAGGAGACACTGCAACCACCATACACTCTTCTATAAAGGGTAAAGCTGTCCAAATCACGCCACAATCCATCTCAGAGGTCTTTCAACTCAGTGATCAGGAAGGTAAAATTTCTTTCACTAAAAACGAGTTACAAACTGACTTCATTGAAAGAGGGTATGAAGCCACAATGATGAAGAAACTTACCTTACAAAAAGGTTATTTTCCTTCTGCAACCAGATTTTTATTTCATACCCTCCTACTATGTGTTTCAAACAAAACCACTTCTTTCAATGAAATTCCTTTAAAGATTCAAAATCTGGGATATGCAATTCTTCAAAAAGAAAATTTTAACTATTCCAGGGAAATTTTTAAAGATTTGGTTAATAATGTTGAAATAAAATCATTCTTACTGTTTCCAAGGTTTTTAAGTTACTATTTTGAAAAGAAATTCAGTAAGGATGATTTAGCTGCAATAAACCAAGGTGATTATACTCAAATAAACAGTTTAACAACTGAAACTTTTTCAAGAATGTTAACACCTTGCAAAACACAAGCAGAGGTGCCTGAGCAGATTTTAGCAGCTACCACTGCTCCTCAGGTATCTGCTGCTGAGCCCACTGCTCAAGGTGATCAAAGTGGCAGCACAACTGCTTTGAAACCCACACCTACAATCACCAAAAAGCCAAAAAGAAAAACTCAAAAACCCCCAAAACCCATCAAAAAGGCAACTCTGGAGGATGAGATACCAGAGCTTCTGCCTGTGACAACACAAATGTCACAAGAAACCACTGCTGCTACTTCCTCACAGCAGTTGGTACAAATATCTCAACCCATAACCGAAACTCCTCCTGCTTCTTCACAAAAAGATCAGGTTGTATACATTGGGACACCACATCATGATGCTCTGGAAACACTCGTTTCCATCATCCACAGCTCAATTCCTGGAGCAAATCCTCTTTCTTCACCAAACATCACATCCACAATTCCCCCACCAACTAAACTGCTGTTGGATGCAATTGATTTGAACCAGACACTCACCAGTCCTTCTCAATCACCTATCAATGAGAATATACCTCAACAACTGACTGGGTCTGATGTATCAATCTTTGCTAACCCACCAACACAACCTGAGGAGGTTAGACCCCTTGAGTTACAAGTAACTCTTGGTGGTAGTCCAAGTGAAGCAGCCACTACAACTGTTGAACCCATTGGTTTACAGTTGGACAGTGGTTACATTAATAAGACTTCCTTGGAGGCAATTCCTTACATAGCACCTCTGCCAACCACCAGTGGATTTATTTATCCTACTGGCAACATCAAAAGGTTGTCAAGTGTTGAAGGAAGAAGACCCCAGTAACAAGAAAAAGGGGCATCAGTGGTTAGTGTTTGGAGTACACTCCCTACCTCAACCACTGATAAAACCACTGCTAGTGGGAAATCAGATGATCCCATTAAATTGGGTGATGATTTAAAATATAAGGATTTGACGGAACGTGTTGAAAAATTGGATACATCTGTTGCAGATCTTAAAAACATGCTACAGCAGGTGTTGACAATACAAAAGATGCAATCCACTGTTGTTCCACCTCAAGCACCTGCTCCACCACAAGCTTTTGCTACAAATGAGCTCTGGAACCTTTTCCAACCTTTTCTCCAACAACAAAAAGAAATGGCTGATCAGCAACATGAATTTCATGTCCAAAAGCTGAGAAACATTATGGAGTCTAGGTACAAGAACACTCAAGCAGATATTAAGGCAATCAAGGCCCATTTATTGGAAACCACTGGCACTGCTCCTCCAACAGTACTTTTCATTGATCAACTCCCAGAAGATAATGCCAAAAAGGGGGAGAAAATTCAGGAGTGGAAGAAGAAAGGAATAGATGATGGTCTGTACATTGAACCTGAGAAGGATGCTATGACCAGAAAAATTCCATTGCCAGATGGTAGTAAAAAGGTTGATGTTACTCAAGAAGCACTTGATGAAGGAGTAGCAAGTGTTAAAAGAGATAGAATGGCAAAGGATATCTCAAGATGGAATGAGGAGAAAAGAGCTTTCATGGAACTGTATGAGCAAGGTTGTTCTGGATCAAAGGATACTAAAAATCCTAAGACAAAAAGGAAACCTAAGTCCATCCCATCCAGATTTCCAAAGCCTCCAAAACCACCATCCAAAAGCCATCTGCATCAAACCTCCACCCAAACAGCTATTGTAACTCCTGTTGTATCAACTAGTGCTGGTACTTCAGTGGTTTCAACA
This sequence comes from Helianthus tuberosus, assembly GCA_030545235.1. Taxonomy (NCBI): domain Eukaryota; kingdom Viridiplantae; phylum Streptophyta; class Magnoliopsida; order Asterales; family Asteraceae; genus Helianthus; species Helianthus tuberosus. The sequence continues at coordinate 58,523,542 of CM060450.1, read as the reverse complement.
TCTGTTCTCACTTCAACACACACCACAACCACTACTTTACCACCACCACTGTCACCACCAAAAACAATCTCACCACCACTTTCACCTGCTGACAAAAAGCAGAAGACAGTAGTTGTTACAACATCTGCTGTAATGACAACAGTGGTTGGAACACCAGTTGTTTCAACAACTGTTAGTCAATCACAAAACACTGCCACTACATCCACCACCACTGTTCCATCCAAAACATCATCAGCCCCTCCTCAAACAAAGAGGAGAAGGCTAATTCTCAAAGATGATGACACTTCACCACCACAAACATCTTCAAAATCTTTAGCTCTTGTCACAATACCAAAACCTGTTCCTCTCTCTTCAGTTCAAATGTACAAGCTCTTACCTCCTGCAGGTGTTCAATTTCCTCTTGAACTAGCAGCTGTTAGAGAAGAAATAAAATCTTTTTACTATGAGGATGACCCTGCCAAAAGGAGTTTGCCATCAATAAAAGGATATCCCTGGCCGAAAAATGTTGATGAATATTTGAAAATCAAGGCCAAGCAAGCAGAGGATATCTCAAAAAGAAACACACAAGGGAAATCTGACAAAGAAATTTCAAAAAACTATCAATATCTGCTCACACAGGTCAGATCCCTAGAACAATTTGCAAAAAATGTCAGTCAACAAATTTCAGAAAGAGCAGCTGAAACTTTGAAGAAAGACTACATTGAAAGCATCATTGCTCACAAGAAGTACAAAGGAGAGAGATACATGTACAAAGAGTGGACTGTTCCTGAGCTTGAAAATGAAGCAGCAAGAATTCAAGACATGATAAAAAAGAAAGTCACTCACACTCCTCCTGACTGGGCAAAGTTTAGAAAGAATGTACCTGACAAACAGGTAGAACTGAAAAGAATGAAAGAAGAACTGGTTGCTGCTGAATATGGAAACAGAAGACAAATTGCTAGATGGAAAGAAGATGTGGTCAGGACCACCTACAAAAGGTTGGAGGAACTAAGAAAGAAAGATCCAAATGTTCCTCAAAAGCCTGACTATCCTGAAGCAGAGGTTTCAAAAAGACCAACAAAGCTGCAAATCAGGAGAGCCACTGCTCCAACTGGTGCTGCCATCTATAAAAGAAGGACACACAAACAGTTGGGAGGTGAAACCATCCAAGAGTTGATAAAAGGAGATGACCTTGTAAAAGAAGGCATAAAGAAAATGATCATAGAAACTCTTGGTTTGGATCAAACTGCAAGTACTGCTCAGCCAGTTATGAATAGGCCAGCCTCACCAAATACCTCTGCAAATAAACATCTCCCAAGAAACCCACCAGGCTCAAAAATACAAAAGTGGGAAACTGACAAACAGACCTGCGTATTGACTTTGCTCAGGTCTGGTGGAGAAGTGGAGAAAATATCAAGGGAACAAGCTCTTGGCCTGAGTCTTGAAGATTTGCAGGATCTCCTTGATCTTCCACTTAGCAGGGATGATGAAGACACATATGCCCTAGACTTTGAACTACAATTTAAAGGTCAGATAAGGGAACTGTTGATGAGGCAATAAATGTCCACAATAATGAAGAGTTTTGGCATTATCTGTTCCAGGGGGAGATTGTTGGGATTGAACCCTATCAGAGGAACAGATAATTAAAGCCAAAACTGGATCAGAGCAGTGGATCCAGAATAAGCAGATGTTTACATACAAGTCTCTCCCCTTGAAAGTGAATTCAACATCTACTGACCTCCTATCTGCTGATCATGCAAACTGCTGACCTACAACTGCTTCTGTTGTAAAGATTGATAGAAGACTAAAGCTCTGCTGCTCAATCTACTGTCTTGAGTCAAGGACTGCTGATCCGGACAAGCACTGCTGGGTTCACAGCAGTGGAAAGATGCATCAGCTGTTTAAGTGTCTTTTGTGTAATGAAATGTAATAGCAGTAGTTAGCATAGCAGTGTTTGTATTGATCAGAGGTTAGAGTTTGTTAGGAGGTTAGATGTCACTTTCATGGTGATGTCAGCTTTAGATGCTCAGTGGTTTGCTAGTGCCTATAAATAGAACAGTGCTCTGTACTGTTCTATCAGCTCTCTGCAATACCGTCTTCTTTGCACGAACAAACGCTGAGCTCTGGCTGAGGGGGAGTTTGTATTCAAGCATTACTTGTAATCATTGTTGAAATTAAATTCAATCATTCGGTTCCTTGTTGAAAATGTCTTGATCAAAGCAATACTCTCATTTGATTGTATGCAAAGTTTGTTTCCATATTAATTCCGCTGCACAACTCATTCATTTTCATCTTAATTTCAAACGTAAAATACAATCAGAAATAAACTCAGATCCAACAGCAGTTGTCAGAAATAGCTGATGAGACCTTGAGAAAAGACTATCTTGATAACAATATGGCTTAAAAGAAATACAAGGGAGAAAGGTACATGTACAAAGAATGGACCATTCAAGAGCTTGAAAGTGAAGCAGCCAGAATTCAAGATATGATCAAAAACAAGGTAAAGCAAACTCCTCCTATCTGGGCAAAGTTCAAAAAGAATGTACCAGAAAGGATCCTGCAACTGAAGAGGATGAAAGAAGAGCTGATTACAGCTGATTTTGGGTCAAGGAACCAAGTGTCAAGATGGACAGAGGAGAAAGTGATGATTTCTTACAAAAGGCTGGAAGAACTAAGGAAGAAAAATCCTAATATTCCACAAAAGCCTCACTATCCTGAAACAGTGGTTTCAGCTGAGTCACAAAAGCAACAGTTCAAGAGATCCACTGCTCCACCTGCGGCCTTCATCTACCAAAGAAGGAAACAAAAGCAGATGGATAAATTAACAGCAGAAGATAAAGAAGCAGAGGATTATCTTGTGAAAGAAGGGGTTAAGAAGATGATTGAAGAAAGAGTTGAATCTGCCCAAACTTCAACCACTGCTCAGCCAGTGATTACCAGGCCACCATCTCCAAACTCATCTGCAATAAAACCTCTCCCAAGAAACCCACTGGACTCAAAAGTACTAAAGTGGAAATCTGACAAACAGACCCACGTACTGACTCTAATCAAGTCCAGTGGTGAAGTGAAGAAAATATCAAGGGAACAAACATTGGGCCTGGGTGTTGAAGATCTACAAGATCTCCTTGATCTTCCACTGTGCAGGGATGAGGATGACACGGACTCTATGAACTTTGAATTACAATTTAAAGGACAAGTCAGAGAGCTGTTGATGAGGCAATAAAGTTCCACAATAATGAAGAGTTTTGGCATCATCTGTTCCAGGGGGAGATTGTTGGGATTGAACCCTACAGAGGAACAGTTGATTAAAGCCAAAACTAGATCAAATCAGTGGATCCAAAATAAGCAGTGGATGTATACAAGTCTCTCCCCTTGAAAGTGATTCTAACAACTGATGGCCTCAATCCACTGTCCGTATACAAGTGCTGTTCTACAAACAACTGCTGTTCATGTAAAGACTGATGAAGATTGAAGACCTATTAATCAATCTACTGTTATGGGTCAAGCACTGCGGATGATACAAGTACTGCTGGAGTCACAACAGTGGAAGGAGAAGGCAGTAGTTTAGTCTTTCCTTTGTTATGTAATGTAATCAGTAGTTTGCTAAGCAGTGTTTGTATGAGGTCAGTAGTTAGAGTTTGTTAGGAGGTTAGATGTCACTTTCATGGTGACGTCAGCCAAGATGCTTCAGTGGTTTGCTCGTGCCTATAAATAGAACAGTACCCTGCACTGTTCTATTGGCTCTTTCACCATTTGTCTTTTGTACGAACAAATACTGAGCTCAGGCTGAGGGGGAGTTTGTTATACATGCATGCATTGTAATCGTTGCTTGAAATAAATTCAATCTTTCGGTTCTATGTTAAAATATGTGTTGAAAGCATTTCTCCTGTTTGATTGTGTGCAAAGTTTTTTTCCATTTATTTCCGCTGCAATTACTTGTTCATCTTCATTCTAAATCAAATGTAAAACACAATCAATCCAAACTCAGATCCTAACATTATCCGTCTAGGCATGGATGTTTTTAATTGGACATCTTGTTTGGGCTACTGGATTTATGTTTTTAACTTCCTGGCATGGATATTGGCAGGAATTGATTGAAACTTTAGCATGGACTCATGAACGCACACCTTTGCCCAATTTGATTCACCGGTGGCACTTTCCATTGTACAAGCAAGATTGGTTGGATTAGCCCACTTTTCTGTAGGTTATATGTTTACTTATGCAGCTTTCTTGATTGCCTCTACATCAGGGAAATTTGGTTAATTTTTTTCATTGAATCCTTTGTATCCGCGATAATCTCATTTCTTTCGATGAAGAAGAGATTAGGGTTTCCTGTAAATCAAGTAGGAAGCAGTTAAGACACATTCTGACCAAAATCTTAAAGGCCTTTGTTTTCTTTCCACCACACCATTCTGTTGTGGTGTATAAGAGCATGAGATTTGATGTATTATACCTAAGCCATTAGTAAAATTCATCATTTTTGAATTAACAAATTCAGTACCATTGTCACTCCTTATTACTTTGAGTTTGGTTTTAAATTGAATTTCTACCAAAGACATAAAGTTGACAACATATTCAAAAACCTCAGTTTTAGTTTTCATTAGATATACCCAATTAATTCTAGTGTTATCATCCACTACTATCAGGAATTATCTATATCCTACTACACCAGTTATCTTATAAGGACCCCACACATCAAGATGAATAAGGTCTCCCTACATCGAGGAATCATGATATACCAGAAGGTGAGAACTTTATTTAAATTGCTAATCCTTCTCAGGCCATAACTATGGATATTAGAAGCGTACATGATACATCAAGTGCCTTGTCTCCTAATGAAATACAATCCGAAGAAAAAGAAAAACAAACGGAAAAACATTTTGATTGTGGACAGTCTTGTTGTAGTGGCTGCTCTTATAGTAACAGCAAGTTTTGCAGCTGCTTTTACAATGGCAGGTGGTCTTGAGAGTAGCGATGGCTTCAAAAAAGACACACCCTTTCTACTTAGAGACCCATCCTTCCAAGCATTCATTATGACTAATGCTATAGCATTCTCTTTTTCTTGTTGTTCTATACTAAGTTACATTGAAATACTATTATATCGCAATCGTTATGATGAACTTTGGCTAGATGAACAAGAGCACGTTGATGGGAAAGTTGAGAATATGTATCTTCTTACAATAGTGGCTTTGGTCGCAATGACAATCGCATTTGTCACAGGTATATATGTTGTGCTAACACCCTTACCTGGTTTGGCAATTACCATAAGCGCCATGACTCTATCTATGAGAGGGATATATCACATCATTACTTGTGAGGCTACTTGGGGGCTAGCGGACCCAGCCAAAGAAAATCACTTGTTAATGGTTGTGTGAATTTAATTTAGTAGACATGTAAGTAATGGCATTGTTGTTTTGGTATTATGGATACCAAGTGACGTGACGCGGAGCGTGTACGGATTTTTTAATGTATTTTTAACTACTTTTTACTCTTTTATCAATCTTTATATTTATTAAACACGATATAAATTATTACTCTCTACAACACGTTAGGGCAAGTGCACCCATCGTTGTCGTAGTGTAGTGATGGTAAGATACCGAGGTCGTCTAAGAACACAAGAGCTTTTAATACCGGTTTATCATCAACGTTTAATCGACCCAGATTTTGAGAAAAAAGTTTTTAAACATATAAAAAAGAAAGAAACTAAATTATTAAAAGAAACAAATAACCAAGAAAGAATCAATTGGTTCTGACTCATCTTTTATGTATCCTTTGATGATTTCCGCACTTTGGGTTTTTTAAGAGATTATCTTAGTTATAGTGGTATGTCCCTCTTTTGGAGGCAACGCTACCCTCGGCCATATTGGTCTGAGTTTAGCAGGGATACATTCTGGCAAGGCTAAATTATTGAAAGATAATTAAGTAAGTTATTAATGCAACATGTGGCATGTCCCTCTTTTGGAGGCAACATTACCCTCGGCCATATTGGTCCGAGTCAGTAGGGATACAATTCCACAAGGCTGGTTTAAAGCTTTAATAGTAGTTTGTTTATAAGGGATTACAAGGCGTTCTTACTTCCCCGGATTTGATGCTATCTGCCTTAAAGGAAGTCCTAATAAGCTTGAATCAGGTCCTCGTATGATCTATATTCTGAACGAGGCAAGAACTTTACCCAAACCACCCTTCTAACCCCCTTCCAGGTAGTTAACTTGCTTTATATAGACCGTAAAGACACGGACGAGTGAATCAACAAAATATGAAGAATGATAGAATAAAATTCACCTTCAATATAAAAAAAAACTAGTATTAAATTCATTAATACATACCCAATTAAAAAGTGTATTAAACGAAGATAGAGAAGAGAATTAATACATACCCAACTACAAGGGCAACGGGGTCATGCCTAGTAGGCACGACCCCGTGTCCTTCACCTTCTCTGTCTTCGTTTAATTCTCTTGTCAACTCTTCTGCACACACGGCCCTGTGTATCAATGGCATGACCCCGTTGCCCTTGTAGTTGCTGTATGAACCCAGATTTGCAAATCTGAGAGTTGACCATGACCCGTGCTTAGGAGACACGACCCCATGTCCCTTGTCGTCTTCTGTTTGTCCTTTTCTTCAAGGATTCTTGAGTGGGGCACGGCCCCTTTTGGGCTTCTGGTTTGTTGCTTTTATTCTTGGGGTGAAGCTTGGAGGGTCGGTATAGTGTGTCAACTTCTTTTTTTGTATTTATGCTTATTTTTGTCGTTAATTTGTTCCTTTTGTTCGTTTAAGCTCTTTTAATCCTAAAAATCTAAAGTAAACAAAGAAACACACTTCCAACATTAGTACTAAAAAGGGTTGTTTTTATACCGTATTTGATACAATTTATATGTTGCATTTGGCGCATATCAAATACCCCCACACTTGAATCTTTGCTTGTCATCAAGGAAAACTCTTTATCATTTCTTACACTCCCAAATGGAATGGGTAGAAGAGAAGTTTAGGGTCTTGTGTATAGAGTTTCGGGAATCCAAGTTCTTTATTTATTATTGCTTTTATTTTATTTACAATTCTATTCGTCATGGTTTATTTAGAACTTTTTAAGAAAAATGATTTTTTTAAGCATAACATATATTTTAAAATTTCATTAGGTTATATATATACAACTGTTTTGAAGCCCTGACCAGACTGGCCGGTCTGACTGGTTCGACCGGGGACCGTAGGCATAGCCGGTCCGGTTGAGGCTGCCAGACCGCTTTTGAGGATAGCCGGCAGGCGTACCGGTGGCCGCGAGTTAAACCTGAAAACCGGTAAGAAAAGTGGTCAGACCAGGAAACATCAAACCTTGTTTCGCCGTCGTTTACATTTCTCAACTACTCAGTTTCAGCTACATCCACAACTGATAATAATGAGGAATTAGAATGTGAACATTTGCAAATTTCGTTTGATATTTTCACCAGAAGTTTCAATCTACAAAGAAAAATTTGAGAGGATAAACAGATTTCGTTTAATACTTGTTGTATTGTAATTCAATTGTTTCAAACTTGTTGTATTTTATTTCCAACAATGTACTTGATGTTAGCAATGAAATGAAATTTGTTATTTAATACTTGTCACATTTAGTGTTGTAAAGTCTCGAGCAATCTTGTTCGTCTCACTCCGATTGTTCCGCCATCGGTTGGGGTGTGACAACGGGGGCATGTCAAGGGGCACGACCCCATGTGGCAAGTCCAGAAAGAAAATTGTTTCAGCGACAAGGAGGCACAAGGGCGTGTTTAAGAGACACGACCCCGTGTAAAGCTTCTGTTTGTTTTTGAAAACAACTGTTAAGGTGTTATGCCTCCTGTTTCAGGTTTGGGGAGCTGTATGCTTGGTGGATCCAAGCATCCCAAAGTACCTGTATACTCATTCACACCACAACAACACAATATAACAAGAAACATAAAATCCTAACTTACGAAAGTTAAATGTCAATATCCATCACCACAACCACATAAAAAGAAAAAAAAGTACGAAAAAGTAAATTGTTCAACAAGTTAATTGTTTCAACAGGTCCTAGCCCGCAAATCACCATCACTATCAGAGAGAGAGAAAATATTTAACATGTATGTCGCCACCACGCCAACTCCATTGTCGTTGCCCTCTAATCCGACTCCATATCCTCACCATCCTCCTCGTCGTCCCGATAGGCCATGTGCTCATGCATGTATGAAATGTCGGTGCGCATGTTGTTGATGTGTCTCTCCATGCTCCCGACCCGGGTGCTTGTGCTCTGGCCGAGGCTGTAGGCGTTCTGGGACACCTGAAGCGTTTCTTGCATTATATTATATAAATTGTGCAGGTTAGGGAAATCGCTTCCTCCTTGAGATAGGTCTGGTTAGGTTTAATACACACAATATTTAAATGAAAATAAGTTATTTAATATTATATATAACTAAATGAAAACAAATATGTATAAATGAGGTTTATAAATTATTGTTTTTTTCTTTTTCAGGATTGGACTAAAAAGGCAATTTAGAAACCTTTTTTTGTTAATGCCAAAATTACCCGTGTTTATAACCAGGTTTTTAAACTGAGTTAGACAATGTGATCGAAATGGCAAGAAAATGGAAAGTCAGGGACCCAGAGGAGAAAAAAACTATTTTGACTAAAATAGTAATTTGGACCAAACCTCAGGGACTAAAATGGCAATTTACTCAAAGTTTAAGGGGCTTTATTTACTGTGTACGGGATAAATGTTAGGATCATAAGGAATGTCCCAAAAAACATAACCAACATGTTTTGCACATTAAAAACTATGGATGAGAGGACTACAGTTAATCGTTAATCGTGCTCAGATGTAAATAGTAACATGATAGGTGATCTCTAAGGAAGTCTCTAACAAACCAGTGAACTCATGTTGAGTAAACCGAACAATATTGACAAATATAGAGTAAATATATTGACAAAGGTATGAGAAAACGAATGTTACATGTACAATCATATTTTGACAAATATAGAGTAAAAATTCATTCTTATTTTAAATACTTTTCATAATATCTTTATGTTTTGGATAAGTTGAGGGATTTTAGTATACCAAATTTAGGTAAATTGATTTGTTCATATTTTTATTGAGTGAATTGCAAGTTTTGTCCTTTATATTTATACTCAATTTCAGACGGTGTCTTTTGTCTTTAAAATTGATAAGTTTTATACTTAATGTTTGAAAATGCTATATGTTATGCCCTTTAACACTAACCCAGTTTATTTTTCAGTTAAAACTGGTCATGTGAGTTGCACATGAGGGCAAATCAGTCATTTTGTTCACCCTTTTCATTTTCTAGAATTTATACCCACCCAAACCCTACTTCATCACTTTATCCCCACCCCAGCCACCGGCCACTCTCCACCGTCACAAACCACCAATACCACCTTAATAAACAATCACCACAACCTCTACCTTCACAAACCACCACCACCATTTACCCCACCTTCAAAAACCACCACCACTGCCTTCACGCACCAATATCACCACCGCCTGAAACACGTCGTAATTCAATTTACAGGTGACGCGGGTATCACTTGAAAACCAGCTCCAAAACAAAAAAGATCAGATCTGAAAATCGCCTGAAACCCGTCGCCCAAAAAAAACTTGTGGGTTGAAAACTGCATAAAACACATCACAGGAAAAACAGTGTGGGTTGCTTCGCCATTTGCTTATGTTCATCGGACAAAGGAGATGAGTGGCAGGGTAGTGCGATAGGTGATTGGTGCTGGGTGGTGCAACGATGTGGGTTGATTCACCACCAGCCACTCACCTTTGTAAGCATTTGATTCTCCCATCCCCCTCCTTTGTCAGCGACCATGTTCAACACCATGACCCAAGTTTTGATTTTGACTAAGAGGCTTGATTTTATGGTTCTGATTTAACTAATCTTGGTTTAGATTTCATGGTTCAAGCATTTAGATATGGTTTTGAAATAAATAAGATGGGATGAGTGATTTTTTTAATTAGATGAATTTGTAACTCAACTCATTTTGTAAAGAAAGTTCTTGAATTTGATTGACCTTTGGGTTTCTTGAATCTGGGTAACCTAATGGAAATGACGAAAATGATGTTGTTGAGTTTTAAATTTGTTAATCATATTTTTTATTTTAATTGAGGGAAAATGTGAAGGGTGGGCAAAATGACTAATTTCCCCTCATGTGCAACTCACATGACTAACTTTAACGGGAAAAAAAATTTGGGTTACGGCTAAAGGACATAAGTGTATCATTTTAAAACATTAAGTATGAAACTCATCAAATTTAAAGAGTAACACCCGCATCCCAGGATAAGCTCTAAGGAGTGTTACGTGTCAGATATACAGAACACATAGTAACAAGAGCATTCAAAATAGAAGTTTCAAATTTTATTTAAACATTTATAGAGTATTATGTGTCACACCCCAATAAAATCAGAGTTGGTGTGATTTGACTGGTATCTTCATGGCACAGCGTAAGCATATAATGCTAAGACTTCTAGGAAATGAACGCCCACTAAGTACTCGAATTCCTGTGGTTCTCCTATTCCAACTGTGCCATAATTTGAAAAAGTAACCTGAAAAAGAACATGCAAAAAATAAACATAAAGTTGACGAGTTCATAGTTTGTTTGGAAAAGATTTAGAATAAATCTTTTTGAATAACCGGTTTTAAAACATTGTTGAGAAAACGAAATAAAAATCATTTTCCTAGGCATGTTATATGAAAACTTTGTATTTGTGAAACTTTGTATGTGTAAAGCATTATATTTGTAAAACTTTGTAATTGTAAAGTTTTGTGATTGTAAAACTTGTGTAACCGTCAATGCCTGCGCATGACAATGACAACATGCCCGCATGAGCCTGTGAGTTGTATGTAGGACAATCCAGTCCTTAAGATGAAGGCCTTAGGTGCATGCAAGATTTATGGGTTGTATGTGGGACACACTATCCCGTTGTTCGTGAGCAGGAATAACCAGTCCCCTTATTTAGATGTAGGACACCCTGTCCCATTATAACTAGGACAAACCTCGTCACTAGTCTGTAGCTCATGCATGTTTCGTATCCGCTTAAATTTTTGTAAAAACTGATATGTTTTGCATAAGTATTTCGTAAACCATTTGAGTTTATTGAAATTCACAAATCATTTGTGTTAGTTAAAAACTTGTGTGTAGCATGGTTTAGAAATATGTAATTTTTGTTCATTGAAAACCTTGAATGTTTTTGCAAAACGTGCATGTCTTTCCGCCCCGAAAACATTTATAAAAATGTAAAACCGTCAAAAGGTAGGGTTATGAACTCACATCGACATCCTTGTGCAAAGCTAGCTTAATATGATTTCGAAATGTTGTTTCCAAGACGTGATTCGCTAGCGTGCAATCTATACCATCCCTAACACAGAATATCTTATAAGTTTCTAAATTATTGCGGTAGCTAAACTACGTGTCACCGAGCTCTAACGAATCGCTAACCGAACGATCCGATGGTATGTTGTTAACTTGATAGAAACGAAAAGTTATACTTGTTAAGTTTCATTTAATGTCGGTGATAATTTACTAAGTCTTGAAACACTTAGTTTTCACGAGATTTAAAATATATAAATATTTATATAAAAATATATAAAAAAAATCGATAGAATCGCGTTAGTCGTCCCGAGAAGTTGTACGTGTATATAACGAATGTTCGTATGAAAATAATATATTACAAACTCGTATTATATATTGCGTCTCATGGATAATATTCAAAATATATGTATATGATGTTTAGGCGTTTGAAATAAATATAATGAGTTATATTTATTTTATGACACCTAGGATGTGTGCCCAAAAAATATTTGGGACTCAGTATAAACGGGTGGGTTCATGAACATAAATGATCTTATTCAAAACATGCATTTATTGACTATAACATCAATCAGATATAATCATGGCAAACAGATAAGAATAGAGTAACCACAATATGTTCACATAACCAGGCTATGTATACAAACTCTACTGGCTAAATCAGATACATACAATTAACTCTCAATTATCCTATCAATCATTGCCAAATATCACAGATGCTATGAATAGTCGATTCCATAGTTATTACCAATCAGATAGAACAACACATCCTATTTTAGAAACGGTTAAGAGGAACTCACCTTGCTAGCTTGTAGTTCTCGAGCCTTAAGCTTTTTGTAAGTCTATAGTCCTGGTTCTAAGCCTTCTGATTCTAACCCCTAATTTCACAAAATGTAATCCGTATTAATGTATAAACCCAACTCAAACTTTAACGATAATCACAAGATCAAAACCTCGACGTAGTTAACAAAGTATAGCCTTATTCAGGCAACACTTTAGCATCCGTTGGTTGGTTTCAGATCAATTGGATAGGGTAACGTTTTAGTGATTAGGGTTTAATACACGAGAATACAGAGAAACATATTGACGAGGGATATAGAGATCAATTTCAGAAATCAAAAGTGTGCGAAAGTTTCTGTCCCAGACTGGCCTTTATATAGCCCACCCGGGATTCCTAGGAGCGTCGCGGAAGGAGACAGGGTCTCTTCCGCGTGTCGCCTGGAAGGTCAAGCGCCTAACTTTGATATGGAGAGATAATAGAAATGGTTCCCACATAGTTAGATATTTAAAATGCACCTTTTTTTAGTGTGGCTCAAATGCAAACACGATAAACGCGTCAACCATTTTTGTCGACCGTAACCACCTGCTTCTTCCCCATTCTACTCCACAAATTTCTCCTCACATGAAATCAATGGAGCTCTGCGGAGCTTCTGCTTTGGCTTGTAGAACCTCAGTTAACATTTTGCCTCATCGACCTACTTCCGTACTCTTTCTCCCACTCTATTTCAATTTCACCTTATTGAAATTGATACATTAGAACTAATGTTTTTGCTGTTTCAGGTGTGCCAGTTTACAAGATTTAGGGTTTGGTGTGTTAAAACCGACGTCAACGGCTCTTCTCAGGTCATTGCGTATTTTCTGTATCTATTTTCCTCCAAACATTCATGAAACAGCTGTATATTATCTTTCGTTTAATAGATTGATGGAGATTGTTGTTCAATTGAACTACTGTCATACATATTATGCAAATTGTAATGTTTGGCAAACTTAGAAGCAAATGGAGGGCTGTTGTATGCATTTCTGTAGGAATTTAGACTTAATTAAACAATGTGTGTACTCAAAAGTTACAAGATTTTTTTCTGTGCTAGGGATGGAGGATATTTTTGTTTCAATTACTCTTAGGTCGACTATTAGGGTTGTAGTGATGGATAGCGAGAATAGCGACAGTTTATTTTTTTTGTTTTTTTAATATAAATAGCGATTAAATATAGCTGTAAAATAGCTGGATTTTAGGTTTTTGTTAAATAAACATATAAAATAGCATATATACCAGGGTATTTTGATATAATATACATATAATTTTTTTTTAAATTCTAGTGTATCGCTATTTGTAAAATAGCCGCCCGCTATTTATCGCTATTCGCTATGTAGCATATAGGTACCCTATCGCTATTTGTTGCTATTCGCCATTAACAACTATGGCTTCGTTATATCTACGTGAATTCCGAGGAAAATTAGTTAAATGTGGCTTGTTTTTGTTAAAGAAAGGGGGATATCAGACACTCTTCATGTGGCCCATTCTGTGCATGGGCATACCTACATTATCGACGTGATTCATTATGCACCTAACTGAAAAAGCGCATATTGACTTATATTACGTTAACTGTCATCCTATTAGCATATCTTTGTCCCAACAGTTGTATACCGTTTATAAGGGTTATCATATAAGTTTTAAAAACCTGATTAAAGAGATTCAAGCCATAATTATATAGAACAACAGTTGTATACCATTTGTTGTTGGAAAGCTCATCTACTTAGTGGTTTGTTGCAGGGGAACGAGATGACTGTATCTATAACAGGAGCAACAGGTTTCATTGGGAGTAAATTGGTGCAAAGGCTCTATGAAGGTATAATGTCTCATCCGGCTATGTGTTGTGACCATCAATTTTGTTACGATTATGTATCTACTCTGTCAAATGATGTACTGTTTTCTTGGATCAACTTAGCTGATTGTATATAATTGTTTTCAATTTTTTGAACCTCCGCTCCATATATAAGACTTCCCAAAAAACTCTGATGAGAAATTAAACACTTAATTTGGATTCATAATGAACAAGTCTCCTAAACTATAAGGCTCTATACAAATCGTGCAACGGTTTTGATATGTTGTTTGTGATTTAACGGTATGCATGTTGCTCGTTTCAGCATCTTTTTAGTTGTATATATCAAATTGATATTTTTGTTTACGTTCTGTCATAATATATCATTTAAAATCTTCATGAACCTTTATGTTGCAGATAACCATAGTATCTGTGTTTTGACTCGATCTAAATCAAAAGCGGAATCCATATTTCCTGGTAAGAAGGTAATGATATAAGTAATATAAAATTCTGCTAAAGCTTTTTATGAAATCCACTTCATCTAGATAGTTCAACATTATGAACTACTGATTATCTTGTCTATCCGTTCCCAATCTTCTTGCATTCATCTACAGATTATGCCAATGCATGCTTCATTGCTCCATTTTACAAGGAAAAGCTGAAACTTTTTGGACAAATATTTTTCTGAACCCGATGTATTTAGCTTACTCTACTTATATGGAAGTTAAAAGATCATTTTTTGAATGCTTTAACTATTTTACTTGGTATTTGGCTTCAAGATAACCATTATACTTGCAAATATCCTAAGAAATCCCTATGTACATGAGCAGACTTTGCACTTTTGAGTTTTGACCAAAATCCTTATAAATTTCTGTATCATTTTCACTCCCAATTAACAATGTACCTTTGTTTTCTACATTACTGATAACCAATTCCCAAAAATAATTCTATTTAAGAATTAGTCAGTCACTTCTGAAATGAGAGGTTGTGAAATTGAGAACTGATCTTTAGTTGAACTTTAAAAGAGTAGAAAGAAGATGTTTGAAATCAACGTGTGTTTCATTAAACGAGCCTACTATGAGTTTTAGTAGATTTTGAATGTAAATTCATTTTAAGAAACAATTTTTTAAATTACTACCACTTAAATCTTTCTCAATATATTTCTACTTGATCAATAATAAAATAATAAAAATATATTTAGTGAAAACAAGAAACTTAAATGAAAAGAATATGTTAACACTTTTCAACTACTATTATTATTTAGGATTTGCAAGTATGACATTAAGAACGGTTCTGTAACTCATGGTTGTCAGAAAAATCTCCTTGTCAAGAAATGTTTTATAGGATAGTTTTGAAAGCATCAGATAGAAGTTAAGTAATCATTTCTTTTGTGTAAAATTATAATCTGACATCGTTTCTTATTCATCGTCAAATATCTTTACTTACTTTTTAATATTCCTTTATTTCTTGTAGCCAAAGATTTTCCAGGTATTGTAATCGCAGAGGAACCCCAGTGGAAAGATTGCATTCAAGGGTCAAACGGTGTTGTAAACTTGGCTGGATTACCTATTAGTACAAGATGGTCTCCTGAGGTTTTTATTTTTGTAACCAGATTATTGTTATATATTGAAATTAACATTAACATATGCTTGTATCCTTAAATCACCCTCCATTTATTGTGGAATGGATAAAACATCATTCCACTAATTTGTATCATGACAAGCCCATTGTTTCGCCTTTTCCATTAGCAATAAATATGTTTTTTTGCTACTGCAGATCAAGAAAGAGATCAAGCAAAGCAGGATTAGAGTCACATCAAAGGTTATATTTCGGGTTCCATATGATAACTTTACAGAAAATGAAAACAATTAAACTTCATATTTTACCTGCATAAAAACTATAAGAGATTACTGCTTTTTCATTGGTTTTTTGAAGGAGGGGTTAATTATTGACCGCTTGATAAAATTAAGAGTAAAGTACTCGGATAGTCCTTGTGGTTTTTCAAAATTTTGGATCTGGTCCCCAGCTTTCTAAATGCACACAGATCGTCCCTGTGGTTTGCACTTTTTAACGCATTTAGTCCCCAGCCAACAAATCTATAGGTTTCAGGAGGTCCAAGTTAGGGACTAAAAGTGTTACAAAGTGCAAACCACAGGGACCATCCGTGTACTTTTAGAAAGCTAGGGACAAAATTAAAAAAAATTGAAAAATCACAGTGACTATCCGTGTACTTTATTCTAAAATTAAAAATGAAGATGACCCACAGAAAAAGCAAGCACTATATTATTTGCATACTGTTGACCAGTCTGTTTACTGAACATGAAGGTTGTTGACTTGATAAATAACTCCCCAAGTGATGCAAGACCAACAGTTTTGGTTAGTGCAACAGCAGTGGGCTATTATGGTATGTTTCCATGTAACATTTAATTTATTTATTTTTTGTAGCATTTACATGATTAAATTATGTAACAATATCATATCCATAATTAGATACAATAATAACTCAGGTACTAGTGAAACTCAGGTTTTTGACGAACAAAGCCCTTCTGGTAAAGATTATCTAGCGGAGGTGAACTAATGGAATCTAACATAAATTTATAACTGTATTCTGATGATTATACTTACTAATTACATGTTTTATATAATCAGGTTTGCAGAGAATGGGAAGGAACAGCCCTTGGAGTTGATAAGGATGTTAGGCTTGCACTTATTCGTATTGGTGTGGTTCTCGGTAAAGACGGTGGTGCTTTAGGTATGCTTCCCTTCATATTGAAAATTTCATGTTAATTAATACGAAAAGAATAAGCTAGTTAAGTTACGGCCAAAAGGGGTTTGGGTTAAAAAAACTCGACTTGTGGGTACTTGTTGAATTGAGTTGGACTAGGTTGGTTAAAAAAATTGTTACAAAATTTGATAAATTTTGTGAATTATTAATGTCATATATATGATAACAAAAGTTATGATATTTTCATAATAGTTTGATGTTTTGAATAAATGAATTTATAGTTTTATGCCTGAATATATATTATTTGGGCCATTTTTGACTCGTTTTTTTTTTTTTATGTTAACCGTCAACCTTTATAATTAAATGGATCGAAGTCGCTTCAATTATTAAACATTGTGATTTTTGCAGCTAAAATGATTCCCATTTTCATGATGTTTGCTGGAGGACCATTGGGCTCTGGGAAACAATGGTATCATATTATCATATTAAACTTATGTATTGCATTGATCTTTTTAAACTATGGATTTATGTAATACTAATTTGTGATTCATGAACCGAAGAAATTAACATGTTGGAAGTTATATTGATTACATTGTATGAATGTTGCAGGTTTTCATGGATTCATGTGGATGACATAGTGAATCTGTTATATGAAGCCTTATTGAATCCATCTTATAAAGGTGAAAATATTGGCCTGTTTATAAAAGAATGATTATTTAGATGATTGTGAAATTACTAACCTATCCCTAGCTTTCAGGAGTTATAAATGGAACTGCACCGAACCCTGTTCGGCTAGCGGAGATGTGCGAGCACCTGGGCTCGGTAATGGGCCGACCCTCATGGCTACCCGTACCTGACTTAGCCCTCAAAGCAGTCCTTGGAGAAGGCGCTACTGTGGTAATTAACCATTTCATTACATTCTTTGTAGTTGCCACTATCTGCATAGCTAGGTTGTACCATACGGTACAACCTGTTACTTCATGTTCTAATGACACACCATTATGCTATGTATTGATGTTTGATTGTTTGTCAGGTTTTGGAAGGACAAAGGGTGGTTCCTGTTAGGGCCAAAGAGTTGGGGTTTTCATACAAATATCCATACATTAAGGAGGCACTAAAAGCCATCTTAGCCCAAAAGGTTGTAGCTTAACACGAGATCAACGCTGCATTTTTTATTATTTTGGTGGCCCGTTTCTCAAGGCACGAAGTCATAAGAAAACTTGAAAAGCCAAAAGAAGTTGCAACAGTTAACAAAATATATTCTCTGCCTGTTAAAAGTAAGAGTTTACTATTATGTGTTTGTATGAATCATGAAGCCTTACAATTGATTTAAAGGGAAAATATACTAGGAATTTTAATCCCATGATCTTGGAGAAATTTCATTGATATCAAAAAATGATTACCAAGTGTTATGATAAATATTCGGTGAGACTGCCAAAATGGGCGGCTCAGGCATGTTGGGCGATGGGTCAAAGCGGGTTCAAGTCTACACAGGTTCTAGGTAAAATGGGTCTAAGTCGAAACAAGCGGTTTTAAAAAGTTCAACAATTTGGTTTGAGTCACAATGGTTTGACCAAAACGGACTAGTATTTTTAGAAAATAATAAGTATTGAAATAGGTTTAGCACCTGCTATATATTTTATGGTGGCTAGTGGCAACGCGTTCGTAACTGTGGTGGTGGGCCTGGAGGCAATGATGACAAGGTGTTGTCGGGGTTGGTGTGGTTGTTGAAGCAAAAACGAAGATGGCGGAGGCAAAGGAGAGGCTGTGGTGTCGTTGGCGGCGGTGTCTGGTGGTGCGAGTGGCAACAAGTAGGCGGTGAAGCCACGAAGATAAACAATGTTCATCGGTGGTGCTAAACCATCTGGACCCATTTTAACGGAAAGAACTGGTATACAGATTTTATTTGCCCAAATTAACCCAAAGAAGGGGTCATTGCGGACATACAGAATGAGTCATTATTGCCACATGTCGGTGAGATCTAAATCTTGATGTCCCATCTTCACCTGTTATGATCAGGGTTCACAAAAATTAACTTTGACAGTTTGATTATTACTATAAGCACGTTATGGAACCCGTGTATTACACGGATTGAATAAAGAAAATATCTCACGTAAGTAAAATATGATAAACACCATAAAAAATGCTTAAAACCACCCGTAATCAGAAAGAAAAAATGTTAATTTCTTTGAAATTTGAAGAACAATAAAATAAATTAAAACAATTTAAGATGCTAATATATCATAGATAATTTACGCCCCGCTTGCTGTATGCACATATAATGTATATATGTGTTGGCGCTCAGGGGGTAAAAGTGAAAGTGCATTAATTTTAACGTTATTTTACTAATTTCGTGAAAATAATTTTAAAAGAGGGAGATGGTTAATCATGCATCGTATGGTGACGTTGATAGCCGAAAGACAAGGGAGTACATGCATTAATTGGCCTTGGTCTTAATTGCCGAGTGTTATGTGCCTTATGTCTAAGGCTCGATACAAAACTACCATCGAGCCGGAGGTCTCACTGGAAGCAGCCTCTCTATTCCTACGGGGTAACGGTAAGGTTGTCTACATCTTACCCTCCTCAGACCTTACCTTAGCTTTGCTATTGGTGGGATTTACTGGGTATTCATAGATAATTATTGCTATCTGTCAATTAGTGCATAAGATAAAACTTACAATTTACATAAGTTGAATTATGAATAATTTGAAATTTGAAATGGAAAGCTACACATTATAACTGCTAGTATGCGTATATATAAATATTAGCTAGAGCAGATATTTCATAAATGAGTTTCATTTTGATATCATGTTTTTTTTTATTTTATTATTATTTTTTTTTTGCAAGGAATAGTAAAAAAATTTACTACAAGATTTTTATACTCCAAGGTTTAATGGTTTTATTTCATTGGTTTTTTTAGATTGTTATACTTAGTGTCGGTATCGTAACGAATCAAACTGATACCGATTGAAGTTAAATTGCTACCACATTGTGCGAGAGATTCTACTATTTATAAATTTAAATTATGTATTTGTTATTATTAATAACTAAAAATACTAAATCTATCCCATTCATTCATCTCATGGATCAAATGTAAACTCAATGAGCTATGCAAATATCTTCTACAATAATAATAAATAACTTATATATATATATATAGGGTCAGGATTTAGGGAAAACAGTGAAAAGTGTGAGAACAGTGAGAACGGTTATGCATCGTCAGATTAAAACAATCTATGGACTAGATTGACGTGGTGGCGTTATCGTAAATAACATCAGTTTTATTACTTGAACGTGCTTCATTAAGGGTAAAAGGGTAAAAACATCCTTTCATATGTTAAAACGCCATTGAAATATAAAAGCCATATAAATGCAAAACGCCAATTTTATTACTGACTCGTTTTTTCTGTGTTTTAGTTAAGGTCTTGTCCTACAAAAACGCCATAAAATATAAAACGCCATAAAATATAAACGCCAAGCCTGAAAGATGGGACAAGCTGAGCAAAACCGGATACTGTTAATTGCATTTATTGTTATAATAAATATCCCACCTAAACTACGCACCAAAAACATCATATAAAGAGAAACGTCTCAGCACCTTCCGTTGATCACACCAAAAAACACACAAACAATAAAATGGTTCCTAAATACCACTCACTCTAAAACGCCACAAAAGTTATAAAAACCAACGATGGCAAACATCATTTCTTGGATACTCACTAATGTTCTGCATGAAGTTTGACTAAATGGTTTGTTAGGTGAGGGGAGTAAGATTTTGCTGAATGAGATGGACAAATTTCAAGAAAAAGAGACTGATGACACCGATATGTCATTTTGTTTTCTTTGTTCTTGAAGAAGGTTTGGATGAGGAGAAGAGACCGATCCCAATGTAAATGCCATTTTGGACTCCATGATGATAATGAAGATTATGAGCAAATAACATCCACCCACACGGTGTCGATCTATGTCTCCAACATTCACAAAGACACTTCAACACACGAACAAGAAAAAAAAAACCACGCCAAACCCAAAACGCCATTTATTTGTGACAGTTATTGTAGTTTCAAAAGAAGAAAGAGACTGATTACAGTGAAGATTTGGATCATAAATTGCTTCCACTTGTTTTTTTTTAATTTTCTTTTTATGTTGTTTGTCATGTAATTTTTAGCTAAGAACAAAATATAAATTAATTCTATAAAAATATATAATAAAACGCCAAAAGGGCAAATGCTTGTGAAACGCCATCATGTCATAAAACGCCCAAACTACCAAACTATAATAAAATTACTTTGGACAAGTACTATTATAATAAATCTAAAAAAACTATAAAACAATGTGCAAGAGAATACAACAAAGTGCCGTCTTTATCTAAACGCCATTGGAAATACAAAACGCCATAATTACAGCCGTAAAGATGGGACGTGTTACAGCCACAAACAGATGAAACTGAAACAAAACACAGTAACTGCAAACAGTATAATGAAGCGACGGAAACATAATTACTAACATTTATTATATTAAAAGCCAATACATGGGGAATTGAAAGGTCTAAAACGCCATAATTACATGTCACTTTATAGGACTGCATCCTACATGCGCGGGAAAAAAATCATTATAAAAGTAGAACATGAGAACACAACTTAACACGCCAAAAAACAATGTCTAAAACGTCACATATTGTCCAAAATGCCAAAAACTTAAAAAAATGGTTAAGGTTATTGCATGGAGGTTTGAAAGGTCGGAGAGACGTTTCATCCTAAAGTTCTCTGATAGGAGAAGGGTGAAAGTCAGGACAATCAAAGCCATACTTGATATGGCTGAAGGGGTTCAAAGGGATATACTGGCCCTTGGGGTTCCAATGGCCAACGATTGTGAAAGAACTCGAACGGTAATAAGAAGATTGGAGAGAAAATTTTCAGCAGAAGATGATGATGATGGTGATGATATTGATGATACTCCTCTACCAACAGTTAGCAGTTGGGTGGTGCATGAAGAAGCAGGAACGGTTGAAGTGACTTATCGACAAGGGGTGAAATATTTATTACCGATGGAGGAAATGTTGAAGACAGAGAGGCTATATCTCCTTGAACAACTCTGTGATTTAGCATCTTCGAACGATGCAAGATCTAGGGTTGCAATGATATTCAAGAATAGGCTGCAGCAAAAAAAGAGACGAGATGATGGCGTTATACGCCAATCTAAAATTTGATGATGATGAATCTGAAGAAAGTGAGGAATAAAGCAATGGCTACAACTCTGATGTAATCCATTACACAGAAGACTATTACTTTCTTTTGATTTCGTATTATTGTAATCTTATGTAATATTAATGAATGGTAATGAATTATTAACAACGCCACGAACACCAAAAAATTGACCTGGGGGAACACCATAACGCCAAAAAATTATCTATATTACACAAAAACAATTAATTCAACGAGACAGATCCAAAAAAAAAACAATAAAACGCCAAGTAGTTAATGAATCAAATTAACGCTAAAATAATCTTAGACGCCAAAAATGAAACAACACGTGACACGCGAAATTGGGAAAAAAGAAGATTGAAAAGACAAAAAAGCCCCTCACACCTTGATATATCCCGCGCCACGTGTTCAATCAGGATGCGTTCTCACCGTTCTCCCACTTTAGAGCGTTTTCTCCTTATCCCGTTTCTATATATATATATATATATATAAGGGATCAGGAGAAAACACCCTAAAGTGGGAGAACGGTGAGAACGCATCCTGATGGACACGTGGCACACGATATTATCAGGCGGAGGGGCTTTTCTGTCTTTTTATCTACCCTTTTTCCATTTTTCGTGTGTCACAATACAGCTTATTTAAGATTTGTTTGGAGTTTATTTATGTTCAATAACTATCTTGCGTTTTACTGGTCTTTTTCTTAGATCTGTCCCGTTCAATTAATCGTTCTTGTGTCACATAGATAACAGTTTGGCGTTTATGGCGTTCCCAAATTCAATAAAATTAATTAATAATTCTAATATCTTTGTCGTCAATGGTGTTACCAAAATCATTATATACATTTAATAATTCAAACTACACATTTTTTTTGCGTTTTTGTAGATCTTACTAGTTAAAATAATCCCATTTATCTTATAAATGTAATTTTTTGGTGTTCATGGCGTTCTTAATAATTCATTCATAATTCAAAAGATTACAATAAGATGAGATCAAAACAAACTAATAGTCTTATGTGTATGGGATTACATTAGAGATGTACCCATCGCTTTGTTCATCGCTTTCTTCAGATTCATCATCATCATATTATGCATTGGCGTATAACGCCATTATGTTGTTTCGTCTTTGCTGCAGCCTATACTTAAATATCATAACAACCCTGGATCTTGCATCGTTCGAAGGTACTAAATCACAGAGTTGTTCAAGAAGATGTAGTCTCCCTGTCTTCAACATTTCTTCCATCGGCAATGAATATTCGAACCCGTGTTGATAAGACACTTTAACCATTCTTGTTTTTTCATCCAAACTCCAACTGCTAACTGTTGGTAGACAAGTATCGTCAATATCATCATCAACATCATCATCATCATCTGCTGGAAATTTTCTGTTCAATCTTCTTATTACCTTTCGAGTTCTTTCATAATCGTCGGCCATTGGAACCCCAAGGGCCAGAATATCCCTCTGAACGGCTTCATCCATGTTAAGTATGGCCTTGATTGTCTTGATTTTCACTCTTCTCTTGACAGAGAACTTTAGGACAAAACATTTCTCCGACCCATCAAACCTCCATGCAATAACTTGAGCCATTTTTTTTAGTTTTTTAGCGTTTTAGTCAAGGTGTGGCGTGTTAGAGAATATGTGGAGAGTTAAATTTTGTTTACCTGTTCTACTTATATAATGACTTTTTTTTGCCGCCATGTAGGATGCGGTCCTATAACGTCAGGTAATTATGGCGTTTTTGAAAAGAGAAAATAATTTCAAGTAGCGATTTAGGGGGTTTTAATTATAATGTTAGTAATAAATTTTCCGTCGCTTCAGTTACTGTTTGTTCAGCTTCATCTGTTTTATGGATGTAACACATCCCATTTAACAAAATGCTTGTAAAACCCTAAGATGCCACAAAGTTTATTATAATTATAGAGTTTGGAGCTTGTGGCATCTTGGCGTTTTACAAGTAATTTTTTAGTGAAATAATGTATTTTTTTATTGGAAAATTGGAAAACAAACCATAGAAAGAAAAAAAATGGAAGCGAAAAAAAAAAAATTAAAAATCCTAATCGAATTTCTCTTCCAAATCTTCACTGTCACCAGTCTCTTTTCTTCTTTGAAACTACAAGAACCGTCACAAGTTGTTAGTGCATTATGTCTATTGACTTCGTCTTATATCAAGTCATGTAATAGGATAGGATAGGATAGACCAGTGCTCGGGTGTTAGAAACTGAGTTTTACGTATTTAGTGGTAATTCCGCTCGAAACTGACAAAGACATGTTCAAGCGAAATTAACCAAGTTGATTCCGCTTGAACATGCCTTGGTCCATTCAAGCGAAACCACCCATATTATAAATAGGAGCACTAGGTTGTCATTTGAAGAAAATCAGGATCTTGTATTCGGTAACGAAGTGCTGCCGGATTGTCTCCAGGTGCTGTAATACTATCAATTCAATAACAAGAGACATTTAAATTGAATCGAACGTTCGTGTCATTGATTCCGCCTTTGATTCGGATAAACAACTCTTCTGATCGACTCATTCAGGTCGTACAACGATCCTACAAGTGGTATCAGAGCTCAGGAAGAAGAGTTCAGCTTGATTTCATTGTTTTTCTGACTTCTACACCTTCTTTTTCAAATTGGACAAGATTTTATGGACAAGATGGACTGAATTTCTCACATTTCATGCGAAACAGTGTTTTAACAAAGCCTTGAGAGAATCAGACCTAAATAAGGTTTAAAAGTGACAAAAATGGACCAAAATTGTAATTCCGCTTGAACGAACATTCTTATTCCGCTTGAAAAGTTCAGCTGATTTCGCTTGAAAAGTACTATTCTGTTTGAGTTTAACAAGTGATTCCGCTTGAATCTGGTATTTCGCTTGAAAGTTCATCTAATTCCGCTTCAAAGTGTTATTCCGCTTGAAGATTTCGCTTCAACTAGTGATTCCGCTTGAGACTTAATTTCGTTTGAAGTGTCATCTAGGGATTCCGCTTCAAAGCTGCTATTTCGTTTGAATAAGTGATTTCGCTCCAAAAGTGATTTCGCTTGAAATCATTATTCCGCTTGAAAGTGATTTTTCGTGTCAAGATCATTTCACGTCAACCGAGTGTCAGTCTGTTTCAAGTTGTTTAAGATTGTTTATACTGATTGTGTTTGTTTGATTGTCTTTGTCTCCAGGTACATTGATTCAAAATTTTCATCATGGCTGAAGAATATACAACACATTCTACAATGCGTTGACCTCCGAATCTTCCGAAACGTCAACTGTCACACCAAAGTCAATTACAAAAGTGGTCAATGAAAACATCAATCACGACAACTTTTATGGAACCCATTCGAAACCACCCAAGCTAGATAATATTGAGGATTATACTTGGTGGAAAGAACGGTTTATCAACTGGGCAAAAACGTATGCTCATGAAAGCTGGTTCTGTCTAGAGTTTGGATATGAAAGGCTAAAGAATGACAAAGGAGAGGAAATTCCTTTGAAGAAGTTAGATCATGAAGACAAAAAGGAATTCTCGTCTGAACAGAGAATGATTGCTTTGATCCAGTCAGCAATTAGAAATGACATTTTTGCATTGCTTAATCATGATGGGTCATCGAAATCTGTTTGGGGAGCTTTACGAGTTAAAGCTGGGGGGGGGGTAAACAGATTAAAAAGAACAAAATTGCTTTGCTAAAGAAAGAATTCGATCTGTTTGATAGCATTAAAGGAGAGTCTGTGAGGAAAATGATAGAAAGGTTTTGTCACCTAAAAATTGAACTCGAAAGGTTTGAGATTGTGAAAACAAGAGAGGAAATTATTGATAAAGTCATAGAAGCGTTACCACGAGCTGATTAGTGGCAAACGTTTGTTTTTATTCTGAAAAATGATGCTTTGTATGAAACAATTTCTCTTGATACATTATTTGAAAAGATTGAAACTCATGAGCTTGAATTGCAGAAAAAGAACAAGATGAGCAGTTCTTCACATCAACAGAATGTTGGCTTGTATTACAAAGGTAATTTACCTTCGGTGAAAGCTGGTGAATCACCAAAGACAGCATTCAGTGGTGAGAGGACAAAAGAACCTCAGACAAGCTCATCAAGCTACAATCCGGGTTATCATTCATCATCTTCAAAAGTCAATTCTGAAGAATCAGAGGAGATTCTGTGCAACATTGCTCTCAAATTGAAGAATTCCCTGACAATGAGCATCAATGCAGCTAAACAGCAAATGAGCTTTCTTGCATCTGTTCTGGAATCGTATGAAGGTCTTGTAGCTGGTAAAATTGGAAACTCAGAGTTAACCAAAGAAGACTACGACCAGATTGATCCGGAAGAGATGGAACTCATTGACATCCGATGGTGTTTGGCAAGCTGCATTCGCAGAGCTCAGAGATATATGGAGATTACTGGGAAACAATCTCTTGGTGGTGCATCTACAAAGCTTGGATTTGATAAGTCCAAGGTGACCTGCTTCAGATGTAAGCAAAAAGGTCATTTCAAGAGAGAATGCAACAATTTTGCTGTTGGTGGGAATGAACATCCGTTCAATGACGATTATTACCGAAAGGCAATCTACCACCGAAGCAAAGAAGATCCGAAAATTATTGAAGATAAACCCAGAGATAAGTCAAGAGCTTGTGCTGTGATCCATGATGATGAAGGATATGACTGGAGTCAGATTCTTCCGGAAGAAGATCGTGTTGATATTCGAAAAACAGCTCATGGCAAAACTATATCAAAGAACAACCATTATGTTTTTGTTGCAGAAATCAAAGAGGAAAACAAAGAAGAAAGTGTTGTTGCTGAGGTCAAAGAGAAAACCAGAGAAGAGATTCTGAGCGAGAAAACATACAGAGAAAGAAACATCACTTGGAACAGAATGAATATGATGCAAGAAGAATATGAAAGTGCAGTGGACAACAAGAGATGGGATAAGAAGCGAGAATGTTATGTCAACAGAATGGGTGAACCTGTTGTTCCCAAGAAAGACATAATTTTTGATGATGTTCTTCTAGAAATTCCTCTGTCCGTCGTATACTACACTAATGTTTTAAAAGATGACACATATGTGAAGAAGTTTGAAAGACATTTAAGAGATGTTATGATTTCAAGCTTGAGGAAGAGGGATGAAGAGAGAATGAAGAAGAATGTTGAAGAAATGGTAAACAATCTGAAGAAAGCTGCTGAAGAGGTTAAAGCAGAAGCAGCTAAAGAGGAAGATTTGAAGGTAGCTGAGGAAGTAAAAGTTGAAGTTGTTAAGGAAGAAGTTGTGAAGATTGTTGAAGAAGTGAAAGAAGAAGTTGTTGTAAATGTAGAAGTTGTGAAAGAAGTTGTTACTGATGAACAGCAGGTTGGAGAAGATGTGAAGAAAGCAGAAGAAGAAGTGAAGAATGAGAGTTTAATTGCTGGTGATGTTGGTGATGATGCTGGTAAGAAAGAAGATGCTGATCAGACAGATGCAGCAGAGAACACCGAGGTGCCAATCACTGAGGTAAATTATGATTCTGAAACTCAAATTAAAACTGTTGAACAGTGCAAGAAATGCATGGAAACGTGCAGTGCTTGTACTGAAAAAGATGAGCAATTCAAAATAAGAAATCTTGAATTCAATAAACTAGAAGAAGTTTTCAAAAATAAATACACATAAATGTTTGAGAATGAAAAAGTTTTGAAAGATAATGAAGAAAAACTTTTGGAAAAATGTAAAAAGTTAGAAAAAGAAAATGAAGTTTTGAAAGAAAATGTTTTGAAAAAGACAGAAGAATGTGATAAAAAAGAAATTGTTTGCCAAGAAATGAAGAAAGAATATGATTCAATAAAATTGGCATATCACATTACAAAAGAGTCATATGAAAAAGTGAAAGATGAAATGAAATTTGCTCAATCAAGAATGAATTATTTTTCTGAAACAACTAAAGAGCTTAAACGTATGTATGAAATAAATCAAGGTGTTGTTAATTCCTATATTGAGGATGTTGCTAAGCTAAAGCGTCAGATTGCTGATTTAGAACAGGATAACAACAAGTTAAAGAGTTATCACGTGTCGTCATATGTGCTTGAACGTATTTTCAATATAAAACCGGGAGATGGTAAGTCTGAGCAAAATAAGAAAGGCATTGGCTCAGAGTTTCATCAAGTTCCACCACCGGGAAAGTTTGCATTTTATGATGATGAAAAGGTCGAAAAAGCTTTTAACATGGTAGATCAATTGCCAGATAACATTGACATAACCTATTCCAAATCTGATGATTCTAGTGATTCAGAGGTGGTAGGTAAGGTCGTTGAAAGTGTGTTGAAAGAAGAGTCGGTTGATACAGGTAAATCTGAATCACAGGATGAAAATGAAGGAAATTTTCATGATGGATATCTAAAAAACTCAAAATCCGAGAAAAATTTGAATGATGATTCAAAAGAATTGGTTTATACCATGATTGGATCGGACAAATTATTCTTAGATGTTGTATTCCCGATGCAGAATGTGATTTCAGAAAAGGTTGATAAAGTTTTCAAAATGGTTGAAATTGAAAAGTCTGAGATTCCAAAGTTTGTTGGAAAAGGTCACAAAACTTTTTATAACAAACCGGGTTACAAAAAGAAAAACATGAAGGCTGGTTTAGGTTATAAAAGGAAACAAAGTCGAAATAAAAATGAACCATCAAATTTTCAGACAAAGATGAATTTTGTTCATGGAACAAGTTCAGAAGAAGAGAAAAAACTCCAATTTAGGCGTCAGTCTAATGAAGAGTTCTATGCTCAAAAGAAAAAGCGACAACCACAGGTCAAAGATGTGTCCAAGAGAACATGTTTCAAGTGTGATCAAATAGGACATCTTGCACGAAAGTGTCCGAATCTGAAACCTGTGGATGTTGACAAAAAGAAGTCTGAAAATGTTGAGAAACAGAATCTGAGGATGTGAAACACAGGTCAACCAGATTTGATTCAAAACAAACTTGGAGGTACAACACAAACAAGTTTGCTTTGAATCAAAATTGGAAATCAAACCCTAACAGATTCGATTCAAGACAGACCTGGAATTCTCACACACCCAGAGTCAGAACAACTCAAAGTTGGAAAACAACTGTTGATATGACAAAACCCCAAGAGTTTTGGAAACCAAAAGGTGTTGTTCAAAATCAAAATGTTCAAAAATATTCCCATTTTTACAAAAGAGGTAGTCCGAAAGGTCAAACATGGAGTGTTAAGAAACAAGTGACTTTGGTAAAAGATGAGAAAAATGAAGTTAAAGATGAAAAAGTCTTTGTTTAGAATGACAAAGATTTTCCAAAATTGAATGATGCATATTGTGTTGAAATGCCTAAGGTCAAACAGACCTGGGCTAAATTGTTCAAGTAATCAAGTAGTCTGAATGTGCAGGTGCTCAACAAAACCAGAGATTGTGAGAATGGAAGTTGGAGCAGCCTGGCACAACGAGGAGAGGAGGCTGCTGAATCCTGTGTTGGTTGAAACAGGAAGTTTGTTTGTTTTTTGTATATAAATAAACAATATTTCAAAAACCCTAAAAATTGAAAAATTTTGAAAAACCAAAAATATGTTTTGTTTTGTAAAAAATATTCAAAAATCCAAAAATATGTTGATTGAATACGCCGAAACCCTCACGGCTGAACAAACATGATTAATTTCACAAGATTGAAAAACGGTTTTCAAACTATAAAATATCAATGTGTTGTAAATCATGGGGGTATGTTAGATTTTCTGCAAAGCAGTACGCTTTAAGCAGAAAATGGATGGCGAGACAAAGCTATCAGTATTGGTTAGGGGTGTGCAAAAAAACCGAATTAACCGAACCATAACCGAATTAACCGATAAAACAAAACCGAAAAAACCGAACCAAATAAAAAACCAGTGGGTCGGTTAATGGTTTTTTTGAAAACCGAAAGTAGCGGGTCGGTTATGGTTATCATTTTTTCCATACCCACCATAACCGAACCGAACCGACATGTAATAAATCTTTAAAGGATTTAGGACTTTTCACCATATTTTTAATATTTGATGTTTTTTATTGAAGATTTTTAGTACTTATGGGTTTTTCATATCATTTTGTGGTTTTGGTTGAATGTTTATTTGAATTTATGGAATGTATCATATCACTTTATTTGAATATCTGATAATAATTGGTATTAATATTATAGATTGTATATATTTTTTAGTATTATGTAAATACTAATATATACAAATATGCAATAACAATTTATTCCATTTTTAAAAAAATTAAGCTATTTTTAGCTCAGCTAAATACACGGTTAACCGCCCATAACCGACCCGCTATAACCATCAAAACTGAATAACCATAACCGATCGGTTATGGTTATCCAATAACCGACATCGCGGTTATGGTTATGGTTTTTGGTGAAAACAGACCCAAACCGACCCATGCACACCCCTAGTATTGGTTGTCAAATTTTCTTTAAATGATTTTGCATTTTAGGGGGAGTAATATTGTTAGAAAATACAAAAACATTTGAGAATTTGAAAAAGGCAAAAACATGATAAAACTCAAAAAATTGAGTTTTTGTGTAAAAAGAGGAAATGATAGTACATCAGTAGACAGTTACAGTATGCTAAAGAAATGTAATGATTATATAGCGTTAAACAGTCTCACTGATGATGTGCCGATAGGTTTTTATACATTTAGTAAACTTTTTCGGGATATAAACCTAAATTCAAACTTGTTTATTTCGTGGGGAACACTACTTGGATATATAGGTAACCCCTGAAATCTTGTTTGAAGGACCCCTCTTTCTGTGATACTAGGTCTTTATGCTTAGTGATATCTGGGGTATTATCCCGGGATAATACTTTATGCTTGCTTGAAATATAGCTCACCCTCAGCATAAAAAATGATGAAACATTGAAAAAATATGTAAATCATGTGCTGTTGAAGAAAAGATCCTCTAAAGAGGACACACCAAAAGTCGAAGCCGTCATCTCTCTGCTGAACGGAAGTTCTGACCTGAGCTCTCACGGTCTTCGCAATTTAACCCCTTACAGATATCATCTAGGTATACTCACCTGTAAGACTGAATATTGAGATCTGGATACGGGGGTATATTCAAGAGGTGGGACACATGAATGAGTTTAAGTCCTTAAAACATCTAATTCGTATCCTGAATCAGTTGAAGTTTGTATCAAAATTTAAGTGGATTAGTATATCGACAATCTAAGTGAATTGTTTAATTCTTAATGTGTAACTAAGCTCAATGGTACTTGTGACTTGTCAAAAACTGATATGATCCTCTAACGCAAACTCAAACAAAAATTTTATGTAAATATGTTTGTACATATTTCTTTATTGCTTTATATTTTCAGAAAATACAACATCTTTTGATTCTGCTTTATTTTCGACAACCGATGTCTGAGATGCTGAGTTTCAAAATCTAAGTAAGCTGATTGTGTTTCTGAAAATAAAACAAGTTCATTAATTTGAAACTTGAATTTTTAACAAAAAATCAAAAACAGTTTGTGATATCTCCAAGGTCATTAGTTTGGACTTGGATGATTAACTGTGAGGGATTTGGATGCTTATATTGTTATAGAGCTAGTTTCCGATTCGATTCGATGAAACTGCCAAATTCATGAAAATTGTTTGTTTAGAATGTTTGGAAGAGCCAGGTTACAATTCCTGGATAACTGATGATCAAAATGATTATACTTATAAATGTATGAGTATTGCAGATAATGTACCAGACTACGATCCCAAAAGCTGAGTCTAAGGGGGAGTCTGAAGACGAGCTCAAAGCAAGGGGGAGCTTGTAACCTGAAAGCAAGGTGTCGATCCCTAAAGCACGGAAGCTTGACGAAAGGGGGAGCCTGAAGAAGTTGATAATGTTAGAGCCAGAGACAGAGCATGAAGACTGATCAAGACTGAAGATGTGTCATGATAAAGACTCGACACTGAAGACTTCGTCAACATCCAAGGGGGAGTCTGTTAGTGCATTATGTCTATTGACTTCGTCTTGTATCTAGTCATGTAATAGGATAGGATAGGATAGACCAGTGCTCGAGTGCTAGAAACTGAGTTTTACGTATTTAGTGGTAATTCCGCTTGAAACTGACAAAGACATGTTCAAGCGAAATTAACCAAGTTGATTCCGCTTGAACATGCCTTGGTCCATTCAAGCGAAATCACCCATATTATAAATAGGAGCACTAGGTTGTCATTTGAAGAAAATCAGGATCTTGTATTCGGTAACGAAGTGCTGCCGGATTGTCTCCAGGTGCTGTAATACTATCAATTCAATAATAAGAGACATTTAAATTGAATCGAGCGTCCGTGTCATTGATTCCGTCTTTGATTCAGATAAACAACTCTTCTGATCGACTCATTCAGGTCGTACAACGATCCTACACAAGTATATGGTGTTTTTTACCTTTGGTATCATTCATTTGTTTTTTTGTTGTTGAAGTAGCTTTTTTGTGGATGTTTTGAACATAAAATGACGTGGGTTTTTTGTTTGGTCTTCATCTTTATCTTCATCCCACTCTTCAGTGTCATTCGTCTCTTCATGCCATTCAAATATTCATCAAGAACAAAGCACAGAAAATGACATATGTCAGCCATCAGTCTCTTTTTCTTGAAGATTTGTCCATCTCATGCAGCAAAATGTTATTGAGTTTCATCCCTCAGCTAACAATCCATTCGGTGAAACTTCACGTAGAACAATATTGAATATCCAAGAAATGATGTTTGCCATTTTTGATTTTTTAACTTTTTGGCGTTTTACAGTGAGTGGTCTTGGGGGAACCATGGCATTTGTGTTTTTGGTTTAATCAATGGAAGGTGCTGAGACGTTTCTGTTTATAGGATGTCTTTGGCGCGTAGTTTAGGGGAGATATTATTAATAAGTGCAATTAATAAAACATCCGTCGTTTTTCAGTTACTATGTGTATTTCCTGTTTTGCTCAGCTTTATCTGTTAAGTCTATAACACTTCCCATCTTTAAAATGGCGTTTTATCTTTAGTGGTGTTTTATATTTAATGGCGTTTTATTAGTTGGCGTTTTGTATGTAGTTGGCGTTTTATATTTAATGGCGTTTTATGGGAGAAACGATGTTTTACCCTTATTACCCTTAATGAAGTACGCTCTAAGTAATAAAATTGATGTTATTTACGATGACGCCATCGCGCCAATCTTGTCTATAGATTGTTTTGATCTGACGATCCATAAGCGTTCTCACTGGTTCTCACACTTTTCACCGTTTTCCCTAAATCCTAACCCCATATATATATATATATAGGTACGGGATCAAGAGAAAACGCCCTAAAGTGTGAGAACGGTGAGAACGGATCCTGACCCAACATGTGGCATGCGATATAGTGAAGGGCGGAGGGGATTTTCTATCCTTTTATATTCTTTTTTTCAATGCGTCTCATAACACCGCTTCATTTTTTTGGCGTTTAGTTAGATTCAACAAATACATGGCGTTTTTATTGTTTTTTTTGGATCACATGCATAGTATATATTTTGGCGTTTATGGCGTCCCCAATTTCAATAAAATCATTTAGTAATTATAACTTCTTTTCCTCTATGGCGTTTCCCAAATTCATTAGGCGTTTTGATTTATTTCAACAGTTCATATATGTTATCAAGGTAAATTTCTTGGCGTTCATGGCATTTTTAAATTCATTATAATTTAAAAGAGTACAGCTAAGACGAAATCAAACAAAAACTGATAGTCTTATGTGGATGGTATTACATCAGAGATGTAACCATCGCTTTGTTCATCACTCTCCTCAGACTTATCATCATCATCATCATCATCTTGTTCATTGGCGTATAACGCCAGAACCTCGTCTCTTCTTTGTTGCATCCTATACTTGAATGTATTCACTACGCTGGATCTAGCATCATTCAAAGGTGCTAAATCACATAGCTGTTCAAGAAGATCTAGTCTATCTGTGTTCAACACTTCGTCCATTGTCAATGAATAATCCCTCCGTGTAGATAGCTCACCTTCACCGTTCTTGATTGTTCAACCAGAATCCAACTGATAACTTTTGGTGGATCAGTATAGTCAACATCATCATCATCATCATCATCATCTTCTGGAAATTTTCTCTTTAATCTTCTTATTACCGTTCGATTCCTCTCACAATCGTAGGCCACTAGAACCCCAAGGGCTAGAATATCCCTCTGAACGGATTCATCCATACAAAAACAATTAATTCAACGAGACAGATAAAAAAAAAACAATAAAACGCCAAGTAGTTAAATAATCTAATTAACGCTAAAATAATCTTAGACGCCAAAAATGAAGCAGCATGTAACACGCGAAATTGGGAAAAAAGAAGATTGAAAAGACAAAAAAGCCCCTCACACCCTGATTATATCCCGCGCCACGTGTCCATCAGGATGCGTTCTCACCGTTCTCACACTTTAGGGCGTATATATATATATATATATATCGCCCTAAAGTGTGAGAACGGTGAGAACGCATCCTGATGGACACGTGGCGCACGATATTATCCGAGCGGAGGGGCTTTTTTGTCTTTTTATCTTCCCCTTTTCCATTTTTCGTGTGTCATAATACAGCTTATTTTTTAGCGTATAAGATTTGTTTGGAGTTTATTTATGTTCAATAACCATCTTGCGTTTTACTGGTCTTTTTCTTAGATCTGTCTCGTTCAATTAATCGTTCTTGTGTCACATAGATAACAGTTTGGCGTTTATGGCGTTCACAAATTCAATAAAATTAATTAATAATTCTAACATCTTTGGCGTCCATGGTGTTACCAAAATCATTATATACATTTAATAATTCAAACTATACATTTTTTTTTGCGTTTTTGTAGATCTTACTAGTTGAAATAATCCCATTTATCTTATAAATGTAATTTTTTGGTGTTCATGGCGTTCTTAATAATTCATTAAGAATTCAAAAGATTACAATAAGACGAGATCAAAACAAACTAATAGTCTTATATGTATGGGATTACATCAGAGATGTACCCATCGCTTTGTTTATCGCTTTCTTCAGATTCATCATCATCATATTGTGCATTGGCGTATAACGCTATTATGTCGTTTCGTCTTTGCTGCCGCTTATACTTAAATATCAGGATCTTGCATTGTTTGAAGGTGCTAAATCACAGAGTTGTTCAAGAAGATGTAGTCTCTCTGTCTTCAGCATTTCTTCCATCGGCAATGAATATTCGAACCCTTATTGATAAGACACTTTAACCGTTCTTGTTTTTTCATCCAAACTTCAACTGCTAACTGTTGGTAGACCAGTATCATCAATATCATCATCAACATCATCATCATCATCATCTGCTGGAAATTTTCTCTTCAATCTTCTTATTACCTTTCGAGTTCTTTCACAATCGTTGGCCATTGGAACCCAAAGGGCCAAAATATCTCTCTGAACGGCTTCATCCATGTTAAGTAGGGCCTTGATTGTCTTGATTTTCACCTTTCTCTTGTCAGAGAACTTTAGGAAGAAAAATTTCTCTGACCCATTGAACCTCCATGCAATAACTTGAGTCATTTTTTTTAGTTTTTTAGCGTTTTAGTCAAGGTGTGGCGTGTTAGAGAATATGTGGAGTGTTAAATTTTGTTTACCTGTTCTACTTATATAATGTCTTTTTTTTTGCCGCCATGTAGGATGCAATCCTATATCGTCAGGTAATTATGGCATTTTTGAGAAGAGAAAATAATTTCAAGTACCGATGTAGGGGGTTTTAATTATAATGTTAGTAATAAATTTTCCGTCGCTTCAGTTTACTGTTTGTTCAGCTTCATCTGTTTTATGGCTGTAACACGTCCCATTTAAAAAAATTCTTGTAAAACCTTAAGATGCCACAAAGTTTATTATAATTGTAGAGTTTGGCGTTTGTGGCATCTTGGCGTTTTACAAATAATTTTTTAGTGAAATAATGTATTTTTTTTATTGGAAAATTAGAAAACAAACCATAGAAAAAAAAATAGAAGCGAAAAAAATAAATTAAAAATCCTAATCGAATTTCTCTTCCAAATCTTCACTTTCACCAGTCTCTTTCTTCTTTGAAACTACAAGAACCGTCACAAATATATGACGTTTTTTACTTTTGGTATGATTCATTTGTCTTTTTGTTGTTGAAGTAGCTTTTTTGTGGATCTATTGAACACAAAATGACGTGGGTTTTTTGTTTGGTCTTCATCTTTATCTTCATCCCACTCTTCAGTGTCATCCATCTCTTCATGCCATTCAAATATTTATCAAGAACAAAGCACAGAAAATGACATATGTCTGTCATCGGTCTCTTTTTCTTGAAGATTTGTCCATCTCATGCAGAAAAATGTTATTGAGTTACACCCCTCAGCTAACAATCAATTTGGTGAAACTTCACGTAGAACAATATTGAATATCCAAGAAGAAATGTTGTTTGCCATTTTTAATTTTTTAACTTTTTGGCGCTTTACAGTGAGTGGTCTTGGGGGAACCATGGCGTTTGTTTTTGGTTTAATCAATGGAAGGTGATGAGACGTTTCTGTTTGTAGGATGTCTTTTGCTTGTTAGTTTAGGCGGGATATTATTAATAAGTGCAATTAATAAAACATCCGTCATTTTTCAGTTACTGTTTGTATTTCCTGTTTTGCTCAGCTTTATCGGTTAAGTCTGTAACACGTCCCATCTTTAATGGCTTTTTTTTTTTTTTTTATCTTTAATGTTGTTTTATATTTAATGGCGTTTTATTAGATGGCGTTTTGTATGTAGTTGGCATTTTATAATTAATGGCGTTTTATGGGAGAAATGATGTTTTACCCTTTTTACCCTTAATGAAGTACGTTCCAAGTAATAAAATTGATGTTATTTACGAAAACGCCATCGCGCCAATTTTGTCCATAGATTGTTTTGATCTGATGATCCATAGGCGTTCTCACTGTTCTCACACTTTTCACCGTTTTCCCTCAATCCTGACCCTGTATGTATATATGTATATATATATATATATATATATATATATATATAGGTACGGGATTAAGAGCAAACGCCCTAAAGTGTGAGAACGGATCCTAGCCCAACAAGTGGCACGCGATATAGTGAAGGGCGGAGGGGCTTTTTTGTCCTTTTATATTCTTTTTTTCAATGTGTCTCATAACACCGCTTCATTTTTTTGGCGTTTAGTTAGATTCAACAAATACATGGCAATTTTATTGTTTTTTTGGATCACATGCATAGTAAATATTTTGGCGTTTATGGCGTCCCCAATTTCAATAAAATCATTTAGTAATTATAGCTTCTTTTCCTCTATGGTGTTTCCCAAATTCATTAGGCGTTTTTATTTATTTCAACAGTTCATATATGTTATCAAGGTAAATTTCTAGGCGTTCATGGCATTTTTAAATTCATTAGTAATTTAAAAGAGTACAACTAAGATGAAATCAAACAAAAAGTAATAGTCTTATGTGGATGGTATTACATCAGAGATGTAACCATCGCTTTGTTCATCACTCTCCTCAGACTCATCATCATCTTGTTCATTGGCTTATAACGCCATAACCTCGTCTCTTCTTTGTTGCATCCTATACTTGAAGGTATTCACAACGCTGGATCTAGCATCGTTCAAAGGTGCTAAATCACAGAGCTGTTCAAGAAGATCTAGTCTATATGTGTTCAGCACTTCGTCCATTGTCAATGAATAATCCCCCCCGTGTAGATAGCTCACCTTCACCGTTCTTGATTGTTCATCCAGAATCCAGCTGGTAACTTTTGGTGGATCAGTATCGTCAACATCATCATCATCATCATCATCATCATCATCATCATCATCATCATCATCATCATCATCATCATCATCATCATCATCATCATCATCTTCTTCTTCTTCTTCTTCTGGAAATTTTCTCTTTAATCTTCTTATTATTGTTCGATTCCTCTCACAATCGTAGGCCACTAGAACCCCAAGGGCTAGAATATCCCTCTGAACGGATTCATCCATACTAAGTATGGCCTTGATTGTTTTGACTTTCACCCTTCTCCTGTCAGAGAACTTTAGGTCGAACTTCCCTCTGACCTCTCAAACCTCCATGCAATAACTTGCGCCCTTTTTTTTAATTGTATGGCGTTTTATACAATGTGTGGCGTTTTTAGTGAATGTGTGGAGTGTGAAGCTTTTTTTTAGCTATTGTACTTATATAATGAGCTTTTTTTTGGCACCAGGTAGATATATGTTTTTGGGTGTAAAAAACATCAGTAATTTTTTTGGTGTGTATTTTGTGTATAAATTGTTGTGCCATGTAGGATGCAGGTTTATAAATATGACAGATAATTATGGCGTTTTGGAAAGATAAATAAATTCAATTACAATGGCATGGCTTATAATATAATAAATGTTAGTAATAAAGTTTTCCGTCATTTCAGTTACTGTTTGCAGTTACTGTTTTGTTCAGCTTCATCTGTTAAGGCTGTAACACTGCTCATCTTTTCAGGGTTTGGCGTTTTGTTTTCAATCGCGTTTAGATAAAGATGGCACGTTGTTTTATATGTTGTTTTAATGGCGTTTAGTCAATTATTGGTGTTTTTAATAATACATTCTTTTGGCATTTTTTTGGTTTTTTATAGTAACAACGTGATTTACCTCCATCCGTTCTCACAGCTTCATACTATTAGGCGTTTTGCTGGTTGTATTTTTTGGCTTTTTATAAACATTTTTTAAACAGATATAGTGTATTTTATTAGTAGAGAATTAGATAACAAACAACAGAAAATGATCCCCTAAAAAAGAAAGAAAAATAAAAAAACAAAAAAAAATGCTAATCTAATTTCTCATCCAAATCATCACTGTCATCAGCCTCTTCTTATTGAATTTTTTATGCCTTGAACCTTTGAATACCTTAGATAGATGCCAATTTTCCTACATAACACCCATCTTTAGACGAAGCTGATTAGTGGCATCCTGTATTTTGGTGTGATCTATTGTTGTTTGGTGACATGTCATTGAAGATCAACTCCTGCTTGGATGCTATTATGATCATGGAGTCCAAAATAGCATTTACAC
This sequence comes from Helianthus tuberosus, assembly GCA_030545235.1. NCBI lineage: Eukaryota > Viridiplantae > Streptophyta > Magnoliopsida > Asterales > Asteraceae > Helianthus > Helianthus tuberosus. The sequence goes on along the minus strand of CM060450.1, from coordinate 58,484,729 downwards.
TGGTATCGATCCCTTCATGCCATCAATATATCCATCAAGAACAACGCACACATAATGATATATCACTGTTATCTGTCTCTTTTTCTTGAATATTTGTCAATCTCATTCAGCAAAAGCTTATAGAGATACCCACCTCAGAGAAGAATCCATTCAGTGAAACTTCATGCAGAACAATACTAAATATAGAGTAAACGAGGTTTGCCATCTGTGGTCTTTTTAACTATGTTTTTGGCGTTTTAAAGTGAGTGGTTTCTAGGAAACATGGCGTTGTTTTTGGGTGTGATAAGTTGATTGTGTAGAGACGTCTCTCTTATAGGATGTTTTTGGAGCATAGTTTAGGCGGGATTTTGTTATAATAAATGCTAGTAATAAAGTAACAGTCATTTCAGTTGCTGTGTGTATTTACTGTTTTGTTCAGCTTTATCAGTTTAGGGTGATAGACGTCCCATCTTCCAAATTTGGCGTTTTTGTATTTAATGGCGTTTTGTAGACCAAGATGACAAAATACACTAATAGCGAAAAGCTTACACAGGAAAAATATTTTTTATTATTTTTGGCGTTTTGTATGCAATGACTTTTTGTGGTAATTTTTGGCGTTTTGAAACTAAGGGGAGAAATATAGTATTTTATTATCTGAAAAAATTACACAAAAGAAAACAAAAATTAAAACTGCTCATCAGAAGGTACTTTGTATGAGAAGTATCCATCACTTCCTTCGTCTTCTTCTTCGGAGTCTTCTTCTAGTCTTTCATCCAGGTCATCACTTTCACTGGCTTCTTGTTGTTGATGATTTTGAAGCCTCCATTTGAACATATCCTGCATCAACTCCATTTTTATGTCCATGTCTGTGTTCAAACATGTGGCGTTGTGCAACTCTTCCATGAACCCAACCCCCTGCTTGGTCATGATGTCTTCAAGCATGTAGTCTTCCTGCTCTCCGTTGTCACATATAACGGTCACCATGTCTGTTTCTTCATCAAAATGCCATGATGTTATGACTGGGTCCATTTTTCCATCTGCTTTGCTTGGTCCAAATTTCTTGTTAATCTTCTTATAAGCTTTTGTGTTTCATGACATTCATTATCCAGAGGGGTGCCAAGCGATAGGATACCCCTCTGTACCTCTTCTTCCATCTTCAAAATTGCTTTGATTGTCTTAACATACACCCTTCTTCTGTTGTCAAAACGTATGACGAATCTTCTAATTCTCAGGGTGTATCTCCATGAAACGATGGTTGCCATTTTTGGCGTTTTGGTTAAAATTGCCATTTTGGTAAAAGATGTGTTTTTAGAATGATGGATTGAAGTGATTATGGAAGCGATGTTTAACGTCGTTTATATAATGATGTTTTTGGCGCGTAATTTAGGAGGGAATTTCTTCTAATAAATGTTAATAATTGAATTTCAGTTACTGTTTTGTTTCTTCTACCTGTAATCTGCAACGCGTTTTATCATTAAGCTTTGGCGTTTTGTATTAGTGACGTTTTATTTGTTTTGAATGGCGTGTTCTCATTTTAGTTGGTGTTTTAAATTTGAGCAGCAAAAGACCTTTTTTACCCTTAATGAAGCGCGTCCACTTAAGAAAACGTACCAATCTAGTCCATAGATTGTTTTGATCGGACGATCCATAAGCGTTCTCACTGTTCTCACACTTTTCACCATTTTCCCTAAATCCTGACCATATATATATATATAAAGCAAATGTGATGAACAAGATTGTAATTTTACCATACGTACAAATTTTATAGCAAGTTGTATAAGGGAGGGCAAGCCATCTTAGAGGGGTTGAATTGGTATTTCCACACAAGTTTACGACGCTAGAGGGGGCAATCAAGGTATTTCAACGTGACGCTTGTGACACCTGGGTCACTGCGACCATCAAACAAATACCAAGCCAATAGAATATTGTATTTCATACTTGGGATCTGTATAAATATGTGTATCTTTTGCACGTATCAATTCTTGTTCGATTTCAAGCTCTAAATTGCTTTCTAGAAGGTTACACACGCACTGATGCGTAAATATAACCAATTTAATGCAACGAGCACTCCGGAATAGCGAGATAGGCTTAACATACCTTAAATAACCTTTACATAACTTAGAAATAAGTTTTGAAGGCTTTGGTACGGCAAAATCAAGTTAATTCGCTTACAGGGACTAAATTTGACAAACTGTGAAAGTATGCCGATTTGAACTGTAACAGACATTCCAGAACATGACTATAAGTTAAACATGCCATAAATATCCTTTACATAGTTTAGAAATAGGCTTTGAGGGGTTTGGTGCGCTAAAATAAACTTTTGGGTCATTCAGGGACTAAAAGCGTCAAAAAGTGCACAAGTTTGCACTTTCGCGCATATCTTGCGTTCTGAATACATCCGGACATCCAAAAATTTATTTAAGCACTAAAACATTTTATTTTAGTGTTTGGCATAAGAAAAATCCATTCGTCGCGTCATTTGGATCGTTTTTCGCGCTTATGCGCATTCCGTCGTAATTAAGCGAACATCGCGATCGTACGACCAAACGAACTGACATCCGACATATTTTTGAGCATGTTTCATGTCCACAATGTTTAGGCATCATTTTAGGGCCTTAACGTTGGCTTAACGGGCCTTAAACATGTCGGAAATGGCCTTTAACACCAACAGGGACCAAAACTGTCATTTTGCAAAGTTGTTTTCTGATCAGGACTTCAGGCGGCCCTCGTAAACCCAGGGTGATACTTTACGCTGCCCGCGTCAGGCTCCCAGACCATATTTAGTGTTTTAACAGGCTGTTAACAGCTGTATTAACCAGAAAACCCACTTGCACATGGTATTTCTCAATACTAGGGGCTCACATGGTATTGTAAAACCACTATCTTGAGGTGTATGGCCAAGATCAAAGCACGATTAACGAGGAACGATCTTATCGGCTCTATGAATCCTATAAATATCCACATCCCCCAACTTCAAAACCCATAAGAATCAGATCTTAGAAGCTCTAAGTTGAAACCATTGTTTCATACCTGAGCTAATCGGATCAAGATTAGCTTTCGGGGACCCTGGGTAAGTGTTCCTTCGTTCTTTTATTGCTTTTCGAGTCCGAAAGTCAAACTTTGTTTGACTTTCTGCATTGACCAGTTTATGGTCAATGCGAAGTTCGTTTGAACTTCGCAACGTGAGCGTAATCACGATGGTTATAGTCCCTGGTGACTATGCCTACTGATTACCATGTTGTCTAGGGTCGTAAGGGTAAGCGATCTAATAAATTGCTTATACCTTCGAACCCGACCCATTTGGTCGATCATTAGGATCCGACCAAACACATTAGGTGACCATAGTGTATAGAGAATAACCTTCCGAGGTTATACCTTATGGTCGCTTCGTTTAAGTAGTTGTATGATAGGTAGTTTATATGCCTTAGGTAAAATACCAAAATACCCCTTTGATGCCAAAATTTATTTTAAACATATGTAACATAACCTATGACCTCTAAACTGATTTATCAACAATATTAAACATGTTAAGGCATATTTTACTTGTCATAGGACTAGTTAGGCGGTCCGAACGCGTTTTACGCGAACGACACGTTAAAGTAGCATAAGCTACCTAAACGGGTCGTAATGGGTCGTAAGCACTTAGGATAGGTTTCATTTAGTATGTAGGCTTTGATAAACCATATAACACGTGTCTCCATACTCGTTTGGTTTATGAACCCTCATTCTATCTAATCCTCCGATTTAGGTCCGGTTTATTAACATAGTTACCTATATTAGGTGCCGTTTGATATCCGTGATCTCTAGCGTTGTTTGGTTGTTACTCAAGGACTACTAAGCAATCTCAAGTGAGTACATAGACCCCTCTTTTACTGTTTTCCAAACTGTTTTGGGGTGAAACACATGTGCCTACTTGTTACTTTCATGCTTTCCATGTTTTCCCATCATACGCTTGTTATGTTCATTAGTACATTATAGTACATGATTTTATTACATTTCATGCTATGTATGACCATTGTGTGCATACTCAGTACATTGTTTTACATTACATTTCATGCTATATATGCCCATTGTGTGCATACTTAGTACATTGTTTTACATTACATTTCATGCTATATATGCCCATTGTGTGCATACTTAGTTCATTGTTTTACATTACATTTCATGCTATATATGCCCATTGTGTGCATACTTAGTACATGGTTTTACATTACATTTCATGCTATGTATGTCCATTGTGTGCATACTTAGTACATTGTTTAACATTACATCTTGATGGTTTGGTTTGAGTAAGTGACTTAAGTAACGAGGCGTGTGTAATATGATACAAGCATGGTGGATACGCCGCGGGTACTTCCTATATATAAGTGTTTGTATGGTATTACATATTTTTGCGTTATTTGAATCATTTCAATTTGAGACATATAACATTTTATACAAATAACATACTTTTCACAAGACATTGTTTTACAAACAACTTATCTTATACAAACTCATTCTACATGGTTATTCATTTAACCATACACTATTCTCTTATTTATACATATCATCTGAACTTATTGTTTTTCAAACGATTTACCAAAACAAAACAATTTACAAGGTTCATGACTAAACTTTATTAAACAACTCTTTGTAAACTTACAAGTCATGAATCCTATTTTCACAAAACCTATGTATCTCACAGGCATTTTTATGCTGACGTACCTATTTTCACATGTGTTTTCAGGTGATGATGCATAGGACTTATCAAGACATACTTAGGCGGACCTGTGCTTTAGTGACTTAAAACGAGACAAGAACTAGTTAATTTATGTTATGTACTCTTTGTTTCTTGTTTAAACAATGTAAACTCTCATGTTTGATTAATAAAACGAAACTTTAATTGCCAAGGATTTGAAACGATTAATTCTGTTACAACACTCCCCGACGTTTCCGCCATGTTTCGTTGTCTCACGTGGTCGGGGTGTGACAGAAAAGTTGGTATCAGAGCCAATGGTTATAGGGAATTAGGTTATTAGTAATACTTTGACCTAGTCTATAACCTTCTTAGGACCCTAACGCGAGTTTGCTTGCGTTTAGTCATAAAACAATACCGTCACCTATCCTTAGGCGACAATCACAACGAGAACATTAATTCCGAATCCGCTTTGAAAATTAATCATCTGTTTTTGGATGATTGATTACTAGGTTTTGAACCCTCAGTTGTAAGGTTTTGAACCCTCTGTTACAAGGTTTTGAACCCCTTTGAGTTTTCAAAATCTCGTGAAAATTTTTGGTCCTAAATAATGTGAACACGTGCAAACTGGAAGAGTGAATGCCTGTACCCTGAGTTTTCTGTCTAAGGCTAGAGTGTTCGTACAAATCCACATAATCGGACCAGTCACTCTTACCTGGGAACTCTTGGGGTGAGTGTCCACTTATAGGCGAGCATGTCTTCGCGATACATTATGTGGACCTATTTGCTTTGATTCAGCCTTTGTGTGTCGTTTGTTTGCTTCATGGTTCGAACAAATGACCATCACCCATGATTTTGGTCGGTACTTGCAACATCCTATTCTTACCCAATGCCATTTCATTTGTTTTCTCTCTTGTTTCCCCTTTTTAAGAATGCCTCCTCGACGCGAGAATCAGATAGCGACTGCCGAACTGGCATAAATCATTGCGCAACAAATGGCTGCTGCGTTCCCAATCCTTATTGCTCAATGGAACCAAGCCAACAACAACAATCATGCTCCATGCAACTTCAAGAGTTTCAATTCGGCTAAGCCACTCAAGTTTAGTGGTTCTGAAGGAGCAACTGGGCTTCTTCAATGGTTCGAGAGCATCGAGAATACTTTCCATCATGTTCAGTGTCCTGATAATCGCAAGGTTGAGTTTTCTTCAAGTGTGTTTCAGAAGAGGGCTCTTACATGGTGGAACGGGGTGATGAGAGACCGTGGTGCAGAAGTTGCTCTAGCACAAACATGGGCCGAACTTAGGGCCCTTATGATGAGGGAGTTATGTCCTCGTCACGAGATCAGGGCCTTGGAAAGGGAATTCGACGATCTTAAGCAAGACAGCGGTGAACATCGAGCATACACTGATCGATATGAGGAGCTGAGCCTGTTGTGTCCTACCATGGTTACGCCTTTGGATAAGGCGATCGAAAAATACATTGATGGTCTCCCTGACTCAATACAAGACATTGTGACTGGTAGCAACCCTACTACAGTTAGACAGGCCATTGAGCTATCTGCAACCTTGACTGAATCAAAGATCAGGAAAGGTAAACTTTTCAGGAAAGGTGACAAGAAACCGGTAAAGGAGTCGAAACCAATCGAGGAATCAAAGACCATGGATGAACAGTCTGGATCCCCTAAGAGGTCAAAGAAGTGAAAGGCTTCTCAGAACTTCGCCGTGGTCCCTCACAATGGTCAAGCCGTCCCCAACCAACCAGCTCAACCCCCTGCTAGGAAGCCATACAATGGAACTTCACCCTTGTGCAACCAATGTAACCTTCATCATCATGCTAGGGTGAAGTGCCGCGAATGCCAAATTTGTGGACTTAAAGGTCATACAGCAAAAGTTTGCCGAGCTGCAGTTGCACCAAAACAAGCTGACAACAATCCTGCTCAAGCTCGCTTTCCACCAGGTTCTTGCTACAATTGTGGCGAGATGGGTCATTTCCGAAGAAATTTCCCAAAGCTTGCTAATGCAAATCCAGCACAGGGATGAGCATCTGACCGACTAGAAGACAACACCCTTTAGAAATAATCACGTCTTATGTATTATTTTCTTTTGTGGTCAAGGTCCATGAAACAGTTGTTATCATTGTTTATAAATAAATCTTTTATTTACATTGCAATGTATTTATGTGGTTGTATGTATAAACAACATATCCCCTACAATACCGACAATCAAGGAATCATATTCCTTGAAAAGCAAACTACCCCCAAAAAAAATTTCTAATTTATGATCTCTTGCGTTTTCCCACGAAATTCCTAAGTACCCGTTTCTTCCAAGGAAAACGAAATACAAGGCCCAAGTTACAACACTGGACGAATACCCAAAGTACCACTATAAATCCTCAATAGGGTACCTAAGGGTATTTCCGTAAATCCTAAAATTTTTGTGTTCCTTAATTCGGATATTACGTTTCTTTGAAAACAAAATCGAATTTTTGGGAGATCTTCCTATCTTTTCAGATAGATCCCAGAGGACATTGAAGTCCATCGACTGGTTTCCACATCCATTTTCAATCGATAACAAGTTAATAACAAATTAATAATCAAGTTAAACAACTATGTGATTATGTGCTTATGTGTTCCCTTTTATATTTTTGTGTAATCCAATTTTTGTTATCCAAATCCTCGTAGAATCTTCCATATCTTCGTATAAGGGATTCATAGTAGGATATCCAAAGGTACTATATTAAATCCCCAATGGGCTTTTACGTAATAGTAAAGACCCTTGGATTATATTGTACTATTCCATAATTAGACCCCTTGAGTGGTCTAGTTAAACAGATTTATCCAAAAATCTAGTTAGGAATATCATGTGATGATATAGCTGAAAGGACTCCTTGGTGGCCTAGTTAAAAGGATCATCTGTCGATCTAATTAAAAGGACCCTATGGTAGTCTAGTCACCCTCATCACAGGTTTGATATTCTTCCCCAAAACATTACAAAACAAACTGTGCGGACTGTGCAAGGAATTATGTAATTATGGATGCATACATAATTATGGAATTTAGTGCACAGAAACCACAGCAAGTTTTGTCATGTGTCTAGAGATGACTCATTCCGTTCATTTTCGTATCTGAAGAAATTGTGGAAAATGACTCATTCCGTTCATTTTCGTTTCTGAAGAAATTGTGGAAAATGACTCATTCCGTTCATTTTCGTATCTGAAGAAATTGTGGAAAATGACTCATTCCGTTCATTTTCGTTTCTGAAGAAATTGTGGAAAATGACTCATTCCGTTCATTTTCGTATCTGAAGAAATTGTGGAAAATGACTCATTCCGTTCATTTTCATTTCTGAAGAAATTGTGGAAAATGACTCATTCCGTTCATTTTCGTATCTGAAGAAATTGTGGAAAATGACTCATTCTGTTCATTTTTCGTTTCTGAAGAAATTGTGGAAAATGACTCATTCCGTTCATTTTCGTTACTGAAGAAATTGTGGAAAATGACTCATTCCATTCATTTTCGTTACTGAAGAAATTGTGGAAAATGACTAATTCCGTTCATTTTCGTTTCTGAAGAATATCCATTAAGGAAAATGACTCATTCTGTGCATTTTTCGTTTCTGAAAATTATCCATCGAAGGGAAATGAATATCCCTGATTCTTCCTTCATTTCCATTTCTGAAGAGTGTCCGTTAAGGAAATGACAGGATATTGCCTTGCATACCTTTGGTGGTTATTTGACACAAAGTCACGGATAGACTCCTACGAATAAATTTCGGGACGAAATTTCCTAAAGTAGGGGAGACTGTGACACCTGGGTCACTGCGACCATCAAACAAATACCAAGCCAATGGAATATTGTATTTCATACTTGGGATCTGTATAAATATGTGTATCTTTTGCACGTATCAATTCTTGTTCGACTTCAAGCTCTAAATTGCTTTCTGGAAGGTTATACGCGCACTGATGCGTAAATATAACCAGTTTAATGCAACGAGCACTCCGGAATAGCGAGATAGGCTTAACATACCTTAAATAACCTTTACATAACTTAGAAATAAGTTTTGAAGGCTTTGGTATGGCAAAATCAAGTTAATTCGCTTACAGGGACTAAATTTGACAAACTGCGAAAGTATGCCGATTTGAACTGTAACAGACATTCCGGAACATGACCATAAGTTAAACATGCCATAAATATCCTTTACATAGCTTAGAAATAGGCTTTGAGGGGTTCGGTGCGCTAAAATAAACTTTTGGGTTATTCAGGGACTAAAAGCGTCAAAAAGTGCACAAGTTTGCACTTTCGCGCATATCTTGCGTTCTGAATACATCCGGACATCCAAAAATTTATGTAAGCACTAAAACATTTTATTTTAGTGTTTGGCATAAGAAAAATCCATTCGTCGCGTCATTTGGATCGTTTTTCGCGCTTATGCGCATTCCGTCGTAATTAAGCGAACATCGCTATCGTACGACCAAACGAACTGACATATGACATATTTTTGAGCATGTTTCATGTCCACAATGTTTAGGCATCATTTTAGGGCCTTAACGTTGGCTTAACGGGCCTTAAACATGTCGGAAATGGCCTTTAACACCAACAGGGACCAAAACTGTCATTTTGCAAAGTTGTTTTCTGATCAGGACTTCAGGCGGCCCGCGTAAACCCAGGGTGATACTTTACGCGGCCCGCGTCAGGCTCCCAGACCAGATTCAGTGCTTTAACAGGCTGTTAACAGCTGTATTAACCAGAAAACCCACTTGCACATGGTATTTCTCAATACTAGGGGCTCACATGGTATTGTAAAACCACTATCTTGAGGTGTATGGCCAAGATCAAAGCACGGTTAACGAGGAACGATCTTAACGGCTCTACAAATCCTATAAATACCCACATCCCCCAACTTCAAAACCCACAAGAATATGATCTTAGAAGCTCTAAGTTGAAACCATTGTTTCATACCTGAGCTACTCGGATCAAGATTAGCTTTCGGGGAACCTGGGTAAGTGTTCCTTCGTTCTTTTATTGCTTTTCGAGTCCGAAAGTCAAACTTTGTTTGACTTTCTGCATTGACCAGTTTATGGTCAATGCGAAGTTCGTTTGAACTTCACAACGTGAGCGTAATCACGATGGTTATAGTCCCTGGTGACTATGCGTACTGATTACCATGTTGTCTAGGGTCGTAAGGGTAAGCGATCTAATAAATCGCTTATACCTTCGAACCCGACCCATTTGGTCGATCATTAGGATCCGACCAAACACATTAGGTGACCATAGTGTATAGGGAATAACCTTCCGAGGTTATACCTTATGGTCGCTTTGTTTAAGTAGTTGTATGATAGGTAGTTTATATGCCTTAAGTAAAATACCAAAATACCCCTTTGATGCCAAAATTCATTTTAAACATATGTAACATAACCTATGACCTCTAAATTGATTTATCAACAATATTAAACATGTTAAGGCATATTTTACTTGTCATAGGACTAGTTAGGCGGTCCGAACGCGTTTTACGCGAACGACACGTTAAAGTAGCATAAGCTACCTAAACGGGTCGTAATGGGTCGTAAGCACTTAGGATAGGTTTCATTTAGTATGTAGGCTTTGATAAACCATATGACACGAGTCTCCATACTCGTTTGGTTTACGAACCCTCATTCTATCTAATCCTCCGATTTAGGTCCGGTTTATTAACATAGTTACCTATATTAGGTGCCGTTTGATATCCGTGATCTCTAGCGTTGTTTGGTTGTTACTCAAGGACTACTAAGCAATCTCAAGTGAGTACATAGACCCCTCTTTTACTATTTTCCAAACTGCTTTGGGGTGAAACACATGTGCCTACTTGTTACTTTCATGCTTTCCATGTTTTCCCATCATACACTTGTTATGTTCATTAGTACATTATAGTACATGATTTCATTACATTTCATGCTATGTATGCCCATTGTGTGCATACTTAGTACATTGTTTTACATTACATTTCATGCTATATATGCCCATTGTGTGCATACTTAGTACATTGTTTTACATTACATTTCATGCTATATATGCCCATTGTGTGCATACTTAGTACATTGTTTTACATTACATTTCATGCTATATATGCCCATTGTGTGCATACTTAGTACATGGTTTTACATTACATTTCATGCTATGTATGTCCATTGTGTGCATACTTAGTACATTGTTTAACATTACATCTTGATGGTTTGGTTTGAGTAAGTGACTTAAGTAACGAGGCGTGTGTAATATGATACAAGGATGGTGGATACGCCGCTGGTACTTCCTATATATAAGTGTTTGTATGGTATTACATATCGTAGCGTTATTTGAATCATTTCAATTTGAGACATATAACATTTTATACAAATAACATACTTTTCACAAGACATTGTTTTACAAACAACTTATCTTATACAAACTCATTCTACATGGTTATTCATTTAACCATACATTATTCTCTTATTTATACATATCATCTGAACTTATTGTTTTTCAAACGATTTACCAAAACAAAACAATTTACAAGGTTCATGACTAAACTTTATTAAACAACTCTTTCTAAACTTACAAGTCATGAATCCTATTTTCACAAAACCTATGTATCTCACAGGCATTTTTATGCTGACGTACCTATTTTCACATGTGTTTTCAGGTGATGATGCATAGGACTTATCAAGACATACTTAGGCGGACCTGTGCCTTAGTGACTTAAAACGAGAAAAGAACTAGTTAATTTATGTTATGTACTCTTTGTTTCTTGTTTAAACAATGTAAACTATCATGTTTGATTAATAAAACGAAACTTTAATTGCCATGGATTTGAAACGATTAATTCTGTTACAACACTCCCCGACGTTTCCGCCACGTTTCGTTGTCTCACGTGGTTGGGGTGTGACAACGCTTCTCTTCCCCATTAATGCTGGTGATTGAATGTGTTCGTACGTTTCCATCCCACCGAACCAAGCGCCGTACTTCAACAAGTTCATCCCTGCATGTTCAGATAGAACCCCAGTCAAGCGCTGGCTTACCAAGGGTTTAGGGTGATTACGTAGAGGAACCAGCGGTGTTTGGTTGTAAAGGCAACAATTCATATCTTTCCAGTTCTATTCATCTTCATTCCTACCGAAACCCTAAAATTCGATTTCAGGTATTGAATGTGAATGTTGTTTATTGAAATTAACTTTGGGAATTAAGAAGGAAATCGAAGGGGGATGTTGGTTTAGGGATAAAGGGAATGGATGAACCGTGTTTAATTTGTTAAAAGTAATTGAAACCATATTCGAATAACAATAAGGGCGCTTGCCCAGTTGAGTAGTTATCAACATCAATAGGGAGAGGATCATGAGAAAACTACATATAAATGAGAAAACTAAAAGACTAACTAAAAAAAGCCTAAAAACCATACCAAAATTTTGTTTTTTTAAATTTTTTTTTTATAAAAAATCATTATTTTTTATATATAAAAAAAATTTCAAAAAAAAAAAAAACTTGTACTGCACCTGTGCATTATATGTGTATTACACATGTGCATTACATGCTTAAAATTAGCTTTTGAGTTTAGTTTAGCTTTTAGGGTTAGGTTTTTTGGAGGTTTAGGATTAGGATTAGGTTTTTAGATGTGGGGGAGAGGGGGTTTAGGTTTTTTTTTTTTTTTTGGGGGGGGGGGGGGGGTTAGGTTTTTTCGGGTTTATGTTTAGGGTTTAGTTTTAAGTTTTCGGGAGGGGGGGGGGGGGGGTTTAGGTTTTTTTTTTTTGGGGGGGGGGGGGGAGGGGGGTTTAAGGGTTTTGGTGGGAGGGTGAATTTAGGGTTTTTTTTTTTGGGGGGGGGGGGGAGGGGGTGGGGGAGTGGGTTTAGGTTTTTTGGGGGTGTCGGTGGGAGGTGGGTTAATTGGTTTAGGCTTTCCGTATTATTGCACATGTGCAGTACAATTTTTTTTTTGAAAATTTTTTATATATAAAAACCTGCGAAAATAAATAATAAAATTGTAAAAAAAATGGGTATGTTTTTAGGCTTTTTTAGTTAGTTTTTTGTTTTCTCATTTAAACTAGTTTTCTCATGATCCATTCCATATATATATGATTGATCTTAAATTAAATTACAACCATAAGTTAAACATAATTTAATAATTATATAAATTAATTAGACTAGACCCGTGCGAATTAGATCAAATCCTTTATGTTATATATTGTTTAATAATATATGAATTATTGGATCAATATCCTTTATGTTATTATATTATATTAATAAGAGTAAATTGCTAAAATCTTCCTTCACTTTTGTGACTTTTTGTCATTTTCATCCAAACATCTAATTTGCTTTATTTTTTTTGTTAGATATTTGAATGAAAATGACAAAAAATCCCAAAAATCAGGGACGATTTTGGCAAAAAAAAGTTAGACGCTTGGATGAAAATGGCAAAAAGACTCAAAAGTGAATGGCAATATGGCACAAAAAAGTTATTTTGGATGAAATTGGCAAACATGCCCAAACCTTAGGGATGATTTTGGCAATTTACTCTATTAATAATAATAAGTAATAACAAAAAAACCTATATTAAATAAGAAAAATACCATGTGGCATTTAGTGGAAGAAGAAAATACCATGTGGCATTTAGTGGATTTATTTATTAGTATAGACTAGCAGGATACCCACGCGATGCGGCGGGATCGACACATCGTATTGCGATAATCGTTTTTGGTAATTCTCTTATTCATATAATATTTATTGTAGCATTATTGTGATAGATATACATAAAAAACGAAGTAATCGGGTAATCCATTTTATTGTGCTATGTATAGTTTGGCCGGTTCGGTTATTATCCTCAACCGAAGCCGAAACCAAAGTCATAGGTTACTTTTTTTATTAACCAGTCGGTTTTCGGTTAATCACTTCGGTTTATTTGGTTAGATTGACTGTTTTCTATTTAGGTTCATTTAATTTCATTTAATAGCAAAAACCAAACTTGGGTTAAAACTTTTGCTTAGAAATGTATGAAATTGAGGTATAAATAAATGAAATGAAAGTATAAATATAAGAAATGGATATATAAAATATGAAATATATGAACCAGAGGTATAAAAGTTAGAAATATATGAAAATATAAATGATTCGGTTCGGTTCAACTAATTTTGGTTAAACGAGATTACAAGAAAACTGATAAACAGTTTTTGGTTAGTCCGGTTTTTAGTTAATTCAGTTTTTGGTTGATTTCGGTTCGGTTTCATATGTTTTCTGTTTGGTTTACGTTAACGATTTAGTTATTGCACACCGATAACCGGTTTTGCTTAATAACCAATAGGTGCGCGCGCGATGCGACGGGAAACACAGACATTGCCACGTGTGCATTGTTTGGTTGGTTAGATTATTATCCTCAACCGAAATCGAGGTCATGGATTAGTCTATTTTATTAACCATTCTGTTTTCAGCTAATCGGTTTGGTTTATTCAGATAGATTGACAGTTTTTGGTTTGATTAATTTGATTTCGGTTAATAGCTAAAACCAAACTTGGGCTTAAACTTTTGATTAGAATTACATGAAATTTAGGTATAAATACATGAAATGGATGTATAAGTACATAAAATTGGGGGTATAAATATGAAATACATGAACTGAAGGTGTAAAAGCTAGAGATAAATGAAAATATGAATGGTTCGGTTCAATTAATTTTGGATAAATGAGGGTATAAAAAACCGATAGCCGTTTTTTGTTAGTTCGGGTTTCAGTTAATCAGTTTTTAGTTAATTCTAAATTTTTGGTTGATTTCGGTTCTGTTTTGGTTAACGATTCAGTTATTACTCATCCTTAGACACTGTTAATCACGTAACATATCAGTCTTTTTCATTAAAAAACTCTAACAATACTATACTTAAATTAAAGAGCATAAAATACTCGTTTATATAGTGTAATTTTTAAAAAAAATATTAACGTAACAAAAAGTTATGATCGTTTAAAAATCATGGTGTTGGGGGGGGGTAGTTTTTTTATAAGGTAATAAAGTGTAATAACTACTAACTAATTATGCATAATTTTGTTAAAGATGAGGGTTTAGTCACTTGAAATTATGAGATAATGACCAAGTACATTAGGCTTTAATCAGTTGTACACTAAGGCATTGTTTTGGTCAAAAATCACGCAAGGATAATGTAACCAAATCTGATTTTTGTGAGGTTGAGTGCTTGGTTAGATGAACAAATGTATGAACAAAAATTGAAAGGAAACGGCAATGAACACAAGGATTTATACGAGGAAAAAACCCTTGATCAATGTATTATCTCCGACATAAAAAACCACGGATAGTGAAAACTATCACTATCAACTATATTGATAAAAAAAGGTTACAACTTCGGAAGATATTGAGCTTGTTACAATGAATTCTAGTGTATGTGTGTTCGAGAGCGAGTAGCAGAGGTGTTGTGTCAAAAAAAGTGTGTTCTATCAGCTTAATATCCCCTAAAATAATAGGTAAACTTGCTAACAACTCACTGTGCGAAAAATATGGAAGCTCCCACGTTCATTACCCATGTCCTTAGTGAAAATAGCACATGTGCGGCATCTTGAATGAATATTCCCGAGATTCTAGCTGAGATTTAGTCCACTACGTCCATTACCTTCATATAAGCATTAAAACATGGAGAATTGTTAGAAATCATAAGTAATGTTAAGGATCCTTGATCCTCCGGGTCCCTGCACCATCCGCTAAGGATAAGTGATCCAAGCTACGCTTTAGGATACACTATCCATAATTATAAAAATCTATGCCCTAACAATTGCCCCCAAATATGGCAGATAAGATGTGAATCAAGTCTGTCATATTTTTGTTGGATGCGGACTAGCCGTTGCTGCATGTAACTAGCCGTTACACTTCCTGACGCCACTGATAAGACCTGCTATAATCATCGTTGTGAAATATAGGGTTAGAGATAACTCCTGAAGTGCCTTTAAATATCAAAAGATCCTTCTGTTTGTGGAGGATGAATCCTTTTACACCGTTCGCTCTTAACCTCCCTACACTTTAATTTCTGCATAGACACTGTTAGATAGCCCTATCCGGTAGGGTGGATGGTCCACGGTTTATTTAAAACCCAAAACCTTGACGAAGTTTTGAAAACTCAAAGGGGTTCAAAACCATATAATAGAGAGTTCAAAACCTTACAATAGAGGGTTCAAAACCTAGTAATCAATCATCCTAGAACAGATGATTAGTTTTCAAAGCGGTTTTGAAATTTATGTTCTTGTTGTGGTTGTCACCTAAGGATAGGTGACAGTATTGTTTTATGACTAAACGCAAGTAAACTCGCGTTAGGGTCCTAAGAAGGTTATAGACTAGGTCAAAGCATTACTAATAACCTAATTCCCTATAACCATTGGCTCTGATACCATCTTTTCTGTCACACCCCGACCACGTAGAACATACAAAACGTGGCGGAAACATCGGGGAGTGTTGTAACAGAATTAATTGTGTCAAATCCATGGCAATTGAAGTTTCGTTTTATTGATTAAAAGTGTTACAATTTCTTAACAAACAAAGAAATACAACATAATTAACTAGTCTTGCATCTTTTATTTTCACTAAAGCCCAAGTCTGCCTATGTGTATCTTGATCATCTTATGCAACAGCTCCTGAAAAACACATGTGAAAATAGGTACGTCAGCATAAAAATGCCTGTGAGATACATAGGTTTTGTGAAAATAAGATTCATGACTTATGTTTGAGAAAATGTTTAGTCATGAACCTTGTTATTTGCTTTGTCTTTTAAATCATTTGAAAAACGATAAGATCAGATGATAAGTATAAATAAATGTAAGGTTAAATGAATAACCAAGTAAAATGTGTTTGCATAAGATAAGTTGTTTATAAATCAATGTCTTGTGAAAAGTATGTTATTTGTATGAAATGTTCTATGTCTCAAACTGAAATGATTCAAATAACGTTACGACATGTAATACCATACAAACACTTATATATAGGAAGTACCAGCGGCGTATCCACCATGCTTGTATCATATTACACACGCATCGTTACTTAATCACTTAATCAAACCAAACCAAACAATGTAAAATGTTCATGTCAAGATGTAAATCATGTCAAAATGTCTATGTCAAATATCCATGTCAAATGTCTATGTCAAATATCCATGTCAAATGTCTATGTCAAATATCCATGTCAAATGTCTATGTCAAATATCCATGTCAAATGTCTATGTCAAATATCCCTGTCAAATGTCTATGTCAAATATCCATGTCAAATGTCTATGTCAAAATGTCATGTATGGCAAGTGAAAGGTCTCAACTAAACCATATGCACAAAAACAAAGTATTGAAGTAAAACTTGGTTTAAATCAAAGTTATGTTTTGTGGGAAATGCATGATCAAATGTCAATCATGTTAAAATGTCTATGCCGAAATGTCTATGTCAAATGTCTATGTCAAAATGTCATGTATGGCAAGTGAAAGGTCTCAACTAAACCATATGCACAAAAACAAAGTATTGAAGTAAAACTTGGTTTAAATCAAAGCTATGTTTTGTGTAAATGCATGCAAATATTTAATATGAACATTTATGCGGTATTGTGAATATGCATACATCCAAGCCTGGCGACTGTGGTGATAAACCCTTTAAACAAATTAAAGGTCTATCTGTCTTATATCAACGAATTCGGTCATTCCTTTCATCCCCTTTCCCTGGGACGTCCGGAACGGGAGTTGTCAATTCCTATGGTACCACTACCTACTAACGAACGGCATGATCGGTGTTAATGAATGTATTGTCCCATGTAAACAAACCAAATGTCATACCAAAATGTAAGCATGTGATGAAAAACAATGTACTAAGTATGCACGCAATGGACATAAATAGCATAAAATGTAAATGTAAAACGATGTACTAAGTATGAACGCAATGGACATACATAGCATAAAATGTAATGAAATCATGTACTATAATGTACTAACGAACATAGCAGTATATGATGTGAAAACAGGAAAGCATGAAAGTAACAAGTAGGCACATGTGTTTCACCCCAAAACAGTTTGGAAAACAGTAAAAGAGGGGTCTATGTACTCACTTGAGATTGCTCAGGAGTCCTAAGATAACCACCAAGCAACGCTAGAGATCACGGAAATCAAACGGCACCTAATATAGGTAACTATGTTAATTAACCGGACCTAGATCGGAAGATCGGGTAGCATTAGGGTTTGTAAACCAAACGAGTGTGGAGACTCGTGTGATATGGTTTAACAAAGCCTACATACTAAATGAAACCTAACATAACTGTTTACGACCCATTACGACCCGTTTAGGAAGCTTATGCTACTTTAACGCGTCGTTCGCGTGAAACGCGTTCGGACCGCCTAACTAGTCCTATGACAAGTGTTATATGCCTAAACATGTTACATAATCTGTTATGTGACAAAAGTTTAGGTTACATATGCTTAATTACCAATTATACATGAAAAGGGTATTCTGGTAATTTACCTAAGGCATATAAACTACCTATCATACAACTACTTAAACGATGTGACCATAGGGTATAACCTCGGAAGGTTATTCCCTACCTACTATGGTCACCTAATGTATTTGGTCGGATCCTAATGATCGACCAAACTGGGTCGGGTTCGAGGTATAAGCGATTTATCAGATCGCTTACCCTACGACCCTAGACAACGTGGTAATCAGTGGGCATAGTCCCAAGGGACTATGACCTACGTGATTACACTCACGTTGCGAAGTTCAAACGAACTTCGCATTGACCATTACTGGTCAACGCTGAAAGTCAAACAAAGTTTGACTTTCGGACTCGAAAAGCAATAAAATAAGGAAAAGAACGAAAGAATACTTACGAAGGGTCCCCGAATGCTAATCCCGATCCAAGAACTCAGGTATGAAACAATGGTTTCAACTTAGAGCTCTCAAATCAGAATTCTTGTAAGTTTTGCATTGGGGTGATGGGGTATATATAGTATTCGGGTAACCGTTAGGATCGTTTCAAGGAAACCGTGCCTTGATCCAACCCGTACACTTGTCGGAACCTTATGGTGGCTGAAATTAGGTTCTTATCCGCTGACTAGACGATTGAGAATGTGTGGTTGAGAATCGAACAGCTGGGACCCGCTTGTTAAAACATTGAATCTGATCCAGATCATGCAGTCGCGTAGCGCGACAGGTAGGCCCTTAGGGCTCGCGCTACGCTACTGCCTCCCCTGAATCAGAAAGTTTCAAAATTGGCAGCAATGGTCCCTGCACGTGTTTAAGGCCTTTTTCGATACGTTTGAACCCCGTTAACCTCATTTCAAGGCTCTAAAATGAAGTTAAAGTATAGGGAACTCAAAACATACTCAAAAATATGCCGGAGGTTGGTTCGTTTGGCCGTACGAACGCGATGTTCGCTTAATTACGACGGAATGCGCATAAGCGCGAAAAACGATCCAAATGACGTGACGAATGGATTTTTCTTATGGCGAACACTAAAATATAATGTAGTCATGCTTACATAAATTTTTGGATGTCCGGATGTATTCAGAACGTAAGTTATGGGCAAAAATGCAAACTTGTGCACTTTTTGACACTTTTAGTCCCTGAATGACACAAAAGTTTATTTTAGCACACCGAACCCCTCAAAGCCTATTTCTAAGCTATGTAAAGGATATTTATGGTATGTTTAACTTATGGTCATGTTCCGGAATGTCTGTTACAGTTCAAATTGGCATACTTTCGCAGTTTGTCAACTTTAGTCCCTGTAAGCGAATTAACTTGATTTCGGCATACCAAACCTTCCAAAACTTATTTCTAAGTTATGTAAAGGTTATTTATGGTATGTTAAGCCTATTTCACTATTCCGGAGTGTTCGTTGCATTAAACTGGTTATATTTACGCATCGGTGCGCGTATAACCTTCCAGAAAGCGATTTAGAGTTTGAAATTTAACGAGAAATGATATGTGTAAATGATACACATATTTTTACAAATCCCAAGTATGAACTACAATATTTCATTGGTTTGGTATTTGTTTGATGGCCGTGAAGGCACAGGTGTTACAGTCTCCCCTACTTTAGGAAATTTCGTCCCGAAATTTATTTAGAGGAGACTTGTAAGAGTTTAAAACATGAAGTTGAAAAGATCGAACAACATTGGCTAGGTTTCTGAACTTCTAGTAACTTTAATAATCATCATGATTGCAACGTAAGAGGGATACTTATATACAAGTATATAAAGCATCATTGGTGCGTCCACCGTACCTCCATTACATCGTCCTCATTTTGTTATTGTTGTCGCTATCGGTTCTTTCACATAATAAATCTTACTGGATTTCTGTGCACTAAATTTCATAATTATGTGCGCATCCATAATTAGAGAATTCCTTGCACAGTTCACACAGTCTATTTTATAATGTGTAGGGTAAAACCAAATGAACAATCCTGTGATGAGCGTGACTTAGACCGCCATAGAGTCCTTTAGACTAAATCAATAAATGATTTAAATAGACTATCAAGGAGTCTGTTCAGCTACATCACTAGATGTCATTTTTTTAACCAAATCGTGAATCAATCTTTTTGACTAGACCACTAAAGGGTCTCTTATGAATCATGGAGTAGTACTAAAAAAATCCAAGGGTCTTAACTATTACATAGAAGCCCATTAAGGATTTGAGATAGTACCTTTTGAATATCCTGCTACGAATCCATCATATGAAGATATGAAAGATTCTACGAGGATTTGGATAACGAATATCCAGAGTATTAAAAACACCAAAAATGCATAAAAGAAAACATAAGATGAGTAAACACATAGTCACATAACCACAAAATTGTTTGTTAATTTGTCTTGTAAATTGCGTACATGCATTTAAAGCACACTAGGAATCCATTCCGTGGATTTCATTTGGTACTTTAAACGTTATCAAGAACCCAACTATAAAGATAGAAAGATTCAAAAGAAAATTCGATTTCGATTATTAGGAACCGAAGTGTTCGAATTAAGGTACATAAGGAATCCAATTAAGGACTCTGATTTGAATGATAATCATCCACAAGGATCTAATTGTAAAGATAAAAAAGATCCCATATGAATTTTAGAAGTTGAAGATGTTTTGAAACCTTGCACTGGATGTGCTTAGGTCAAAACATGATGTAAAATGCTTATGAAGTTGAGATGCTTGATATGTCAAGGCGACATATGAAGCAGAATTTTGAAGGTTAAGTCAATGTATGAGGAAAATATTTTTGAAAACTGTGCATGGGGTTCTTTTAAGAGAAATGTGTTTAACGTTTTTGAAACCTTATATATATAATACTTTTGAAATCATAAAGTAGGTGTATTAGATAGATATATTTAAAAATGTTTTAAAATCATGCGAGATGAATTTTTTTGAACTTATGTATAAGGTTTTTAAAAGACATGAATGATGCTTTTCGAAATCATGCACTTGATCAGAAAATGTATTGCGTTAATATTGTCTTCAGACTATATGAAATATTTTGAAATTAGAAAGGTTGGTTTTGATAACATGGCCAATGTTTTTGAAATAACATAGACAATACATCAAGAAAAAATTGTTTTCAAACTATATGAAATATTTTGAGATCATGAAGATTGTTTTGAAATACTGGTACTGTGTATGTTGAAAAATCAAAATGTAATGGGTATGAGATTTGAAAATATCCTTAGTTATCTAACCAAGGATTCAAAGGTACTGATGTGCAAAAAGCACGATTACTCATAATTTCACTTTATTTCCTGTACTTCGTTTCTTAGAATGAAACGAGTACTTAGAACTTTCGAGGAAATTATGAGCGATCACTTGAAAGAGAGAATCACAAGAGTAGTTTGTAAGGAACATAGTTCCTTGATACAGGTATTATAGGGAAATGCCATAAACACATGTAATTATACCTGTATATCAGAATTTGTGAACAACGATTTATTTATAAATAAAACAGATTGTTTCACATTACAAGAAATAGGAGAAACAAAAGCATAAGACAACAACATCTTCTACTCAGCCAACTTCTCATCCGTGGGTCAAATTTGCATTAGCAAGCTTTGGGCAATCTCTTTGGAAATGGCCCATCTCGCCACAGTTGTAGCAAGATCCTCGTGAGAAACGAGCTTGAGCAGGATTGTCGCCAGCTTGATTTGGTACAGCTGCAGTTGTGCAAACCCTTGCTGTATGACCTATAAGTCCACAAATCTGGCATTTGCGGCACCTCACACTAGCATGATGATGAAGGCTACATTGGTTGCACAAGGGTGCAGTTCCATTGTATGGCTTCCTAACAGGGGGTTGAGCTGGTTGGTTGGGGACGGCTTGACCATTGTGAGCGACCATGGCGAAGTTCTGAGAATCCTTTCGCTTCTTTGACTTCTTAGGGGATCGTTCAACCATGGTCTTTGATTCCTCGATTGGTTTATTGGCTGATGGTGTTGTCGCCTGACTAGGTCCTGCCTGTCTTGGTGACTCTAGAGTGGCTTCATCCTGGAGATGATACATGGCAGTAGCTAATTCAACAGTCTTAAGGACTACTTCGCCTATTCGCTGAGCGAATTTAGCAGTCTGCTTGGATATCTGGTCGTCATCGTGATGAAGAGACATTCTTGAAGAAAAAGAAAGGCATAGGGAGAAACAGGTGAAAGATTATTGGACAATCAAAACAGAATGATAACGCATGAAAATTGCGATCATTTGTTTGTTACCTAAGGCAAACAAATGAGACGGTGACTAATCAAAGTAAATGGGTCAAAAATAATGTATCGCGAAGACATGCTCGCCTATAAGTGAACACTCATCCCAAGAATTCCCAGGTAAGCACAACTGGTCTCGCGTCTGATGAGATGTATACGAAGTGCTTTCCTAGACAGAAAACCCAGAATACAGGCATTCACCCTTCCAGTTTGCACGTGTTCACATTATTTAAAACCCAAAACCTTGACGAAGTTTTGAAAACTCAAAGGGGTTCAAAACCATATAATAGAGAGTTCAAAACCTTACAATAGAGGGTTCAAAACCTAGTAATCAATCATCCTAGAACAGATGATTAGTTTTCAAAGCGGTTTTGAAATTTATGTTCTTGTTGTGGTTGTCACCTAAGGATAGGTGACAGTATTGTTTTATGACTAAACGCAAGTAAACTCGCGTTAGGGTCCTAAGAAGGTTATAGACTAGGTCAAAGCATTACTAATAACCTAATTCCCTATAACCATTGGCTCTGATACCATCTTTTCTGTCACACCCCGACCACGTAGAACATACAAAACGTGGCGGAAACATCGGGGAGTGTTGTAACAGAATTAATTGTGTCAAATCCATGGCAATTGAAGTTTCGTTTTATTGATTAAAAGTGTTACAATGTCTTAACAAACAAAGAAATACAACATAATTAACTAGTCTTGCATCTTTTATTTTCACTAAAGCCCAAGTCTGCCTATGTGTATCTTGATCATCTTATGCAACAGCTCCTGAAAAACACATGTGAAAATAGGTACGTCAGCATAAAAATGCCTGTGAGATACATAGGTTTTGTGAAAATAAGATTCATGACTTATGTTTGAGAAAATGTTTAGTCATGAACCTTGTTATTTGCTTTGTCTTTTAAATCATTTGAAAAACGATAAGATCAGATGATAAGTATAAATAAATGTAAGGTTAAATGAATAACCAAGTAAAATGTGTTTGCATAAGATAAGTTGTTTATAAATCAATGTCTTGTGAAAAGTATGTTATTTGTATGAAATGTTCTATGTCTCAAACTGAAATGATTCAAATAACGTTACGACATGTAATACCATACAAACACTTATATATAGGAAGTACCAGCGGCGTATCCACCATGCTTGTATCATATTACACACGCATCGTTACTTAATCACTTAATCAAACCAAACCAAACAATGTAAAATGTTCATGTCAAGATGTAAATCATGTCAAAATGTCTATGTCAAATATCCATGTCAAATGTCTATGTCAAATATCCATGTCAAATGTCTATGTCAAATATCCATGTCAAATGTCTATGTCAAATATCCATGTCAAATGTCTATGTCAAATATCCCTGTCAAATGTCTATGTCAAATATCCATGTCAAATGTCTATGTCAAAATGTCATGTATGGCAAGTGAAAGGTCTCAACTAAACCATATGCACAAAAACAAAGTATTGAAGTAAAACTTGGTTTAAATCAAAGTTATGTTTTGTGGGAAATGCATGATCAAATGTCAATCATGTTAAAATGTCTATGCCGAAATGTCTATGTCAAATGTCTATGTCAAAATGTCATGTATGGCAAGTGAAAGGTCTCAACTAAACCATATGCACAAAAACAAAGTATTGAAGTAAAACTTGGTTTAAATCAAAGCTATGTTTTGTTTTGTGTAAATGCATGCAAATATTTAATATGAACATTTATGCGGTATTGTGAATATGCATACATCCAAGCCTGGCGACTGTGGTGATAAACCCTTTAAACAAATTAAAGGTCTATCTGTCTTATATCAACGAATTCGGTCATTCCTTTCATCCCCTTTCCCTGGGACGTCCGGAACGGGAGTTGTCAATTCCTATGGTACCACTACCTACTAACGAACGGCATGATCGGTGTTAATGAATGTATTGTCCCATGTAAACAAACCAAATGTCATACCAAAATGTAAGCATGTGATGAAAAACAATGTACTAAGTATGCACGCAATGGACATAAATAGCATAAAATGTAAATGTAAAACGATGTACTAAGTATGAACGCAATGGACATACATAGCATAAAATGTAATGAAATCATGTACTATAATGTACTAACGAACATAGCAGTATATGATGTGAAAACAGGAAAGCATGAAAGTAACAAGTAGGCACATGTGTTTCACCCCAAAACAGTTTGGAAAACAGTAAAAGAGGGGTCTATGTACTCACTTGAGATTGCTCAGGAGTCCTAAGATAACCACCAAGCAACGCTAGAGATCACGGAAATCAAACGGCACCTAATATAGGTAACTATGTTAATTAACCGGACCTAGATCGGAAGATCGGGTAGCATTAGGGTTTGTAAACCAAACGAGTGTGGAGACTCGTGTGATATGGTTTAACAAAGCCTACATACTAAATGAAACCTAACATAACTGTTTACGACCCATTACGACCCGTTTAGGAAGCTTATGCTACTTTAACGCGTCGTTCGCGTGAAACGCGTTCGGACCGCCTAACTAGTCCTATGACAAGTGTTATATGCCTAAACATGTTACATAATCTGTTATGTGACAAAAGTTTAGGTTACATATGCTTAATTACCAATTATACATGAAAAGGCTATTCTGGTAATTTACCTAAGGCATATAAACTACCTATCATACAACTACTTAAACGATGTGACCATAGGGTATAACCTCGGAAGGTTATTCCCTACCTACTATGGTCACCTAATGTATTTGGTCGGATCCTAATGATCGACCAAACTGGGTCGGGTTCGAGGTATAAGCGATTTATCAGATCGCTTACCCTACGACCCTAGACAACGTGGTAATCAGTGGGCATAGTCCCAAGGGACTATGACCTACGTGATTACACTCACGTTGCGAAGTTCAAACGAACTTCGCATTGACCATTACTGGTCAACGCTGAAAGTCAAACAAAGTTTGACTTTCGGACTCGAAAAGCAATAAAATAAGGAAAAGAACGAAAGAATACTTACGAAGGGTCCCCGAATGCTAATCCCGATCCAAGAACTCAGGTATGAAACAATGGTTTCAACTTAGAGCTCTCAAATCAGAATTCTTGTAAGTTTTGCATTGGGGTGATGGGGTATATATAGTATTCGGGTAACCGTTAGGATCGTTTCAAGGAAACCGTGCCTTGATCCAACCCGTACACTTGTCGGAACCTTATGGTGGCTGAAATTAGGTTCTTATCCGCTGACTAGACGATTGAGAATGTGTGGTTGAGAATCGAACAGCTGGGACCCGCTTGTTAAAACATTGAATCTGATCCAGATCATGCAGTCGCGTAGCGCGACAGGTAGGCCCTTAGGGCTCGCGCTACGCTACTGCCTCCCCTGAATCAGAAAGTTTCAAAATTGGCAGCAATGGTCCCTGCACGTGTTTAAGGCCTTTTTCGATACGTTTGAACCCCGTTAACCTCATTTCAAGGCTCTAAAATGAAGTTAAAGTATAGGGAACTCAAAACATACTCAAAAATATGCCGGAGGTTGGTTCGTTTGGCCGTACGAACGCGATGTTCGCTTAATTACGACGGAATGCGCATAAGCGCGAAAAACGATCCAAATGACGTGACGAATGGATTTTTCTTATGGCGAACACTAAAATATAATGTAGTCATGCTTACATAAATTTTTGGATGTCCGGATGTATTCAGAACGTAAGTTATGGGCAAAAATGCAAACTTGTGCACTTTTTGACACTTTTAGTCCCTGAATGACACAAAAGTTTATTTTAGCACACCGAACCCCTCAAAGCCTATTTCTAAGCTATGTAAAGGATATTTATGGTATGTTTAACTTATGGTCATGTTCCGGAATGTCTGTTACAGTTCAAATTGGCATACTTTCGCAGTTTGTCAACCTTAGTCCCTGTAAGCGAATTAACTTGATTTCGGCATACCAAACCTTCCAAAACTTATTTCTAAGTTATGTAAAGGTTATTTAAGGTATGTTAAGCCTATTTCACTATTCTGGAGTGTTCGTTGCATTAAACTGGTTATATTTACGCATCGGTGCGCGTATAACCTTCCAGAAAGCGATTTAGAGTTTGAAATTTAACGAGAAATGATATGTGTAAATGATACACATATTTTTACAAATCCCAAGTATGAACTACAATATTTCATTGGTTTGGTATTTGTTTGATGGCCGTGAAGGCACAGGTGTTACAGAAGACCTTTAAACCGTAGAAGGTAATGGATACCTTAGACTGGGGACAAGCTCAAAAACTTTGGAGAGGTGGCAACCCCTTGATCAAAATTGCGAAATATAGGGTTAGAGATAACTCGTCAAGTGCCTTTAAAGATCAAAAGATCCTTCTGTTTGCGGAGGATGAATCCTTTTACACCATTCGCTCTTAACCTCCCTGCACTTTAATTTCTGCATAGACACTTTAACAGTTAGATAGCCCTGTCCGGTCTGGGTGGATGGTCCACGGTTTTGCTGGTGAAATCCTTGCCAGTTGATTTTGATAAATGGGTAATAACATTAAACTTTTTTAGCTACATCTGTTGTTGTTTCTTCCCACTTTATTTTTCATGTATGCTTTCTATTTTCAAAGATATCATCGCCAAACAACTGGAATGTTATTGGAAATCTGATGATAATGTTAAACTTTTAACAGAAAACTTGAAGTGTTCGGACAGATGTGGATCAATGATCCTTAACCAAAAAGGATAAGAGACAACTTGCAGCTTAGAAAAAGTTAGAATATAACATACCAGAGAAACCAAGTTAGGATTCTATATCCTTGTAAATTATTACTGAATAAATAAAATGTGAAAAGTAAAGTTTCAATGATCCAGGATCCTTATTGTCAGAAATTGTATAACTTTAAAGCTCCAAGATCCTGTAAGAAAAACAAACTTGGGACCAAGCCAAACAATTGGGAATGAACCCATAATAACTAGCGACAAGCCCAAATAAACTGGGGACAAGCCCAAATAACTGGGGACAAGCCCAAATAAACGGGTGTAAACTGGGGTCAAGCCCAAATAAACTTGTGTAAACTGGAGTATGGCCCAGACTGGCGACTATCCGAACGTGACCGACATGAAAATGCCAAAACCTTAGCTAACGTGAAAACATTAGAAACCTTAGGAACGGATGTACGGTACGTCTACCATTATACTTAGGATCCTATATATAGCCAACAACAATGAAATTGTCGGCCCCTAAAGCGGGTACTGGTCCCATTGCCTCGAACTATACTTGGATAATCGTGCGCAACTGGCGAGGGTGTCAAAACCCAATTCATGTGAAAGGTGAAGACCTTTAAACCGTAGAAGGTAACGGATTCCTTAGACTAGGGACAAGCCCAAAAACTCTGGAGAGGTGGCCAACCCCTTGATCATCATTGCGAAATATAGGGTTGGTGATAACTCCTCAAGTGCCTTGAAAGATCAAAAGATCCTTCTGTTTGTGGAGGATGAATCCTTTTACACCGTTTGCTCTTAACCTCCCTGCACTTTAATTTCTGCATAGACACTTTAACTGTAAGATAGCCTTGTCCGGCCAGGGTGGATGGTCCACAGTTTTGCTGGTGAAATCCAGGCTAGATGATTTTGATTCATAATGAATGGGTAATAACATTAAACTTTTTTAGCTACATCTTTTGTTGTTTCTTTTGTCTTTATTTTTTCATGTATGCTTTCTATTTTCAATGATATCATCGCCAAACAACTGGAAAGTTATTGGAAATCTGATGATAATGTTAAACTTTTAACAGAAAACTTGAAGTGTTTGGACAAATGTGGATCAATGATCCTTAACCAAAAAGGATAAGAGACAACTTGCAGCTTAGAAAAAGTTAGAATATAACACACCAGAGAATCCAAGTTAGGATTCTATATCCTTGTAAATTATTACCGAATAAATAAAATGTGAAAAGTAAAGTTTCAATGATCCAGGATCCTTATTGTCAGAACTTGTATAACTTTAAAGCTCCAAGATCCTGTAAGAAAAACAAACTTGGGACCTGTTGGACCATTCTACGACCTTGTAATGTCAGTTAAGGTAGTTCATCTTCGAGTACGAAGGCGGAATCAACGTAATCAAAGTCATAACAGCTATTATCCTTTTAATCCTTCTTTTCTGATTGATATTCGTGCTTGTACAATGTTTTCTGATACAAATCCGGCAGCACTTCGTCTCTCATACAATGACCTCTCTATCTACAAATGAACCACACAACACCTATTTATAACCTGTTGAGTTCGCTTGAGTCAGTTCAAGCTAAATCATGATTTCCCTTGAACCATTTCAAGCTAAATCATGATTTCCCTTGAAACAGTTCAAGCTAAATCATGATTTCCCTTGAAACATTTCAAGCTAAATCATGATTTCCCTTGAAACAGTTCAAGCTAAATCATGATTTCCCTTGAAACAGTTCAAGCTAAATCTTCAATGTTGATTTAGCTTGAAACACACATAAACCCTTTCAAGCGAAATACACAAGTTTATACATATAAAACCCTAATGTGTGTTCATTCAAACTATCTAGACACAAGACTTGATTAAGACGTAATCAGCAGACATTTAGTGCACCAACAGACTCCCCCTTGGATGTTGATGAAGTCTTTGGCTTCAAGTCTTTGTCTTTATCATTCTTCAAACATTGTAA
The DNA here is from genome assembly GCA_030545235.1 of Helianthus tuberosus. Taxonomy (NCBI): domain Eukaryota; kingdom Viridiplantae; phylum Streptophyta; class Magnoliopsida; order Asterales; family Asteraceae; genus Helianthus; species Helianthus tuberosus. The sequence continues at coordinate 58,455,752 of CM060450.1, read as the reverse complement.
AAACTTTCTTCAATCTTTATCTGCAAACATTAAACTTCAAACTTCCCTTTGACTGTTGATCCAGACTCCCCCTTTCACAGACTCCCCCTCTCGATAGGCTAGAATCTGAGATATCTGGTTCAAGCTTTGACAATTAGCTTCCGTGGGAATTCCTGAAACCTGCATATCCTCTACCACAACATAAGTTTCACAAATTTATAACCGTTGAATTTAAAAACTTACTGGTAGAAATCATTTAAACAACAAACATACTAGTTACATCAAGTTCAAACGAATGACCTTGATTAACCAACCACACAATTTTACAAAACATTTATCTATGACATTCAAAATTTTCAACATATTCTCCCAAACCAATTCATCATGTTTAGCACTCGGAATTTTGAATATCAGCTTTTCAACATCAGTTGTCGAAAATCTTTTTGAATTTTTCAAAACTTTATGCTAAAACACTCCGAAAATCTTTTTGGATTTTTGATTTTAAAGAAATGCAGTAAAGAAATATATACAAACAATATTTTTGTTAGTTTGTGTAAGAGGATCATATCAGTTTATGAGACCAATCACTAGCACCGTTAAGCTTTAATCATTTTCAGTTCTAAACGATTCACTTAGATTGTCAGTATATTGGTCCACTTAAATTTTCACACACAGTTCAACTGCTTCGAGATATGAGTTTAATGTCTTAGATACTTAAACTTAATCGCGTGTCCCACCTCAGAATATACTCCCGTATCCAGATCCCAATATTCAGTCTTACAGGTAATTATAACACAAATGATATCTGTAAGGGGTTAATAAATTATGAAGAATCATGAGAGCTCAGGTCAGAACTACCGTTCAGCAGAGAGATCATGACTCAACTTGGGTGTGTCCCCTTTAGAGGATCTTTTTTACAACAGCATTGCTAAGCAATTTTATTGTCTTATCATATATGCTGAGGGTGATGCTGTGTTTCAAGCATTTGCAGAAAGTATTATTCGAGGACTAGGTCAGAACTACCGTTCAGCAGAAGTCCCGGAATAATACCCCAGATATCACTGAGTATAAAGACCTAGTATATCAGAATACGAGACCTTTCAAACAAGATTTCGGGGGTTACCCATATATCCTAGAGATGTTACCCACGATATAAGCCAGTTTGAAATTTAGATTTATATCTCGTCACAATCTACTAAATGTGTAAAAACCTACTGACACATCATTAGTGAGACCGTTTATCACATTTGACATTCCATTTCTTTAGCATGCTGTGATAGTTCACTGATATACTATCATTTCCTCTTTTTCACAACAAAACTCATTTTTGCTTTTTCAATGTTTTTGAAATTTTCAAATTTTTTATAAAATTTTTCTCCCCCTAAAATCAAAATATATCTCAATTTTGATTTTCTGAGAAAATTTGAAAACAAACTATACAAGAAATGTGACAAACTGATATCAAATCGCTTCAATTCGCCATTCACTCGGCTTAACAATCAGAACTCCCCCTGACAACAAACTATTTTCCCATTATGATTTCAAAACACTTAAGTTTGTTTTAATCAAATGGTTTTTCCGGAAAATTAGTTTTGTTTGTCTTTTCACAAACTCGGGGTTTCATCACCTTGTTCTTTTTCAACCATTTTAAAGAATTAACAATTAAGACCCTTGTCAACAACAAACACTAGTAGAAAATCAAGTACAACTTAATGTCCCTGATTTACCACTTGTAAATCGAAATATCACAGTTACCAACCTGGGAACTCCGGCAAGTCAGGTTTTTCTATTTGAAAAGATTCACCCAAGCCTGACTAGCCTTGGGTTTGACAGTTTTTACCTCAACAGATAGCTCTTCTGGTTTTGACGAACCAGAATCATTGCCTGCACATGGCTTGTCTGACTTTGACCTGTCAGATTCATTGCCTGATGGTGGCTTGTCTGACTTTGAGACGTCAGATTCATTGCCAACCATTTTCTTCTTCTTCTTTTCTTCTTTCGTCCTCAGATTTGTATCTGATGAATTCGTCTTGCTTGACTTTGCAATCAAGTTAGTTGATTCAATAGAACTCTTATTCAATCTGTCCGGTGAACCCGAAGACAAAATTTTCTCCAGATACTCTCTCGCCTTCTTCCTTTTCTTCCTCAATCTGTCTTTCTGCCCCTGAGAAAGCTTCACTTTCTTTTCTTGAACTTTAGGTTCTTGAACCTTCTGTTCTTTGGGCTTGACGTTGACTGATTTCTTTACCATTTTCTGAGATTCAGCCCTCGATCTATCTTTTGATTTCATTGGGCAATCTCTGGCAATATGACATCTGATTTGGCAATTATAGCATCTTCTTGTCTCATAACTCCAATTCTGGCAGTTAACAGCAATGTGTCCTCTCACACCACAAGTGTAGCACACTCTGTTATCGTACCATTCACCACTTTCACACCATATGCTTAGATCATAACATTGTCTGGCTTTGTGGTGATCATCACTCTTCTTGAAAATTGGTTTTGGCTTTGAAGCACTGTGGTCAAACCTGCACCACTTATTACCAACATTTTGTGAGTTTTCATTTACAAATTTTTATGATTTTTCAAAATGATTGGATGACTTATCTGATGAGCTTTTATTTTCATTTTTAGGATTTTTCAAATTTTTATCTTTTTGTTTCTGTTCTACACTCTTCTTAACAGGTTTTTGTTTAGAACATTCACCTGTTTCAGTAGATTGCAAAACAGTATTTTAAAAATTTTCTTGTAAATCTAAAAATATTTTTCTTTTCTTTTCTTTTTCATCATCAGATATTTCATCACAATCTTCAATTTTGACTTTGTCAAAATTTGTGACATTGTCACTTATTGGAACAGAATTGATCGGTTTTAGACAAACATGTGAAGTAGAATTCACAAAACCTTTCAATTTATTCTCAAGCTCTTTGATTTTAATCCGAGCTTTTTCAGCTTCTTTTTCAAGCTGAATGATTTTAGCAAGATGAGAATTGATTTCAATTTGTTTTTCAAGATTATCTTTACCAAAAATATCTCTCTCATCTTCTAAAATCTTGATTTGACTTTGAAAATCTTTTTCTTTTTCTTTTAACGCTTCATTTTCCAATTTTATCCAAGAAATGTTTTCATTTTCAATTTTAATCTTTTCAACATCTTTTTCTTTTTCTTTAAAATTTTTGTTTTCTAATGACAAACTCTCAACATTCTTCAAAAGTTTGTCATTTTCAGATCTCAGTTTTTCACAATTCAAGCGCAAGTCCAAAATCTGTTCATCATCAGCTTTCTTCTCGTCTTTCAAAGCTTTGTTTTCCAATGTCAAATTCTCCACATCTTTCAAGAGATTGAAATTTTCTGCATCGGATTTTTCACATTTTGAGCACACAACTTCACTTTTTGAAGTTTCATCCTTCTTTGATTCTTGATTCTTTGTCGTTTCATTTTCACATCTTTTGATAATTTCAAGAAACACATCCAAACTTATATTTTCTGATTTTCTTTCTATTTCATCTATTAACTCTTTCTTTTTCTTATTCTCTTCTTCATCTCCCAACCATTTCTTTTGCCAATAATCATCTTCTTCTTTGTACTGCTGGATTATGGCTTCAATATCAAGCGTTTTGTCATCAATTGCAATATTTCCATATTCATCAAGATAACACTCTCTGTTTGGATCCCATCTATTTGCTCTCCTTGCTTCCAGAAAAATACGAGATATTCTAATGATTTTGTTTTCAGCAATCATTTTTCTGTATCTATATTTCTGCTCTTCAGTTCGATCGTCTTTCCATGGAATAGGATCGGAATTTGCCATCTTTTTATGTCCTTGAATTACCTCGAACTCACCTGCAAACAAAACAAACAAACAGTTTAAAAATGAAGTGAATATGTGAAAGTATATGACGTGACACAAAAGACAAAACTGTTGTTTAATCGGATAACTAATCAACACTTATGATTGCTGATCGAGTGGCGTGTTGTCCTTTCAATGATGAAATATAATCTTTCTAAACTTATCACATCAATTCACAATGTTTTGTTATTTACTAGATCACATGTAGCCTCAATTTTATTTTCGATAATCTCAAACACACAAACTCAATTCTAGTTTCGAGATTCACTTGATTGGACCTCAAATGTTGGACAACATCAATAGTCACATGGGCTGTCGTTATCTTTAATTCGATTGTCAGACTATGATTGGGCCGCAAATTTGGGTCGACAAAAATGATAAGATTCAATTTTATAGGACCTTAAAATTCACTTAGTTGACAATAACAATTGTTCAAAACAATCCGATTGGACCTCCAAGCCCACTAAACCGACAACAATCTGTTATATCGAACAAAGATTGGGCCAATAATATGACTTGGGCCGAGAGCTTTTGCAATAAATATCCGACAACATGACTTGGGCTGTTCAATTAGTGGTATGATACAATCTTCTGAACCGACAAGTTTTCACTTGCAACACATTTATGGCCAACAAACTTTAGTCAAACAATTTTAATTGGACCTTTACATAACCCAATTACAATTGGGATTTTCAATTGGTGGGTCTGACAATCTTCTATTAATATCACATGCAAACTTGACACCTTCTTTTAATTTGATTGAACCGAGACACAATATCAACAATTCACATGTGCCGACAACTGTTTAATTGTTCAATACAACCTGATTGGACCGTGAACTTAATGATCAGATAACTAAGGACAACTCAAGCGAAATCCTCAGAATACAAGTACAACGATTCAAGCGAAATCCAGCCAATCAATTTCGCTTCAACTGTTTCAAGCGAAATCGACACACAAAATCAAGTTTCAAGCGAAATCTTCAAAATATTTCAAGCTAAATCTGCTGATGTCATCTGTTACGAAAATTTTTCAAGCGAAATGTTAAATTTTTATATGAATTCGATCGATTTTAAGTCCAAATCTTTCAAGGATTAGTTATCACACTAATTCGCTTGTTATATGTCAAATTCAGGTCATTTTCACCGCTAAAATATGTTCAAATCAGAAAAGTAAGAGAAGAAGTGAGTAGAGATAAGAAAATCCGGTAGAATCAAGTTGTAATGGTATGAACTCCTCGTCCTGAGCTCTGATACCACTTGTTGGACCGTTCTACGACCTTGTAATGTCAGTTAAGGTAGTTCATCTTCGAGTACGAAGGCGGAATCAACGTAATCAAAGTCATAACAGCTATTATCCTTTTAATCCTTCTTTTCTGATTGATATTCGTGCTTGTACAATGTTTTCTGATACAAATCCGGCAGCACTTCGTCTCTCATACAATGACCTCTCTATCTACAAATGAACCACACAACACCTATTTATAACCTGTTGATTTCGCTTGAGTCAGTTCAAGCTAAATCATGATTTCCCTTGAACCATTTCAAGCTAAATCATGATTTCCCTTGAAACAGTTCAAGCTAAATCATGATTTCCCTTGAAACAGTTCAAGCTAAATCATGATTTCCCTTGAAACAGTTCAAGCTAACTCATGATTTCCCTTGAAACAGTTCAAGCTAAATCTTCAATGTTGATTTAGCTTGAAACACACATAAACCCTTTCAAGCGAAATACACAAGTTTATACATATAAAACCCTAATGTGTGTTCATTCAAACTATCTAGACACAAGACTTGATTAAGACGTAATCAGCAGACATTTAGTGCACCAACAGGACCAAGCCAAACAATTAGGAATGGACCCATAATAACTGGGGACAAGCCCAAATAAACTGGGGACAAGCCCAACAAACTAGGGACAAGCCCAAATAACTGGGGACAAGCTTAAATAACTGTGGGCAAGCCTAAATAAATGGTTGTAAACTTGGGTCAAGCCCAAATAAACTTGTGTAAACTGGAGTATGGCCCAGACTGGCGACTATCCCAACGTGAGCGACATGAGAATTCCAAAACCTTAGCTAACGTGAAAACATTAGAAACCTTAGGAACGGATGTATGTTACGTCTACCATTATACTTAGGATCTTACATATAGCCAACAACAATGAAATTGTCAGCCCCTAAAGTGGGTACTAGTCCCATTGCCTCGAACCATACTTGGATAATCATGCACAACTGGCAAGGGTGTCGCATCCCAATCCGTGTGAAAGGTGAAGACCTTTAAACCGTAGAAGGTAATGGATACCTTAGATTGGGGACAAGCCAAAAACTTTGGAGTGGTGGCCAACCCCTTGATCATCATTGCGAAATATAGGGTTAGAGATAACTCCTCAAGTGCCTTTAAAGATCGAAAGATCCTTCTGTTTGTGGAGGATGAATCCTTTTACACCTTTCGCGCTTAACCTCCCTGCACTTTAATTTCTGCATAGACACTTTAACTGTTAGATAGCCCTGTCCGGCCTGGATGGATGGTCCACGGTTTTGCTGGTGAAATCCAGGCCAGATGATTTTGATACATAATGAATGGGTAATAACATTAAACTTTTTTAGCTACATCTGTTGTTGTTTCTTCCCTCTTTATTTTTCATGTATGCTTTCTATTTTCAAAGATATCATTGCCAAACAACTGGAAGGTTATTGGAAATCTGATGATAATGTTAAACTTTTAACAGAAAACTTGAAGTGTTCAGACAAATGTGGATTAATGACCCTTAATAAAAAAAGGATAAGAGACAACTTGCAGCTTAGAAAAAGTTAGAATATAACATACCAGAGAATCGAAGTTAGGATTCTATATCCTTGTAAATTATTACTGAATAAACAAAATGTGAAAAGTAAAGTTTCAATGATCCAGGATCCTTATTGTCAGAACTTATATAACTTTAAAGCTCCAAGATCCTGTAAGAAAAACAAACTTAGGACCAAGCCAAACAATTGAAAATGAACCCATAATAACTAGGGACAAGCCCAAATAAACTGGGACAAGCCCAAATAAACTGGGGACAAGCCCAACAAACTAAGAACAAGTCAAAATAAATGGGGACAGGCCCAAATAAACGGGTGTAAACTGGGGTCAAGCCCAAATAAACTTGTGCAAACTGGAGTATGGCCCAGACTGGCGACTATCCCAACGTGGGCGACATGAAAATGCCAAAACCTTAGCTTACGTGAAAGCATTAGAAACCTTAGGAACGGATGTGTGGTACGTCTACCATAACGCTTAGGATCCTACATATAGCCAACAACAATGAAATTGTCAGCCCCTAAAGCGGGTACTGGTCCCATTGCCTCAAACCATACTTGGATAATCGTGCGCAACTGGCGAGGGTGCCGAAACCCAATTCGTGTGAAAGGTGAAGACATTTAAACCGTAGAAGGTAATGGATACCTTAGACTGGGGACATGCCCAAAAACTTTGGAGAGGTTGCCAACCCCTTGATCCTTTGTCATAAAATGCATATAACTCTGCAAAACTTAAAACTAGATGAAAATGGATGTTATAAATCTAACATCTTTTCTTCACAATAAATGAAATAAGAAACTTGTGAAATAATAAATAAATCATTAACAGAATGAGGATCATATATCCTCTAAGGATCCTCATGATAAACCAATTATCAGGATACTTAAGTGTAACAACCCGACTTTTCGGATCGTTACCTAACGCTGTTATCTTTTCGAAAGCGTTTGTACTCTCTAGATTTGATTAAATGCTACGGGTTAAACTATACTTTTATCACATTATTAAACGCTAATTACAACGCTTACTTAATTACGGTCATCACATTTAAACGCTGTGTATAACGCTTACTACTTAAACGCATTTTATCACATTTTACATCGCTTATTTAGACTAAACGCTATCGCAATGCAAACTCAACGCAGACTCGAAACGTGGATTTACTTATGTTATGTGTGTTATTTGTGTGATTATTTGTTTAAATGTTATGTGGTTATCAACGCAAAGCTCATACGCTTAAACCCTCACTCGCAACTCGATTAAACGCAACGTAACGCCTAACAAACGAACCAAAGTGGGAAAACTGACAAATGCAACACGACCATCCGAATGGACATCCGCTCGGATGACCATCCGCCTGAACGCTGCTCGCAACCGACATAACCCTTCACCCTCTCTCTATAAATACCGTCGTACACCTCCATTCTCTGACTTTGACACTCTCATCCGCTCCCCAAGACTTTGTCACGATTCAAGGCCATTTTGTAAGCTTTTCATCTCAAATCTTCATCTCTAATCACTTCTACATCATCTTCTTCACCAAAATCACACACAAACACTAACTTTTTCCTCGAAAATGACTGATTTGGACCTCTTGAAGGTGGATTCCGCTCGGGTCGCTCAGGCAACTGTTGTGGAAGCATCATTCAATCAAGATTGGTTCCAGATCTAAAGGATTTCCACATTTTCAACTAAGTTATGAAATATTTCAATAGTTTTTCATCTGTTTTCAACTTCTTCTCGGTTTTTACACAAAATTGATGGGATCTGGACTCAATCGGACTCTTGGCTCCTTCCTAAGTCGAGAGCCGGCTTGAAAACGGATTTCCACCGGAGAGATGGACCGATTAACGGGTCAAACATGAATCTTCATCAAGAACAGCGCGTTTGATCAAATGGGCTGAGACCATCCGGCCGAATGAACTGGATTTGGTATTTTCCCGTTGTTTGACACGTCATCACGACGTCTCTGTTAAACTTAAAACTTGTTACACAGAAAATTTTACAAAAGCTTCAACTACATATCATCTCGCTCGAATGGCCATCCGTCCGGATGACCATCCGATCGGATGACGAGACTCTAATTTAAGGCGTTTAAACAATGAGAATTTTTAACAAAACTTTGAATTTTAACAATTCACAAACAAGCACATCTCATTCGAATGGCCATCCGCTCGGATGATCATCCGTCCGGATGACCATCCGTTTAGATCACCAGTTGAACACTTAATCCACTCGACTCTCTGAATTTCAACCGAACATCACTTATGCTTCTGTTTCCATGCACAGGCTAACTAAACGCGTGTCACACCCCGACCACGTAAAACAACAAAACGTGGCGGAAACGTCGGGGAGTGTTGTAACAGAATCATTGTTTCACAACCATGGATTAAACAGTTTCGTTTTATTGAATTAAATGTATTACATTACATTGGAATTAGAAACAAAACATGAACAAATAGACTTTCATTGTTATTAAGTCACTAAGGCCTCGTCCATTCCTATGTGAGCATACACCAATATCATCATCAAACATCATCAACTATGGTACCTGAAACACATGTGAAAATACATCAGCATAAAAATACCGGCGAGTACATAGGTTTTATATGAGTGTCAGATTCATGGCTCATTTTACATGTTGCAATACTTCTTTAAAAACCTTAGTTTGAAAAATATAGTATTTCGACATAGTTAACCAACTCAAATCAAGTTGGATATGATTTTTAAAATCTCGTAGCCATGATTCTTAACTCCAAAACATTTTGTTTTATTAAATCAAATCGTAAAACATCTTGTAGAACTCGTTAATAAGACTCGTATGGTTTATATTATTCAGAAAACATAATTGTGTGACATTACTTCAAAATCGTTTACCCAAGTGATCTAGATAACGCAACAATATATAATGTGTTAAAAGCACTTATATATAGGAAGTACCAGCGGCTTATCCACCTTGCTTTTAACACATTACACCCGCCACGTTACCTAATCACTTCCCTAACCCAATGGCTCAAATAGTTACAAATGGTTCACGTACATCGAATGGTTACAAATGGTTCACATACCTCCAATGATTACAAATGGTTCACATACATCCAATGATTACAAATGGCTCACATACATCCAACGATTACAAATGGTTCACATACATCCAATGATTTCAAATGGTTCACATACATCCAACGATTACAAATGGTTCACATACATCCAACGATTACAAATGGTTCAAAACGTAAAACAATTGTGCTAGCATGTTAAGTGAACATACATAGCAAAACATAATGAAATCATGTACTAATAGTGTACAAATGAACATAGCAAGTATATGATATGAAAACATGGAAAACACGAAAGTAACAAGTAGGCACATGTGTTTCACCCCAAAAAGTTTGGAAAACAGTAAAAGAAGGGACTATGTACTCACTTGAGGGTGCTTAGAAGTCTTGAACAACAACCAAGCAAAGCTAGAGGGATCACGGAAATCAAACGGCACCTAATATAGGTAACTACATTAATAACCGGACCTAACTCGAAAGATTGGATAGTATGAGGTTTCATAAACCAAATGAGTTGGAACTCATGAAATATGGTTTAACAAATCCTACATTCTAAAATGAAACCTATCCTAAGTGCTTACGACCCATTACGACTCGTTAAGATGGTTTACGCTACTTTAATGCGTCGTTCGCGTAAAACGCGTTTGGGACGCCTAACTAGTCCTATGACAAGTATTATATGCCTTAACATGTTTAATAATGTTACTTAATCAGTTTAGATGTGAAAATTTAGGTTACATATGCTTAAAATGAATTTTTGCGTAAAAAGGGCATTTTGGTCATTTACCTAAGGCATATAAACTACCTATCATATAACTACTTAAATGAAGTGACCATAAGGTATAACCTCAGAAGGTTATTCCCTATATAAGTATGGTCACCTAATGTCTTTGGTCGGATCCTAATGATCGACCAAACGGGTCGGGTTCGAAAGTCCAAGCGGTTGTTTAGACCGCTTACCTTTACGACCCTGTATAAGCACTAAACCTAAAGTGACGAGCTAAACATGTTAAAACATGTTTAACAAGGTTTGAAAACAGGTTTGGTATCAAAACAAATGGTTTTGATACCCAAGAGTAGTTTGGTTACAAAATACGCATAAACGCGTATTCTGGCCAAAACTACGACTCGTCACTATGCCTAAATAATGTGGTAATCAGTAGGTATAGTCACGAGAGACTAAAACCATCATGATTACGCTCACGTTATGAGGTTCTAACGAACTTCGTGTTGACCTCAAACTGGTCAATGCAGAAAGTCAAACAAAGTTTGACTTTCGTGCTAAAACGCATAAAAGAACGAAAGAGGACTTACAACGGGTCCAAGAATGGAAGCTTTGATCCGAATATTCTCAGGTATGAAGTGATAAACACATCAACTTAGAGAACCAATTCAAATTCAAAGGTGTGAGTTTGGGAGTGAAGTGGGTGTTGCTATTTATAGAAAACCAAAAACCGTTAAGATCGTTCCTCGATAAACGAGCATCAATCTGGACCATACACATATGGCACATGGTTTTGGGATACTAGGGGTGCCCCAAAACCAGCAAACGATACTGAAAATGTTACAAAATAGCCCCTAAACTTCAAGAGAAATGCTGAAAATGGACCTGCAAGTGCAAAAATGGAGTTTCTGCCCAGATAGGGCGCTCGCGTCACGCCACGGCCAAGATAGATAGTGGTGGCGCAGCGCCACCAGGTGCCAGGTCCAGAAAAGTTTCAAAAATGGCAGAAATGGTCCCTACAGCCCGTTTAAGCCATTTTCGATGCGTTTAAACCCCGTTAACCTCATTTCAAGGCTCTAAAATGAAGTTAAAGTATAGGGAACATGAAACATACTCAAAAACATCTCGGATGTCGGTTCTTTTGGTCGTACGGTTGCGTTATTCGGTTAAATACGATGGAAGTCGTAACGGACGCAAAAACGATTCAAATTACGCGACGAATAGAATTTTATCAAGACAATCACTAAAATAAAATATTTTAATGATTACATAAATTTTTGGATGTCCGGATATATTCAGAACGTAAGATATGCGCGAAAATGCAAACTTTTGCACTTTTTGACGCTTTTAGTCCCTATTGATCAAGAAAGTTTATTTTTGCGCACAAAACATCTCAAAGCCTATTTCTAAGCTATGTAAAGGATATTTAGGGAAAATTTAACTTATGATCAAGTTCCGGAATGTTCCTTACAGTACAAATCGGTATACTTTCGCAGTTTGTCAGAATTAGTCCCTGTAAGCGAATAAACTTGATTTCGCCACACCAAACCTTCCAAAACTTATTTCTAAGTTATGTAAAGGTTATTTAAGGTATGTTAAGCCTATTTCACTATTATGGAGTGTTCGTTGCATTAAACTGGTTATATTTACGCATCAGTGCGCGTATAACCTTCCAGAAAGCGATTTAAAGCTTGAAATCGAACATGAATTTATATGTGCAAACGATGCACATATTTTTACAAATCCCAAGTATGAAACACAATATTTCATAAATTTTGTATCTGTTTGATGGTCGCAGAGGCACAGGTGTCACAGTCTCCCCTACTTTAGGGAATTTCGTCCCGAAATTTATTCGTAGGAGTCTGTCTGTGACGCCGTGTTAAATAATTGTCTTGCATGGAATCTAGGGTTTTTATCTATTTGCGTAGAAAAACCCATCAAAGATATACAAGGCATAATCCTGTTATTTCTTTCAACGGACAATATTTAAAAATGAAAATGAAGGAAAAATCAAGGATATTCATTTCCCTCGATGGATATTCTTCAGAAACGAAAACGAACGGAATGAGTCATTTTCCTCAATGGGTATTCTTTAGAAACAAAAATGAACGAATAATCAAGAATATTCATTTCCCTCGTTGGATATTCTTCAGAAACGAAAATGAACAGAATGAGTCATTTTCCTCAATGGGTATTCTTCAGAAATGGAAATGAAGGAAGAATCAAGGATATTCATTTCCCTCGATGGATATTCTTCAGAAACGAAAATGCACGGAATGAGTCATTTTCCTCAATGGGTATTCTTTAGAAATGAAAATGAAGGAAGAATCAAGGATATTCATTTCCCTCGATGGATATTCTTCAGAAACGAAAATGCACGGAATGAGTCATTTTCCTCGATGGGTATTCTTCAGAAACGGAAATGAACTGGGTCAACTCTAGACACATGACAAAACTTGCTGTGGTTTCTTTGCACTGAATTCCATAATTATGTATGCATCCATAATTACGTAATTCCTTGCACAGTCCGCACAGTTTGTTTTGTAATGTGAAGGGGAAGAAAATCAAACCTGTGATGAGTGTGACTAGACTATCATAGGGTCCTTTTAATTAGATCGACAAATGATCTCTTTAATTAGGCCACCAAGGAGTCTTTTCAGCTATATCATCACATGATATTCCTAACCAGATTTTTGGATCAATCTGTTTAACTAGACCACTCAAGGGGTCTAATTATGGAATAGTACATTATAATCCAAGGGTCTTTACTATTACGTAGAAGCCCATTAAGGATTTAAGGTAGTACCTTTGGATATCCTACTATGAATCCCTTATACGAAGATATGGAAGATTCTACGAGGATTTGGATAACATAAACTTGGATCACACAAAAACATAAAAGGGAACACATAAGCACGTAATCACATAATTGTTTAACTTGATTATTAATTTGTTATTAAGTTGCTTTCGATTGAACATGGATATTCAAGGTACACCAGGAAACCAGCCGATGGACTTTAATGTCCTCAAGAATCTATCTAAAAAGATAGGATGGTCTTCCAAAAATTCGACTTTGTTTTCAAAGAAACGTAATATTCGAATTTAGGAACACAACAATTTTAGGATTTACGGAAGTATGCTTAGGTACCCTATTAAGGATTTATAGTGGTACTTTGGGTATTCGTCCAGAGTTGTAACTTGCGCCTTATACTTCGTCTCATTGGAAGAAACGGGTACTTAGGATTTTCGTGGAAAATGCAAGAGATCATAAAATGGAAGAATTTTGGGGGTAGTCTGCTCTTCAAGGAATACGATTCCTTGATTGTTGGTATTGTAGGGGATATGTTGTTTATACATGCAACTACATAAATATATTGCAATGTAAATAAAAGATTTATTTATAAACAACGATAACAACTGTTTCATGGACCTTGACAACAAAAGGAAATAATACAGAAGACGTGATTATTTCTAAATGGTGTTGTCTTCTAGTCGGTCAGATGCTCATCCCTGTGCTGGATTTGCATTAGCAAGCTTTGGGCAATTTCTTCGGAAATGACCCATCTCGCCACAGTTGTAGCAAGAACCTGGTGGAAAACGAGCTTGAGTAGGATTGTTGTCAGCTTGATTGGGTGCAACTGCATCTCGGCAAACTCTTGCTGTATGCCCTATAAGTCCACAAATTTGGCATTTGCGGCACTTCACACTAGCATGATGACGAACGTTACATTGGTTGCACAAGGGTCCAGTTCCGTTGTATGGCTTCCTAGCAGGGGGTTGAGCTGGTTGGTTGGGGGCATCTTGATCATTGTGAGAAACTACGGCGAAGTTCTGGGAAGCCTTTCGCTTCTTTGACTTCTTGGAGGATCCAGTCTGTTCATCTTTGGGTTTCGATTCCTCGATTGGTTTCTTATCACCTTTTCGAAAAAGTTTACCTTTCCTGATTTGAGATTCAGTCGAGGTAGCAGATAGCTCAATGGCCTGCCTAACTGTAGTGGGGTTACTACCAGTCACAATGTCTTGTACTGGGTCAGGGAGGCCATCAATGTACTTTTCGATTGCCTTATCCAAAGCGTAACCATATTCGGGCATAACAGACTTAAATCCTCATAACGGTCCGTGTAGGCTCGATGCTCACCGCTATCTTGCTTAAGGTCGTCGAATTCCCTTTCCAAGGCCCTGATCTCATGACGAGGACAGAATTCCTTCATCATCAGAGCTCGAACCTCTTCCCACGTTTGAGCCAGTGCCACATCGGCACCCCTATCTCTCATCACACCATTCCACCATGTCAAAGCTCGTTTCTCAAAGACACTAGATGCGAATTCTACCTTTCGCTCATTTGGGCATTGAACATGTCTGAAGGTGCTCTCTAGACTCTCGAACCATTGCAGAAGTGCAGTCGCTCCTTGAGACCCAGAAAACTTTGATGGCTTAGCCGAGTTGAACGCCTTGAAGTCACTACAAAAAAGATCGGCATTCGGGACTAAAAAATCAGTCTTTGATGCTCCCTAATCAGTTCCTAATGGTTTTCAGGGACTGATATGCCAGTCCCCAGTCAGTACCAGATACCTAGTCCTTAATAGTGGTTTTAGTAACTGAAAATCAGTCCCCATTGTATGAAACCATCAGGTACTAACAGTCAGTCTCCGATGCATAAAAGTTCAGTCCTTAATTTGGCCCTGGTACCACATCATTTTAGTCCCTAAAACATATCTTCAATGACTGCAAATCAGTCTCAGATACTATGATATTTCAGTCCCTCTTTGTAACTTTAGGGACTGAAAATTAGTTATCTAAACAAGTATATATAGTCCCTATTGGTTTCATTACATCATGATTCCGTATCAAATTAGTCTGCAATAAACTGTTTTAAAGACTGAGAATTAGTCCCAGGTACGACTCGATTTCAGTCGTTAATATGGCAAGTTTAGTGACTAAAAATTAGTATCCGATACTATGTTATTTTAGTTTCTAATATGTACTTGTGGAGTCTAATAATCAGTCTAAGATAACATTCATGTTCAGTCTCTAATATATTTATTTAGGGGTCTGAAAATCAGTCTCTAATATGTTTTGCGATGACTATTTTTTTAGTTTATATATTAAAATACAGTTACTAAATTACAGTAATATAATTCATAAATTTGCCTTTTGCTTCCCAAAAATCTAATACATTCAAGCACTAATATCATAACAATAACCAAACAAAATAACACCAAATAATCGGTTCTAAAGTTTAAAAGAGTACTAGATAAAAAAAGATAATGAACATCATAACTAACTACCTAAATTGTATTATCACTAACAGCTTCATCACTTGCATCTATGGGTATTGTGCTTTCAAAGTCTGGAAACTTTGTGCCAATGAACTCAAACATTCTTTCATATTTCTCGTTATCTCGTTTCTGTTTCGCCTCGAGTGCAATAACCTTATTTCTCAGACTTTCGTTCTCACTTGAGTCTCGTTGAGATGATTCAGCTACCGATTTCATCCAACTATCTTTTTTCCTCAACACGGGCCCAACACCAACCTCCCATGCTGATTGTATTGTTTTCTTCCTACCACAAACACTTTTTATGGCTTCTTTCTCAAGTTGATGCTCCATAGTAGTGGTAATTGTTATTCCTTTAGAATTTAATTCATCCAAGGCTGCCTGCTTATGTGCAATGATGTTTTCCTATCATAATAGAAGGTAAGAGAATAGTATTTAAAACTAGTAGCAACGCGGAATATATATTGGACAAAAAAATCACAATCAAAAGTTTTTAACTAGAAGATGCTTACATATTCAATACGTGAATTTTCATTTAGCCATCCTTGTTTCGTGGCATTGAAATGCAGCTTGTGATAAAGTTCTAACGGGCTAGGTGGCATCTGAGTCTCGGGATTTATCTAACATTATAAAAATTATAATAATGAAGATTAGATTTATTCTGAAAAGAGTAAAATCAATGTTTTTATAATAGATATAAGCCTAAGAAAAACTCATCAAATTCTACTACTACTACGTTAACATCAATAATATATTGCACTATGAGTCGAAAGTCTAAATCTTACCATTTGAAATGTATGATTAGCTATCGACCGAGAGCCCCCTCTGCTTATATTAACTTGTTTTGCTCTATTAGCTTCCATCTTATCACTATATTTCTATAAATAATAAAAAACGTCATACATGTTAGACCCGAAAAGTAAGAAAATAATTCACGTATATGTATTGGATTTGTAAAAAAAAAATAGCATACCTTAGTTTTTTCTAACTCCCAATAGTCACACAAATGATTCCATTCTTGAATCGGGCAATCAGATTTCCTTTTAGATCTCGCTAGCTGCGGATTGGTTTTCCCTCCGTTCTTCTTCCAATGTTCACTCCATTTACCTCGGGTGCGTTTCCACTGGGCATGTAGTCGAGCATTCACATACTCCATAAAAATGGTATTTGTTCGCAATAACTCGAATTTTCCCTACATCGAATCGAATACATTGTTAATGATAGAAATGAAAATGTAACATCATAATAGCTTCTAAATATTTAAAAGTAAAAATAATACAACTTACTTCTAATTTCTCATACATCAAGGTTTTCGCATCTTCCGGTACTGATTCCCATGCGTGATAGTTCATCGGGCAAAAATTGCGCATAATGATTCCACACTCGGTCGCAAAGTCTGTTGCTGAGGTCCCAATAAAGGATATTGTATGCTCATCCATTCTCAAAGGGATTTTAGAACCCTCGGGCAAATCCTTTAGAATCCTATTGACGCTAAGATTTAAATTCGGACCGCGCCTCTTTGGTGGATCAACAGATTGTTGTTCTGTATCAGCTGGTTGTTCTGCATGTAAAATACGATTTAAATAATAACTAGTTCATGTATGACAAAATTACAATTCTAACGTTATCAACAGTAGTATCATGACACTTGAGTTGAAAACAATACTTAATTAATACATAATCTACTGTTATGAAGAACAATTTAGCAATTCATCCACAAAACAATCAACTAGCTTAATGCCAATAATAGTTATGTACACAATTGGATTCAGTAGTAATGAAGCAAAGAGCATGAATTTAACAAAACAAAATGGGTTTTATATGAGAGTATGAATGCAGCCTAAATACCAAATTAACCAGACCTGTTTGAAGTATAACCCAGACCCGACTTAACGAATAAACATTAAGGTCGGTATTCGATTTTAATGTAATATTTTTGAAACTCGATTAACCTGAAACCCAGACCCGACTTAACGAATAAACATTAACATGTTTGAAACCTGGACTGAAAAATACCCGAAACCGAATCGGTATACTATAAACAAGGTGGTATTCGGTTCCTATATTATACAGACAAGATAAAGATACTAGCATGGTTTCATTAGCATAGCCACGTCTCGTAATGCTTATAAGGAAGATCCTTTCATTCTTGCATACCAGGCTAAACAAGTATTTTATATAGATGATCCACTTAAACGAAATTCACAATGGAAAATCATTGAAAGATTTTCCCACATGCACTTGTGGGATATTCCAGAAGACAAGAATGCTGAAGATTTGTTAGAAGATGTCAACCTTCTTCGTGAAGATATTGCAGAAGAAATTGTTGAAAATGTTGATGTACAGGGTCCTAGTGACACTACAGATGATTTTATTGATGAAGATATAGATGATTCTGACTGTAGTATGGAAGATTTTGGTTCAGAGTTAAATCTGGATGATTCAGACACTGATAAGTCTAATCATGAGATTGAAAATGTTGAGTCTGACGATGATGATTTGTAATGTTCAACCAATAAATTCCGTAAGAGTTTTGATTTTTAAGTTTTACAAATACTATTCTTATACATGTAAAAGTAGAATTGTTTCACCTTATTCTAACATTATCCATTGATATTATGCTTGCAGGTAATGGTAGAATTACTAGGGATGGGAACACATGTAGTATTCAATAGAGTTTTGTCGAATTTGGCTAGTACATCATCCGTTCTAGTTCAGTTTGGATTCATTGATAAAGGCATATGTCTTATTTCAGGTATTTTTTAAGGAAATTTACTGTAATCTAAGGTGAATTTTAGCTCATTTAAGTATGTATAAGTTGAGTCAAGCAATTGGCTTAAAATGTATGATGTTTCATTTTTGGTTGTTTTTTTTTGTTAACACTTGTTTTTTGGTAGGCTTTTTTGGGTTTCATAATTAGTGGTCCTTTGCGGTTTTACATGAACACGACCTAATAAACTCAAAAAAAAACTATTTTAAGTTTCTGTTGAATATTAATAGTTTAATACTCGAAATTTACAAATTCTTGTAATTTTTAAGCAATTATGTCTTAACGGGTTAACTAATTTGACGATAATATCTTTCAGACATGCGATAAGGATGGATTTCGAAGGAACTTATTTTAGAGGCTTGTGTTACTTGGGCATAAACAAGTTGTTGCTACGATGCCGGTGCAAGTTGATTTGGATGCTAGCAAACGATTTTTTTTTTTTTTTGTATTTATGAAATTTGAACTTCTTTTGTGCAATTTTGTTAGACTTGACTTGGACATATTAAGTATTATGTTAAACTTATAATGCATATACCTTTTGAACAATTTATTATTGAATTTCCTTGTTTCGACAATTACTAACGGTCGATAGGTTTCATAACTAGAGAGTGAAAATTAGTCGTTGAACATTTCCTATATCAAAAGGCATTCAAGACTGAATATTTTCAGTCCCAAATACATTTCTTTTATACTAGAGACTGAAGAATAGTTTCAAATACATTTGTACCATATTTCATTATATAGGAAATATATTTGCGACTGAAATTTAGTCTCAAATAAGGCACCTATATATCAGCGACTGACTGTTAGTCGCTAAAATGTGTTGTGTAAACATTAGTCCCCAATGTTATCAACAACTGAAAATCAGTCCCAGATAAGATATATGTGAGACTGAAACATCAGTCTCTGATAATTTAGTCCCTACTGCTCACTTTTTTTGTAGTGAGTTGCAGGGGGCATTATTGTTGTTGAGAGCTTGGTTACATTGAGCAACAATGTTCGGGATTGCAGCAGTCATTTGCTGTGTAATGACAGCTGCCAGCTCTTCAATAGGTACCTGATTTTCGCGTCGTGGAGGCATTCTAAAAAGGGGAAACAAGAGAGAAAACAAATGAAATGGCATTGGGTAAGAATAGGATGTTACAATTACCGACCAAGAATCATGGGTGATGGTTATTTGTTTGAACCACGAAGCAAACAAACGGTACACAAAGGCTGAATCAAAGTAAATAGGTCCTCATAATGTATCACGAAGACATGCTCGCCTATAAGTGGACACTCACCCCAAGAGTTCCCAGGTAAGAGTGACTGGTCCGATACTGCGGATTTGTACGAACACTCTAGCCTTAGACAGAAAGCTCAGAGTACAGGCATCCACCCTTCCAGTTTGCACGTGTTCACATTATTTAGACCCAAACTTTGACGAGATTTCTAAAACTTTGAAGGTTCAAAACCTTACAATAAATCATCCTAGAACATATGATTGATTTTCAAAGCGGATTCAAATTTTGTATTCTTATTGTGGTTGCCGCCTAAAGATAGGCAACGGTATTATTTTATGACTAAACGCAAGTGAACTCGCTTTAGGGTCCTAGGAAGGTTGTAGTCTAGGTCAAAGCATTACTAATAACCTAATTCCCTATAACCATTGGCTCTAATACCAACTTTTCTATCACACCCCGACCACGTAAAACAACAAAACGTGGCGAAAATGTCGGGGAGTGTTGTAACAGAATCATTGTTTCACAACCATGGATTAAACAGTTTCGTTTTATTGAATTAAATGTATTACATTACATTGGAATTAGAAACAAAACATGAACAAATAGACTTTCATTGTTATTAAGTCACTAAGGCCTCGTCCATTCCTATGTGAGCATACACCAATATCATCATCAAACATCATCAACTATGGTACCTGAAACACATGTGAAAATACGTCAGCATAAAAATGCCGGTGAGTACATAGGTTTTATATGAGTGTCAGATTCATGGCTCGTTTTACATGTTGCAATACTTATTTAAAAACCTTAGTTTGAAAAATATAGTATTTCGACATAGTTAACCAACTCAAATCAAGTTGGATATGATTTTTAAAATCTCGTAGCCAAGATTCTTAACTCCAAAACATTTTGTTTTATTAATTCAAATCGTAAAACATCTCGTAGAACTCGTTAAAAAGACTCATATGGTTTATATTATTCAGAAAACATAATTGTGTGACATTGCTTCAAAATCGTTTACCCAAGTGATCTAGATAACGCAACGATATATAATGTGTTAAAAGCACTTATATATAGGAAGTACCAGCGGCGTATCCTCCATGCTTTTAACACATTACACCCGCCCCGTTACCTAATCACTTCCCTAACCCAATGGCTCAAACAGTTACAAATGGTTCACGTACATCGAATAGTTACAAATGGTTCACATACCTCCAATGATTACAAATGGTTCACATACATCCAATGATTACAAATGGCTCACATACATCCAACGATTACAAATGGTTCACACACATCCAATGATTTCAAATGGTTCACATACATCCAACGATTACAAATGGTTCACATACATCCAACGATTACAACTGGTTCAAAACGTAAAACAATTGTGCTAGCATGTTAAGTGAACATACATAGCAAAACATAATGAAATCATGTACTAATAGTGTACAAATGAACATAGTAGGTATATGATATGAAAACATGGAAAACACGAAAGTAACAAGTAGGCACATGTGTTTCACCCCAAAACGTTTGGAAAACAGTAAAAGAGGGGACTATGTACTCACTTGAGGGTACTTAGAAGTCTTGAACAACAACCAAGCAAAGCTAGAGGGATCACAGAAATCAAACGGCACCTAATATAGGTAACTACATTAATAACCGGACCTAACTCGAAAGATTGGATAGTATGAGGTTTCATAAACCAAATGAGTATTGGAACTCATGAAATATGGTTTAACAAAGCCTACATTCTAAAATGAAACCTATCCTAAGTGCTTACGACCCATTATGACTCGTTAAGATGGCTTACGCTACTTTAACACGTCGTTCGCGTAAAACGCGTTTGGAACGCCTAACTAGTCCTATGACAAGTATTAATGCCTTCACATGTCTAATAATGATACTTAATCAGTTTAGATGTGAAAATTTAGGTTACATATTCTTAAAATGAATTTATGCGTAAAAAGAGCATTTTGGTCCTTTACCTAAGGCATATAAACTACCTATCATACAACTACTTAAAGAAAGTGACCATAAGGTATAACCTCGGAAGGTTATTCCCTATATAAATATGGTCACCTAATGTGTTTGGTCGAATCCTAATGATCGACCAAACGGGTCGGGTTCGAAAGTCTAAGCGGTTGTTTAGATCGCTTACCTTTATGACCCTATATAAGCACTAAACCTAAAGTGACGAGCTAAACATGTTAAAACATGTTTAACAAGGTTTGAAAACAGGTTTGGTATCAAAACAAACGGTTTTGATACCCAAGAGTAGTTTGGTTACAAAATACGCATAAACGCGTATTCTGGCCGAAACTACGAATCGTCACTATGCCTAAATAACGTGGTAATCAGTAGTTATAGTCACGAGAGACTAAAACCATCGTGATTACGCTCACGTTATGAAGTTCTAACGAACTTCGTGTTGACCATAAACTGGTCAATGCAGAAAGTCAAACAAAGTTTGAATTTCGTGCTAAAACGCATTAAAGAATGAAAGAGGACTTACAACAGGTCCAAGAACGGAAGCTTTGATCCGAATATTCTCAGGTATGAAGTGATAAACACATCAACTTAGAGAACAAATTCAGATTCAATGGTGTGAGTTTGGGAGTGAAGTGGGTGTTGCTATTTATAGAAAACCAAGAACTGTTAAGATCGTTCCTCGGTTAACGAGCATCAATCTGGACCGTACACATATGGCACATGGTTTTGGGATACTAGGGGTGCCCCAAAACCAGCAAACGGTATTGAAAATGTTACATAATAGCCCCTAAACTTCAAGAGAAATGCTGAAAATGGACCTGCAAGTGCAAAAATTGAGTTTCTGCCCAGTTAGGGTGCTCGCGTCATGCCACGGCCAAGACAGATAGTGGTGGCGCAGCGCCACCAGGTGCCAGGTCCAGAAAAGTTTAAAAAATGGCAGAAATGGTCCGTGCAGCCCGTTTAAGCCATTTTCGATGCGTTTAAACCTCGTTAACCTCATTTCAAGGCTATAAAATGAAGTTAAAGTATAGGGAACATGAAACATGCTCAAAAACATCTCGGATGTTGGTTCTTTTGGTCGTACGGTTGCGTTATTCGGTTAATTACGACGAAAGTCGTAACGGACGCAAAAACGATCCAAATTACGCGACAAATGCAATTTTATCAAGCCAATCACTAAAATAAAATATTTTAATGATTACATAAACTTTTGGATGTCTGGATATATTCAGAACAAAAGATATGCGCGAAAATGCAAACTTGTGCACTTTTTGACGCTTTTAGTCCCTATTGATCAAGAAGGTTTATTTTTGCGCACAAAACATCTCAAAGCCTATTTCTAAGCTATGTAAAGGATAATTAGGGCATATTTAACTTATGATCAAGTTCCAGAATGTTCGTTACAGTACAAATCGGCATACTTTCGCAGTTTGTCAAAATTAGTCCCTGTAAGCGAATAAAGTTGATTTCGCTACACCAAACCTTCCAAAACTTATTTCTAAGTTATGTAAAGGTTATTTAACGTATGTTAAGCCTATTTCACTATTACAGAGTGTTCGTTGCATTAAACTGGTTATATTTACGCATCAGTGCGCGTATAACCTTCTAGAAAGCGATTTAAAGCTTGAAATCGAACATGAATTTATATGTGCAAACGATAAACATATTTTTACAAATCCCAAGTATGAAACACAATATTTCATAAATTTGGTATTTGTTTGATGTTCGCAGAGGCACAGGTGTCACAACGCGCTCCCTTCAATCCAATCCAGCTTGTGTTTACTTGATAAACACACACGGTGAGTATACTCGAACCCATTTTCATTTAACGCACTTTTGGGTGTTACATACGTTCTATATCAAAACAAAACACACAACTCAAACACTTTATAAACGCTAACCGCTCCCGCATGCTATACGTGATTCGTTGAATGCTTGTTGCTATGCTTATACGGTGTTACACTAGACCGCCTCTAGCAACGATAGTACTATAGTTTAGACTCAGCACCTGTCGTGGACAGGGCTTGCTAGGGATCACATTACTTTACTTCACATGTTCGCTTCGGTGAACGCGTGCCGCGCATACTCTACAACGCAGTCTCGTGGTTAGGTTATATCATTGTTTGATAGTTACATGCTTTGCCCGTTACGTGTTACATGATGGTTATGCGTAAACGCTTTTCATAATATTATTATGCAAACTTGTGTACTCACCTTTACTTTATGTATTGACTTTATTTTAAAGTAAGTGACAGGTTAAGTGGATGTTTGCTGAAATCAAGCTAGGAAGTCTAGAAACTCACCGAAATAAATCTGAGTTGTCGGAATAGTACTTGTTTTTTAGACTGATTATCTGTAATTACTGTTATGGGATATTTGTTAGTATTATGGGATATTAACTTTAAAAATATTATCATTTAAAAGTTGTTATGGATTCTCATGAACAATCTGTTTCGCTCAGTGCCACGCCCCGATGATTCCGCCATTGGTTTGGGTGTGGCAGATTGTTATCAGAGCCATAACTATAGGGAATTAGGTCGAGTCATGTAGAATTGACCTAGTTTATAGTCTAAGTACCAACAGACCAGCTTCGTGCGAACCCAGTAGGGGTTTTGTACGACCCTACTTTTGATACTCTCGTTCAAACTCTTGAAAACTACATCTTCGCACAGACCCGCATACTACAGTTCCGTACGAAAGAACCTTTCCTAAGGTTCAAAACTACATGCCTTTCCTAAGGCTTACACAATACACACGTTTTCGAAAACACTCGCATAATGCCACCGAGTGATTGGGTCGAGATTAGGTGTGAAAACCAAGAACTCTCGATAAGATCACTCACTCTACGCGTATTTTACTCTCAGCACGAGAATCTTCGTTGAGCTAGGAGTAACATCCATATCTCGACGAAATTCTCCATCTCTATCTCATGGTTTTGCCACACTTTTAGGAACAAAGTTGTTAAGTTAGGGGTGAAACCCGCATCTTAATGACCAGTTCCACTCTCTACTTTGATTTTACAAACTATCACAAGGTCTCGATTGTTCTAACGACTCGAGTCACATAGTAACTGGAAGGATGAGTGTCGTTCACTGTGTTTCGGTGAGAGCACAGTCTATTAAGCCAAAGTGTGTACTCGAACTCGTTGTGAAAAATCGAATCACTTTGGGTAGTCAATGTCTAACACCCAAGGTACTCTATTTTCGATTTCCAGCCTGCAATCTCAGATTCTACGCATTATCGATTTAGGTGTTTATATGTTTCGATTTTGGAGATTATACGCTTTTTTCGCTCACCGCTTTACTAAACGCGCACAACTTGCACAGCTGTCGCAATCCAAAATGCTAACTAATCGCGAACAAACTAAGAACTCTCGTACGCTATACTATCTCGCTATGCTACTCGCTATCGCTCGCAACTCTTGAACGCATTAAGCGACCTTGGAAAGATAGGTGAATACATGCAAAATATGTAGGTGAATACGTGCAAAATATGTGCTTACGTGAATTATGTGCTCATACGTGCTTACGTGCTTAAGTGTATACATGCTTATGTGAAATATGTGCCTATGTGTTTAAGTACCTACGTGTTCCTGAGCGTTACATAATAATAAGGATGTTTTACAAACGCTTAACTTTTTCGTAACCCGATATAATCGAATCTCGTCTAATTCATATGACGACGTCTGCTGCAGAATCTGCACTCGACAATGTCGTCATTTGGATCCCATACTCAATGTGCTGCCCGCCGAAACCATGCTGACAAGCGTATTGCCTCACTTGTGGCCAAGGAAATGGCCAAGGTCATACCTCAGATTGTTAGTGAAATCAACGAGGTCAACAACAAATCTTCTGTCGAGTCAAAGAGCGACGCGCCTAAAGCTCCTTTCAGCTTCACACAATTCAAGGCCTGTGGTCCTGCAAACTTCACTGGCGAAGATAGACCCAGTGCTATGTTCCAACAGTTTGACTCAATCGAGGTCACCTTCAGGCAAAGCGGATGCCCAGAAAATCTCCGCACTGTGAATGCTACTGGAGTCTTTCTGTCCAGAGCACTGGATTGGTGGACTGCTGAGCGCAACAGGCGCGGTAACAATGCAGCTTATGGCCTCTTATGGGAAGAACTTAGGGAGCTTATGATAAAGGAATTCTATCCTCCTCATGAAGTCCAGAAACTGGAGAATGAATTCTGGCACATCAAGCTGGAAGGAGGTGACAACGCCGGTCTCACCGCTTGTTTCAAGCAACTTAGTATTATCTGTCCTAGTCAGGTGGCCACGCCTGGTATGACTATCAAGAAGTACATTCGAGCTCTACCCGACTGTGTAGCTGACTTTGTTCAAGCAGCAAAACCTGCTCCTATTAAGGAAACCTACCAACTCGCAGCTGAGATCAACGACAAGTGAGTTTTGGCTGGTTATTTGAAAACCTCAACCAAGAGTATCAATCAGGTCACTGCAACTCCCGCTACTGACAATGCAGCATCTCAAGGTTCAAAGTCTTCATGCCAGAGCCACAAGCAAAAGAACAACAACAACAAGAACTATGCTACTACCACCGCTCCACCCAACGCTATCCCCGTACAACCCAGCAACCAGAATCGTTAAGCTACTGTTACCAACGCACTGCCTGCTAAGCATGCGTACATTGGTATCCATCCTCTGTGCCCTACTTGAACCTATCATCATTCGACAGGGGTCAGCTGTCATTTCTGTGCAAACTACAACATCTATGGGCATTTCACTACTCACTGCTATTCAGGCCCACGTCAGCAAGCTGCTCAAGCTCCTCCAACACCACCAGCTCAACCTCATGCTGTTCAGGGTAACCCAGCACTTCCAGCACCCACTGCTAATGCTCGAACTTGCTACACTTGTGGTGACCCTAATCATTTCGCTAACGTCTGCCCACTCCGCGTTGTGAAATAAGAGCCACATCAACAACCACCGCAGCAGCAACAATAGCAGCAATAGCAGCCACAACAGCCACAGCACCAGCAACCACAACAAGTAGCCCGCAGAAGAACCTTCAATATCAACGTCCGCCAGGCTCAGACTGACAACAATGTTGTCAATGGTATGTTCCTTGTTAACGGTATTTATGCTTCGTGTTTATTTGATACTGGAGCCTATAACTATTTTGTGTCGTTTGAATTCGAAAAACTCCTAAAACGTAAACGCGCTAATCTCCCGGCGACCTTCGACGTAGAAATAGCCACCGGAAGAACCGTCACCGTCAGTTCCGTTCTCCGTGATTTTACTCTCGAACTCAAGAATCATGTTTTACCGATCGTTCTCATTCCCATGCAGCTTGGTAGTTTCGATGTCACAGTAGGCATGGACTTTCTTCGTGAAAATCGTGCCGAAGTCGTTTGTTTCAAAAAGATGATTCGCTTCTCTCTCTCAAACAGCGACCAACTCTGTGTTTATGGCGAAGTATCCTCGAAAGAACTGAGACTTATGTCGTGCATTCAAGCGAGCAAGTATCTCCGCAAGGAATACTTGGCTTTCTTAGCCCATATTGTAGTAGCGAAGGAGGAAAAGAAAACTGTGAAGGACGTTTCCGTTGTTCGTGATTTTCCTAACGTTTTTCCTGACGATTCACCTGATCTACCCCCACCCATTATATAGACTTTCGTATCGACCTTATCCCTGGAGCTAACCCCATTGCTAAAGCTCCTTATCGCCTCGCACCATCTGAAATGCGCGAACTTTCTAGTCAACTCCAGGAGTTATTTGATAAAGGCTTCATACGCCCTAGCACATCTCCATGGGGTGCACCTGTCCTTTTCGTGAAAAAGAAGGATGGATCGTTCCGAATGTGCATCGATTATAGGGAACTTAATAAGCTTATTATCAAGAATCGCTACCCTCTACCCCGAATTGATGATTTATTTGATCAACTACAGGGCGCTACGTGTTTCTCTAAGATCGATCTACATTCTGGTTACCATCAACTGTGAATTCAGGAGCAAGACATCCTGAAAACCGCTTTTCGTACCCGTTATGGCCATTACAAATTCGTGGTCATGCCTTTTGGTCTTACAAACGCACCCGCGGTCTTCATGGATTTGATGAAGCGTGTGTGTAAACCGTTCCTTGATCGCTTCGTCATTGTGTTTATCGATGATATCCTTATCTATTCGAAGACGAGAGCCAAACATGCGTAACATCTCCGTTTAGTTCTCGAGCTTCTCCAAGGGAATCGCCTCTACGCCAAGTTCTCCAAGTGTGAATTTTGGCTCGAGGAGGTTCAATTCCTCGGTTATATCATCAATAGTCAAGGAATTCATGTCGATCCCACGAAGATTGAAGTAGTTAAGAGTTAGATTACACCAAAAACCCCATCCGAAGTTCGTTCTTTTCTCGGATTAGAGGGTTATTACCGTCGATTTATCGCTGATTTCTCTAAAATCTCCATTCCTCTCACCTCCCTAACGCATAAAGACAAGCCTTTCGTTTGTGGAACCGAACAAGAGGATGCCATTCAAACTCTTAAGCGTATGCTTTGCAATGCTCCCGTACTCGCGCTACCCGATGGAAATGACGACTTTGTTGTTTATTGCGATGCCTCTAACCTAGGTCTTTGTTGTGTTCTTATGCAATGAGACAAGGTTATCGCATACGCGTATCGCCAACTCAAGGTGAACGAGAAGAACTACACAACCCACAATCTCGAACTCGGTGTAATTGTTTTTGCGTTAAAGATATGGCGATGCCTCTAACCTAGGTCTTGGTTGTGTTCTTATGCAATGAGATAAGGTTATCGCATACGCGTCTCGCCAACTCAAGGTCAACGAGAAGAACTACACAACCCACAATCTCAAACTCGGTGCAATTGTTTTTGCGTTAAAGATATGGAGACACTACCTGTATGGTACGAAGTGTACGGTCTTCACCGACCATAAGAGCCTACAAAACATCGTGAACCAGAAAGAACTAAACACGCGCCAACGAAGATGGGTTGAACTCCTCAATGGCTATAACTGCAAGATACGCAACCACTCAGGTAAGGCAAACGTCGTTGCTGACGCTCTTAGCCGACGAAGCTACTTACATAGTGTTCGTAATGTTCAAGCCCAAAACGACCTCGAATCCCTCATTCACGACGCCCAACACGCTTGTTTACTCGAGAATACCTTGAAGGAAGAAAGAATAAGTGGAACTGAAAATCAACTAGTGAATAAACCTAACGGTATTTTTCACTATCTCGACTGTATTTGGATTCCTATCGCAATAATCTCCGAGAGATTTTGCTGACTGAAGCCCACAAATCCCGATACTCTATTCACCCCGGTGCCGACGAGATGTATCAGGACCTCCGTGGCAGGTACTGGTGGCCGGGAATGAAGAAGGATACCGATCTCTACGTTTCGAAATACCTACCTTGCTCGAAAGTTAAGGCCGAACACCAACGACCCTCTGGCTGTGGAAATGGGAGAGTATTGCCATGGATTTCATTACGAAACTTCCTCGCATTCCGTCAGGTCATGATAGCATTTGGATTATCGATGATCGTCTTACGAAATCCGCTCACTTTTTACCGATACGAGAAGACTTTAAGGTATAACAATTAGCACGAATCTATACCGACGAAGTCATTTGTCGACATAGGACACCTCGTGACATCATCTCTGACTGCGATTGTTGATTCACCTTGCGTCTCTGGGAGACATTCCAATCTGCTCTCGGTACTCCCCTTAATCTCAGTACCGCATTTCATCCCCAGACCCACGGTCAGACTGAGCGCACGATCCGCACCCTTAAAGACATGCTTCGTTCGTGTGTCATAGATTTTGGTGGTAATTGGGATTCGCATTTATCTTTAGTAGAATTCTTGTACAATAACAGTTATCATGCTAGTATTCAAATGGCACCCTTTAAGGCATTATATGGTAGAAAATGTCGATCGCCTATTGTATGGCACGAGATCGGAGATGCTCAGATCACCGGTCCTGAGCTATTACAAGAAACGACGGACAAGATCCACCAGATAAGGGATAATCTCTTGAAAGCTCGGAGTCGTCAAAAGAGTTATGCCGATAAACGCCGCAAGCCCCATGAGTTTGAAGTTGGTGATCACGTATTCCTAAAGGTTTCACCTTGGAAGGGGGTGATCCGATTTAGCAAGAACGGAAAGCTAGCGCCACCATACGTGGGTCCCTCTAAGATTCTGGAAAGAATTGGCAAAGTGGCCTACCGACTCGAATTACCGGAGGAACTCAGCAAAGTACATCCGACCTTCCACGTCTCGAACCTCAAAAAGTGCCTAGCTCTAGCTGAGGAAAATCTTCATGTCCCTCTCAAATATTTGCAATTAAACGAGACCCTGCACTTTGTGGAAAAGCAAGCAGAGATCATGGACCGAGAGACCAAGAAACTTCGACGCTCTTTCATTCCTATAGTGAAGGTTCGCTGGGAAGGCAAACGCGGTGCCGAGTTCACTTGGGAACTCGAAAGTGATAAGAAAGCTAAATATCCACCACTCTTTGTTGCGCCTGCTCCTTAATTTCGGGAAGAATTTTCCAAAAGTAGGGGAGGCTGTAACAACCTCACTTTTCAGTTCGTTACCTAACGCTGTTATCTTTTCGTAAGCGCTTGTACTCTCGAGATTTGATTAAACGCTTATTACAACGCTTACTTAATCACGGTCATCACATTTAAAAGCTGTGTATAACGCTTAATACATAAACGCATTTTATCGAATTTTACATCGCTTATTTATACTAAACGCTATCGCAACGCAGACTCGAAACGCGGATTTACTTATGTTATGTGTGTTATTTATGTGATTATTTGTTTAAATGTTATGTGGTTACCAACGCAACGCTCATACGCTTAAACGCTCACTCGCAAATCGATTAAACGCAACGCAACGCCTAACAGACGAACCAAAGTGGGAAAACTGACAAACACAACACGACCGTCCGAATGGACATCCGTCCGAATGGACATCCGCTCGGATGACCATCCGTCCGGATGGCCATCCGCCTGGACGCTACTCGTAACCGACTTAACCCTTCACCCTTCTCTATAATAACCACCGTACACCTCCATTCTCTGACTTTGACACTCTCATCTGCTCCCCAACACTCTGTCACGATTCAAGGCCATTTTGTAAGCTTTTCATCTCAAATCTTCATATCTAATCTCTTATACATCATCTTCTTCATCAAAATCACACACAAATACTAACTTTTTTCTCGAAATCGACTGATTTGGACCTCTTGAAGGTGGATTCCGCTCGGTTAGCTCAGGCAACTATTGTGGTAGCATCATTCAATCAAGATTGGTTCCAGAACAAAAGGATTTCCATATTTTTTAACTAAGTTATGAAATATTTCAACACTTTTTCATCTGTTTTCAACTTCTTCTCGGTTTTTACACAAAATTGATGGGATCTGGACTCAATCGGACTCTTGGATCGTTCCTTAGTCGAGAGCCGGCTTGAAAACCGATTTGCACCAGAGAGATGGATCATTTAACGGGTCAAACATGAATCTTCATCAAGAACAGTGCGTTTGATCGAATGGGCTGAGACCATCCTGCCGAATGAACTGAATTTGGTATTTTCCCGTTGTTTGACATGTCATCATGTCGTCTCAGTTAAACTTAAAACTTGTTACTTAGAAAATTTTACAAAAGCTTCAACCACAGATCATATCACTCGAATGGCCATCCATCTGGATGACCATCCGACCGGATGACCAGACTCTTATTTAAGGAGTTTAAACAATGAGAATTTTTAACAAAACTTCTAATTTTAACAATTCACAAACAAACACATCTCATTCGAATGGCCATCTATTCGAATAGACATCCGCTCGGATGATTATCCGTCCGGATGACCATCCGTTCGGATGGGACCCATCCGTTCGGATCACCAGTCGAACACTTAATCCACTCGACACTCTGAATTTCAACCGAACAGCACTTATGCTTCTGTTTCCATGCACAGGCTAACTCAACACGCTCCCTTCAATCCAATCCAGCTTGTGTTTACTTGATAAACACACACTGTGAGTATACTCGAACCCATTTTCGTTTAACGCACTTTTGGGTGTTACATACGTTCTATATCAAAGCACAACACGCAACGCAAACACTTTATAAACGCTAACCGCTCCCGCATGCTATACGTGATTCGTTGAATGCTTGTTACTATGCTTATACAGTGTTACACTAGACCGCCTCTAGCAACGATAGTACTATAGTTTGGACTCAGCACCTGTCGTGGTCAGGGGTTGCTAGGGATCACATTACTTTACTTCACATGTTCGCTTCGGTGAACGCGTGTCGCGTATACTCTACAACGCAGTCTTATGGTTAGGTTGTATCATTGTTTGATAGTTACATGCTTCGCCCGTTACGTGTTACATGCTGGTTATGCGTAAACGCTTTTCATACTATTATTATGCAAACTTGTGTACTCACCTTTACTTTATGTATTGACTTTATTTTATCGTATGTGACAGGTTAAGTGGATGTTTGCTGAAATTAAGCTAGGAAGTCTAGAAACTCACCGAAATAAATCTGAGTTGTTGTTTTGGTCAAAAATTACCGAAGCAATTAGGTGATCAAATTAGTTTTGTGAGGTAGTGTGCTAGTAATACTTGTAGAAAATACGTTGGTTTGTTAGTTTGCAAAAACAGTTTCAGGATATAGCTCAGGATACCAAGCTATATCAACAATCAAACAATGATCAGAAATGTAAAGGTTGACACGAGATGAACGAGGAAATCCCTTGATTAATCTAGATCTCCGGCATAAAACCTCGGGAGCTGACAATCGTCGGCTGCCTTGTTCTTCTTATTACTTCAATATTCAGGATGCAGTGGAGGATATGGCTTAGATCAATGCTAAATGGTACAACGACTACAAGTGTTGAGTGTTTGTGCGTATTAGAAAGAAAAAAGAAGTGTGAGTTCAAGAGCAGAGAGTGAAGTGTGTGTTCCTATCGACCTGGCCTTCTATTTATAGTTACAATTAACGAACTAACTTTCCTATAAACTAGGGATAATCTGGAATATTCCCTTTTGAACGTTGGAGACCCTTTCTTCCGGCTTCAACATCCTTCTTTCAACTGATTGGAGCGAGTCTTCAGGAGAACAAGTCCACATGAATGTTATAAGCTTGTAACCATAACCTGCACGTGAATAATTAGTAACTGCCAGGATACTGCATCAGGATGTTACCAATATCCTGATCTGGTATCCTGGTCATAATCGGAAATAAGTCAGGATATAATTCAGGATATGGGTTCAGAAAACCACCCATAACAATTGTCCCCAAAATATATCTGTTAGAATTCCTAAATTCAAACAGATATATTTTAAACTCATCGCGTCAATCGAGGCAATTAAGATGATAAGACGGTTGAAGTGACAAGCTGCAACTTTCCAAGCGAATTTTACACATCACCCCTATCTTAGGCCTATATCTTCTCAAGTTCCTTGCATATTCAACACTATAATCTGAGATCTTTCTGGTACTTTCTCTCACTTTTCTTTCTGTTTTTCTCTGTAATACTTCATCGTCCCTTATGGCTAGTCGAAAAAGATCACGTACGTCAAACTCTATTCCCACTTTCGAAGACTAGCATCTTCTTAAGGAACCTAAAAAAGAAATCTGTTGTCACACCCCGACCGGGTTAAAACAACAAAATCGCGGCGGAAACGTCGGGGAGTATTGTCACAGAATGATCGTTTCACAACCATGGTAATTAAAAGTTTCGTTTTATTGATTCATTAAGTAAATTACATTGTCTTAATCCAAACAAACAAATTAAACATCGTCTATCATTGTTATTAAGTCACTAAGGCTTTTTCCAGATCCTATATGAACATGCATCCTAGCAACCAACATTACGCAACACCACCTGAAACATATGTAAAAGCAAAGTCAGCAAAAAAATGCTGGCGAGCTGTTAGGATCGGAGGCTCTCATGATTGTGTTTGTTTGTAATAAATTGAACAAATCAACAAAAATGAACAAAGTTTAAGTGCAGCGGAAATGAAAACAAACTTTGTAAACACAATCAAAGGAGAATATAGTTTGATAAACATTTGCTTTTCAAAGAGTCGAAAGATTACAATTCAAAGCAAAAGATTACAATGCAAGCTTACAGACTAAACTCCCCCTCAGCCTGATGCTCCAAGGTTGGTTGCACAAGATGAAAGGATTGAATTGAGGAGAAGAACTCACTTAAGACGATCAAATGTAACAGTACAGAGTACTGCTCCATTTATAGACAATCCAAACCACTGAGGCATCTTAGCTGACGTCACCATGAAAGCGACGTCTAACAGCCTAACAACCTGTATCTACTGTTCTTATACAAACACTGCTAATCTTAACCACTGACTATTCATAAAACAAATGACATACTAAACTACTGCTCTCTCTTTACATCAGTGCTTTCCTCAAGGTTGATCAGTCCTTGATTGAGCAGTGCTTTGTCATCAGTAGATTGTACCAGCAGTGCTTAGTTCTCTGCAGTCTTCTGGGCTTCATCAGTAGCTATGAAGAACAGCAGCAGTTGTATCCGGGCAGTGGATATAAGACCATCAGCTGTTATAATCACTTTCAAGGGAGAAGACTTAGTGTAAACAGCTGTTTATTGTGAATCCACTGTTGTGAACCAGTTTTGGCTTTCATTATCTGTTCCTCTGGTAGGGTTCAATCCCAACAATCTCCCCCTGGAACAGATACTGCCAAAACACTTCATTATTTAGGATCTTTATTCCTCATCAGAAGTTCCCTTGCCTGTCTTTTAAATTCTTCTTCAAATTCTTTGGAACTTGTGTCATCCTCATCCCTGCACAATGAAAGTGCAAGGAGATCCTGCAAATCTTCAACACTAAGGCCTAGTGCTTCTTTCCTTGATATGTACTTTATTTCACCATTGGATCTGACCAGGGTCAATACATGGGTCTTTTGATCAGAGAGCCACTTTAGTACTTTTGAACCCAATGGGTTTCTTGGGAGAGATTTATTTGTAGATGAGCTTGGAGATTTTGGCCATGAGAAAAATTGTAACGCAGTATCCTGAACTTCAGACATTCGTTTAAAAGCCTCTTCTATGACTTCATTTGCTGCAGCTATGTCTTCTGCAGCTTCTTGTTTAATCAGCTCTTGCCTTTTTCTTTGTTCAAGTTCAGTGTCTGTGATATCTGCTGCAGGTTTGGTTAATACCTTTTTGAAAAGGTTTTGAAGGCTCGCTGAACTCTCTTCTTTTAGATCCATTTTCTTGATGGCTTCTATGAAGTACTCAGCTTCCTTTTCTTTTTCTTCTTCTCTGTTCAGCAGTTTTCCTTTTTCTTGGTTTTCCACAAGGATAGGGTTATCTGCTGATGTGAGCAGTTTTTTAAGAGCATCCAGCTGTTGTTCCATCTTTTTATAGTCTGGCTTTTTAGTAGTGTCTGAGACTGTTATCCTTCTTTTCTTCAGCCGTTCATAAGCCTCATCGGTATACTGCTTTGTCCATTTTGCTATGGCTTCAGCAGTATCCACCTTAGCATCTATCAGTTCCTGTTTCTTCTTTTTGTACTCGGATGTCAGATCAGCAATAAGCTTTTTGTATTTGTTCCAATTAGGAGCTGTCTTCTTCTTTCTTGGATCATTTTTAATTCTTTCAATTCTGTTAGCTTCATGCTTTAAAGCGACTATTGGCCATTCTTCAAATTGTTTTTCTTCAGCTGGGTAGAATTTTTTTTCATGATATATGCAATATATTCTTTTCTCATCTCTTTTCGTTGATCTGCCTTTTCTTTGCTCAGATCTCGTGCATAATCTTCCATTAGCTTGACTTTTGTGAGTAAAGATTCCAATTTTTCAGAAATGGCTTTTTCACCTTGATCTTCGCATTCGAGTTTAGCTCGAATCTTTGCTTGCCTTGCTTTCATCTCGAGATATTCATCCATGTCTTCTGGAATTATGAAGCCTATGAGAGAAGGAAATCTTCTTTTTGAAGGATCTTCCTCGGTGTAAAGTTGTTTCATCTCATTTTTCACAGCTTCTAGTTCCGGTGGATATTTAGCAGCAACATGATCATACTTTTCATTAGTAGCCTGAGTTGTTTCTCTTTTTCTTTTGTGAAGCTTTGGAGGAAATTTTGGTTGAGATGTAGGAATGATGAGAGCAGTGGTGGATGGTTGACAAATAGCTGTTGAAACAACTGGTGTTTCAACCTCTGTTGTCATTACAACTACTGATTTGTCAGTAGATGTCTTTTGCTTTTGAGTAGGGGTTGAATGTGATGAGGTAGTTTTTGATGGTGGTGGCGGTGAATCATAAGGTATAAAGATCCTTCTCCTTTTTATTGTAGGAGAGGCTGATGATGTCTTGGGTGGATCAGTGGTTTGAGTTTGAGTGGCAGTGGTTTATGATTGACTAACAGCTATTGAAACAACTGGTGTTTCAACCACTGTTGTCATTACAGCAGATGTTGTAACATCTGCTGTCTTCTGCTTTATGGCAGGAGGTAATGATGATGATGTGATTTTAGATGATGATGGTGGTAGGGCAGTGGTTTTGGTGGTGTGTGGTGAAGTTGTGTGTGTTGATGAGATGACAGCTGTTTGGCTAGCAGTTTTTGAAACCACTGTTGTATCAGCTGTTTGGATGGAAATTTGAGATTTTGTGGTTTGAGGTTTGGAACCTTTTGGGAGTGGTTTAGATGTCTGTTTTTCTTGTTCTGGTTCAATACACATGCCATCTTCTATTCCCTTCTTCTTCAACTTGATTTTCTCCCCCTTTTTGGCATTATCTGGAAGGGGGTTATCCATGAAGAGTATAGTGGAAGGAAATTTTCCAGTGGTGCTTTGGATATGAGCCTTGATAGCTTTGATGTCTGCTTGAGTATCTTTAAATCTTGATTCCACCATGTTTGTCAGCATTTTTACATGTATTTCATCCTGCTGATCAGCCATTTGTTTTTGTTTTTCAAGCAAGGGTTGAAAAAGATTCCAGAGCTCATTTGCATCAAGTGCTTGTGGTGGAGCAGGTGCAGGTTGTACAGGAGCTTGATCTGGAACAGCATTGGATTGTGCTTTTTGAGCTTTTAACAGCTGTTGCACCATATCCTTTATTTCAGCAACTGATGTTTCAAGTTTTTCAACTCTGCCCGTCAATTCCTGATATTTTAAATCATCACCCACGTTAGTAGGATCATCTGATTCCCCACCAGTAGTGGTTGTACCAATGTGTGACTTAGGAACAGAATTCCAAAAGTCATCCATTGATGCCCCTTGTTCTCGGTACTGGGGACTTCTTTCTTCAGCACTTGATAATCCTTTGATGGTACCAGTGGTTAAAACAAACTCACTAGTGGTTACCGAAGGTGCTATAGAAGAAATTGCCTTCAAGGGAGACTTACTAATGAAACAACTGTCCAACTGAAGATCTGTTGATCCATCACTTGTAGTTGCTGCTCCACTTGAACTACCACCAATAGTTACTT
Source organism: Helianthus tuberosus (assembly GCA_030545235.1). Taxonomy (NCBI): domain Eukaryota; kingdom Viridiplantae; phylum Streptophyta; class Magnoliopsida; order Asterales; family Asteraceae; genus Helianthus; species Helianthus tuberosus. The sequence continues at coordinate 58,418,620 of CM060450.1, read as the reverse complement.
GTAACTCAAGGGGTGTAACCTCCTCAGTTGTTGCTAGGATAGCAGGGGTAGTAGCATCAGACCCAGTCACATGTGGGAGTATACTCTCAGTGATAGGTGATAGAGAGGAACTGGTTTGTGTCTGAGCTATAGCAACTGCATGCAACAAGGGTATTATGGTTTGTGGTAATATGATTGGTGAAGGTATGGGTGTTGAAAGAGACATGTCCTTGGGATCAGGACTGAGGAAGATGGACCTAATTGGATCCAGAGCTTCATAATGCAGGAGGAGTTTGAGGCAAGGGTGGAGATCTTTCTACCAACTGCTGTGAGGAAGTAGCAGCAGTGGTTTGTGGTGACATTTGTTTTGTCACTGACAGTTGCTCTGGGATCTCATCTTCCAGAGTTGCCTTTGTTTTGGGTTTGGTGGGTTTTCTGGATGTTTTCTTTTTGGTCTTTTTGGTAATGTCAGGTGTGGGTTTCAAAGCAGTGGTTGTGCTGCTATGATCACCTGGAGCAGTGGGCTCAGCAACAGATGTCTGAGGAGCAGTAGTAACTGCTAAATTCTGCTCAGGCACCTCTGCTTTTGTTTTTATTGGTGCCATCATTCTAGAAAATGTTTCAGGTGTTAACCCTTTTATTTGAAAATAGACACCCTGTTTGAGCAAATTTTCATTTTCTTTTCCAAATTTTTGTTTAAAATAATAGCTTAAAAATCTTGGAAAAAGTAAAAATGCTTTGCTATCAACGTTTTTCACCAAATCATCAAAGATTTCCTGGGAATAGTTATAATTTTTGTCATTTAAAATAGCATAACCCAGACATTGGATCTTCAATGGTATTTCGTTAAAAGCAGTTGTTTTATTCGAAACACACATTAAAAATGTATGAAATAAAAACCTAGGTGCAGAGGGGAAGTAACCTTTTTGTAAGGTATCCTTCTTTGGTTGTTCTGTATATCCCCTTTTTAAAAAATCAGTTTTCAACTCGGCTTTATCAAAGGAAGTTTTACCTTTCTGATCATCGAGTTTGAAGACTTCTGAGATTGATTGCGGAGTAATTTGAATCGCTATACCCTGTATCGAGGAGTTGATGGCTATGACTTTATCGTCTTGTTTTTCAAGCGTAGCCTTTTTCCAGAACTCTCTCTGGGTTTGTTGGTAAATGGGAGCATCTGGTATCAACAAAGTTTTGTACTTTGATTCAGATAATGTGTCGATGATGGAATCAAAGGTGTGGTTGTTTGTGGGTTTTGTTAGTAGACCCAAATAGTTGTGAGGGGATTTGTATGGTATTTCAATGGATTCAGCGACCGTTTGATCGACCTCTTTGGATGATGATGGTGATTTTGGTTTTGATTTTGATTTTGATTTTGATTTTGATTTCGTCATTTTGAAAAAGAAGAAGAAGAACAGAGGATGATTTGGGTTGGAGGATTGAAAACTGCTTTGAGAAGAGAATTTTAGAATTCAATTCGACAGTGCAAAACCCTGTTTCGGGGTTTTGATCAGGGTTTTATTAAGAAAAGAAAAAAAGTGATCGCTGATGTGGCAGCAGTTATTAAGATCTGATGGCTAAAAACTGACCACGTGCCAACCTCTGATGATATGGATGAAGAGTGGAGGACAGTTGTGTTTTAAGAGCCACGGATAAAACAAGTATCAGTGGTTACAACGGTAATAATGTGACAACAGTGAATAATTTTCACTATCAGTGGATAGCATATCAATGGATAAGACACTGATTTTAAGCATCAGTGCTTGCCAAGCAAAATGAAGGATCAGTGGTTGACTTTAATCAGTGGACCGTATTTAGGAAACAGATGTCTATACAAAATAGTGGTTAGGGTTAAAGTAATGGCAATGGTTTGAAAGTTCATTGTCAGCAACTTTTTTAAAGGAATTTTCATTCAAGGTTTTGCCACATGTCAATTTTATTTTGAAGTTCTTATGAATTCCTGACAGTGGTTTAGTACCCCAGATGATGTACACTTTTTACTAAGGCAACTCATTTTTGTTAAAATATTTTGTTAGTGCACTGAATGTCTGTTAACTACGTATTAATCGAGTCTTATGTCTAGATAGGTTGAATGAGTGCACAATAGTGATAGAATTAGGGTTTGGTCTTGTTTTAGATGGTCAGTCCGTTTGAGGATGGTCAGTTCGTTTGAAGAGTGTCTAGTCCGTTTGAAAGTGTCATGTTCGTTTGAAGAGTGTTCCGTTTGAACAAGATATGTCAAGTTCAAACAGAAGGGTGACTAGTATATATAGGATGAGTGTTGGTTCATTTGAAACGGACATGTATGTGTGTGTGAGTCAAGGTGCTGCCAAAATTTCATCAGAATCATTGTAAAAGACTCAGGAAATCAGTAATAGAGAGAAATTGAAAGGAACAAGCTGTTGTGACTTTGTTTACTCTGATTCCGCCTTTGTAAACGAAGATGAATTGCCTTTACTGACTGTTTAGGGTCACGAACTGATCCAACAAGTGGTATCAGAGCTCAGGACGAGGAGTTCATACCATTGCAGCTTGATTTTATCGGATTTACTTTGGATTTTCTCACTTCTACCTTTATTTTCTGATTCGAACAAGTGTTTACGGTTAAAACGGTCTAAAACTCTCACATTTCAAACGAAATACAGTAATAACTAATCCTTGAAAATTTGAGAACAAAATTCGACCTAAAACTGATCGAAAACACCTATACCGTTTGAAAATGTTCGTTAAAAGCTGACGTCATCCGTTTGAAACTTGTCTTTACGTTTGAAAACAGACATTCCGTTTGAACTTATCGTTTGAAAATGGTGTAGTTTCAAACGGACTGGACAACTTTCGTTTGAGACTTGTGTTCCGTTTGAACGTATCGTTTGAAATTGATCACTACCGTTTGAAACTGTTTCGTTTGAAACTGTACGTTTGAAAGTTCACGTTTGAACTGTCCGTTTGAAACTGGTTTCCGTTTGAAAAGTGGTTCGTTTGAAAAGAACCATTTCGTTTGAAAGAGACTATACCGTTTGAACCATTCCGCTTGAGCAGATTCCGTTTGAATCTGTCATTTTTCAAAACCAAAAATATTTCTAAGTGTTTGCTGATTTTTCAGGTAAGTACAAGATGGATGATTTCAATCCGTTTTATGATATCTTTGCATTTGCTGGAAACGGTGGAGATGATTCACCAATGAGAACACGCCGAATACAAAGAAAAAGTTATCGGATGCAATGGAGGTTGAAAGTGCTTTTGGAACCTATAACAAACCCCCCGAAGTTGATGGCTATCGAAGAATATAGTCGGTGGGCCAAGAAGTTTGAAGATTGGTTGAGAGCCTTTGCTTTTCCCAGCTGGAAGAGTCTAAAAATGGTTACCATGATGGAGGCAAAAGTGGCAAAACCTTATCATCACCTGATGAAATAGAATCGTTTGTTGCTGAGCAAAAATGTATTGCGTTGCTGTTTCAGTCCGTCCGAGAAGATATAATTTCTTTGATCGAATATACTAATGCTACAGATCTCTGGAAAAAGTTAAGAGCTAAATGTTTGGGAAGTGCAGAAATAGTGAAAAACAAAAAGAAATTGCTTAGAAAAGAATTTGATTTATTTGGTTGTTTAAAGAATGAATCAGTTTGTAAAATGAATGAGAGGTTTGGGCATCTAAAACTGGAGCTGGCGAGACATGAAATTTCCTATTCTCGAGAAGAGCTAATCGACAAATTGTTTGATGCATTGCCAGATGAGATGGATTGGCAATATTATGCTTTGATGTTGAAGAATACGATCAAGTCTGAGGAGCTTACAGTGGATTTGCTGATTGAAAGACTAGAAAGTCACGAGTTGGAATTAAAGAAGACACACAAAGTCAATCATTCGTCTTATCAGCAGAACTTGGATTTGTATTATCCAAAGAGCATGATGCCAAAGAGTACATCTCCCAAGACAGCTTTTTCTGCCGAAAATGTTAACACATCAAACAAAGAAAGTTAAAGTAGTGGATTTCACAGTGGATCTTCGTCATCTGCAAATCATTCTGATGCAAAGAATCTATTTCAATGCAACATCGCTGTAGATTTAAAGAACGCTCAGAATTTCAGCGAGGAGTCTGCTAAACAACAGATGGTTTTCTTAGCATCGGTGTTAGAATCTTATGAAAGTCTTGTAGCAGGGAAGATAGGCAACACCAACCTGACAAAAGAAGATTATGATCAGATAGATCCTGAGGAGATGGAACTGATCGACATAAGGTGGTGTATGGCCAGTGCAGTTCGTCGAGCACAACATTTCATGGAGATAACTGGAAGAAAGTCTATTGGTGGACCATCTACCAAGTTAGGCTTTAATAAGTCTAAAGTGACATGCTTCAAGTGTAAACAGAAAGGTCACTTTAAGCGCGAATGTCGAAACGCGTATGCTGATGAATCTGAAAACCCGTTCAGAGAAGATTACTACAAGAAAGCAATTTATCATCAGAATAAATCAGAACCGCCAAGATTGAAGCAGCTTGAGGAGAACAAAGAGAAGTCAAGAGCTCTTGCTGTAATTCATGACGATGAAGGTTACGACTGGAGTGAGTTGTTACCTGAGGAGGTATGCGGTTGGATATGCATTCATGGAAAATTCTGAACCTAAACCTTGGAAAGACAACAGAACTGAAGAACAGAAGTATAATCACAGAAAGATGTTGGCCACAAACAGATTGATCAGAGTATCTGGTATCTTTTCTGAGGCAAAAGAGCAAAAAGATGGGATCCAGACAGGGAATGTTATCTTGACCCCTATGGAAACATTGCTATTGATAATAACACTCTTGATTTGGAAACCATAATCAAAGAGTTTAAAGATGAAGATGATTATTGGCAGAAGAAATGGTGGGGAAGCGGAGAAGAGGAAGAAGATAAAGAGAAAGAGAAAGAGAAAGAGAAAGAAAAAGGGAAGTCAAAGAAGATTGATACTGGAATCATTGACACGACTCAAAAGTTGAATGCTGAAAACATGGGAAAGATGGCTGACAAGGTGCTGGCTGCTATGGCACTTGAGGTAGATTCTAAATCCGTCTCTGAGTCTAAGAGCCAGGTCAGTTCAAACGCGTCAACGACTGAGTCAGGTAAGAAAGTCAGTGGTGATGTTGACTGCAAAAATTGCATCAAAGAATGCAAAGTTTGTAGTACAAACACTTATCTCAAAGGTAAGAAGATTGATGATCTGACTGCTAAAGTCAGAAGTGTTGAGGATCAAATCCTTGATCATGATAAAATGGTGAAAGCTTCAACTGAACGATTAAAATAATTAACTAACAAAATTGATCAAGAAAAGGTTAGGAAAGAAAATGAGAGGTTAGTTCTTGAAAATCGTCAGATTAGTGAAAAATTTGAGAAGCTTAAAAGCACGGTTAAAGATAATGATGATAGAAATGGTAAAACATACAAAGAAAATTGCCTATTGCAATGTGTTTTGAGGATCAAAGAAGAATTAATCAACAAACAATTGGATGAGATTGCTAAATTGAAGCTTCAGTTTGAAGAAGCTAAGATTGAAAATGAGCGAATCAATTTGAAATTGAACAGTTACAACTCTGCAAGCTTTGTTTTGCAACACATTGTTCCCAAACCCATCGAGAAAAACAAACCAGGCGAAGATGTATACTGTGATGGAACTGGGGTCGGGTTTCATCAAGTTCCACCACCAGTTCTAGACAATTATTCGAAAAAGCAATCTGGGTTGGTTAATCTTGAAGATGAAAATGAAGTGAAACTTCCTGATTCAATTGATGTGACATTTTCTTCATCATCATCTGATGATAGTGTTCAAACTGAGATTGTTAAAGGCATGGCTGAAAGTGTTTTGGATAGTGATTCAGCTGAGAATGAAGAGTGTTTTCTGGACAATTACATTCCGAAACCAAAATCCAAAAAACAACTTAGGTGATGAACCGGGTCTTGTGATGTACAAGATGGCTGGATATGATAAGTTGTATTCGGATTCTGAGTTTCCTCTGGAGAATGTAAATGTTTCAAAATTAACAAATGTGTTCAAAATGGTTGAAATTGATTTGTCTGTAGTAAAGAGTTTGGAACAAACAAAAAGGCAAATGAATTTTGAGAAAGATAAAGCTTACTACAAGAAACCTGTAGTTCCACCATGTTTTTCTAACAACAACCGAAACAAATGGTCGGGTGGTTATCAGGGTGGTAAGAATTATCAAAGAAAGAATTTTCAGAACAAGAAGTTTGCTGAGAAGAAAGTGTTTGTGAACAGTTCAAGTTCACTTTCTGATGAAGAGAAAAAGATTTTTTCGAAATCAAATGAAGAATTCTTTGAGGAGAGGGCCTCATAACCTCAGTCTGAAGGTACAAGTCGAGTAGTTGATACTCGTACATGCTTTAGATGCAACAAAGTTGGTCACATTGCAAGAAATTGCACCAACGTCAAGCCTAAGACTGAAGTTGTTGAGAGTCATAAGAAGAAGGTTGATGCAAAAAGAAAAGCTCAAATGGTTGTTGAGAAAATTTTGAAAAATGAGAAATCAAAAGTCAAAATTGAACCTGTTAAGAACATGGTAACTAAAAATGACAAGTTTTTATAAACGGGTTGCTTCATCTCAACAAACATGGAAGCCAAAAGTTGTTGAAAAACCAAAGGTTTCAGAGTCAGAAAAACAATCGTCTTCTACCACACCGGTAAAGATGGATGTTCCTTTGGATTATTATGAAAAGTTGGAGAAACAATCTTCTACTCTACCAGAGAAGAAGAATGTTCAAAAGAAAAATCAACCAACCGGTCAACTTAAGATAGATGAGTTTTTCTTATACAAAAAGGTTGAGGTTGGATCTGAAGAAAGTTTAAAAATGAATGATAAAAATTTTCCGCCACTTTACACTGCTAAAACTCACATTAAAGTCCTGTTACCTGAGTCAAAAGAGGCTTGGGTAGCATCAAAATCTCATTAAAAATTTTTGGACTTGCCGGAGCTTCCTAGTTGGTAATCGTGAAGCATGAATCGGCATCTTTATTGAATTATTTGTGATATGTGCAGGAACTTCCGAGAGCTATTTCAAGATGGATTATGGATAGTGGAGCGTCTCGACATATGACAAGGAAGACTGCATTGTTGTATGATGTTAGAAATTTCAATGGTGGTTATGTGGGATTCGCAGGAAATCAAGGTGGTAGAATTGTTGGTGAAGGAACGTTATCCATTGGGATTGTTACGTTTGAGAGAGTTAACTACATTGCTGAGCTGGAGAATAATCTGTTGAGTATCTCGCAGATTTGTGACAGGATGTATACCACTCACTTCACAGACAAAGAATGTTTGATCTTGAAACCAGGATTAGTTATCCCTGAAGAATGGATTATCATGAGGGCACCAAGACTCAATGATCTGTACGTGTTGGACATGAGTGTAGCTACTACAACCACAGGTCAGGCTCATTGTTTTGTGTCTAGAGCAACAGAGAAAGAATCGAAGTTGTGGCACCGGAAGATGGGGCATATACATCTTAGAAAAATGAATCACTTGGTGCACAATGATTTAGTTCTTGGAGTTAATATCAAAGGTTTTCATCTGGAAGGGGAGTGTATTAGTTGCATCAAAGGCATGCAAAAGAAAAAGTCGCACCCTAAAAAGCAAGTCAATTCAGTTTCCAGACCGTTAGAGAGACTACATATGGATTTGTTTGGTCCAGTAAACGTCAAAAGTATTACAGGGGATCTCTACTGTCTTGTGGTTACTGATGATTATTCCAGATTTTCGTGGGTATCATTCTTGAAGACGAAAGATGAAACATTTGATAGTTTGATGGCGTTATTCAGAAAGATTGAAAATCTGTACCAAAGGCGTATCAAAAGAATTAGAAGTGATAATGGTACTGAATTCAAGAACAACAAGATGGAATAATATTGTGATGAAAGAGGTATATTGCATAAGTTTAGTGCTCCGTACACTCCGCAGTAGAACGAAGTTGCAGAACGTAAAAATAGGACGCTAATCGAAACGGCCAGAACAATGCTTGCTGATTCAAAGCTACCGATAAATTTTTGGGCAGAAGCAGTTTCCACCGCATCCTATACGCTCAAGAGAGTTCTCACTGTCAAGAAATTCAACAAAACATGCTTTGAGTTGATCAATAACCGCAAACCGAATCTGAAGTATCTTGAACAGTTTGGGTCACCCTGTACTGTTCTAGAGCCTTTGGAAAGTTTGGTCCGAAGAGTATTGAAGGGATATTTGTGGGATACTCAAGTCCTCAAAGACGTGTCTTAGTTCCAAGTCTGAAGCGGATTATTGAAGCTCTAAATGTTGAATGTCAAGGTTATACAATGCCGCCGCAGAATCCTAGAGATTCATGGCGTTTTCATTATGACAAGTTGTGGGATTCGTTTGACATGATGGAAGAACAAGAAGAAGAAAAAGATTTCTTTGACGAGTTGGATATTCTGAGAGATTATGAAGAATCGCAGGAAAGGTTCCCAGCTGAGTATTCAAGGCGACCACGACAAACTTCAAATGATGATGAAGCAGGTCCAAGCAATGCTGGAGAACATGATGATGTCCAACAGAATGAAGTTGCTCAAGATAATCAGACGGCACAGAATGATAATCAAGAATCTGAGAACATGCCAGTATTTGATCGTGGTGATTCAGATTCTGAGGGGGAGCAAATTCAGATTTCAAGTCAAACAAACCCAGTCAGTGAACAAGGTGCAAATCAGAATGTTACTAATCTGGAAGGCGATGTAGATGTTTCAGGTGAAGTGATGCCACAAACTCTTTCATACCATCCAGAGGAATTGATCATTGGAGAATTGCAAACAGGCGTCTGCACTAGAAGACAGCTTGATCAAGGGCTTACATGTTTTTATACAAAAGTTGCTCCTTTACAAACTGAATTCTCATTGAGTTGTTTTATCTCGCAGGATGAACCAAGGACTTACAAAGAGGCGCTTACTGAAGATTCTTGTGTCAATGCAATGCAGGAGGAACTGAGCCAATTTGAAAAGCTGGGAGTGTGGAAGTTAGTGGATTTTCCTGATGGTCAGAGGAAGATAAACACCAAGTGGGTGTTCAAGTGCAAGAGAGACGATAGAGGAGTTGTGGTTCGCAACAAAGCTCGACTCGTAGTCCAGGGTTTCAGTCAGCAGGAGGGTATAGATTTCACTGAAGTGTATGCTCCAGTTGCTAGACTAGAAGCAATCAGAATCTTCCTACCGTTTGCGTCTTGGAAAAATTTCAAAGTTTATCAGTTAGATGTTAAATCGGCTTTTCTCTACGGGAAGGTAAAAGAGGAGGTATATGTCGGTCAGCCACCGGGCTTCACCGATCCAAACCACAAAGACAAGGTCTACTTACTGGATAAAGCGCTGTATGGTTTACACCAGGCCCCGAGAGCTTCGTACGAGACATTGTCTCAACACCTACTAGCCAACAGCTTCATCCGTGGAAAAGTGGATGCCACTCTCTTCACCAAAGAGGTCGACGAACATCTTCTGATAGTTCAAATTTACGTGGACGACATCATATTTGGGTCAACGAATGAGAATCTATGCAAAGATTTTGAAAAAGTAATGAAGGAGAAATTCAAAATGTCATCGATGGGTGAGATGAAATTCTTTTTGGGATTGCAGGTTGATCAACTACCCAAAGGAATTTTCATACATCAAACGAAGTACGTTCATGATATCTTGGAGAAATTCGGGATGTCAAGTTCTACTCCAGCTTCCACCCCATTAGCAACGAATCATGGGATAAACCCTGATCTCACCGGAGAGAGGGTAGATGAAACGATGTATCGTTCCATGATCGGATCGCTGATGTATTTGACAGCTTCAAGACCCGATATTATGTACCCAACCTGCCTCGCAGCAAGATTTCAAGCTAACCCGAGAGCATCGCACATGGTGATTGTGAAAAGGATATTACGCTACCTGAAAGGAACTCCATCATTGGGGTTGTGGTATCCAAGAGAAGGCGATTTCACGCTCGAAGGGTATTCCGATTCCGATTTCGGATGCTGCAAAGTTAATGTCACACCCCGACCACGTAGAACAACCAGACGTGGCGGAAACGTTGGGGAGTGTTGTAACAGAATCATTGTTTCGTAACCATGGAATAAATAAATTCTGTTTAATTGAATAATGAACTCATTGTTTTAATACAATCAAATAAGTACAACTATGATCTTCCAAGTTTTAAAATTGCTAAGGCACGAGTCCATCCTAAATGTAGCATGTATCAACAAATCATTGCGAAGCAGTACCTGAAACATGTGTAAAAATAGGTACGTCAGCATAAAAATGCCTGTGAGATACATAGGTTTTGTGAAAATAAGATTCATGACTTGTAAGTTTAAGAAAATGTTTAATAAAGTTTAGTCATGAACCTCGTAAATTGATTTGTTTTGTAAATCGTTTGAAAAACAATATGATCAGATTATATGTATAAATAAATGTAAGGTTAAATGAATAACCATGTAAAATGAGTTTGTATAAGATAAGTTGTTGTAAAACAATGTCTTATGAAAAGTATGTTATTTGCATAAAATGTTATATGACTTAAATTGAAATGATTCAAATAACGCTATGATATGTAATACCATACAAACACTTATATATAGGAAGTACCAGCGGCGTATCCACCATGCTTGTATCATATTACACACGCCTCGTTACTTTAGTCACTTACTCAAACCAAACCACCAATATAGAATGTTCATGTTTAAACCAATAGTCCAATGTTATTGTTTAACTCAAGTTAAATGTAAACCATGTAATGTGTAAACAAAAGTTATGTATGGTAAGTAAAATGAGATTTCTTAAACCACAAGTAAAAATGTACAAAACAAAGTGTTTGAAATAAATCAAAAGTTATGCTTTGTAAAATAATGTAAGGTTAAACGAATAACCTTATAGTAGCATATTAAAAGTATACTTTTGGATTTGTAAATAACATATTAAACTATGTTTTGGTTTCATAAATAACATATCAAAATATGCTTTGGGTTTTATAAATAACATATAAAAATATGTTTTGGTTTGTTGATAAAATATATATGTTGGTTCTGTACAATATCACACATGGGAGTATATCAAACTATACTTTTGGGAGTATATCAAAATATACTTTAAATGTGTGATTTAAGAATTCATTCAGACCTAGTGCATCAAACTACACCTTTGAGACTATAAGGATACCACAAAGGCAATCCCTATTTGGATGGAGAAAGAAATTGGTTTCAGACATTCCATGACAACATGAATGGGGTGTCTAATCCTATAGCGCTATATCATACTACCAAACATAAAATAAGTACAATTCAACATTTATTTTATGTTCTTTGAGAAATCAATGTTTAAACCATAGATAGTCATTTAGTTTGTCAAAAGATAAGTAATAACATGTATAATCAATTATACTTGGAAATCATGAAAATAACACATAGGTACACATGCTTCACCCCAAAACAGTTTGGAAAACAGTAAAATAGGGGAACTATGTACTTACTTTGAGATTGCTTAGTAGTCCTTGAGTAACAACCAAACAATGCTAGAGATCACGGATATCAAACGGCACCTAATATAGGTAACTACATTAATAAACCGGACCTAAATCGGAGGATCGGATAGAATGAGGGTTCGTAAGCCAAATGAGTATGTGAGCTCATGTAATATGGTTTAACAAAGCCCACATACTAAAATGAAACCTAACCTAAGTGCTTTCGACCCATCGCGACCCATTAAGGTAGCTTATGCTACTTTAACGCGTCGTGCGCGCAAAAGCGCACTCGAGACGTCTAACTAGCCCTATGACAAGTGTTATATGCCTAAACATGTTACATAATCAGTTATGTGGCAAATGTTTAGGTTACATATGCTTAATTACCAATTATACATGAAAAGGGTATTCTGGTAATTTACCTAAGGCATACAAACTACCTATCATACAACTACTCAAACGATGTGACCATAAGGTATAACCTCGGAAGGTTATTCCCTATACACTATGGTCACCTAAGGTATTTGGTCGGATCCTAATGATCGACCAAATGGGCCGGGTTCGAAAGTATAAGCGATTGTTTAGATCGCTTACCTTACGACCCTATATAAGCACTAAACTAAAAGTGACGAGCTAAGCATGCTAAAACATGCTTAACTAAGTTTAGAAAACAGGTTTGGTATCAAAACAAACGGTTTTGATACCCAAGAGTAGTTTGGTTATAAAATACGCAAGAATGCGCATTTTGGCCGAAACTACGACTCGTCACTGAGCCTAGATAACGTGGTAATCAGTAGGTATAGTCAATAGGGACTATAACCATCGTGATTATGCTCATGTTATGAAGTTCAAACGAACTTCGCATTGACCATAAACTGGTCAATGCAGAAAGTCAAACAAAGTTTAACTTTCAGACTCGAAAAGCAATAAAAGAACGAAGGAACACTTACAAAGGGTCCCCGAATGCTAATCTAGATCAAAATAGCTCAGGTATGAAACAAAGGTTTCAACTTAGAGCACATTAGATCAGATTCTTGTGAGGAATGAGTGAACATAAGGTGGGTATTTATAGTTTTCGGTTCACCGTTAGGATCGTTTCTTGGAAAAGAGGGAATGATCTCGCCCGTACACTTGTCGGAATGTTGTGGTAACTGATTTTGCCCACCACAAGAGATTAACATGTGGCACTTGGCCTTTGGAAGGGGTTAAAGGATGGAAACAGGCTGTGAAAAATGTTTTGCTGCATCTGGCCCCTGCTTACGGACCTCAACACTCCCAATGTTGAGGTCCGTAAGGACCTAGTTTGGCAGATTTACAGTTTCAGTCCCTGCAGCCTCAAAACTTGGTTTTCGATGCGTTTTTGACACGTTTAAGCCCCGTTAACCCCATTTCAAAGCTCTAAAATGAAGTTAAAGTATAGGGAACTTGAAATGTGCTCAAAAATATCTCGGATGTCGGTTCGTTTGGCCGTACGATCGCGATGTTCGGTTAACTACGACGGGAGTCGTAACGAACGCAAAAACGATCCAAATTAAGCGACAAATGGATTTTTGACAAGCCAAACACTAAAGCATAATATTATAATGCTTACATAAATTTTTGGATGTCCGGATGTATTCAGAACGTAAGTTATGCGCGAAAATGCAAACTTGTGCACTTTTTGACGCTTTTAGTCCCTGAATGACCCAAAAGTTTATTTTAGCACACCGAACCCCTCAAAGCCTATTTCTAAGCTATATAAAGGATATTTAAGGTGTGTTTAACTTATGGTCATGTTCCAGAATGTCTGTTACAGTTCAAATTGGCATACTTTCACAGTTTGTCAAGTTTAGTCCCTGTAAGCGAATTAACTTGTTTTTGCCATACCAAAGCCTTTAAAACTTATTTCTAAGTTATGTAAAGGTTATTTAAGATATGTTAAGCCTATTTCACTATTCCGGAGTGTACGTTGGATTAAACTGGTTATATTTACGCATCAGAGCACGTATAACCCCCCAGAAAGCGATTTAAAGCTTAAAATCGAACAAGAGTTTATATGTGCAAACGATACACATATTTTTACAAATCCCAAGTATGAAATACAATATTTCATTGGTTTGGCATTTGTTTGATGGTTGAAGTGACACAGGTGTCACTGTTAATGCTAAATCAACAACAGCAGGGTGCCAGATTTTTGGATCACGATTGGTTACCTGGCAATGCAAAAAGCAAATCTCTGTGGCTTTATCCACATGTGAAGCGGAGTATGTATCTGCTAGCAGTTGCTGCTCACAGATCTCGTGGATCCAGCAACAGGTGCGCGACTACGGTTTGCAATTTCTAAACACCCCTATCTTTGTTGATAATGAGGCAGCGATTAACATTACTAAAAATCCAGTTCATCACGCTAAAACTGTAACACCTGTGCCTTCACGGCCATCAAACAAATACCAAACCAATGAAATATTATATTTCATACTTGGGATTTGTAAAAATATGTGTATCATTTGCACATATCAATTTTTGTTCAATTCCAAACTCTAAATCGCTTTCTGGAAGGTTATACGCGCACTGATGCGTAAATATAACCAGTTTAATGCAAAAAACACTCCGGAATAGTGACATATACTCAACATACTTTAAATAACCTTTACATAACTTAGAAATAAGTTTTGAAGGCTTTGGTATGGCAAAATCAAGTTAATTCGCTTACAGGGACTAAATATGACAAACTGCGAAAGTATGTCAATTTGAACTGTAACGAACATTCCGGAACATGGCCATAAGTTAAACATACCATAAATATCCTTTATATAGCTTAGAAATAGGCTTTAAGGGGTTCGGTGTGCTAAAATAAACTTCTGGGTCATTCAGGGACTAAAAGTGTCAAAAAGTGCACAAGTTTGCATTTTCGCGCATAACTTACGTTCTGAATACATTCGGACATCCAAAAATTTATGTGAGCATGACTATATTATATTTTAGTGTTCGCCTTAAGAAAAATCCATTCGTCGCGTCATTTGGATCGTTTTTCGCGCTTGTGCGCATTCCGTCGTAATTAACCAAACAACGCAACCGTACGGTTAAACGAACCGACATCCGAGATATTTTTGTGCACATTTTAAGTTCCCTATACTTTAACTTCATTTTAGAGCTTTGAAATGGGGTTAACGGGCCTTAAACGTGTCGAAAATGGCCTAAATACAGTTCAGGGACCAAAAGTGTAAATCTGCCAAACTATGGCCTAGCGGTGCGCTACACTTTTAGCATAGCGGTGCGCTAGCCAAGTTCAGACCAGATTCAGTGTTTATAACAGCCTGTTTTCAGCTGTTTAATCCTCCACCACATGTTCTAATTCGCTTAGTCAGCTGATAAGATCATATTTTAGTCACCATAACTTGCCAACACTTGTACGGATGTGATCGAATCACGTTATTCCATGAAATGATCTTAACGGTTACCCGAATACTATAAATACCCCACCCCCCATTGCTTTAAAACTTACAAGAATTCTGATTTGAGAGCTCTAAGTTGAAACCATTGTTTCATACCTGAGTTCTTGGATCGGGATTAGCATTCGGGGACCCTGGGTTAGTATTCTTTCGTTCTTTTCCTTATTTTACTGCTTTTCGAGTCCGAAAGTCAAACTTTGTTTGACTTTCAGCGTTGACCAGTAATGGTCAATGCGAAGTTCGTTTGAACTTCGCAACGTGAGTGTAATCACGTTGGTTATAGTCCCTTGGGACTATGCCCACTGATTACCACGTTGTCTAGGGTCGTAGGGTAGGCGATCTGATAAATCGCCTATACCTTCGAACCCGACCCAGTTTGGTCGATCATTAGGATCCGACCAAATACATTAGGTGACCCTAGTATAGGGCATAACCTTCCGAGGTTATACCCTATGGTCACATCGTTTGAGTAGTTGTATGATAGGTAGTTTATATGCCTTAGGTAAATTACCAGAATACCCTTTTCATGTATAATTGGTAATTAAGCATATGTAACCTAAACTTTTGTCACATAACTGATAATGTAACATGTTTAGGCATATAACACTTGTCATAGGACTAGTTAGACGGTCCGAACGCGTTTCACGCGCACGACGCGTTAAAGTAGCATAAGTTACCTTAATGGGTCGCGATGGGTCGATAGCACTTAGGTTTGGTTTCATTGTAGTATGTGGGCCTTGTTAAACCATATCATATGAGTTCCAACACTCATTTGGTTTACCAAGCCTCATCCTATCCGATCTCCCGATATAAGTCCGGGTTAATTATGTAGTTACCTATATTAGGTACCGTTTGATTTCCGGGACTCCTCTAGCTTACTTGGTAGTTGTTCAAGACTCCTAAGCACTCTCAGGAGAGTACATTATTCCCCTATTTTACTGCTTTCAATTGTTTTGGGGTGACTCATATGTGCTAAATGTTTTCGATATTATAACGATGGTTTCAAAAACGATTAAGAAGATTTATACAAAACTAATAACGATTTCAAAAACTGAACAAACTTGTTGGTTGTAGTTACATAACAAATGACATTCATTAGCAATGATCAAGCCGACCAGTATTAGGTTATGGTACCATAGGATCTGACAAATCCCGTTAGTTACTACACCCGTAGTTATGTGTGGGTGTTGTGGGTAGCGACTGAATCTGTAATTTTTAATTTACTCTTTGGTAAGGGTTTATTAATGCGAGATGTTAATCTATCCTTTGGTAAGGGTTTATTAATGCGAATAATTAATCTATCCTTTGGTAAGGGTTTATTAATGCGAGTCAAGAAGGTTTGAATGTTATTAGAGAATCGACCATTAAGTAGTTTCACAATTAAAACAAGAACGCTTTGAACGATTAAAACAAGAACGATTAGAACGATTAAAACAAGAACGATCTGAACGAATGGGTAACGATTGGGTAAACATCTGGACATGATTTACATTCGATCATGCATTTCCACGAAACATAGTATTGGTTTAAACCAAGTTTTACTTCAATACTTTGTTTTGTGCGTTTCATCTATGGTTTAGTTGATGCATTTCACTAGCCATACATATCATTTTGGTTATACATATTACATGATTTACATTTGGGCATGAACATTACTTTGGTGGTTTGGTTTGGATTAAGTGATTAAGTAACAATGCGTGTGGAATATGATACAAGCATGGTGGATACGCCGCTGGTACTTCCTATATATAAGTGTTTGTATGGTATTACATATTGTAGCGTTATTTGAATCATTTCAGTTTGAGACATAGGACATTTTATACAAGTAACATACTTTTCACAAGACATTTATTTACAAACAACTTATCTTAAACAAACTCATTTTTACATGGTTATTCATTTAATCATGCATTATTCTCTTATTTATACATATCACCTGAACTTATTATTTTTCAAATGATTTACAAAGACAAAGCAAATTACAAGGTTCATGACTAAACATTTTCTTAAAACAGAAGTCATGAATCTTATTTTCACAAAACCTATGTACTCGCCAGCATTTCTTTGCTGACCTCGTTTTCACATATGTTTCAGGTATTGTTGGATGATATCGATTGATAAGTTGCATGCTCACATAGGACTGGACAAGGCCTTAGTGACTCAATAACAATGATAGACTATGTTTAAATAGTGTATTTAGATTTCAAGACGATGTAATTATTCAATGTTTAATAAAACGAAACACTCTTTGGTATCCATGGTTATGAAACATTAATTCTGTTACAACACGCCCCGATGTTTCCGCCGCAATTTGTTGTTTTACGCGGTCGGGGTGTGACAGAAAAGATGGTATCAGAGCTAATGGTTATAGGGAATTAGGTTATTAGTAATTAGTAATGCTTTGACCTAGTCTATAACCTTCTTAGGACCCTAACGCGAGTTTACTTGCGTTTAGTCATAAAACAATACCGTCACCTATCCTTAGGCGACGACCACAACAAGAACATAAATTTCAAAACCTCTTTGAAAACTAATCATCTGTTCTAGGATGATTGATTACTAGGTTTTGAACCCTCTATTGTAAGGTTTTGAACTCTCTATTATATGGTTTTGAACCCCTTTGAGTTTTCAAAACTTCGTCAAGGTTTTGGGTTTTAAATAATGTGAACACGTGCAAACTGGAAGGGTGAATGCCTGTATTCTGGGTTTTCTGTCTAGGCAAGCACTTCGTATACATCTCATCAGACGCGAGACCAGTTGTGCTTACCTGGGAATTCTTGGGATGAGTGTTCACTTATAGGCGAGCATGTCTTCGCGATACATTATTTTTGACCCATTTACTTTGATTAGTCACCGTCTCATTTGTTTGCCTTAGGTAACAAACAAATGATCGCAATTTTCATGCGTTATCATTCTGTGTTGATTGTCCAATAACCTTTCACCTATTTCTCCCTATGCCTTTCTTTTTCTTCAATGTCTCTTCATCATGATGACGCCCAGATATCTGAGAAAGCAGCCAAAATTCGCTCAGCGAATAGGCGAAGTAGTCCTGAAGACTGTTGAATTAGCTACTGCCATGTATCATCTCCAGGATGAAGCCACTCAAGAGTCACCAAGACAGGCAGGACCTAGTCAGGCGACAACACCATCAGCCAATAAACCAATCGAGGAATCAAAGACCATGGATGAACGATCCCCTAAGAAGTCAAAGAAGCGAAAGGCTTCTCAGAACTTCGCCATGGTCGCTCACAATGGTAAAGCAGTCCCCAACCAACCAGCTCAACCCCCCTGCTAGGAGTGTATGGCTTTTCCTATGATACCTACATCAAGGAACTATGTACCTTACAAACTACTCCTGTGATTTCTCTCTCTCAAATGATTGCTCATGATTCCCTCGAAAATTTTAATTACTCGTTTCACGCTAAGAAACAAAGTACAGAAAATTAAGTGACATTATGAGTAATCGTGCTTTTCGCACATCTGTGCCTTTAAATCCTTGGTTAGATAACTAAGGGTATTTTCAAATCTCATACCCATTACGTTTTGATTTTTCAACATACACAGTACCAGTATTTCAAAACAATCTTCATGATCTCAAAACATTTCATATAGTTTGAAAACAATTTTTCTAGATGCATTGTCTGTGTTATTTCAAAAACATTGGCCATGTTATCAAAACCAACCTTTCTAATTTCAAAATATTTCATATATTCTGAAGACAATATTAACACAATACATTTTCTGATCAAGTGCATGATTTCGAAAAGCATCATTCATGTCTTTCAAAAACCTTATACATAATTTCAAAATTCATTTCGCATGATTTTAAAACATTTTTGTAAATATATCTACCTATTACACCTACTTTATGATTTCAAAAAAATATTATATATAAGGTTTCAAAAACGTTAAACACATTTTTCTTAAAAGAACCCCATGCATAGTTTTCAAAAATATTTTCCTCATACATTGACTTAACCTTCAAAATTCTGCTTCATATGTCGCCTTGACATATCAAGCATCTCAACTTCATAAGCATTTTACATCATGTTTTGACCTAAGCACATCCAGTGCAAGGTTTCAAAACATCTTCAACTTCTAAAATTCATATGGGATCTTTTTATCTTTACAATTAGATCCTTGTGGATGATTATCGTTCAAATCAGAGTCCTTAATTGGATTCCTTATGTACCTTAATTCGAACACTTCGGTTCCTAGTAATCGAAATCGAATTTTCTTTTTGAATCTTTCTATCTTTATAGTTGGATTCTTGATAACGTTTAAAGTACCAAATGAAATCCACGGAATGGATTCCCAGTGTGCTTTAAATGCATGTACGCAATTTACAAGACAAATTAACGAACAATTTTGTGGTTATATGATATGTATTTATGTGTTCTCCTCTATGTTTTTGTGTGTTACGATTTTCCAAATCCTCATAGAATCTTTCATATCTTCATATGAGAGATTCATAGTAGGATATTCAAAAGGTACTACCTTAAATCCTTATGGGCTTCTACGTAGTAGTTAAGACCCTTGGGTTATATAGTACCACTCCATGATTCATAAGAGACCCTCTTAGTAGTCTAGTAAAAAAGATTGATTCACAATTTGGTTAAAGAACGACATCTAGTGATGTAGCTGGACAGACTCCTTGATAGTCTATTTAGATCATTTATTGATTTAATTAAAAGGACTCTATGGCGGTCTAGTCACACTCATCATAAGAATGTTCATTTGGTTTTACCCTACACATTATAAAATAGACTGTGTGAACTGTGCAAGGAATTGTCTGATTATGGACGCGTACATAATTATGAAATTTAGTGCATAGAAACCCAGTAAGGTTTATTATGTGTAAGAACCGATAGTGACAACAATAACAAAATGAGAACGATGTAATGGAGGTACGGTGGACGCACCAATGACGCTTCATATACTGGTATATAAGTATCCCTCTTACATTGCAAACATGATGTTGTTAAAGTTACTAGAAGTTCAGAACCCTAACCAATGTTGTTTGATCTTTTCAACTTCATATTTTCAAGCTCTCACAAGTTTCCTCTAAATAAATTTCGGGACGAAATTTCCTAAAGTAGGGGAGACTGTAACACCTGTGCCTTGACGGCCATCAAACAAATACCAAACCAATGAAATATTATATTTCATACTTGGGATTTGTAAAAATATGTGTATCATTTGCACATATCAGTTTTTGTTCAATTCCAAACTCTAAATCGCTTTCTGGAAGGTTATACGCGCACTGATGCGTAAATATAACCAGTTTAATGCAACAAACACTCCGGAATAGTGACATATACTCAACATACTTTAAATAACCTTTACATAACTTAGAAATAAGTTTTGAAGGCTTTGGTATGGCAAAATCAAGTTAATTCGCTTACAGGGACTAAATATGACAAACTGCGAAAGTATGTCAATTTGAACTGTAACGAACATTCCGGAACATGGCCATAAGTTAAACATACCATAAATATCCTTTATATAGCTTAGAAATAGGCTTTAAGGGGTTCGGTGTGCTAAAATAAACTTCTGGGTCATTCAGGGACTAAAAGTGTCAAAAAGTGCACAAGTTTGCATTTTCGCGCATAACTTACGTTCTGAATACATTCGGACATCCAAAAATTTATGTGAGCATGACTATATTATATTTTAGTGTTCGCCTTAAGAAAAATCCATTCGTCGCGTCATTTGGATCGTTTTTCGCGCTTGTGCGCATTCCGTCGTAATTAACCAAACAACGCAACCGTACGGTTAAACGAACCGACATCCGAGATATTTTTGTGCACATTTTAAGTTCCCTATACTTTAACTTCATTTTAGAGCTTTGAAATGGGGTTAACGGGCCTTAAACGTGTCGAAAATGGCCTAAATACAGTTCAGGGACCAAAAGTGTAAATCTGCCAAACTATGGCCTAGCGGTGCGCTACACTTTTAGCGTAGCGGTGCGCTAGCCAAGTTCAGACCAGATTCAGTGTTTATAACAGCCTGTTTTCAGCTGTTTAATCCTCCACCACATGTTCTAATTCGCTTAGTCAGCTGATAAGATCATATTTTAGTCACCATAACTTGCCAACACTTGTACGGATGTGATCGAATCACGTTATTCCATGAAATGATCTTAACGGTTACCCGAATACTATAAATACCCCACCCCCCATTGCTTTAAAACTTACAAGAATTCTGATTTGAGAGCTCTAAGTTGAAACCATTGTTTCATACCTGAGTTCTTGGATCGGGATTAGCATTCGGGGACCCTGGGTTAGTATTCTTTCGTTCTTTTCCTTATTTTACTGCTTTTCGAGTCCGAAAGTCAAACTTTGTTTGACTTTCAGCGTTGACCAGTAATGGTCAATGCGAAGTTCGTTTGAACTTCGCAACGTGAGTGTAATCACGTTGGTTATAGTCCCTTGGGACTATGCCCACTGATTACCACGTTGTCTAGGGTCGTAGGGTAGGCGATCTGATAAATCGCCTATACCTTCGAACCCGACCCAGTTTGGTCGATCATTAGGATCCGACCAAATACATTAGGTGACCCTAGTATAGGGCATAACCTTCCGAGGTTATACCCTATGGTCACATCGTTTGAGTAGTTGTATGATAGGTAGTTTATATGCCTTAGGTAAATTACCAGAATACCCTTTTCATGTATAATTGGTAATTAAGCATATGTAACCTAAACTTTTGTCACATAACTGATAATGTAACATGTTTAGGCATATAACACTTGTCATAGGACTAGTTAGACGGTCCGAACGCGTTTCACGCGCACGACGCGTTAAAGTAGCATAAGTTACCTTAATGGGTCGCGATGGGTCGATAGCACTTAGGTTTGGTTTCATTGTAGTATGTGGGCCTTGTTAAACCATATCATATGAGTTCCAACACTCATTTGGTTTACCAAGCCTCATCCTATCCGATCTCCCGATATAAGTCCGGGTTAATTATGTAGTTACCTATATTAGGTACCGTTTGATTTCCGGGACTCCTCTAGCTTACTTGGTAGTTGTTCAAGACTCCTAAGCACTCTCAGGAGAGTACATTATTCCCCTATTTTACTGCTTTCAATTGTTTTGGGGTGACTCATATGTGCTAAATGTTTTCGATATTATAACGATGGTTTCAAAAACGATTAAGAAGATTTATACAAAACTAATAACGATTTCAAAAACTGAACAAACTTGTTGGTTGTAGTTACATAACAAATGACATTCATTAGCAATGATCAAGCCGACCAGTATTAGGTTATGGTACCATAGGATCTGACAAATCCCGTTAGTTACTACACCCGTAGTTATGTGTGGGTGTTGTGGGTAGCGACTGAATCTGTAATTTTTAATTTACTCTTTGGTAAGGGTTTATTAATGCGAGATGTTAATCTATCCTTTGGTAAGGGTTTATTAATGCGAATAATTAATCTATCCTTTGGTAAGGGTTTATTAATGCGAGTCAAGAAGGTTTGAATGTTATTAGAGAATCGACCATTAAGTAGTTTCACAATTAAAACAAGAACGCTTTGAACGATTAAAACAAGAACGATTAGAACGATTAAAACAAGAACGATCTGAACGAATGGGTAACGATTGGGTAAACATCTGGACATGATTTACATTCGATCATGCATTTCCACGAAACATAGTATTGGTTTAAACCAAGTTTTACTTCAATACTTTGTTTTGTGCGTTTCATCTATGGTTTAGTTGATGCATTTCACTAGCCATACATATCATTTTGGTTATACATATTACATGATTTACATTTGGGCATGAACATTACTTTGGTGGTTTGGTTTGGATTAAGTGATTAAGTAACAATGCGTGTGGAATATGATACAAGCATGGTGGATACGCCGCTGGTACTTCCTATATATAAGTGTTTGTATGGTATTACATATTGTAGCGTTATTTGAATCATTTCAGTTTGAGACATAGGACATTTTATACAAGTAACATACTTTTCACAAGACATTTATTTACAAACAACTTATCTTAAACAAACTCATTTTTACATGGTTATTCATTTAATCATGCATTATTCTCTTATTTATACATATCACCTGAACTTATTATTTTTCAAATGATTTACAAAGACAAAGCAAATTACAAGGTTCATGACTAAACATTTTCTTAAAACAGAAGTCATGAATCTTATTTTCACAAAACCTATGTACTCGCCAGCATTTCTTTGCTGACCTCGTTTTCACATATGTTTCAGGTATTGTTGGATGATATCGATTGATAAGTTGCATGCTCACATAGGACTGGACAAGGCCTTAGTGACTCAATAACAATGATAGACTATGTTTAAATAGTGTATTTAGATTTCAAGACGATGTAATTATTCAATGTTTAATAAAACGAAACACTCTTTGGTATCCATGGTTATGAAACATTAATTCTGTTACAACACGCCCCGATGTTTCCGCCGCGATTTGTTGTTTTACGCGGTCGGGGTGTGACAGAAAAGATGGTATCAGAGCTAATGGTTATAGGGAATTAGGTTATTAGTAATTAGTAATGCTTTGACCTAGTCTATAACCTTCTTAGGACCCTAACGCGAGTTTACTTGCGTTTAGTCATAAAACAATACCGTCACCTATCCTTAGGCGACGACCACAACAAGAACAAAAATTTCAAAACCGCTTTGAAAACTAATCATCTGTTCTAGGATGATTGATTACTAGGTTTTGAACCCTCTATTGTAAGGTTTTGAACTCTCTATTATATGGTTTTGAACCCCTTTGAGTTTTCAAAACTTCGTCAAGGTTTTGGGTTTTAAATAATGTGAACACGTGCAAACTGGAAGGGTGAATGCCTGTATTCTGGGTTTTCTGTCTAGGCAAGCACTTCGTATACATCTCATCAGACGCGAGACCAGTTGTGCTTACCTGGGAATTCTTGGGATGAGTGTTCACTTATAGGCGAGCATGTCTTCGCGATACATTATTTTTGACCCATTTACTTTGATTAGTCACCGTCTCATTTGTTTGCCTTAGGTAACAAACAAATGATCGCAATTTTCATGCGTTATCATTCTGTGTTGATTGTCCAATAACCTTTCACCTATTTCTCCCTATGCCTTTCTTTTTCTTCAATGTCTCTTCATCATGATGACGCCCAGATATCTGAGCAAGCAGCCAAAATTCGCTCAGCGAATAGGCGAAGTAGTCCTGAAGACTGTTGAATTAGCTACTGCCATGTATCATCTCCAGGATGAAGCCACTCAAGAGTCACCAAGACAGGCAGGACCTAGTCAGGCGACAACACCATCAGCCAATAAACCAATCGAGGAATCAAAGACCATGGATGAACGATCCCCTAAGAAGTCAAAGAAGCGAAAGGCTTCTCAGAACTTCGCCATGGTCGCTCACAATGGTAAAGCAGTCCCCAACCAACCAGCTCAACCCCCCTGCTAGGAGTGTATGGCTTTTCCTATGATACCTACATCAAGGAACTATGTACCTTACAAACTACTCCTGTGATTTCTCTCTCTCAAATGATTGCTCATGATTCCCTCGAAAATTTTAATTACTCGTTTCACGCTAAGAAACAAAGTACAGAAAATTAAGTGACATTATGAGTAATCGTGCTTTTCGCACATCTGTGCCTTTAAATCCTTGGTTAGATAACTAAGGGTATTTTCAAATCTCATACCCATTACGTTTTGATTTTTCAACATACACAGTACCAGTATTTCAAAACAATCTTCATGATCTCAAAACATTTCATATAGTT
The DNA here is from genome assembly GCA_030545235.1 of Helianthus tuberosus. Classification (NCBI taxonomy): domain Eukaryota; kingdom Viridiplantae; phylum Streptophyta; class Magnoliopsida; order Asterales; family Asteraceae; genus Helianthus; species Helianthus tuberosus. Next base: position 58,393,971 of record CM060450.1, on the reverse strand, counting down.
TGAAAACAATTTTTCTAGATGCATTGTCTGTGTTATTTCAAAAACATTGGCCATGTTATCAAAACCAACCTTTCTAATTTCAAAATATTTCATATATTCTGAAGACAATATTAACACAATACATTTTCTGATCAAGTGCATGATTTCGAAAAGCATCATTCATGTCTTTCAAAAACCTTATACATAATTTCAAAATTCATTTCGCATGATTTTAAAACATTTTTGTAAATATATCTACCTATTACACCTACTTTATGATTTCAAAAAAATATTATATATAAGGTTTCAAAAACGTTAAACACATTTTTCTTAAAAGAACCCCATGCATAGTTTTCAAAAATATTTTCCTCATACATTGACTTAACCTTCAAAATTCTGCTTCATATGTCGCCTTGACATATCAAGCATCTCAACTTCATAAGCATTTTACATCATGTTTTGACCTAAGCACATCCAGTGCAAGGTTTCAAAACATCTTCAACTTCTAAAATTCATATGGGATCTTTTTATCTTTACAATTAGATCCTTGTGGATGATTATCGTTCAAATCAGAGTCCTTAATTGGATTCCTTATGTACCTTAATTCGAACACTTCGGTTCCTAGTAATCGAAATCGAATTTTCTTTTTGAATCTTTCTATCTTTATAGTTGGATTCTTGATAACGTTTAAAGTACCAAATGAAATCCACGGAATGGATTCCCAGTGTGCTTTAAATGCATGTACGCAATTTACAAGACAAATTAACGAACAATTTTGTGGTTATATGATATGTATTTATGTGTTCTCCTCTATGTTTTTGTGTGTTACGATTTTCCAAATCCTCATAGAATCTTTCATATCTTCATATGAGAGATTCATAGTAGGATATTCAAAAGGTACTACCTTAAATCCTTATGGGCTTCTACGTAGTAGTTAAGACCCTTGGGTTATATAGTACCACTCCATGATTCATAAGAGACCCTCTTAGTAGTCTAGTAAAAAAGATTGATTCACAATTTGGTTAAAGAACGACATCTAGTGATGTAGCTGGACAGACTCCTTGATAGTCTATTTAGATCATTTATTGATTTAATTAAAAGGACTCTATGGCGGTCTAGTCACACTCATCATAAGAATGTTCATTTGGTTTTACCCTACACATTATAAAATAGACTGTGTGAACTGTGCAAGGAATTGTCTGATTATGGACGCGTACATAATTATGAAATTTAGTGCATAGAAACCCAGTAAGGTTTATTATGTGTAAGAACCGATAGTGACAACAATAACAAAATGAGAACGATGTAATGGAGGTACGGTGGACGCACCAATGACGCTTCATATACTGGTATATAAGTATCCCTCTTACATTGCAAACATGATGTTGTTAAAGTTACTAGAAGTTCAGAACCCTAACCATTGTTGTTTGATCTTTTCAACTTCATATTTTCAAGCTCTCACAAGTTTCCTCTAAATAAAGTTACTTGGTAGTTGTTCAAGACTCCTAAGCACTCTCAGGAGAGTACATTATTCCCCTATTTTACTGCTTTCAATTGTTTTGGGGTGACTCATATGTGCTAAATGTTTTCGATATTATAACGATGGTTTCAAAAACGATTAAGAAGATTTATACAAAACTAATAACGATTTCAAAAACTGAACAAACTTGTTGGTTGTAGTTACATAACAAATGACATTCATTAGCAATGATCAAGCCGACCAGTATTAGGTTATGGTACCATAGGATCTGACAAATCCCGTTAGTTACTACACCCGTAGTTATGTGTGGGTGTTGTGGGTAGCGACTGAATCTGTAATTTTTAATTTACTCTTTGGTAAGGGTTTATTAATGCGAGATGTTAATCTATCCTTTGGTAAGGGTTTATTAATGCGAATAATTAATCTATCCTTTGGTAAGGGTTTATTAATGCGAGTCAAGAAGGTTTGAATGTTATTAGAGAATCGACCATTAAGTAGTTTCACAATTAAAACAAGAACGCTTTGAACGATTAAAACAAGAACGATTAGAACGATTAAAACAAGAACGATCTGAACGAATGGGTAACGATTGGGTAAACATCTGGACATGATTTACATTCGATCATGCATTTCCACGAAACATAGTATTGGTTTAAACCAAGTTTTACTTCAATACTTTGTTTTGTGCGTTTCATCTATGGTTTAGTTGATGCATTTCACTAGCCATACATATCATTTTGGTTATACATATTACATGATTTACATTTGGGCATGAACATTACTTTGGTGGTTTGGTTTGGATTAAGTGATTAAGTAACAATGCGTGTGGAATATGATACAAGCATGGTGGATACGCCGCTGGTACTTCCTATATATAAGTGTTTGTATGGTATTACATATTGTAGCGTTATTTGAATCATTTCAGTTTGAGACATAGGACATTTTATACAAGTAACATACTTTTCACAAGACATTTATTTACAAACAACTTATCTTAAACAAACTCATTTTTACATGGTTATTCATTTAATCATGCATTATTCTCTTATTTATACATATCACCTGAACTTATTATTTTTCAAATGATTTACAAAGACAAAGCAAATTACAAGGTTCATGACTAAACATTTTCTTAAAACAGAAGTCATGAATCTTATTTTCACAAAACCTATGTACTCGCCAGCATTTCTTTGCTGACCTCGTTTTCACATATGTTTCAGGTATTGTTGGATGATATCGATTGATAAGTTGCATGCTCACATAGGACTGGACAAGGCCTTAGTGACTCAATAACAATGATAGACTATGTTTAAATAGTGTATTTAGATTTCAAGACGATGTAATTATTCAATGTTTAATAAAACGAAACACTCTTTGGTATCCATGGTTATGAAACATTAATTCTGTTACAACACGCCCCGATGTTTCCGCCGCGATTTGTTGTTTTACGCGGTCGGGGTGTGACAAAAACGAAACACATAGAGATTCGTCATCACTTCATTCGCGATTGTTTCGAGAAGAAGTTGACACGAATTGAGCAAATCCACACTGACAAACAAAAAGCTGATTTACATACCAAAGCATTTGACAAAACACGTTTTCAGTATTTGCTAAAACTGAATGGTATGAAGCTTTTATCGGTGTTGGAGGAGATTATTGGCGTTGATGAAGGAGACATTGTAGATGATGTTGAGAAGCAATCTGCAATGGTTTGTCGATTTTTTTACTTGTTTTGGTATTTAGGGGGAGTATAGGGTAATATTTCAGAAAATACAAAAACAATAAAAATGACAAAAATACAAAAACATGAGATATTTTCAAAATCCAAAAACAATAGAAAAATTGGAAAAGAGCTTGTGTAAAAAGGGAAAATGATAGTACATCGGCTTGACAGTTACGGTATGCTAAAGAAATGGAATGTTTAAATGCGTTAAACAGTCTCGCTGATGATGTGCCGATAGGTTTTTACACATTTAGTAGGTTTGTTCGGGATATAAATCTAAACCTTTACTTGCTTATTTCGTGGGGAACACTACTTGGATATATAGGTAACCCCTGAAATCTTGTTTGAAAGATTCCTTTTTCTGATGTACTAGGTCTTTATACTCAGTGATATCTGGGGTATTATTCCGGGACTTCTGCTGAATGGAAGTTCTGACCCAGTCTTCGAATAATACTTTCCGCAATGCTTGAAACATAGCATCACCCTCAGCATATATGATAAGACAATAAAATTGCTTAGCAATGCTGTTGTAAAAAAGATCCTCTAAAGGGGACACACCCAAAAATTGAGTCATGATCTCTCTGCTGAACGGTAGTTCTGACCTGAGCTCTCATGATTCTTCATAATTTATTAACCCCTTACAGATATCATTTGTGATATACTTACCTGTAAGACTGAATATTGGGATCTGGATACGGGAGTATATTCAAGAGGTGGGACACATGTATAAGTTTAAGTCTCTAAAACACTAAATCCGTATCCTGGACAGATTGAAAATTGTGTGAGAATTTAAGTGGATCAGTATATCGACAATCTAAGCGAATTGTTTAATTCTGAATATGTAATCAAAGCTTAACGGTACTTGTGACTTGTCGAATAGCTGATATGATTCCCTAACACGCTCATCAAAAATATGTTTGTAAATAGTTTAATTTCATTGCATTTTAGTTCTGTATTTCATTTCTAGTTTAGAAGCTTTTTTAAAATTCCAAAAAGATTTTTCATTTCTGCTTTATTTTGCGACAAACCAAAGTGGAGAGTTGATCTTCGGATTCGAAAGTTGAAAGCAGATGCAGGAAGTTTCTGGACTGGAGGATGAGTTGTGAGCTAAAACATGATAAGTTTGCGAAAGTTAAAAAGTTAAAGCAAGTTCATTAATTTGAAAATTGCAAATTTTTTTCAGAAAAACAAATTGAATTAAATGTCAGTGTGAATTATCTCTGATCAACCAAGGTCATTAAATTGGACTTGGTAGATTAATTGAGTAATCAGGGTCATTAACTAGGATCTGAATACTTAAGTGGATTTCTAACACTGAAGGTTAAAAGGTAAGTTTGGATTGAAATTATTATTATCATATTTCTTATATTTGGGTAGAGATTATACAGGTTGTAGATTTCATAATCCCCATGGCAACAAAACGTCAAAGTTTGAACCAGAATTTCAAGTCCCAGCATTCCGAGAGGGGGATTCTGTGAAAAGGGGAGTTAGAGTTCTGGATCAACAATCAAAGGGGAGTTTGAATGTCACACCCCGACCACGTAAAACAACAAAACGTGGCGGAAACGTCGGGGAGTGTTGTAACAGAATTATTATTACACAAACCATGGAATAAATAATTTCGTTTTATTTAATAAATGAACTCATTGTTTTAACACAATCAGATAAGTACAACTATTATCTTTCAAGTTTTAAAGTCGCTAAGGCACGAGTCCATCCTAAGTGCAGCATATATCATCAGTCATCACAAAGCAGCACCTGAAGCATGTGTAAAAATAGGTACGTCAGCATAAAAATGCCTGTGAGATACATAGGTTTTAATTGTAATTAGGATTCATGACTTATGAGTTTAAAGAAAACGTTTTAATAAGAGTAGTCATGATCCTTGAAAAATGTTTTCTTTTATAAATCATTTATAAGAAATCAGATGGTATAAAATAATAACACATCGGAAATTAAATAAGTAAGTGAAATGAGTTTGTATAAAGTATATTGTTTGAACAACAATATTTTGATAAAAAGGTTTATAGTATATATAAGAATATACTTTGGTTTTCAAAATAATCGTTTTTGATAGTATATCAAAAGTATACTTTGGATATATGAGTAACATACTAAACTATGTTTTGGTTGAATAAATAACATATTTAAAATATGTTTTGGTAGTTAATAACATATCAAAATATGCTTTGGATTTGATAAATAACATATCAAAATATGTTTTGGTTTGTTAACAAAATATATATGTTGGTTTTGTACAATACCACACATGAGAGTATATCAAACTATACTTTTGGGAGTATATCAAAATATACAATAAAAGTGTGATTTAAGAATTCATTCAGACCTAGTGCATCAAACTACACCTTTGAGACTATAGGAATACCACAAAGGCAATCCCAATTTGGATGGAGAAACAAATTGGGTTCAGACATTCCATGACAACAGGAATGGGGTGTCTAATCCTATAGCGCTATATCATACTATCAACCGGTCCGGTGAACAAAATAAGTACTATTCCAAACATTTATTTCATAATCTTTGGAAAATTAGAGTTTAAATCATAGACAATTATTCAGTTTGCAAAAGAGATAAGTACAAATAGGTATAATCAATTATACTTTTGGAAACATGAAAATAACAGATAGGTACACATGCTTCACCCCAAAACAGTTTGAAAACGGTAAAAGAGGGGTCTATGTACTCACAGTAGTGCGTCTTGAATCGAATCTCAAACTCTGTCCGCTACAAGACAACCTACAACGTACTAATGTCTATTAGACGAGCGGGCCGTGCCTTGGCTTAGAGTTTAGTATTTTGAGTCACGTTTCTTATATTGTTCCGCGAGATAATTATTTGTCAAAATAGTTTATATTTTAACTTAATCATATGTCATGTTGAGATATTTGTTCGTTCAATGTTCTAGTAAACTCTTGTTTAGAAAATATTTACTAAGTGTTGGATTTTCGGAAAATTTTGCCATAGTCTCCTTTGTAAATGGAGGTGTCCATGCTTAATAGCATAACATTTTCTTTTACATATATTCCGTAGATCGTTCTCAAATAACCAACCCGACATTTAGACATGCAAAGCATTACTTATGTTGTTTCAGCTTTATTAATCAAAACTGGACTGTTTTCGAGGACTTTTATAAAATAGTTAACCTTCTCCAAAAATTCCCAAATTTTTCAGAATGTTTCACACGATCCAAATTTTATTATGTAAAAATATCGGGGTCCAGTTCATCACCAATATTTTATAGAAATTTATTTACCCGACTGCAATCAGATTTGTTACTTTCTGATTGCAGTCTACGGAATAATTCACTAAAAATTTATCGTAAGTCCGATTGACGAAATTCCAGTTGGAGGATCACGACAACAACATTGACCACCTACAGTAAAAATTCCATGAGCTGATTCTACTCAGGTTTCAAGTTATGACTCCGAATACAACACACTTTTTCTGCAGTAAAAACACAGCTTGAGCTGCTGTCCAAAAACAGTCCTTTAAAAATAGTAAACGACCTCGAAAAATTACGATTCCAATGCCATTTGATCGGTTGTTCAAAAATACATAATTTAGGCTTCAGAAAATCAGTTTTTTGAATTACAATGGTACGGTTACAGCCTGTTGAAGTCGGCTGAAAATGTAAATCAGCATGTTTCTTATTCATATTTCTTGTTTAATCTTTTTAGTGGTTCTTGTAAATTTCATCATACTACATATCTTGACTAAGAACAAAATGAACCAATGTGTAAGACTTACTACAAGCACAAAGCTAGGGTAGAAATTCTAGTGTGAAGATGATGGGAAGCTTGAATCACTTGAGAACACCTTGGGATCACCTTTATATCTTCACACTAACTTGAAGGTTGCAAGAAAGGGACTTGATTCACTAGAACAATGTTTGAAGGTTTGAAGAAATGAAAATGGAGGAGAGAGAGAGGGGTTACGGTTTGGGGATGAGAGAGAGAGAGAGAGAGAGAGAGAGAGGTGAAGATGGAGTGATGGAATGGTAGATTGTATAAGATCTTCCATATAGCATATTCCTAGCATATTCCTGGCATATTCCTTGCATATTCCTAGCATATTCCCAGCATATTCCTAGCATATTCCTAGCATATTCCTGGCATATTCCTAGCATATTCCTAGATTTGCTGCGTTGTTTGCGTTTTGCAGTATAAGCACTTTGTTGCGCAGAAACACGGGGTACGCACTTAAACTTGAAAAATAACGTTTTTAAGCGTTTTAATTTATTTTTCAACACGGACCTGATTAAAAATAAGATTTTAATCACAACGGAATATTTTCAGGATTCAGATATTATCCGGGTGGTCACCAACGTTAGTTTCGCAGTTTTGTCGTAAATAGTTCTTTAGTACAAATAAACATGTTTTTGCCATACCGAATCCTTCGAAACTTATTTCTAAGTTATGTAAAGGATATTTATGGTATGTTTGTCTCACGTCACAGTTCCAAAGTGTACGTCGCGTTAAACTGATTGCGTTTATGCACCAGTTTTGCGTATAACCTTCCAGAAAGTGATTTAATGCCCGAAATCGAAAAAGATTTGATATGTGCAAACGATACACATTTTTTTATACATATCCCAAGTATGACATATAATATTTCATTGGTTTGGTTATTTTTTTGATGGTTGAAGTGACACAGGTGTCACAGTCTCCCCTACTTTAGGAAATTTCGTCCCGAAATTTAATTCTAGAGGATACTTGTGAAGATAGCTGTGACGGTTTCGCTTTCCAATAAATCCATTGAACCCTTAAGTAAAACTCTGGGCCATGTCTGGATTCTTAGCGAAATTGTCAACCCTCAAAGTGAAGTCTTTGTAGTAGCAAAACATGAAGTTTCGGACTACGGACGAAAGAACGTTTCTCATGAAGATTCATCATAGGAAACTTGGTGTGTGCTTGAGATCAGAATTGGGGAGTGTAAGAAGAAATGTCGTTGGTCAAGGTCCAAGACTTCCTTCGTATCATTTACTCTTCTCACTATAGGTCTTAACACATGACAAAACTTCCTGTGGTTTCTGTGCACTGAATTTCATAATTATGTAGGCCTCCATAATTACGTAATTCCTTGCACAGTCCGCACAGTTCATTTCATAATGCAACGCGTATGGGGAAAAACCAATTGGATAAACATGAAGCGACTTAACTAGACCACCAAAGGGTCTTTTTAGCTAGATCATCGAACGAGCTTTTTAACTAGAACAACACATGATCTTCTTAACTAGACCGTTGTATAATCTCTTTAAATAGACCACTTTAAAGGGATCTTTTCAATTATATCATCTCATGATATTCCTAACCAGATTTTCAAAATCAATCTGTTTAACCAGACCATTCAAGAGGTGCAATTATAGAATAGTACTTTATAACCCAAGGGACTTAACTATAATGTTGAAGTCCATTAAGGATTTAAGATAGTACCTTTGGATATCCTATTATGAATCTCTCATATGAGATACGAAGGATTTTATAAGGATTTGGATGGATCACATATAAAAGAACACATAAGTACATAACACATAGTCACAAAATTAATTAACTTGATTTTTAATTTGTTATCTTTGGATACGGGTATTTAAAGCACACCAGGAATCCAATCCGTGGATTTCATTTGGCACCTTAAACACAAGAATCTAACTATGGAGATAGAAAGATCTTAAGAGGAAATTAGCTTTGTTTCTTAAAAGAAACGAGTATTCAAGATTCTTGGGGAGATCACAAGTGATCATAAAAATGACAGAACCACATGAGTAGTTTGTCCTTGTGTTGGCATCATAAGGTTGTATCAAACATTCACACAATCGTATCAATTTTGAAAAAACAAAAACGACGAATTTTTTTTTATTTATATAACAACTGACTTGTCTTTAAATGTCAAAAGATAACAACCAAAGGAAATAACAAAACACTAATTGTTCACTGCTGCATCATTGTTCACGTTTGCCTCATTGATGTTAAACACTCGTCCACGCGCTGGAGGTATGTTAAAAAGTCTTGGGCAATTATTTATGTAGTGAGTGAGGTCACCACAGTTATAACATGACCCCGGTGGGAATCGTGCTTGAACAGCAGCAGGGTTTGCAGCAGCTTGATTGGCATAACGGCAAACATTGATCAAATGTCCCAACCACCCATAGTGGGTACATTTGTGGCATTGCTCTTGCTCCAGATGATGACGGTTGCATTTATTGCACAAAGGTGCGGTACCAACATAGTTTTGCCTTTTGCGAGGTTGTGCTGGCTGGTTTGGTGCAACCTGTTTGTCTTGAGCAGTTATGGCGTAGTTTTGAGAGGCTTTGCGCTTCTTCTTCTTGGATACCTTAGCCTGTTTTTCCTTTGGCTCAGCTTGAGCAGCCTTGTCAGATGGTCTTGGGTCGCCTTTTCGAAAAAGCTTACCCTTCCTGATGTGGGATTCAGTTAGGGTGGCAGACAGTTCAATGGCTTGTCTGACAGTAGTAGGGTTACTGCCAGTAACAATATCCTGAATCAGGTCAGGAAGACCATCAATATATTTCTCGATCGCCTTATCCACAGGAGTAACCATAGTTGGGCATAACAAGCTCAGCTCCTCATACCTATCAGTATATCCCCAGTGCTCGCCACTATCCTGTTTGAAGTCATCAAACTCCATTTCCAAGGCTCGCAGTTCATGACAAGGACAAAACTCCCTCATCATAAGAGTCCTAAGTTCAGCCCATGTCTGTGCTAGAGCAACTTCTGCGCCACGGTCTCTCATAACCCCGTTCCACCATGTAAGCGCTCTCTTCTGAAACACGCTTGATGCAAACTCGACTTTGCGATTATCAGGACACTGAACGTGATGGAAAGTATTCTCAATGCTCTCGAACCATTGAAGAAGCCCAGTTGCTCCCTCAGAACCACTAAACTTGAGCAGTTTATCCGAGTTGAAACTCTTGAAGTTACAAGGAGCATTGTTGTTGTTGGCTTGGTTCCATTGAGCAAGAAGATTTGGGAACGCAGCAGCCATTTGCTGCACGATGATTTCTGCCAGTTCGGCATTTAGTATCGGATTTTCGCGTCGAGGAGGCATTCTAAAAAGAGGAAACATGAGAGGAAACGAGTGAGAAGGTTAGATGAAAAGAATGAGATGAAACAAGAATCGACAAAAGCAAGATGGTGGTCATTCGTCCGTATCACAAAGCAAACGGACGACACATAGTGACTAATCAAAGTAAATGGGTCAAAAATAATGCTTCGCGAAGACATGCTCGCCTATAAGTGAACACTCACCCCAAGAGTTCCCAGGTAAGAGTGACTGGTCCGATTATGTGGATTTGTACGAACACTCTAGCCTTAGACAGAAAACCCAGGGTACATGCATTCACTCTTCCAGTTTGCACGTGTTCACACTATTTAGAACCCAAAACTTTGACGAGATTTTGAAAACTTGGAAGGTTTAAGAGATTGATGATTCACTTTGGCCTTGTGCCTTCCATTATGTTTTGTTTTTGGTAATCACCTAAGGATAGGTGAAGTGCATGTTTTAAAATCTAAACACAAGACAACTTGTGTTGGGGTCCTAGAAAGGTTATAGTCTAGGTCAAAGCATTACTAATAACCTAATTCACTATAACCATTGGCTCTGATACCAACTCTTCTGTCACACCCCGACCACGTAAGACAACAAAACGTGGCGGAAACATTGGGGAGTGTTGTAACAGAATTATTGTTTCACAAACCATGGAATAAATAATTTCGTTTTATTTAATAAATGAACTCATTGTTTTAACACAATCAGATAAGTACAACTATTATCTTTCAAGTTTTAAAGTCGCTAAGGCACGAGTCCATCCTAAGTGCAGCATATATCTTCAGTCATCACAAAGCAGCACCTGAAACATGTGTAAAAATAGGTACGTCAGCATAAAAATGCCTGTGTGATACATAGGTTTTAATTGTAATTAGGATTCATGACTTATGAGTTTAAAGAAAACGTTTTAATAAGAGTAGTCATGATCCTTGAAAAAGGTTTTCTTTTATAAATCATTTATAAGAAATCAGATGGTATAAAATAATAACACATAGGAAATTAAATAAGTAAGTGAAATGAGTTTGTATAAAGTATATTGCTTGAACAACAATATTTTGATAAAAAGGTTTATAGTATATATAAGAATATACTTTGGTTTTCAAAATAATCGTTTTTGATAGTATATCAAAAGTATACTTTGGATTTATTAGTAACATACTAAACTATGTTTTGGTTGAATAAATAACATATTTAAAATATGTTTTGGTAGTTAATAACATATCAAAATATGCTTTGGATTTGATAAATAACATATCAAAATATGTTTTGGTTTGTTAACAAAATATATATGTTGGTTTTGTACAATACCACACATGAGAGTATATCAAACTATACTTTTGGGAGTATATCACAATATACAATAAAAGTGTGATTTAAGAATTCATTCAGACCTAGTGCATCAAACTACACCTTTGAGACTATAGGAATACCACAAAGGCAATCCCTATTTGGATGGAGAAACAAATTGGGTTCAGACATTCCATGACAACAGGAATGGGGTGTCTAATCCTATAGCGCTATATCATACTACCAACCGGTCCGGTGAACAAAATAAGTACTATTCCAAACATTTATTTCATAATCTTCGGAAAATTAGAGTTTAAATAATAGACAATTATTCAGTTTGCAAAAGAGATAAGTACAAATAGGTATAATCAATTATACTTTTGGAAACATAAAAATAACATAAAGGTACACATGCTTCACCCCAAAACAGTTTGAAAACGGTAAAAGAGGGGTCTATGTACTCACAATAGTGCGTCTTGAATCGAATCTCAAACTCTGTCCGCTACACGACAACCTACAACGTACTAATGTCTATTAGAGGAGCGGGCCGTGCCTTGGCTTAGAGTTTAGTATTTTGAGTCACGTTTCTTATATTGTTCCGCGTGATAATTATTTGTCAAAATAGTTAATATTTTAACTTAATCATATGTCATGTTGAGATATTTGTTCGTTCAATGTTCTAGTAAACTCTTGTCTAGAAAATATTTACTAAGTGTTGGATTTTCGGAAAATTTCGCCATGGTCTCCTTTGTAAATGGAGGTGTCCATGCTTAATAGCATAACATTTTATTTTACATATATTCCGTAGATCGTTCTCAAATAACCAACCCGACATTTAGACATGCTAAGCATTACTTATGTTGTTTCAGCTTTATTAATCAAAACTGGACTGTTTTCGAGGATTTTTATAAAATAGTTAACCTTCTCCAAAAATTCCCAAACTTTTACAGAATGTTTCACACTATCCAAATTTCATTATGTAAAAATATCGGGGTCCAGTTCATCATCAATGTTTTATAGAAATTTATTTACCCGACTGCAATCAGATTTGTTACCTTCTGATTGCAGTCTACGGAATAATTCACTAATAATTTATCGTAAGTCCGATTGACGAAATTCCAGTTGGAGGATCACGGCAACAACAGTGACCACCTACAGTAAAAATCCCATGAGCTGATTCTACTCAGGTTTCAAGTTATGACTCCGAATACAACACACTTTTTCTGCAGTAAAAACACAGCTTGAGCTGCTGTCCAAACACAGTCCTTTAAAAATAGTAAACCACCTCGAAAAATTACGATTCCAATGCCATTTGATCGGTTGTTCAAAAATACATAATTTAGGCTTCAGAAAATCAGTTTTTCGATTTATAATGGTCCAGTTACAGCCTGTTGAAATCGACTGAAAATGTAAATCAGCATGTTTCTTGTTCATATTTCTTGTTTAATCTTTTTAGTGTTCTTGTAAATTTCATCATACTACATATCTTGACTAAGAACAAAATGAAGCAAGGTGTAAGACTTACTACTAGCACAAAGCTAGGGTAGAAATTCTAGTGTGAAGATGATGGGAAGCTTGAATCACTTGAGAACACCTTGGGATCACCTTTGTATCTTCACACTAACTTGAAGGTTGCAAGAAAGGGACTTGATTCACTAGAACAATGTTTGAAGGTTTGAAGAAATGAAAATAGAGGCGAGAGAGAGAGAGGGGTTACGGTTTGGGGATGAGAGAGAGAAAGGTGAAGATGGAGTGATGGAATGGTAGATTATATAAGATCTTCCATATAACATAATCCTAGCATATTCCTGGCATATTCCTAGCATATTCCTAGCATATTCCCAGCATATTCCTAGCATATTCCTAGATTTGTTGTGTTGTCTGCGTTTTGCAGTATAAGCACTATGTTGCGCAGAAACATGGGGTACGCACTTAAACTTGAAAAATAACGTTTTTAAGCGTTTTAATTTATTTTTCAACACGGACCTGATTAAAAATAAGATTTTAATCAAAACGGAATATTTTCAGGATTCAGATATTATCCGGGTGGTCACCAACGTTAGTTTCGCAGTTTTGTCGTAAATAGTTCTTTAGTACAAATAAACATGTTTTTGCCATACCGAATCCTTCGAAACTTATTTCTAAGTTATGTAAAGGATATTTATGGTATGTTTGTCTCATGTCACACTTCCGGAGTGTACGTCGCGTTAAACTGATTGCGTTTATGCACCAGTTTTGCGTATAACCTTCCAGAAAGTGATTTAAAGCCCGAAATCGAACAAGATTTGATATGTGCAAACGATACACACTTTTTTTTATACAAATCCCAAGTATGAAATATAATATTTCATTGGTTTGGTTATTTGTTTGATGGTTGAAGTGACACAGGTGTCACATTGAAGATGGAGCTAGGTTGAGTTTCTGAACCTGTGAAGACAGAGTTTTTGCAATGAGAAGACAAAGTTGGAAAAAGACTAAGACTGAAGACTGGACGCCAAAGACTTCGTCAACATCCAAGGGGGAGTCTGTTAGTGCACTGAATGTCTGTTAACTACGTGTTAATCGAGTCTTATGTCTAGATAGGTTGAATGAGTGCACAATAGTGATAGAATTAGGGTTTGGTCTTGTTTTAGATGGTCAGTCCGTTTGAGGATGGTCAGTTCGTTTGAAGAGTGTCTAGTCCGTTTGAAAGTGTCATGTTCGTTTGAAGAGTGTTCCGTTTGAACAAGATATGTCAAGTTCAAACGGATGGGTGACTAGTTTATATAGGATGAGTGTTGGTTCATTTGAAACGGACATGTATGTGTGTCTGAGTCAAGGTGCTGCCAAAATTTCATCAGAATCATTGTAAAAGACTCATGAAATCAGTAATAGAGAGAAATTGAAAGGAACAAGCTGTTGTGACTTTGTTTACTCTGATTCCGCCTTTGTAAACGAAGATGAATTGCCTTTACTGACTGTTTAGGGTCACGAACCGATCCAACATATTTACATTAAAACATGAGTACCCAAGTATTCTAAGACCTGTTAATAATCAATCTTTTGCTTCGTGTAAAAACAAACTTGAGTTTGACATAACTTTGACATATATATACCACTTCCTTTTGATCCATTTTGAGGATAATATTACCAACAAAAAGTAAAGGTTATATATCCTGACAGGAGATTGAGACTATTACTATAAAAAACCAGTGAATAGTTCAAAATATATCATTCTTAAAAAAATAAAGAATAACATATTCTGCTTTATTTGAGAAAAACCTTTTTTTTAAAAAATAAAGGTTTTACTGAAAATAGCACCAAAAGGATCTGGTATAATTTCCACTAACGCAATTAATCATATCAGTCTCAAGTTTATGAAAATGGTCAGTGGTTTGATAATAGTGGTATGAATTTGTAAATACATTTTGACCACTGTTTGGTGCCATTTCTTGTTGATTGATTGACAACAGAAAATGAGGACACATGTTCACATGAGTTTTTGAAAACCCTGTTATAGACTTTGTTACCATGCGAAGATTCTGAAAATTTGTCTAGTCCTTTCTTAAATTCATTTACTGGGAATACTATTGTTACCTGAACTTTCCTGAACCAATGGTTGCACATAGTTTCTTAAAGACCATTGTTACCCCAAACTTTGACTCTTAAGTGTTTTATGTTTATACTTTTTTCTTCCGACTTCAAAAGTTTTGAGATAAACACACTTCTGAGTTTTTGTGAATTTTCTTCTTCCCTTTTTACCCTTCCCATTCATAAGTAATGAAATACTTACTGGGAGGTCTTTATTGAAGGAATACTTAATCCAGAATCATTTTGCAGTAATGCTTTAAGAGGATTGGCCATATTTGTACAAAATTTTTGACCAATCTCACATTACATATGATACGGACTATCCTGTTTTCTTAATGTATTTTAACAGAGTTGATTTATTCCTTTTGAGGATCTCAACCTGTTTTCAACACATAAGTTCTTATGACTAAAGTTCTAATTTCCCTCTTTTTACGTTAGCAAAAACACTAATGTTTTTATGAACATAGGCTTTTGTTAATCTGAGGTTCATACTTTAGCATCTAATATAGTGACATCACAAGTTTCATAACAACAGTTGAAATCAATTTTGAAAATAATAAATAATCCCATAGTTTAACAGATATATTTTCAGATCTAAAAACCATGAGTGTCTTGTGCATGATATCACTTGTTGTGTGAGATTTGTGTGTCTTATGACATCTTGGTTGTTTTACAGAGTATTTGAATAATCAACTTTAAGCGTTATCACTCGTTACTCTGTTTTTCAACTGAATATAACCAACCTTAGTATCAATGAATTTTGAGCCGAACTGTTATGTCAAATTGATTGTTAGATCGAATTTGACTGTCCAGGCTATGATACCAATTGTTAGGATCGGAGGCTCTCATGATTGTGTTTGTTTGTAATAAATTGAACAAATCAACAAAAATGAACAAAGTTTAAGTGCAGCGGAAATGAAAACAAACTTTGTAAACACAATCAAAGGAGAATATAGTTTTATAAACATTTGCTTTTCAAAGAGTCGAAAGATTACAATTCAAAGCAAAAGATTACAATGCAAGCTTACAGACTAAACTCCCCCTCAGCCTGATGCTCCAAGGTTGGTTGCATAAGATGAAAAGATTGAATTAAGGTGAAGAACTCATTCAAGACGATCAAATGTAACAGTACAGAGTACTGCTCCATTTATAGACAATCCAAACCACTGAGGCATCTTAGCTGACGTCACCATGAAAGCGACGTCTAACAGCCTAACAACCTGTATCTACTGTTCTTATACAAACACTGCTAATCTTAACCACTGACTATACATAAAACTGATGACATACTAAACTACTGCTCTCTCTTTACATCAGTGTTTTCCTCAAGGTTGATCAGTCCTTGATTGAGCAGTGCTTTGTCATCAGTAGATTGTACCAGCAGTGCTTATGTTGGACCATTCTATGACCTCAAAATGTCAGTTAAGGCAGTTCATCTTTGAGTACGAAGGCGGAATCAACGTAAACAAAGTCATAACAGCTAGTTTCCTTTTAATCTTTCTTTTCTGATTGATTTTCGTGCTTTTACAATGTATTCTGATACAAATCCGGCAGCACTTCGTCTCACACACAATGACCAAGTCCCTTCCAAATGAACAACACACTAACCTATTTATAAACCTGTTGATTTAGCTTGAACTCATTTCAAGCTAAATCTCCTGTGTTGATTTCGCTTGAACCCATTTCAAGCTAAATCTTCTGTGTTGATTTAGCTTGAAACACACATAAACCCTTTCATGCGAAATCTACAAGTTTAAACATATAAAACCCTAATTTAAACCCTATTGTGTGTTCATTCAACCTATCTAGACACAAGACTTGATTAAGACGTAATCAGCAGACATTTAATGCACCAACAGACTCCCCCTTGGATGTTGATGAAGTCTTTGGCTTCAAGTCTTTGTCTTTAACATTCTTCAAACATTGTAAAAACTCTCTTCAATCTTTATCTTCAAACTTTAAACTTTAAACTTCAATCTTCCCTTTGACCGTTGATCCAGACTCCCCCTTTCACAGACTCCCCCTCTCGATATGCTAGAATCTGAGATATCTGGTTCAAGCTTTGACAATTAGCTTCCGTTGGGAATAATGAAGTCCAATCCTATTTAACCTGCACTTCCTCTACCTTAACATAAGTTTCACAAATTTATAACAGTTGAATTTAAAAACTTACTGGTAGATATCATTCATTCATCAAACATACTAGTTACATCAAGTTCAAATAAATGACCTTGATTAACTAACCCCTCAATTTTTCAAAACAATTTAATATGACATTCAAAATTTTCAACATATTCTCCCAACCCAATGTAGTTCATCATATTTAGCACTCGAATTTTGAATATCAGCTCTTCAACATCAGTTGTCGAAAATCTTTTTGAATTTTTCAAAACTTTATGCTAAAACACACTAAAATCTTTTTGGATTTTGAGTTTTTGAAAGACATGCAGTAAACAAATATATACAAACAATATTTTTGTGAGTTTGTGTAAGAGGATCATATCAGTTTATGAGACAAATCACAAGCACCGTTAAGCTTTAATCATTTTAAGTTCTAAACAATTCACTTAGATTGTCAGTATACTGGTCCACTTAAATTTTCACACAAATTTCAACTGCTTCAAGATATGAGTTTAATGTCTTAGATACTTAAACTTAATCGCGTGTCCCACCTCAGAATATACTCCCGTATCCAGATCCCAATATTCAGTCTTACAGGTAATTATAACACAAATGATATCTGTAAGGGGTTAATAATTTATGAAGAATCATGAGAGCTCAGGTCAGAACTACCGTTCAGCAGAGAGATCATGACTCAACTTTCGGTGTGTCCCCTTTAGAGGATCTTTTTTTACAACAGCATTGCTAAGCAATTTTATTGTCTTATCATTTATGCTGAGGGTGATGCTATGTTTCAAGCATTTGCAGAAAGTATTATTCAAGGACTAGGTCAGAACCACCGTTCAGCAGAAGTCCCGGAATAATACCCCAGACATCATTGAGTATAAAGACCTAGTATATCAGAAAAAGGAATCTTTCAAAAGAGATTTCGGGGGTTACCCATATATCCGAGAGATGTTTCCCCACGATATAAGCAAGTTTGAATTTAGGTTTATATCTCATCACAATCTACTGAATGTGCAAAAACCTACTGACATATCATCAGTGAGACCGTTTATCACATTTAACTTTCCAATTCTTTAGCATGCTGTGATAGTTCACTGATGTACTATCATTTCCTCTTCTATACACCAAAACTCATTTTTGCTTTTTTAATGTTTTTGAAATTTTCTAATTTTTTTAAAATTTTTCTCCCCCTAAAATCAAAATATGTTTCAATTTTGATTTTCAAAGAAAATTTGAAAACAAACTATACAAGAAACGTGACAAACTGATATCAAATCGCTTCAATTCGCCATTCACTTGGCATAAACAATCAGAACTCCCCCTGACAACAAACTATTTTCCCATTTAGATTTCAAAACACTTAAGTTTGTTTTAATCAAAATGGTTTTTCCGGAAAATTAGTTTTGTTTGTCTTTTTAACAAACTCAGGGTTCTTTCAACACATTGTTTACCTTTTAACCACTAATCGAAAAGAGAAATCAAGTACAACTTAATGTCCTTGATTAGTCTTTTGTGATTCGAAATATCACAGTTACCAACCTGTGAATTTCTCAAGAAATATGCCGATTCCTGTTCCACACTTACCAACCTGGGAACTCCGGCAAGTCAGGTTTTTCTATTTGAAATGATTCACCCAAGCCTGACCAGCCTTGGGTTTGACAGTTTTTACCTCAACAGATGGCTCTTCTGGTTTTGACAAACCAGAATCATTGCCTGAACATGGCTTGTCTGACTTTGACCTGTCAGATTCATTGCCTGATGGTGGCTTGTCTGACTTTGAGACGTCAGATTCATCGCCAACCATTTTCTTCTTCTTCTTTTCTTCTTTCGTCCTCAGATTTGTATCTGATGAATTCGTCTTGCTTGACTTTGCAATCAAGTTAGTTGATTCATCAGAACTCTTATTCAATCTGTCCGGTGAACCCGAAGACAAAATCTTCTCCAGATACTCTCTCACCTTCTTCCTCTTCTTCCTCAGTCTGTCTTTCTGCCCCTGAGAAAGCTTCACTTTCTTTTCTTGAACTTTAGGTTCTTGAACCTTCTGTTCTTTGGGCTTGACGTTGACTGGTTTCTTTCCCATTTTCTGAGATTCAGCCCTCGATCTTCCTTTTGATCTCATTGGGCAATCTCTGACAATGTGTCCTCTGATGTGGCATTCATAGCACCTTCTTGTTTCGAATCTCTGACTTTGGCAGTTAACAACAATGTGTCCTTGAAATCCACAAGTGTAACACACTCTGTTATCATACCTTTCACTACTTTCATACCACATACCGTCTTCATACCACACACTTAGATCAAAGCATTGATTTGCCTTGTGGTAATCATCATTTCTTTGTTTTCTATCATTGTAATGATTTGTCCTTGAAGAATCTTCATCCCATCTTCTCTTGTAAGCTGAATTTGGCTTTTGAGCACTGTGGTCAAACCTGCACCACTTATTACCAACATTTTGTGAGTTTTCATTTTTAGATTTTTGTGATTTTTCAAAATGATTGGATGACTTATCTGATGAGCTTTTATTTTCATTTTTGAAGTCTTTCAAATTTTTAACTTTTTGTTTCTGTTCTACAATCTTCTTAACAGATTTTTGCTTAGAGCATTCACCTATTTCAGTAGACTGCAAAACAGTATTTTGAAATTTTTCTTGTAATTCTAAAAATATTTTTCTTTTCTTTTCTTTTTCATCATCAGATATTTCATCACAATCTTCAATTTTGACTTTGTCAAAATTTGTGACATTGTCACTTATTGGAACTGAATTGATCGGTTTTGGACAAACATGTGAAGTAAAATTCACAAAACCTTTCAATTTATTCTCAAGCTCGTTAATTTTAATCCGAGCTTTTTCAGCTTCTTTTTCAAGCTGAATGATTTTAGCAAGATGAGAATTGATTTCAATTTGTTTTTCAAGATTATCTTTACCAAAAATATCTCTCTCATCTTCTAAAATCTTGATTTGATTTTGAAAATCTTTTTCTTTTTCTTTTAACGCTTCATTTTCCAATTTTATCCAAGAAACGTTTTCATTTTCAATTTTGATTTTTCCAAAAACTTTTTCTTTTTCTTTCAAATTGTTAATTTCCAATGTCAAACTGTCCAAACTACTCAACAGTTTGTCATTTTCTGACGTCAATTTCTCACAATTTTCTCTCATTTCAAGAATCTGTTTATTATCAGATTCTTTCTCATCCTTCAAGCTTTTGATTTCCACTGTCAAATTCTCCACATCTTTCAAGAGATTGAAATTTTCTGCTTCGGATTTTTCACATTTTGAACACACAACTTCACTTTTTGAAGTTTCATCCTTCTTTGATTCTTCATTCTTTGTCATTCCTTCTTTAATCTTTTTGATTAATTCAAGAAATTCAACCAAACTCATATTTTCTGAGTTTCTTTCTATTTCATCTATTAACTCTTTCTTTTTCTTTTTCTCTTCTTCATCTCCCCACCATTTCTTTTGCCAATAATCATCCTCTTCTTTATACTGCTGGATTATGGCTTCAATATCAAGCGTTTTGTCATCAATTGCAATATTTCCATATTCATCAATTTAACACTCTCTGTTTGGATCCCATCTATTTGCTCTCCTTGCTTCCAGAAAGATACGAGATATTCTAATTATTTTGTTTCCAGCTATCATTTTTCTGTATCTATACGTTTGCTCTTCAGTTCGATCGTCTTTCCACGGAATCGGATCGGAATTTGCCATCTTGTATGTTCCTAAAAAATAATCAGCAAAACACTTAGAAAATTTTTAGGTTTTGAAGAATCGGCAATTTCAAGCGAAATTACTTGAAGTAAACTCACTTCAAGCGAAATCAATCAAGTATATAATGTTCAATCGAAACTGAACAGTTTGAAGCGAAATCTCCAATTTCGCTTTGGACTTTCAAGCGAAATCCCCTAATACAAGTCCAATGATTTTCAAGCGAAATCTACAAGTTACACTCAAGCGAAATCTACAAGTTACACTCAAGTGAAATCTGATCCAAACTATTTTCAAGCGAAATCTACTATTTTGCTTGTACTGTCCAAGATATTCAAGCGAAATCCAACAACTCAATTTCGCTTGAACTTTTCAAGCGAAATCTAAGACCAGTTCTTTTACAAGAGAAATCAACAGCCAATCAATTTCGCTTAAACTGTTCAAGCGAAATCCTCACTATATTTCAAGCGAAATCTGCTGATGTCATCTTTTACGAACAGTTTTCAAGCGAAAAGTTAATTTTTTATATGAATTCGATCGATTTTAAGTCCAAATCTTTCAAGGATTAGTTATCACACTAATTCGCTTGTTATATGTCAAATTCAGGTCATTTTCACCGCTGAAATATGTTCAAATCAGAAAAGTAAGAGAAGAAGTGAGTAGAGATAAGAAAATCCGGTAGAATCAAGCTGTAATGGTATGAACTCCTCGTCCTGAGCTCTGATACCACTTGTTGGACCGTTCTACGACCTTAAAATGTCAGTTAAGGCAGTTCATCTTTGAGTACGAAGGCGGAATCAACGTAAACAAAGTCATAACAGCTAGTTTCCTTTTAATCTTTCTTTTCTGATTGATTTTCGTGCTTTTACAATGTATTCTGATACAAATCCGGTAGCACTTCGTCTCACACACAATGACCAAGTCCCTTCCAAATGAACAACACACTAACCTATTTATAGACCTGTTGATTTAGCTTGAACCCATTTCAAGCTAAATCTCCTGTGTTGATTTCGCTTGAACCCATTTCAAGCTAAATCTTCTGTGTTGATTTAGCTTGAAACACACATAAACCCTTTCAAGCGAAATCTACAAGTTTAAACATATAAAACCCTAATTTAAACCCTATTGTGTGTTCATTCAACCTATCTAGACACAAGACTTGATTAAGACGTAATCAGCAGACATTTAATGCACCAACAGCTTAGTTCTCAGCAGTCTTCTAGGCTTCATCAGTAGTTATGAAGAACAGCAGCAGTTGTATCCGGGCAGTGGATATAAGACCATCAGCTGTTATAATCACTTTCAAGGGAGAAGACTTAGTGTAAACAACTGCTTATTGTGAATCCACTGTTGTGAACCAGTTTTGGCTTTCATTATCTGTTCCTCTGGTAGGGTTCAATCCCAACACGAGCACATAGGTTTTATGAGAGTATCGGATTCATGGCTCGTTTATATGTTGCAGTACCTCATTAGACTACAAGATTCAAAAGTAAAAACCTCGTTTTGAAAAGTGTATTGCAACATAATTAACCAACTCAAATCAAGTTGGTTATAGTTTATAATGTGACAACCCTCACCAAACCAGGTATCCGTATGAATTAATTAATATTTAATTATTGCTTAATTACTGTGCTTGCTTACAACTGTGATTAAACTGCTTACTGATTTCTGATACGTACATACTCATGCATCACATTTTATACTGTCACTCTATTATTTTTTTACACAAACTTCAGTGACTACCTTGATGCACAAAAGCACAGTGAGCACACTATACGGGATACCCATTAAACATGCTGACATAGCCAGCATCAGAAAGTTACTGTCTCTAAGGCCAGTATGAGCCGGGAATAGATTACTACACTAGTAGGGAGTGTAGGGAGGTGAGGATTGTAGAACTGCGTCACTAGGTGATAATTATAGTGACCGGATGTGCCTAGAACGTACTTCGAGTACAAAATTCTGCACTTTAAATAAAAATTCAGCAATTAGCTAACTAGTAAAGTGCCATAACATGAGAAAAATATTACTAGACACTTTCCAAAGTGTCGAGGATAAACTGTGTCACTAAAAATATTATTATCGACACTTTAAATATTTATTTAGCCCATTAACGGATTAATATCCAATCGTGCAACCGGACTTAACCCGGGACATAAAAGTATTGTCAATGACACTAGTTTCTTTTTCTGAGCCAGTTAGGGTCCCCGAATACCCTAACACCCGTTATAAATTACACACCACATAATACACTAATTAGATCTCCAACTAAACTAATTTAACCACTAACTATTTAGTTCAAAACAAATCATATTACCCCACCCCCACCCGATCGGTTTTCCCCCTAGGGAACAACCACCACATTTCTTTTGACTAGTTTAATCCATGTGCCCAATATCTACATGACGTAAAATCCAATGGGTTTAGTGGGTGATGGTTTATAATAAGGATTAATGGATAAGCACTTCATCCACTTCAAAGTTAACACAAAATTTTCATTCTCTTTCTCTCTTTGGCTACTCACGGCCGAGAACCACATCCTACATCCACCCACTTTTCAAATTTGATCAAGCTATTTTATATACATTCAAGTGTGAGGGATCGCGTATAAGGAAGCTCGGCGCATACGGAATAGCAAGGACCTCACCTCAACGCTATTAACCACTCGTTTTTCGACTAGTTTCTTCCCTAGCCTCGAACTAGTAGTAAGTGACTCTAAACGCCTTTTTGTTCTATTCTAAAGTGGTTAATAAGAATTTTGACAGTTGAAATTTATGAACATGTAAGAACAAAATTTAAAGTCTACTAAAATAATATAAACAAGGTGGTTAATAGATGAATATTGGTGTAAAACTTATAAGACTTGTTTTGTTATGATTATTTAGTGTTGTTTTATGCTAGTGTTAGTTCGGATCGTCATCTAACCCGGCTAAGTCATGTTCATGGAACAAGACCTAGTGTATGTTAAAGTGTGAAAAGTGGTTAGATGAAGAACACTATTACTTAACCATGAACTTGTGTAAAAATAATTTTTCTTATGAAATGGAGTTCTAAACTTGTAGATCTAAAGATCTACAAGTGGTATTTTCGAAGGACCAAGTGTAAAATGAAATCATAATTTTACAGCCGGATCCTTCCTAAACAAAAGTGATTTTGGGAACACACAAGTGTGTAGACACTTGTGTAACAAAAAGTTTTAACGAAGAATTATTTTTGTAAATTTTGGACAAGAAGTTGTAGAAATGTATCTTCTTTAAAAACAAGGTTCTCAAAGAAACCGAGTCTATTTATAAAAGATCTACTAAAATATGGGGAAAGTTACTACATATCTTACACAAACCACAAGTTCATGTGTTATGCGATTTATATCTATTTTGGACTAGTTGATGTTGAAATATTGTTTGATAATGTTGGGAACATTGTTGATTTGAATTATAAAAGAAAATGATACGCTTGAAAGCGTGGCCACCTCCAGTCACAGAGGAAACTCTGGCGAAATTTTTCCAAAAATCTAACACTTGTAAATATTTTTATCACAAGTGTTATGGATATATTTTTAACTTATTTTTCCAAATAAATTTCATCACGACTTTTATTACAAATTAAGCAAGTGTCGGAGGTGGGATTTTCACAAAATAAAACTTGCTAAAATATATATTTAGAATATATATTTTCATAACAACACTTGTGTAAATTTTTGTGATTATTTTGTGAACTACGTAAATATTATTTTTAGGGAAAAAAAAATAATATTACCAAATATTAACGACTCCGAAATAATTCTAACGCCTTCACAATAAATATTAAGTTACAACGGTATTACTATTACCACCCGATCTTTATCCGTAACTTACGTATTTTCAGAAAATACTCATAAGCGTGTATTTTGACAAGGATATTATTTTGGAAAATGGTATGTAATAAAATATAATATTTTTGGGAAAAATATTTATATTTTGGAAGTAAAGTATTTTAGACAAATGAAATAAAATATATTTTAAGTGAGACTTAATAATATATTTCGAAGATTATACGTACGCACATGTATTAAAACCCCCATCCTTGGGAAGGAATATATTATCAAATAATTACGAAGTGTAAACACGAAATAGTTGTCTAACTATTTCCCAAAAACTTAAACCTTGAACTAAGGCACGGCCGTCCGTCTAATAGAGGTTAGTACGTGTAGGTCGTTGCACAGCAGATTTTCTGGGAGATACTTTTTAGAGACGCACTTCGGTGAGTTCATGTCCCCCTTTTCTCTTAACTGTTTTCAGTTTTTAAACTGCGGGGGTGAAATACATGTTACATTTACTACAAATGTTTTATACACGGTATGATTAGCTAAGGAACCTACTGCTAGATCACGTGACTGGATAGGCTATTATCGTAAGACCATTAATCCTTGTATAAGGACCGAGAGGCATGAGTGATAGATCTATCGGGTGTTGCGAGCCCCACACATGGGCCAGCGTGCGGCTGCATGTGGTGACTATGTCGTTCCGCCGGAAGGACCGGTATGAAATACGCGTTACAGGTTTGAGTGCTTCCTAGTCCATGTCACTTATTAATGTATTAGCTACACATTAATCGATCTCTTTTTCCTTACTTGCTACATTCCAGGATTTTATACTTACAAAGGTTTTACTTACTCACTTACACATGAACTCGCTCAACATTATTGTTGATTTTTTCCAACTTACATGTATTTCAGGGAACTAAGGATCTGGCACGGTATGCTACGTTTCCGCGCTGCGTTAGAGTTATGGGATCATCCAAGTTTAGGGGTTGTGGATTTTACCTGGACGAGTCACAGTTCTTAAACTACGTCTATTTTAAAGTTTGTGGTTGTGTCTTTCAAACTATGTATTTATGTTATTAGGTTGAAATTTCCGTTGCATGTGTCAACGCCTTAAGAAAATGTTGTGGTATTTTACATTTCAGACTTAAATCAATGGATGATCTGCATGGTTTTATTTTCATATAGCTTTGTTATGGTTAAGCTATGGTATTAAGAAGTCACACCAAATAAACCCACACTTCCGCAAAAGCCAGGGTGTGACAGCTTGGTATCAGAGCTCTGATCATAGCGAACTAGGATTCCTTCTCGAGTCTAGACTATGATCACTAGGGCTCTCACGAAAACATTTTTTTTACACTGCATACCACTTAAGTCCAGATCCAAAACGTTTTTACAAACAAATGTTGAGCACAATTTATTTGTTAGTTATAGGCTCAGTCTGGGAGGCTGAGCTGCAGTCTGGGAGGCTGAGGCTCGGTCTGGGAGGCTGAGGAAGTAGGCTAGTGGGACTAGGAAGAACAGTCCGAAAGGCTGGGAAGGTAGTTTGAGAGACTAGGAGATTCAGTCTGGGACGCTGGGAGGCTAGTGGGACTAGGAGAACTATATGATTGGTTACTGGTGACTAACATGTTTATATGATTATATGATTGATTGTTGTACGTATGTGTGTTTGTGTTACAAACGTCGTGCCTTCATCAGATACTTGAGAGTCGGACACTGCAGATCCCACGGCCATAGTATCAGGCGACATAGTTTCCTCGGAGCACGAGGTGTACACTTCCGATACGACCAGCACAGATGAGGACGACTTTCAGCCCTTTGCACTGCCTGATGTCGTAGCAGAGCCTGCTGATGGCCATCTTGTTGGGGATTTGCCACTCGCGGTGATCCCTGCTCCTGTGCCCCTTGCCGCTTATCCCGTTGTTGATATGCCCCCCGACGTTGTCTCTGACGACGATGTCAATCTATTAGAGGAGGACCCACTTGAGGGCGAGGCCCTATTGTTGCTGGTGATAGCCTACTGCTTGCTGACGCTCCTGCAAAGGAGGCTCATGCCCATTCGCCTGTCCCAGACTCATTTGAGCCTGTGGCGTCCGCATCTTTGCATATACAAGGAGTGCAGCACTACTCACACAACGCCGACCCTGATATGGCGTCATCAGCTGCACCAGTTCCCGCACACAGCTTTAAGTTTGATCGCGATATTGAGGACGATTTTGTTTTTCCACCTGGTTTTGATACAGACCATGACATTGAGTTCATACACTTAGACCAGCCCTTGGAGGATCCTGTAGCCCCTGTCGACCCTATGTTTGTCGATCCAGCTGATTTTGAGATGGAGTTTGTTGATCCGGAGCCGACTGTGGACCCTGAGCCAGGCGTTGCTCCTGACCCCGCATTGGAGCATTACCCTGTTCATGCCGATGCACCTGCTGTTGCTCCTTGATTGATCATCTGCTTGGACGAGAGAAAATTTGGGGTAACTGTGCGAGACAATTTATTATTACGGGGGCCCACGTAATAACGACTTGTAGTGCACAGAAATCCTGGTGGACTCTGCGGGTCAAGCTAATGAAAACCAATGTAGCAGGAAATATCTAAAACACGAATGACCAAGGCGAGGCGATGTAGCCTCGGGTTCATTCTATTACAAGCAACAAGCCAAATTGGCAAGCCTATGTGAAGGCTCAGAAATTTATTTCCCCACTCATACATTGAGTATATTTACGTGTGAAATTGGGTGATTACATGATGGCTTATGGTGCTATATATCTCATAGACAATTGAAACGTTGTCTAACCCGCTTCATACCACTTCGACAGAAGAGAATGTCACCCAGACATGACACAAACACCAGTACGTTCCCAAGGACAGAAGCCGAGCTGCAAGAACGCATCTCACAGGAAAATGCACGACATGAAACCCTCCGCTCTAAGCACAACGATGGCATTACTGGAAATAACCCTCCAACTGGCTGCACCTATAAACAGTTCCTGAACTGCAAAGCCTTTGAACTTTGACGGAACAGGAGGCGCCGTTGCATTTGTTCGTTGGTCCGAAAAGATTAACTCCATCCTAAGAATGAGTAACTGTTCGCCCCAACGGAGTGTTACCTATATCTCAGGGTTATTTCTAGATGGCACACTCTCATAATGGAACCTCCAGGTTCAGACCCTTGGTACAAGATGCTGCTAATGCACTGAGCTGGGACAAGCTCAAAAAAAAATTGATGGAGAAGAAATACTGTTCTAGGGCTGAAATCCAGAAGCTTGAGGTGGAGTTCTGGAATTGAGAATGGACGGACCAAAGATTCCTGAATACGTCCAGCAATCTCACGACTTGTCTAGGGTCGTCCCCTACTTAGTCAAACCGGAGTTCAAAAGGATTGAACGATTCATTTGAAGACTTGCACCCCAGATCAGGGGTATGGTTACTACCTCGAAGCCCTCAACCATTACAGAGGCTATCGATATGGGTGATTTATTTATAACATGAGATGTTATGTGTTGATATTACATACGTACACTTTACTTACTATCACCTGACCAACGTGAACCATCTTTTAGAAGATGCCACCAAAACGCGATCCGCGCATGCCTGCCAACGAGGCAGGACTTCAACAAATCATCGCTGCCGCCATTACACAGTACGCAGCCTCACCAGGAGGAACTGGTGGAAGTAATTCTAACAATAACGGCAATAACAATCCACCACATGGGTGCACTTACAAGCAGTTCCTAGACTGCAAGCCCGTAAACTTCGACGGCACTGTAGGTGCTGTTGCTTTTGTAAGATGGGCCGAGAAAACAGACTCTGTTCTCCAAATGAGCAAGTGCGCTCTAGACCAGCAAGTTACCTACATTTCTGGGCTATTCTTGGACGGAGCCCTGTCCTGGTGGAACTTACAAATGCAAACTCTTGGTGAAGCCGCTGCTTACGCATTGACTTGGGCTGAGTTAAAGGAGTTGATGAGAAAGAAGTATTGTTCTCGTGCTGAGATACAAAGGTTGGAGACTGAGTTTTGGCATTTGAGGATGGACGGTCCCAAAATCACGGAGTATGTTCAGAGATTCCACGACCTGTCTCATGTGGTACCCTATATGGTTACATCGGAATTCAAGCAAATCGAGCGCTTCATTTGGGGTTTAGCTCCCCAAATCATAAGTATGGTGACCTCTTCAAAGCCGGCAACAATCACTGAGGCGATCGATCTGAGCGTGGCTCTCACTGAGGAGGCTATCTGCTTAAACAAGTTTTCTGATGTTGAGCAAAGGAAGAAGGATGCTCACGTAGAGTCGTCCGGGGGTAATAAAAGAAAATTATCGAACTTCAAACAAGGCACAAGCAGTGATGGCAGGAAAGGAGAACCAAGCACACCGGTTCAAGCTACAACCGGTGGCGGAAAGAAAGGAAAAGGGTATATGGGTACCCATCCCAAGTGTAACACCTGCCAGCGTCACCATTCTGGCCAGTGTGGGTCAAAAGTACGTGAAGCATGTGGAAAGGTTGGTCACTCGAAGGATACTTGCTGGGCCACTGTTGGCCGGGGTGGCCAAGGAGGTTTTGGAAATAGAAACAATAATCGTGGTGGTAATGGAAATCGCGCTCAAGGAATAATGGAGGAAATGGAAATCAAGGCAACAACGCGAATCAAGCTTGTGCTGTGAATCATAACCAAAACAACAATCAAGCTAGGAATGGAGGTGGAAACGGGCAAAGACCAGGTTGTTTTAACTGTGGTGACATTGGGCACTATAAGAGGAACTGCCCAGAATTGAACCAAGCACGAGGAAGGGTTTTCAATATCGAAGCGAGGGAGGCGTGCCAGGATCCCAATGTTGTTACTGGTACGTTCCCTATAAACCAACGCTTTGCATCCGTTTTATTTGATACTGGTGCCGATTATAGCTTCGTATCGTTAGAGTTTAAGAATATGCTTGGATTAGCCGCTAGTAAATTAGATATTCCTTACTCAATTGAATTGGCTAATGGAAAGTTAGTAGAAGCCAATGAAGTGGTCATAGGTTGTGTAATCGAGTTGGGAGAGCGTGAGTTTACTTTGGATCTACTACCAGTCCAGCTGGGGAGCTTCGACGTGGTAATAGGAATGGATTGGTTATCAAGCAACAAGGCTGAGATTGTATATCACGAAAAGGTCATTCGTATCCCAACCGAAGATGGTGAAACGATTGTGGTTCATGGTGAAAAGCGTGATACGCCTTTAAGAATCATCAGTTGCCTGAAAGCTCGTAAGTGTTTACAAAAGGGATGTGCTGCCTTCCTGGCACACATCGTGGATAAGAAAGCTGCTGAGCCAAAAATCGAAGACATCCCTATCGTGAGGGAATATCCTGAAGTCTTTCCAGAGGACTTGCCAGGATTGCCACCCCAAAGGCAAGTGGAATTTCACCTTGACTTAGTTCCAGGCGCCGCGCCTGTAGCTAGGGCACCTTATAGACTTGCACCGTCAGAGATGCAGGAGTTGTCGACACAACTCCAGGAGTTACTTGATAAAGGATTCATCCGACCAAGCTTCACACCTTGGGGAGCTCCAGTTTTATTTGTCAAAAAGAAAGACGGTAGTTTTCGTATGTGTATTGACTACCGGGAGTTGAATAAGTTGACTATCAAGAATAGGTATCCCCTGCCAAGGATCGATGACTTATTCAATCAGCTCCAAGGTTCAAGCTTTTACTCAAAGATCGAACTTCGATCTGGATACCATCAGCTAAGGATACAAGAGGAGAGTATCCCGAAGACAGCCTTCAGAACTCGTTATGGACACTACGAGTTCCTAGTTATGCCGTTTGGGTTAACAAACGTGCCTGTTGTTTTTA
Organism: Helianthus tuberosus; assembly: GCA_030545235.1. Taxonomy (NCBI): domain Eukaryota; kingdom Viridiplantae; phylum Streptophyta; class Magnoliopsida; order Asterales; family Asteraceae; genus Helianthus; species Helianthus tuberosus. The sequence goes on along the minus strand of CM060450.1, from coordinate 58,363,374 downwards.
TGGACCTAATGAAACGAGTCTGCAAGCCGTATCTCGATAAGTTCGTGATTGTATTCATCGACGGTATTTTGATTTATTCAAAGACAAAGGCTGAACATGAACAGCACTTAAGGGCTATTTTGGAGTTGCTGAAAAAGGAACAGCTGTATGCCAAGTTCTCAAAGTGCGAGTTTTGGCTACGCAAAGTCCAGTTTCTTGGACACGTGGTTAATGGAAATGGAATCCATGTTGATCCCACAAAGATCGAGGCGATAAAGAGCTGGGAGACTCCAAAGACACCGACCGAGATTCGCCAGTTCTTAGGTTTGGCTGGCTTTTATCGAAGATTCATTGAGGATTTTTCTAAAATCGCTCAACTCCTTACCGCACTCACACAGAAGGATAAGAAGTTTTATTGGGGAATCAAACAAGAAGAAGCGTTTCAGTTATTGAAGAACAAACTTTGTGATGCGCCGATCTTATCACTACCAGAGGGAACTGATGATTTCGTGGTATACTGTGACGCCTCACGTCAAGGATTGGGTTGCGTGTTGATGCAACGCCAGAAAGTTATAGCTTACGTGTCACGCCAGTTGAAAGTTCATGAAAGGAATTATACCACGCATGATTTAGAACTAGGCGCAGTGGTATTTGCATTAAAGATCTGGAGACACTACCTATATGGTACGAAATGTACAATCTTCACAGATCATAAGAGCCTACAACACATATTCAACCAGAAAGAGCTGAATATGAGACAAAGACGTTGGGTCGAATTGTTGAACGACTACGACTGCGAGATAAAGTACCATCCAAGGAAGGCGAATGTGGTCGCCGATGCCCTAAGTCGTAAAGAAAGGATTAAGCCCATAAGGGTTAGGGCTTTAGAAATGATTATCCAGACAGATCTCTCTCTACGCATTCGTGCTGCACAGAGAGAAGCTTTGAAAGGAAGGAATATTGAAAAAGAATATCTCCGTGGAATGGAGAAGCAATTAGTACCAAATGAGGAAGGAATGTTATATTTTATGAAAAGAATTTGGGTTCCTCTGTTTGGTGGTTTGAGAAAAGTTATTTTTGATGAGGCACACAAATCACGGTACTCTATTCATCCCGGTGCGGATAAGATGTAACAGGATCTTAAGGATTATTATTGGTGGCCCAGGATGAAGGGCGACGTTGCTGTTTATGTTAGCAAATGTTTGACGTGTGCCAAGGTGAAAGCTGAATACCAGAAGCCTTCGGGACTTCTGCAACAACCTGAAATTCCCAAGTGGAAATGGGAACAGATTTCAATGGATTTTATAACGAAGTTGCCAAGGAGGGCCAGGGGTCATGATACTATTTGGGTGATAGTCGACCGCCTAACAAAGTTCGCGCACTTCTTGCCAATCATGGAGAAGGACAATACGAGTAAACTTGCGGAAATATACATGCGAGAAATTGTGGTACGTCATGGAGTGCCTCTCTCGATTATCTCTGATAGAGATGGGAGATTTGTATCAAAGATTTGGCAATCCTTCCAAGAAGCTTCTGGCTCGCAATTGAACCTAAGTACTACATTTCATCCGCAAACTGATGGCCAAAGTGAAAGAACTATTCAGACATTGGAGGATATGCTGAGAGCATGTGTAATGGATCTTGGTGGTAGCTGGGATAAGCATTTACCATTGGCCGAATTCTCATACAACAACAGCTACCACACCAGTATTGGAGCCGCGCCATTTGAAGCTCTTTACGGACACAAGTGTCGATCACCCCTATGCTGGGCTGACACAGGTGATAGGCAGCTTGTTGGTCCCGAAATAGTCCAAGAAACAACGGACAAGATTGCGCAAATTTCGAAAACGCATCGAAGCGGCTTGCGAAAGACAGAAAGCCTATGCAGATCCAAACCGGAAACATTTGGAATTCCAAGTTGGAGATATGGTTTAATTGAAAGTTTCACCCTGGAAGGGTGTGGCACGCTTCGGAAAGCGTGGGAAGTTGAATCCGCGTTACATTGGCCCTTTCAAAATCCTGCAAAGGATTGGGCTTGTAGCCTACAAGTTGGACCTACCTGCTGAACTCCATGGTGTTCACGATACATTCCATGTATCCAATTTGAGAAAAAGCCCAACACAAGATACAGTGATCATTCCTGCTGACGAAGTTCATATCGACGACACGCTCCACTTCACTGAAGAACCTGTTGAGGTCACGGATTGGAAAGTTAACAAGACTCGCAGGAGCAGTGTCAAACTCGTCAAAGTTCGTTGGAATGCAAGACATGGGCCTGAATTCACGTGGGAAGGTGAGGATCGAATGAAGGAGAAGTACCCCCATTTATTTCCAAAGAACCCTGCATCTAGTAGCAGAACTTAAATTTCGGGACGAAATTTCTTTAACGGGGGGAGAATGTGACAACCCTCACCAAACCAGGTATCCGTACGATTTAATTAATATTTAATTACTGCTTAATTACTGTGCTTGCTTACAACTGTGATTGAACTGCTTACTGATTTCTGATACGTACATACTCATGCATCACATTTTATACTGTCACTCTATTATTTTTTTACACAAACTTCAGTGACAACCTTGATGCACAAAAGTACAGTGAGCACACTATACGGGATACCCATTAAACATGCTGACATAGCCAGCATCAGACAGTTACTGTCTCTAAGGCCAGTATGAGCCAGGAATAGATTACTACACTAGTAGGGAGTGTAGGGAGGTGAGGATTGTAGAACTGCGTCACTAGGTGATAATTATAGTGACCGGATGTTCCTAGAACGTACTTTGAGTACAAAATTCTGCACTTTAAATAAAAATTCAGCAATTAGCTAACTAGTAAAGTGCCATAACATGAGAAAAATATTACTAGACACTTTCCAAAGTGTCGGGGATAAACTGTCTCACTAAAAATATTATTATCGACACTTTAAATATTTATTTAGCACATTAACGGATTAATATCCAACCGTGCAACCGGACTTAACCCGGGACATAAAAGTATTGTCAATGACACTATTTTCTTTTTCTGAGCCAGTTAGGGTCCCCGAATACCCTAACACCCGTTATAAATTACACACCACATAATACACTAATTAGATCTCCAACTAAACTAATTTAACCACTAACTATTTAGTTCAAAACAAATCATATTACCCCACCCCCACCCGATTGGTTTTCCCCCTAGGGAACAACCACCACATTTCTTTTGACTAGTTTAATCCATGTGCTCAATATCTACATGACATAAAATCCAATGGGTTTAGTGGGTGATGGTTTATAATAAGGATTAATGGATAAGCACTTCATCCACTTCAAAGTTAACACAAAATTTTCATTCTCTTTCTCTCTTTGGCTACTCACGGCCGAGAACCACATCCTACATCCACCCACTTTTCAAATTTGATCAAGCTATTTTATATACATTCAAGTGTGAGGGATCGCGTATAAGGAAGCTCGGCGCATACGGAATAGCAAGGACCTCACCTCAATGCTATTAACCACTCGTTTTTCGACTAGTTTCGTCCCTAGCCTCGAGCTAGTAGTAAGTGACTCTAAACGCCTTTTTGTTCTATTCTAAAGTGGTTAATAAGAATTTTGACGGTTGAAATTTATGAATATGTAAGAACAAAATTTAAAGTCTACTAAAATAATATAAACAAGGTGGTTAATAGATGAATATTGGTGTAAAACTTATAAGACTTGTTTTGTTATGATTATTTAGTGTTGTTTTATGCTAGTGTTAGTTCGGATCGTCATCTAACCCGACTAAGTCATGTTCATGGAACATGACCTAGTGTATGTTAAAGTGTGAAAAGTGGTTAGATGAAGAACACTATTACTTAACCATGAACTTGTGTAAAAACAATTTTTCTTATGAAATGGAGTTCTAAACTTGTAGATCTAAAGATCTACAAGTGGTATTTTCGAAGGACCAAGTGTAAAATGAAATCATAATTTTACAGCCGGATCCTTCCTAAACAAAAGTGAGTTTGGGAACACACAAGTGTGTAGACACTTGTGTAAAAAAAAGTTTTAACGAAGAATTATTTTTGTAAATTTTGGACAAGAAGTTGTAGAAATGTATCTTCTTTAAAAACAAGGTTCTCAAAGAAACCAAGTCTATTTATAAAAGATCTACTAAAATATGGGGAAAGTTACTACATATCTTACACAAACCACAAGTTCATGTGTTATGCGATTTATATCTATTTTGGACTAGTTGATGTTGAAATATTGTTTGATAATGTTGGGAACATTGTTGATTTGAATTATAAAAGAAAATGATACGCTTGAAAGCGTGGCCACCTCCAGTTACAGAGGAAACTCTGGCGAAATTTTTCCAAAAATCTAACACTTGTAAATATTTTTATCACAAGTGTTATGGATATATTTTTAACTTATTTTTCCAAATAAATTTCGTCACAACTTTTATTACAAATTAAGCAAGTGTCGGAGGTGGGATTTTCACAAAATAAAACTTACTAAAATATATATTTAGAATATATATTTTCATAACAACACTTGTGTAAATTTTTGTGATTATTTTGTGAACTACGTAAATATTATTTTTAGGGAAAAAAATAATATTACCAAATATTAACGACTCCGAAATAATTCTAACGCCTTCACAATAAATATTAAGTTACAACGATATTACTATTAGCACCCGATCTTTATCCGTAACTTACGTATTTTCAGAAAATACTCATAAGCGTGTATTTTGACAAGGATATTATTTTGGAAAATGGTATGTAATAAAATATAATATTTTTGGGAAAAATATTTATATTTTGGAAGTAAAGTATTTTAGACAAATGAAATAAAATATATTTTAAGTGAGACTTAATAATATATTTCGAAGATTATACGTACGCACATGTATTAAAACCCCCATCCTTAGGAAGGAATATATTATCAAATAATTACGAAATGTAAACACGAAATAGTTGTCTAACTATTTCCCAAAAACTTAAACCTTGAACTAAGGCACGGCCGTCCGTCTAATAGAGGTTAGTACGTGTAGGTCGTCGCACAGCAGATTTTCTAGGAGATACTTTTTAGAGACGCACTTCGGTGAGTTCATGTCCCCCTTTTCTCTTAACTGTTTTCAGTTTTTAAACTGCGGGGGTGAAATACATGTTACATTTACTACAAATGTTTTATACACGGTATGATTAGCTAAGGAACCTACTGCTAGATCACGTGACTGGATAGGCTATTATCGTAAGACCATTAATCCTTGTATAAGGGCCGAGAGGCATGAGTGATAGATCTATCGGGTGTTGCGAGCCCCACACATGGGCTAGCGTGCGGCTGCATGTGGTGACTATGTCATTCCGCCGGAAGGACCGGTATGAAATACGCGTTACAGGTTTGAGTGCTTCCTAGTCCATGTCACTTATTAATGTATTAGCTACACATTAATCGATCTCTTTTTCCTTACTTGCTACATACCAGGATTTTATACTTACAAAGGTTTTACTTACTCACTTACACATGAACTCGCTCAACATTATTGTTGATTTTTTTCCAACTTACATGTATTTCAGGGAACTAAGGATCTGGCACGGTATGCTACGCTTCCACGCTGCGTTAGAGTTATGGGATCATCCAAGTTTAGGGGTTGTGGCTTTTACCTGGACGAGTCACAGTTCTTAAACTACGTCTATTTTAAAGTTTGTGGTTGTGTCTTTCAAACTATGTTTTTATGTTATTAGGTTGAAATTTCCGTTGCATGTGTCAACGCCTTAAGACAATGTTGTGGTATTTTACATTTCAGACTTAAATCAATGGATGATCTGCACGGTTTTATTTTCATATAGCTTTGTTATGATTAAGCTATGGTATTAAGAAGTCACACCAAATAAACCCACGCTTCCGCAAAAGCCAGGGTGTGACATATAAAATCTCCTAGCCATGATTCTTAACCCAAAAACATTTGTTTTAGTAAACCAATTCGTAAAATATCTCGTAAAAACTCGTTAATGAAATTCGTATGGTTTATATCATTCGAAAACCTCGTTGTGTGACATCGTTTCAAAATCGTTTCCCAAGTGAACTAAATAATGACATGAAATGTAATATGATAAAAGCATTTATATATAAGATGTACCAGCGACGTATCTACCATGCTTTTATCATGCTACACCCGTCCCATTATCTAATCACTACCCAAAATCAATCATTTATCCAATTCGTTTATCTCGTTTAAGTCGTATCAAATCGTTTAACTCGTCCCAAAATCGTTTAACTCGTTTTAATTGTGAAACTACTTATGGTCGTCTCGCTAATAACATTCAAACCTTCGTGACTCGACTATCTCGCTTCTCGTATTAACAAACCACCAAAGGGTATGTTAACAATCATCAGATTCGGTCGTTAACTACATACCCCCCACACATAACCATGGGTGTAGTCTGATAACGGGATTTGTCAGATCCTATGGTACCATAACCTAATACTGGCCGGTTTGATCAATGCTAATGAATGTCATTCGTTATGTAACTACGTCCAACAAGTTTGTTCACATTATCGAAATCGTTATTAGTTTAATATAAACCATCTTAATCGTTTTTGAAACCATCGTTTAAATATCAAAAATCGTTTAATACATACGAATCACCCCAAAACAATCAAAAACAGTAAAATAGGGGAACTATGTACTCACTTGGGATTGTTTATTAGTCTTGAGAGTAAGACCAAATTAAGCTCCAAGTATCAAGGAATCAACAAGGCACCTAGTATAGGTAACTATGATAATAATCGGATCCTAAATCGGGAGGTAGGATAGAATGATGTTCTATAAATCAAATGAGTATTTAAACTCATATGGTATGATTTAATAGAGCTAACATTCTGATTTGGAAGTCTACCTAAGTGCTCTTGACACGTTTCGACCCGTTATCGTAGTATAAGCTACTATAAAGCGTCGGTTGCACAAAACTTTGGTCGGATGGTTATCTAGATGCTATGTCAAATATTACATGCCCAAATACACTTAAATATGTTACCATATCATTTTAGATGTCAAAAATATGTTCACATAAGCAAAATACGGATTTATGCTTCAAAAGGGCGTTTTGGTCATTTCCAATGGGCATATAAGCTACTTAACAAATAACTAACCAATCCTAGGTGATCATAAGGTATAACCTTAGGGGTTATTCCCTATGTAACTATGATCACTAATCATGCTTGGTCGGATCCTAATGATCGACCAAATGGGTCGGGTTCGAAAGTCTAAGCGGTTGTTTAGACCGCTTAACTTACGACCCTAAACAAGCACTAAACTAATAGTGACGAGTTAAATATGTCAAAACATGTTTAACCTACTTAGAAAATTGATTTGGTATCAAAACAAAGTGTTTTGATACCTAAAATTAGTTCCGTTGCAAAATGCGTGCTAAAACGCATTTTGACCGAAACTTTGACTAGTCACTAGGCCTAGTTAACGTGGTAATCAGTAGGTATAACCGCTAAGGATTATAACCATCGTGATTACAATCACGTTACAAAGTTGAAACGAACTTTGTGTTGACCATTAACTGTTCAAAGCTGAAAGTCAAACACTGTTTGACTTTCTCGCTAGGAAAACGATAAAAGAACGAGGGAAGCTTACAAATGGTCCTTGCTAGGGAGAACTTGATCTATCACACTTAGGTATGAAGCAAAGGATCCAACTTAGAGTGTAATTCAGATCAAGGGTGAATGAAATGGGTTGAAAGCTTGGCTATTTATAGTTGTAGTAAGTTCACCAGATCAAAACAAGTGTTTATGTAACCTCCAAGCAAAAGATCATGACCATACTAGTGTTAAGAGCTGATTAGAAACCTTGGAGAGGTGTTAACTTGGTTAACACACAATAAAATTTGCATAAACAGCCCCTGGACATCAAACAAGTTGCTAAAAATGGAAATCAGTCGCTCGGCCTTTTTACGCGGCCCACGTAAGCTAGATACTGAGCTTACGCGGCCCGTGTAGACAAGTTTGATTAAGTTCATTTCTAGCACTTTTGACACCCGTTAAGCCATTTTCAAGGCTTTACAAGGTCAATAAGGTATAGAGGACTCAAAATATGCTTGGAAAACTCTCGGATGTCGGCTCGTTTGGTCGTACGGTCACGTTATTCGTCAAATTACGACGAAACTCGAACGGACGCGAAAACGATCCAAATTAAGCGACGAATGGTATTTTTTTATGCTGATCACTAAAATAAAAATATTTTAGTGTGTACAAAAAATTTGGGTGTCCAGATGTGGTCAGAACGTAAGATATGCGCGTAAATGCAAACTTACGTCGTTTTTGACACTTTTAGTCCCTGTAACATCAAATAGGCATGTTTTCGCACACCGAACCATTAAAAGCTAATTTCTAAGCTATGTTTAGGTTATTTATGGTATCTTTAGCTTATGATCAAGTTCTGGACTGTTCGTTACTATGCAAATCGGCATAGTTTCGCAGTTTGACACAAATAGTCCCTGCGATCTAATAAACTTGTTTTCAACACACCAATCCATCCAAAACTTATTTCTAAGTTATGTAAAGGTTATTTAAGGTATGTTAAGCCTATGTCACTATTCTAGAGTATTTTTCGCATTAAACTGACTATGTTTACGCATCAGTTTGCGTATAACTTTCCAGAAAGCGATTTAAAGCTTGAAATCGGAATCGAATCAAATCGTAAAATCATCAAACACAAATACACATATAATAACACCAAAAAACATTGTTTTATTGATAATTAGCATTGTTTTACATTGTACATTGATTACAGAGCACAGTTTTCACAGTCTCCCCTACTTTAGGAAATTTCGTCTTGAAATTTTAACTAGAGGAAACTTGTGAGAACAATTGCGGATATTTCGCCTTCATTTGGTCCTCGCATTCCCAAGTAAACTCTGGGCCACATTTGGATTCCCAGTGAACCTTGACCAATCGAATCCGTTTGTTCTTCAACTGTTTGACTGCACGGTCCACTATCTCCACAGGTTTCTCGACAAAGTGCATCGTTTCATCGATTTAGATTTCGTCGAGTGGAATGTGAAGATCAGCGTCAGCTAAACACTTTCGCAAATTGGACACGTGAAAAGTCGGATGAATATTTCCAAGCTCTGGAGGTAGCTCTAGTCGATAGGCAACCTTTCCAACTCTTTCAACAATCTTAAATGGTCCAACATATCGAGGTGCAAGTTTTCCTTTCTTTCCAAATCTCACCACTCCCTTCCAAGGTGACACCTTGAGTAGGACATGGTCTCCAACTTGAAATTCTAGGGGCTTGCGTCGCATATCCGCATAACTCTTTTGACGACTTCTAGCTGTCACAAGATTATCGCGAATTTTCTTGATTTTGTCTGTCGTTTCCAGAATGAGCTCAGGTCCAGTAAGCTGAGCTTCACCGATCTCATTCCAACAGAGAGGTGAACGACATTTTCTACCGTAGAGAGCTTCGAATGGTGCCATATTAATGCTGGCATGATAACTATTGTTGTAAGAGAACTCGATCAATGGAAGATGAGAATCCCAATTACCACCAAAGTCTATCACGCATGCTCTAAGCATATCCTCCAAAGTTTGAATTGTCCTCTCAGATTGTCCATCTGTTTGGGGATGATAAGCAGTGCTTATATTTAGTTGGGTTCCCATAGCAGATTGCATGGTCTTCCAAAAATGAGATGAAAATCGAGCATCATGATCAGAAATGATGTCCAAAGGAACACCATGTTGAGATACAATCTCATCAACATAAATCTTTGCAAGTTTATCAGCAGATAGATCCTCGCGAATCGGAATAAAATGCGCTGACTTCGTTAATCGATTGATAACAACCCAAATAGCATCGTGACCTTTAGATGTACGCGGTAATTTAGTGATGAGATCCATAGCAATGTTCTCCCACTTCCAAACCGGTATCTCTGGTTGTACTAGCAAACCAGAAGGTCTTTGATGTTCAGCCTTGACTTTGAGACAAGTTAGGCATTTCGATACATGAAAGGCAATATCATTCTTCATACCAGGCCACCAGTACTGAGTACGAAGATCCTTGTACATTTTATCAGCACCAGGATGGATAGAATATCGAGACTTATGAGATTCGTCCATCACTAAAGCGTGAAGATCGTCTTGTTTCGGGATCCACAAACGACCCTTGAAATAGAGTAAACCATCGTCCTTCGCTTCAAGTTTAAGCTCAAGTTGAAGTGGTAGCTCATATTCCAATATGCCTTTGTTCACACAAGATCGTTGAGCTTGAAGGACACGAGATTGAAGATCAGATAGAGTTCGAACATAATGAAGCTTGACTCACTCCTTTCAACTAAGCGCATCGGCTACGACATTCGCCTTACCAGGATGGTAGCGAATCTCGCAATCGTAGTCGTTCAAGAGCTCAACCCATCGTCGTTGCCTCATGTTCAGCTCCTTCTGATTAAGAATATGCTGGAGCCTTTTGTGGTCTGTGAAAACCACACACTTCGTGCCGTAAAGATAGTGTCTCCAGATTTTGAGAGCGAAAACCACTGCTCCCAACTCAAGATCATGAGTCGTGTAGTTCTTCTCGTGAACTTTCAATTTTCTAGACGAGTATGCTATAAATTTACCTCGTTGCATAAGAACACAACCAAGGCCTAAGTTGGATGCATCACAGTAGACAACGAAATCATCGATTCCCTCGGGCAAAGATAAAACAGGAGCATCACACAGCTTCTGTTTTAGCGTTTGGAACGCTTCTTCTTGTTTGGGTCCCCAATCAAAAGGTTTATTCTTCTGAGTCAAAGCAGTGAGTGTCGAGAAGTTCGAAATGAAACGACGATAATAGCCAGTGAGACCAAGAAAAGAACAAACTTCTGTTGGTGTCGTTGGTGTGTTCCAATCCTTAATAGCAGCTATTTTGGATGGATCCACATGAATACCCAGCTCGTTGACTATATGTCCCAAGAACTGAACTTCTTTAAGCCAAAATTCACACTTGGAGAATTTAGCAAAAAGTTGTTCCTTCTTCAAGAGTTCTAGAGTCAAACGAAGGTGTTGCTCGTGATCGGCTCGAGACTTCGAATAAATGAGAATATCGTCGATGAACACAATGATGAACTTGTCTAAATAAGGTTTACAGACCCTATTTATTAAGTCCATGAAAATAGCTGGGGCATTTGTCAAACCAAAAGGCATGACAGTAAACTCGTAGTGCCCATATCTTGTGCGAAAAGCAGTTTTGGGAATATCTTCCTCGAGAACACGAAGTTGATGATACCCAGAACGTAGATCGATCTTATAAAAACAGGTAGCACCTTGCAGCTAATCAAAGAGATCATCAATTCGGGGTAGGGGATATCAATTCTTGATGGTAAGCTTATTAAGCACACGATAATCGATACAGATTTGAAAAGATCCATCTTTTTTTCACAAAGAGGACAGGAGCTCCCCAAGGTGAATAACTTGGTCGGATGAATCCTTTATCAGATAACTCTTGAAGCTGTTTCGATAATTCTTGCATCTCCGACGGTGCAAGACGATAAGGTGCTTTCGTAATCGGGTTGGCATTGGGTACAAGATCAATATGAAACTCGACTTGACGAACTGGAGGCAAACCAGGCAGTTCATCAGGAAACACCTCTGGATAATCCCGAACAATCGGAATATCCTGAATACTCTTGCTCTTGCCTTTCTCCTCGGTGACATGTGCCAGAAAAGCAACATATCCTTTTCGTAAATAACTTCGGCCTTTCGTACATGACATTAGTTTCAAATCAACAGATGGTTTCTCACCACGAACTTCCAGAACATCGCCAGATGAAAGAGGAATACGAATGATCTTATCGAAACAAATCACCTTAGCATGATGTTTGGTTAACCAATCCATCCCCACGATAATGTCGAAACTCCCAAGTTGCATCGGTATGAGGTCAATAGGAAAAAGATGGTTATCGAGGTTCAATTGACAACCACGAAGAACAGAATTGAGTACGAGTGGTTTACCAGTAGCAACCTCGTCAGATAAGGGTTTCCTCAGTTTAGTTCTAGGTATCGCAAGTAAAGGCTCAAAGGATAACGAAACAAAACTCCTATCGGCACCAGAATCGAAAAGAACAGATGTAAGTTGATTGTTAACAAGGAACGTACCGTTAACAACCTCGTTGTCCGCCCTCACCTCATTCGCATTCAGATTGAATGCTCATCCACGAGCGGGATTCACATTCGCGATTGCGTTTGGATTCACATTTGCATTTACCAACCTTGGGCAGTTGTTGCGGAAATGACCCATTTCTCCGCATTTGAAACACGAACCAGGTGGGAATCTCGCAGCATTCCCCTGAACTTGTGCTAGAACCTGAACAGCTTGATTTTGGCCAAGATGACAAATGTTGGCTAGATGCCCAAGTCTACCACACGTAGTGCACTGCTTGCAAGCCTGTTGAGCAACATGATGACCGTTTCATCGAGCACAGTGAGGTGCGGTACCAGCATATTGCTTTTTTGCGGAGGTAGGGCTGGTGGGTTCTGAGGGTTCTGGTTAGTGACAGCAAAGTTCTAGGAAGCCTTGCGCTTCCTTGACTTTTTTGAAGACTCACCCTGCTTCTTACCCTTACTCTTACCCTTGTCTTTTGCAGAATCGGCTGATTTCTTCTTGTCACCCTTACGGGTCAATTTACCCTTTCTGACCTGAGACTCGGTCAGAGTAGCAGCCAATTCAATCGCTTGACGGACAGTAGTAGGATTACTGCCGGTCACAATGTCTTGCACAGAATTGGGTAAACCATCGATATACCTCTCAATCGCTTTCTCCAACGGGGTTACCATCGTAGGACACAACAAACTGAGCTCCTCATATCGATCCGTATAAGCACGGTGTTCTCCCCCATCTTGTTTCAAATCATCAAATTCTCGTTCCAAAGCTCGAATTTCGTGACGGGGACAGAACTCTCTCATCATGATAACTCGGAGCTCTTCCCAAGTTTGTGCCATCGCCACATCGGCACCCCTATCACGCATCACTTCGTTCCACCAGGTAAGAGCATGCTTCTCGAACACACTAGATGCGAACTCAACCTTACGCTCATTCGGACATTGCACATGTCTGAATGTGCTTTCCAAACTTTCGAACCATTGCAGGAGCGCGGTTGCTCCTTGAGACCCATAAAATTTCAACGGTTTAGCCGAATTGAAATTCTTGAAACTACATTGTGCATTATTGTTGTTATTGTTGTTATATAACTCATGGATCTGGGTTACTACGCCAGGAAGTATTGCAGCCATTTGCTGAGCAACAAGGGTTGTGACTTCTTCAGTAGTAAAAAGGTTGAGCATCACGTCGAGGAGGCATTGTCTAACAAGGAAACAGGGGAATCGAGTGAGATCGACAATTAGAAAAACAAAAGAGGTATTGAAAACATTGACAAAACACAAGTATCAAACAAAAGAGGTATTGGAAACAGGGGAATCGAGTGAGATCGATAATTCAAACCTTCGTGACTCGACTATCTCGCTTCTCGTATTAACAAACCACCAAAGGGTAAGTTAACAATCATCAGATTCGGTCGTTACCTACATAACCCCCACACATAACCATGGGTGTAGTCTGATAACGGGATTTGTCAGATCCTATAGTACCATAACCTAATACTGGTCGGCTTGATCAATGCTAATGAATGTCATTCATTATGTAACTACGTCCAACAAGTTTGTTCACATTATCGAAATCGTTATTAGTTTAATATAAACCATCTTAATCGTTTTTGAAACCATCGTTTAAATATCAAAAATCATTTAATACATACGAATCACCCCAAAACAATCGAAAATAGTAAAATAGGGGAACTATGTACTCACCTTGGATTGCTTATTAGTCTTGAGAGTAAGACCAAATTAAGCTCCAAGTATCACGGAATCAACAAGGCACCTAGTATAGGTAACTATGTTAATAATCGGATCCTAAATCGGGAGATATGATAGAATGATGTTCTATAAATCAAATGAGTATTTGAACTCATATGGTATGATTTAATAGAGCTAACATTCTGATTTGGAAGTCTACCTAAGTGCTCTTGACCCGTTTCGACCCGTTAAGGTAGTATAAGCTACTATAACGTGTCAGTTGCGCAAAATTTGGTCGGATGGTTATCTAGATGCTATGTCAAGTCTTACATGCCCAAATACACTTAAATATGTTACCATATCAGTTTAGATGTCAAAAATATGTTCACATAGGTAAAATACGGATTTATGCTTCCAAAGGGCGTTTTGGTCATTTCCTATGGGCAAATAAGCTACTTAACAAATAACTAACCAATACTAGGTGATCATAAGGTATAACCTCAGGGGTTATTCCCTATGCAACTATGATCACTAATCATGCTTGGTCAGATCCTAATGATCGACCAAACGGGTCGGGTTTGAAAGTCTAAGCGGTTGTTTAGACCGCTTAACTTACAACCCTAAACAAGCACTAAACTAATAGTGACGAGTTAAACATGTCAAAACGTGTTTAACCTACTTAGAAAACTGATTTGGTATCAAAACAAAGTGTTTTGATACCTAAAAGTAGTTCCGTTGCAAAATGCGTGATAAAAAGCATTTTGACCGAAACTTTGACTCGTCACTATGCCTAGTTAACGTGGTAATCAGTAGGTATAACCGCTAAGGATTATAACCATCGTGATTGCAATCACGTTACAAAGTTCAAACAAACTTTGTATTGACCATTGACTGGTCAAAGCTGAAAGTCAAACACTGTTTGACTTTCTCGCTAGGAAAGCGGTTAAAGAACGAAGGAAGCTTACAAAGGGCCCTTGCTAGGGAGAACTTGATCTATCACACTCAGGTATGAAGCAAAGGCACCAACTTAGAGTGTAATTCAGATCAAGGGTGAATGAAATGGGTTGAAAGCTTGGCTATTTATAGTTGTAGTAAGTTCACCAGATCAAAACAAGTGTTTATGTAACCTCCAAACAAAAGATCATGACCATCAAGTGTTAAGAGCTGATTAGAAGCCTTGGAGAGGTGTTAACTTGGTTAACACACAAGAAAATTTGCATAAACAGCCCCTGGACATCAAACAGGTTGCTAAAAATAGAAATCAGTCACTGGGCCTTTTTACGCGGCCCGCGTAAGCTAGAGACTGGGCTTACGCGGCCCGTGTAGACAAGTTTTGCAGAATCTGCAAAAATGGTCCCTGCACTTGATTAAGTTCATTTCTAGCACTTTTGACACCCGTTAAGCCATTTTCAAGGCTCTACATGGTCATTAAAGTTTAGAGGACTCAAAATATGCTCGGAAAGCTCTCGGATGTTGGCTCGTTTGGTCGTACGGTCACGTTATTCGTCAAATTATGGCGAAACTCGAACGAACGCGAAAACGATCCAAATTAAGCGACGAATGGTATTTTTGCATGCCGGTCACTAAAATAAAAATATTTTAGTGTGTACAAAAAATTTGGGTGTCCAGATGTGGTCAGAACGTAAGATATGCGCGTAAATGCAAACTTACGTCGTTTTTGACACTTTTAGTCCCTGTAAGATCAAATAAGCATGTTTTCGCACACCGAACCATTCAAAGCTAATTTCTAAGCTATGTTTAGCTTATTTATGGTATGTTTAGCTTATGATCAAGTTCCGGACTGTTTGTTACTATGCAAATCGGCATAGTTTCGCAGTTTGACACAAATAGTCCCTGCGATCGAACAAACTTGTTTTCAACACACCAAACCATCCAAAACTTATTTCTAAGTTATGTAAAGGTTATTTAAGGTATGCTAAGCCTATGTCACTACTTTGGAGTGTTTTTCGCATTAAACTGACTGCGTTTACGGACCAGTTTGCATATAACTTTCCAGAAAGCGATTTAAAGCTTGAAATCGGAATCGAATCAAATCGTAAAATCATCAAACACAAATACACATATAATAACACCAAAACACATTGTTTTATTGATAATTAACATTGTTTTACATTGTACATCGATTACAGAGCACAGTTGTCACATCTGTTCCTTTGATAATGCCGATATTGCTGCCCTAAAAGCCTCCGGCGCCTTTCCTGCCGAAGCGATCTTGCGGCCGTTTGAGCGGGAAATCCGATCGGACGTGTCCTCCGATGAATGGGTGTATTTCTTGGCTTACCCTTTTTCCATAGGGCTCCAGTATCCTTTTCCAGATTTCATCTCTCGTTTATTTGAACTCACCGGTCTCAGTATAACAACCCTCCTAAAATTACTTATAACATCCCTATACATCATAAAATACACCCCGTATACGAAGAGTGGACCCCAAATACTTTATTTTAATAAAAATTAAATAAAAACAAGCTTGTATGCTCACTCGTGGGGCGCGACACACCCTTGGGTGTCTGTTGCGGGGCGCGACCCCCTTGACACCATGCCACACCCTAAGCTGCCACGTGTCGCCACTCATCGAACCTATACTCATGATAAGTCAACCCTAAACCCTATTACACCTAGCTCGCGGGCCGTGTAGCCCCTTTGTGTTTCTCTCGCGGGGCGCGAGAATGGGTCAATAAGACCCTATAAATAGAGGGGATCGGATTTCAGTCCAACTCGCTCAAAAACTTTCAATCTCTCTCTCAATTCTCTGAATAACAATAATAATATCAGGTATTATACACCCCTAATTAGCGAAGCTCTGCCTCGTTGTAAGTATCATAACCCCCGGTTACGTATCAGATATGTTGCCTAATTGATCTAGTGCTCCGTAATGCCTGTCAAGGCTCTGCCTGACGTAGTCGTTTGAGTTCTGTCTTGGGGAGGGTATAACTAATGTAAATTGGGTTATTATACTAACACGTGGGCATTGTTTAATTAATAGATTATAACCAGGAAGTCACAAGCAAAATACCTAAATTAGCAATGTGAGTTTATCCTCGTTTTAAATGCTTTTCATAAACTGTTTTACAAAACCTCAAATTATTTTACATGATAATTAACAGTGATTGAGTATTTGTAATTCTACAATTATCGTAAGTATGTTGGGGTTTTGTATATAAAATTTGTT
This sequence comes from Helianthus tuberosus, assembly GCA_030545235.1. Taxonomy (NCBI): domain Eukaryota; kingdom Viridiplantae; phylum Streptophyta; class Magnoliopsida; order Asterales; family Asteraceae; genus Helianthus; species Helianthus tuberosus. The sequence continues at coordinate 58,346,399 of CM060450.1, read as the reverse complement.
ACTACACTGTGAGTAATAACATTACCACAAGTCAGGATTGACAGTGCCGTGGGTGGTAATTAAAGTAGATGTAAACAAATGTAATTGCTGGATTGCCCTCAATGCTGTAAAATGATAAAACAGTTCTTGATTAAACGGGGATTCACTCGCCAGTATTTCTTGTTGATAAAATGTTTTTAAACGCGTTTGATGTAACAAAATGTGAAAGCCAAATAGAAGCCAGCTGGACAACATTGAAGGCTTGGAAAAGTTGCTATAAAAGTTACCTAATCAAAGAAGATGTTTTATTTCAATAAATTAGGGTTTATCCCTAAAAACATGTTTGTAATGGAAACTTAGGAATTTCCCATGTGTTTATTATTATAAAATGTGGTATTTTACTCTGATAAAATATTTCCTAACTACGATCCTGATGTAAATTCCGCTACCAAATTGATAAACACCGATACTGGTTCGTGGCTATCCGTTCCCAGAGATAGGGGCTGGGGTTGCGACAGAGAGTGGTATCAGAGCTACAATCACTGATTTCAGCCACAAAAGTGTTCTGCTGGCACCAAAATTTTATCCGTTATGTTAGGAAATAATTTACGTGATTATGTGCATATCTGTATATTATCATTTTGTGTTATTTGACAATTTGTTAGTTACAGTATGAGTGATCAAGGACCATCTGACGCCTATCGTCAATTGTCTAGTTTATGACCCAGGGAGGATGATCATAGAGAATACCCAGAACTCCACCCACAAGAGGAGCTCAAACAAAACCCAGTAGCACCATACCCAAACCTTAACCCTCTATATCCATACTAGGATAACGACCAGTATATTCGGGAAATCCTAGAGAACCCATACCCATACGAAGAACCGATGCCCCAGTACCCTGACCCAATACCAGCACCCACACCACCCATGAGTACCGAAAATGTGCAAGAACTCCGCACTTTTGTTGAGGAGTTTTTAGATGAAGGTGAACGAATAAGACAAACAGGGGAAATGCTTGTTTGGAAGTATGACGAGCGTAATATGCAGTATTGGATGAACCCCCACTAATAGTAATAATATATATATATATATATATGTGTGTGTGTGTGTGTGTGTGTGTGTGTGTAGGGGTGAATATATATATATATATATTAACTAAAATAGATAGTCTAATATCTACTGATGCCTAACTAGTAGTATGTTTTAAAATTCCAGTTACAGTTTGTAATAGATGCATAATATATAAAATAGAGTAAATGTCGCAATGCACGACGATTTTGATCAATGTGTTTGTTGTGTGATTATTCGCATTAAATATTGTTTTTTGTGATATTAATACTTGGTAAATGTTTATAATCCAGATGGACAATGAAGTGAATCAAGAAAACCCGAATAACAATAACAATGGCAACCAGATAGATAATAGTGCCATCCAACATATAGTGGCACAAGGGATTATAGACGCTATGCCATATATTATCAAAACGGTTAAGGAAGCAGAAAATAATAAAAGTAATAATGGAAGTAAGCGACCACCAACTGAACCCAGTCACAGCGTAAACAATGGACCGTTACTTCAGTTGCCTATTCCAAAAAGAAGAACCATGTCTTATGGTTGTTCTTACAAAGAATTCTGGTCTTGTAAACCAATAGAATTCTTGGGAAATGAAGGAGCTATTGCAGCTCTACGTTGGATAGAAAAGACTGAGGCAGTCTTAAGAATAAGTAAGTGTGTAGAGGAAGACAAAATCATGTTTGCTTCCAATCTTTTTAAGAATGCTGCTCTATAATGGTGGAACACTATTCTCCAGTCTTGGGGAAGTGACAGAGTCTATAGTATGGAATGGACTGAGTTTAAGAACATGATTGAAAGGAAATTCTGTCCTGTCAATGAAAAAGAACAAATAGCTAATAAGTTCTTAAACCTTAGAATGACTGGAGTTGACTGTAAGGGTTACACTACTGTATTCTTTGAATATGCTAGAATAGTGCCAACCCTAGCTTCACCAAAACCAGTGTTAATTCCCCGTTACATCTGGGGATTAATTAGTGAGATTAGACATGTAGTCAAGGCAGTTAGATCACAAACTATAGAAGAAGCTGTAGAACTAGCAAATACCTTGACAGATGAACTAGTACGTACACAAGAAGATGACCAGAGGAAGAACCTAGCTCAGGAATTTCGCTATGGAAATTCCAACCATGGGAAGAATGTAGGTTCTACTTCTACACCTTATTGTAAGGCGTGCAAGAAGAAACATTCAGGAAGATGCTACACCTACTGCAATTTCTGCAAGATACCAGGACACAAGGAAGAAGTTTGTAGGAATAAACCTAGTAATGGAGTATGCTTCAATTGTGGAGAAAAGGGACATATTAAGCCGAACTGTCCGAAACTAGCAATAGCCATGAACAACAAGACTACTAAGAATGCTAGAGCATTTTTTCTGACGGCTGAAGAAGCTAAAATGATTCCGGACGTGATTGTCGGTACGTTCTTAGTTAATGATGTTTTTGCTAAAGTATTATTTGACTCTGGTGCAAACCAAAGTTTTATTAATACTTCATTTTGCAAACTTCTCAATCAACCATTAACTAAACTCCAACAAAAATGTCTAGTAGAGACAGCAAATGGGGAATCCATTAAGATCACTGAGATCTTGCAGGGAGCAAGAATAGAAATTTTAAACCAAAATTTTATTGCAAATCTTTACCCAATGAATCTGGCTGGATTTGATATTGTATTAGGAATGGATTGGTTAGTAGCCAATAAAGCCAATATTCTATGTGATCAAAAGTCAATCCAAGTAAATTCACCAAAGGGTGAAAAGATCACAATTAAAGGAGATAAGTCATCTAGATCCACGAAATTCATCTCTGTGATGAAAACAGCCAGTTATGCAAGAAAAGGATCCCTAGTGTATATGATTTCTATAATCATTAACAATAAAGGAAAATAATTAAAAGATATTCCCGTAGTATCTCAATTCTCATATGTTTTCCCAGAAGAATTACCAGGACTACCGCCAGATAGGGAAGTTGAATTCAGAATTCACCTTCTACCAAGGACATCACCAATTGCCAAAGCACCTTATGTTTGGCAACAGCAGAAATGCAAGAATTGAAGAAACAGTTGGATGAACTTCTGGAGAGAGGATTCATACAGCCCAGTTCATCACCATGGGGAGCACCGATCTTGTTTGTCAAGAAGAAAGACGGGTCAATGCGTATGTGCATTGATTACCGAGAGTTTAACAAAGTAACGATTAAAAATCGGTACCCATTACCGAGAATCGATGATCTGTTTAATCAATTGCAAGGAGCTCGATTCTTTTCTAAGATCGATTTGCGTTCAGGATATCATCAATTAAAGGTACAGGAAGAGGACATTCCTAAGACCGCCTTCAGAACAAGGTATGGCCATTATGAATTTATCGTCATGCCATTTGGTTTAACCAATGCCCCAGCCGCATTTATGGACATGATGAACAGAATATGTAAGCCATATCTGGATAAATTCATAATTGTTTTTATAGATGATATTCTCATTTACTCTAAAAGTAAAGAGGAACATGTAGCGAATCTGCATGCACTCCTAAATTTGCTGAGAAAAGAAAAGCTTTATGCTAAATTTTCGAAATGCGAATTTTGGTTAGAAGAAGTGCAATTTCTTGGAAATTTAGTTAATCATGAAGGAATTCACGTGGATCCCACAAAGATTGAGGCGATTACTAAATGGAAAATCCCTGAATCACCAACAGAGGTGAGAAGTTTTCTCGGACTAGCCGGTTATTATAGACGGTTTATCCGAGATTTTTCTAAAATAGCCATTCCCTTAACAAAACTGACCTGTAAATCTGTTAAGTTTGAATGGGGACCAAAACAGGAAGAAGCCTTTAGAATTCTTAAGCAAAGATTAACCAACGCACCCATACTAGCGTTACTAGATGGAACTGAAGACTTCGTAGTCTATTGTGATGCTTCTAAGCTAGGTTATGGATGTGTGTTAATGTAACGTCAAAAAGTTATAGCCTATGCCTCTAGACAACTTAAGAATCATGAAGAGAATTATTCAACCCATGATTTAGAATTAGGAGCTATAATTTTTGCCGTTAAAATTTGGAGACATTATCTTTATGGTAGTAAGTTTACCATTTTCACCGATCAAAAGAGTTTAAGATATGTTTTTGGGCAAAAAGAGATAAATATGAGATAGAGACGCTGGATGGAAAGTGATTATGATTGTAGTATCCAGTACCATGCAGGGAAAGCTAACGTAGTAGCTGATGCTTTAAGTCGAAAGTATCATGAGAAGCCAAAAAGAGTGCGTTCTCTTAAATTAAATCTGCAGATAGATTTAAACGAACAAATTTGAGCTGTACAAGAATCAGTAATCAAGGATGATACTGAAAATTTGAAAGGAATGATTAAGGAATTAGAACAAGGAACAGATGGAATTTGGAGATTACATAAGAAAAGGATTTGGATACCTAAACGAGGAAACCTACGCCACCAAATATTAGATGAAGCCCATAAGTCTAAGTATACGTGTAACACCCCGAAAATGCAAATCATTTATTTTAAATATAATGCTGCTAAATAAACCAGTGAACTAACTAGGATTAAAATAACCTAGTTAGGTAAAAGCCTTGTAGTGACTTACAATGGGTTAAAACACTAAAAGTTAGAACCAAATGATAGTTGAGGGGCTGAAAGTGCTTAAATTGAAACTAATATAATTAAAACAAGAAAAATAAAAATCTCAAACACACATACATGTGTGAGATCGATCAGACAAGGAGCAGGGGGGCGACCAAGTTCATCAAAACCCTAACTCTCACAAAATCTCTAAATTGAAGGATCAAACTCAGTCCAAATCAAAGTCCGAATGTAAATTACTTATCCTCATCATAAGAGGATTACAAGGTATGTAAAATTTGATGAAAACTCTCAACTTGAAATTCTCATGAAATTGGGAAAATCTGATATTTATGGTTGCATGTTTGTTTTATGATGAAATAGGGACAATATAGAGTCTAGGGACAAACCCTAGACAAATACAAGTTGAAATCATGTGAAATCTTAGTAAAATCCATGAACGCCATTGTAGGTGATTAATGGGTTTTGTAGAACCTGATAAACACTAGGAAATTGGGTGTGGTTCTAGTGTAATTTGACAATTTTGAAGTGATTTCTGAATTCTAGAAGCTAACAATTATGTAAAATGGTTTATTGACGTGAAATTAAAGCTAAATGATAAGCTAGAGACTTGATATTTAATCATGTAAAAATCTGCCCTTAAAGTGTTTGTGAAAATGCCTCAAAGAAGGCTTAAAACTGAAATTCAAAGTTAAAACGCGCAATTATGATGTTTCAGTTTACTATGCAATACATGGTTTAAAAGGGAGTTCTAAACATGTTATAAATGGACTCTATAGGAAAGGACGCAGGAGCGTCAAGTGGACAAGCGGGTGGCGAATCGCGTTTGAAAGGCTTACTTTGAAGGTATGTAACTTGATTCGTTACATTTGGGCAAATTTTGATATTTAGCATATATGTAGTTGGATTGTGTATTAAAAGTTGAGTTGGATTAAAGCGATGATATTCGCTATGTCGAATTATAAGCCAAGAATCTGGTTAGACCTCATTGGTAGTAATCAAAATGGAGGATTCCTTAGATGAGCCAAACGGGTCGAATAACCAAGTAAGGCATGGTAATACATTGTAGTATGGTTACTCGGTCTCTTGTTATTATTGATAAATGACATATTAGAATACGAGGATTAAACATGTTGGTTTGTAGGATTGAAATCCGAGAACTTGATTCAAGTAAACAAACAAATCAAACCAAACATAACATTCCAGCGTCTACCGTAAATTACGATATATACCGTAATTTATGGTAGAGACCAAAAGGTTACGGTGGGTTTCCCCTGTGTTACGGTGGAACCAGAATTTCCCAGAAACTACCGTAACTTATGGTATCTACCGTAAGTTATGGTAGAGCTTTAGAATTTATGATAAATTTTGTATTTCTTTGTTAAATCGAATCCGTTTTAAACGTAGTTTCGAATATGTATTATTTCTAAGTATTCTAATACTAATGTTTAATGTAAACATTTCAGTTTTTAGGTATCCAAGGATTACGAATGACGGTCAAGCTAGCTTTTGAAGATCACAAACTTTTGAAGCTTCCGCATTGATTAATTCTGTTTAAACAATGTTATGATGTAAACCGTTTGTTAAACAACTTATGGATGTTTTAATTAATCGGTAGATAACTAATGTTTGTTACCTTCGAACTTGGTTCTTGAAACTAAGGTTTTAATTTAGACATCTTTTGTATAAAATATTATGAATTATTACTAAATTCAAGTAGAATTTTTAAGGGTGTTACAAGTTCGTATCAGAGCCAGTGTGACAACTCAAGTTTTCGACTTTCACTTACACATTTATTACACGTTGACTTTGACGGTGTAGTTGTTTGACTTGTTTGATTTGTAACCATACATGTTATGTTTTAATGAAACGTGTTATGTTTGTGCATATATGTGATTTATTGTTGTTGTAAAATATAACATGGATTATTATAAAAACACTTAGAATGATTCACCATCAAACAACTCGACGAAACAGAGTTGTGATTCGCCATGAACATACTCGACGAAACAAGCCAGATTCGCCAACCCGAACTCGACGAAACAGAAACTGTTTCGCCGGCCCAAACCATTTCGCCGAAGCCCAATTGTGGCCCAACATGTTACGTGACTTTATATCCTCGGCGTTCTGTTCATTCGCCACTCTTGGCAACCTGAAAACCCTAAGAACTTTCCTGTGTGTGTGTGTGTGACGGCAACTGCGAACACTTGAAGCCCTCGAGACCAACCGAGCCATTCATTCGGCTATCACGGTTAGCGTATAAACCTTTGTTTGATTGATAAGTTTGTTATCCATATAAATTGCTAACTGTTTTGCTTGAAAACGATGGGGTAAATGTCATATAACGCTTATGTTCGTGATTGCTTGATAAATTGATATTACTAGAATATACTTTATGGATTTTAATTCCTGAGAATCTAGATTTGGTCTGCTTACGATTGTTGATTATGGCTTCTGGGAAAGGCCAACATAAATGGTTTAGGGTTAGCACATGTTTACGTGATTATGATATGCGATGATTGGTAATCAATGAAAACCGATGATTTTGTTGGTTATCGTATGATTGTTGGGTTACATGTATGTTACCGATTGATGATTTCTGTGTTGTATGTTTACTGTATGATTGATGATGATGATGAAACGGCTGTAGATGATTAGGGTTTTCTGTGATGATATTGTAACTGTTGTACATCTTTGACGTAACCGATGTTCGACGTAACTGATCTGTTTGACGAAACAGAACTCTCGGCAAAACAGAATGTGTTTCGCCAAGGATAGTTGACGAAACGGAACTTTGTTTCGCCAAAGAGTGATTGACGAAATAGAATTGTGTTTCGCCAAAGGGTGATTGACGAAACAGAATGTGTTTCGCCAATCTGTGTTTCGCCGACTTGAATACTTTGCACAGTAACCTGACTTAACTATGTTAGAAGTTAACTGAGATATTTAACTGCTGTTAAGTATGAAACAATACTTATATGACTACGAATACGTGCAATGTGATACTCGGTGCTTATTGATGCGATGTTCACTATGATTATACCTACGTGCCAACTTCGTGATTATAAACTGATTATGTATACGTACGTACTTTAGGACTTGATTGATAAACTTTGAGCACATACTTAGCATACCGAGCAAACCAAGGTGAGTTCACACTTTTACTAAGGCATGGGATTCCTAGGGTATGGGAATGGGGATTGAAGGAATGAGATTTGAATAGTTACTCGTACTTACACTGTTACTAGACTATCTACCATCGTCCTCGGATGCGCAGGATACATACGTAAAACCTACGTATACTTGTACTCATCACTGTCCTCAGGTTGCGAAGGACACTCACGTAAAACCTACGTGAACTTATACTCACTACTGCCTCGGTTGTGTCAGGCACTTACGTAAAACCTACGTAAACCCCCGCGTACCTCTGTCCTCGGTTGTGAAGGACACTTACGTAAAACCTACGTAAACTTTGTATGTACTACTGTTCTGGGTATGAAGAACACTTATGGTTACAAATAGTCTAGTGTATATGCAAACATGGGAAGCCCCCACTAATAGAACATACTATTGGCCTAGTAGCGCCACATGTTACGAAACAAACTTACTATTACGAACTTACTTACTGTGAACTCGCTCAACTTGTTGTTGACTCTCTGCTGCATGCCTTGCAGGACCTTAGGTACATATGGAGATTGCGTAGGGAGGAGCAGGTCGTTGTGGGACATGGATAGAGAATGCCATGTTAAATATTTAAAAATTTGAACTTATGTTTTACATTGGGTTTACATACTTATGCTTCCGCTACACACTTGTTTATGTTTGGTTTTGAAAACACCAATCATGTTGATGAATGACTTTTACTATTTACTTATATGTTCAATATGATTGGTGGCTTGATCCTGGTCAGTCACGCCTCCAAGCGGTGGTATTCCGCGTGTGGATTTTGGGGGTGTGACAGATTGGTATCAGAGCCATTGGTTATAGAGAACTCGGTTTTAATATGGGGAAAACGTTTTTATTAAAACCAGACTATAACCAGAACAGTGCTCTCAACGATCCACAACGACGCTTCGCTCCACGTGCAAGACTCAACATCCTAGGTAATATGGTACATGTTTTATTGCCTACTTGCTAGAATTACATAGAACTTTGCTTGTGGTATGCTTAGATTACAGAATCTACTATATGTTATTGCTTGGGAATACTTGTGTGCTCACTCTCTTCTGTCATCGCACTATTCGTGAACCTCTCTCACTTATGCTATATTTGCTATGAAGATCATGGCTGGACGTATTAACATGACACAAGCCCAGTTGACGGCTCTCATTAACGAACAAGTTGCTGCGGCGGTTGCAGCCGCACAAGCAGGAGGTCAACCACCTGTTTGCACCTTCAAGACTTTCATGGACTGTCGTCCTAGCACATTCAGTGGCACGGAAGGAGCAGTTGGACTCCTCCACTGGTTTGAAAAGCTTGAGTTAGTATTCGAAATGTGTGAATGCCCTGAGGCACGCAGGGTGAAGTATGCTACCGGTACTCTCGAGGGTTTAGCCCTCACATGGTGGAAAGCTCAGGTCCAAATGCTGGGGTTGGTTGCTGCTAACGCCACCCCATGGAACAACTTCAAAGAGATGATCAAGGAGGAATACTGCAGTCATGATGACATTCATAAGCTGGAAGTCGAGTTCTTCACCCTCAAGATGACGGGGTCAGAAATTGAGGCGTTTACAAAGAGATCTAATGAGCATGCATTACTGTGTCCTACTATGGTGGACCCTCCAATTAAGCGTATCGAACTTTATCTTAAGGGTCTAGTGCCAGAGATCCAAAGTCATGTAACTTCAGCAAACCTTGCCACCTACCAGCAGGTTGTTCAGTTGGCTCACCGTCTCACTGATCAGGCGGTGGAGCAGAACAGGTTGCCTGAACGTCTCAGCGCTACTACTACCGCTACCACTTCAGCTACTCCTGCTACTCCTAGTGATAACAAGAGAAAATGGGAGGGGGATTCCAGCAAAGGTTCAGCTTCAGTTCAGTCCCAAGTTCAGCAGCGAAAGACTGACAACTATTAGAGCCCTAGTCAGCAATCTTCGGGCAATCACAGGCAGGGTGGTTATCGAGGGAACCTCCCAAGGTGCAACAACTGTAACAGACACCACAGTGGCCAGTGCAGCAAGGGTCGCTGTCAGAGGTGCCTCAAGATGGGTCATGAGGCCAAGGATTGTAGGAGCCCGCGGCCTGCTAATCAGAATCAGCAGCAACAGCAAACACCGCAGAATCAGCAACAGGGCAACAAAGGATGTTTTCATTGTGGCGCTGAAGGTCACTTCAAAAGACACTGCCCTCAGTTAAACCGGAACCAGAACAATAACAACAACAACAATAATCAGGGCAATGGGAACAATAATAGGGGAAACAACAACAACAATGGTGCTAGGGGTCGTGCATTTGTGATCGGTCAGGGTGATGCAAGGAATGATCCTAACGTGGTTATGGGTAAGTTCCTCCTCGACGACTTTTATGTTACTGTATTATTTGATTCGGGTGCGGATACCAGTTATATGTCTCTGAAAGTTAGTCAAATGCTCAAACGCGCACCAACACTTTTGAACACCAAACATGTTGTAGAGTTAGCTAACGGTAAAAATTTAGAGGCCACACACATAGTTCAGGGTTGTAATCTTATCCTCGCTGGTCAGACTTTCTCTATCGACCTCATTCCTATAACTCTGGGTAGTTTTGACATCGTCATTGGTATGGATTGGTTATCCCAACAGCAAGCAGAGATTCTATGCAAGGAGAAGATCATTCGTATTCCCCGTTCTGGTAAAGAACCTCTCGAAGTTCAAGGTGACAAGAGTGGTGTCGTGAGTGGCATCATCTCCTTCTTGAAGGCTCAGAAGTGTTTGCGAAAGGGCCACACAGCTGTTTTAGCCCTCGTTACAGATACATCGAAGAAAGAGAAAAAGATTGAGGATATTCCTGTGGTACGCGACTTTCCTCAAGTGTTTCCTGAAGAGTTACCTGGGTTACCGCCTCATCGCCAGGTCGAATTTCAGATCGAGCTAGCTCCAGGAGCAGCACCCATAGCTCGAGCACCTTATCGCTTAGCTCCAACGGAACTGGAAGAACTGTCTAAGCAATTGCAAGAACTCTTGGAAAAGGGTTTCATACGTCCTAGCTCTTCGCCCTGGGGAGCTCCAGTACTATTTGTAAAGAAGAAGGACGGTACCTTCCGCATGTGTATAGACTACCGCGAACTGAACAAGGTGACCGTGAAGAATCGCTATCCTCTTCCGCGCATCGACGAATTATTCGACCAATTGCAAGGGTCGAGCTATTACTCGAAGATTGATCTGAGGTCAGGTTACCATCAACTGAGAGTCCGGGATGAGGACGTCTCCAAAACAGCGTTCAGAACACGCTACGGTCACTACGAATTTCTGGTCATGCCATTCGGGTTAACGAACGCGCCTGCGGTTTTCATGGACCTTATGAACAGGGTGTGCAAACCTTATCTTGACAAGTTTGTTATTGTTTTCATTGATGACATCCTGATCTACTCGAAGAATCGGGAGGAACACGAGCAGCACTTACGACTTATTTTGGAACTCCTACGAACGGAATAACTATACGCAAAGTTTTCAAAATGCGACTTCTGGCTTCGTGAAGTCCACTTTCTAGGCCACGTGGTAAACAAGGATGGGATTCATGTTGATCCATCCAAGGTAGATTCGATCAAGAACTGGCCTGCACCTCGCACACCAACAGAAATACGCCAATTCTTGGGTTTGGCGGGTTATTACAGACGGTTCATCAAAGACTTCTCAAAGATTGCACAGCCGCTTACACTACTGACGCAGAAAGGTGTTGTTTATCATTGGGGTAATGCACAGGAAGCAGCGTTTCAGCACTTAAAGGATAGACTTTGTAGCGCACCTATCCTCTCATTGCCTGAAGGCACGGACGATTTTGTAGTCTACTGCGATGCATCGATCCAAGGTCTTGGATGTGTATTGATGCAGCGGGATAAAGTCATAGCCTATGCCTCACGCCAACTCAAAGTTCATGAAAATAACTACACTACTCACGATTTAGAGCTGGGAGCGGTTGTTTTTGCACTTAAGATATGGAGACACTACCTGTACGGTACCAAATGTGCTATCTACACTGACCACAGAAGCCTCGAACATATCTTCAAACAGAAGGAACTGAATATGCGACAACGACGATGGGTCGAACTACTAAATGACTACGAATGCTCGATCAGGTACCACCCAGGCAAAGCCAATGTTGTGGCTGACGCCCTCAGTCGAAAGAACACCGCGCCTAAGCGCGTGCGAGCTTTACAACTCACTATACATTCTAGTCTTCCTTCTCAGATACGAGATGCTCAGGTAGCAGCATTGAAACCAGAAAACGTCAGGGCTGAAGCTCTACGCGGCTCAAGGCAACGGCTAGAACAAAAGGCAGACGGCGCCTACTATGTAACAGGACGCATTTGGGTCCCACTTTACGGCAACTTACGCGAGCTTGTAATGGATGAAGCTCATAAGTCTCGTTACTCGGTACATCCTGGTTCGGATAAAATGTACCACGATATCAAAACTACATATTGGTGGCCTAGCATGAAAGCGCACATAGCAACTTACGTTAGTAAGTGTTTGACTTGTGCGAGAGTCAAAGCGGAATATCAGAAACCTTCAGGCCCACTCCAACAACCTGAGATACCACAATGGAAATGGGAACAAATTTCCATGGATTTTGTTACTGGCCTACCTAGATCTCAGCGTGGGAATGATACTATTTGGGTGATCGTGGATCGACTCACAAAGTCTGCACACTTCCTGGCTATTAAGGAAACAGACAAGTTCTCTACCTTAGCAGACATCTATTTAAGAGAAGTGGTTTCAAGGCATGGAGTGCCAACCTCTATTATCTCTGATCGTGACGCACGTTTTACTTCGGAACTGTGGCAAGCAATGCACAAATCTTTTGGCTCCTGTTTAGACATGAGCACAGCTTATCATCCTCAGACAGATGGGCAGTCTGAGCGCACTATTCAAACGCTAGAAGACATGCTTCGGGCGTGCGTAATTGACTTTGGCAATGGCTGGGAAAAACATCTGCCACTTGTGGAATTTTCGTACAATAACAGCTACCACACCAGCATTAAAGCTGCTCCATTTGAGGCATTGTACGGGTGTAAATGCCGATCACCCCTTTGTTGGGCAGAGGTGGGTGACAGTCAGATCACAGGTCCAGATATGGTAGTTGATACTACTGAAAAGATTGCTCAAATACGACAACGCATGGCGGCAGCTCGTGACCGTCAGAAAGCATACGCAGATAAAGACAGGAAACTACTCGAATTCCAGGTTGGGGATCGAGCGCTACTCAAAGTTTCACCCTGGAAGGGTGTTGTTCGTTTTGGCAAACGAGGCAAGCTCAATCCACGATACGTTGGACCATTCGAAGTCATAGAGAAAATAGGCAAAGTGGCCTACAGACTGAACTTACCAGCTGAACTCAGTGCAGTTCACAATGTTTTTCACGTGTCGAATCTGAAGAAGTGCCAGTCAGATGAGACCCTCATAGTTCCTTTTAAGGAACTCACTATCGACGAGCGGTTGCAGTTCGTCGAGGAACCAGTTGAAATCACAGACCGGGATGTCAAGGTCCTCAAGAACACGAGAATCCCTCTTGTTCGCGTTCGTTGGAACTCCCGTCGTGGCCCAGAGTATACCTGGGAACGAGAAGATCAAATGGAACTCAAGTATCCCCAGTTATTCGAAAAACGTGCAACCACTACTGAGGCTGAAGCTACTACTACAGAATTTCGGGACGAAATTCCAAATCAACAGGGGGATGATGTGACACCCCAGGAAAACCAGTAAACGATACAACTTACCTAGCTTCCTCAGTAACCGCATGCTAAATTTCGGGACGAAATTTCTTTCAAGTTGGGGATAATGTGACAACTCAAGTTTTCGACTTTCACTTACACATTTATTACACGTTGACTTTGACTGTGTAGTTGTTTGACTTGTTTGATTTGTAACCATACATGTTATGTTTTAATGAAACGTGTTATGTTTGTGCATATATGTGATTTATTGTTGTTGTAAAATATAACATGGATTATTATAAAAACACTTAGAATGATTCACCATCAAACAACTCGACGAAACAGAGTTGTGATTCGCCATGAACATACTCGACGAAACAAGCCTGTTTCGCCAACCCGAACTCGACGAAACAGAAACTGTTTCACCGGCCCAAACCATTTCGCCGAAGCCCAATTGTGGCCCAACATGTTACGTGACTTTATATCCTCGGCGTTCTGTTCATTCGCCACTCTTGGCAACCTGAAAACCCTAAGAACTTTCCTGTGTGTGTGTGTGACGGCAACTGCGAACACTTGAAGCCCTCGAGACCAACCGAGCCATTCATTCGGCTATCATGGTTAGCGTATAAACCTTTGTTTGATTGATAAGTTTGTTATCCATATAAATTGCTAACTGTTTTGCTTGAAAACGATGGGGTAAATGTCATATAACGCTTATGTTCGTGATTGCTTGATAAATTGATATTACTAGAATATACTTTATGGATTTTAATTCTTGAGAATCTAGATTTGGTTTGCTTACGATTGTTGATTATGGCTTCTGGGAAAGGACAACATAAATGGTTTAGGGTTAGCACATGTTTAAATGATTATGATATGCGATGATTGGAAATCAATGAAAACCGATGATTTTGTTGGATATCGTATGATTGTTGGGTTACATGTATGTTACCGATTGATGATTTCTGTGTTGTATGTTTACTGTATGATTGATGATGATGAAATGGCTGTAGATGATTAGGGTTTTCTGTGATGATATTGTAACTGTTGTACATCTTTGACGTAACCGATGTTCGACGTAACTGATCTGTTTGACGAAACAGAACTCTCGGCAAAACAGAATGTGTTTCGCCAAGGATAGTTGACGAAACGGAACTTTGTTTCGCCAAAGAGTGATTGACGAAATAGAATTGTGTTTCGCCAAAGGGTGATTGACGAAACAGAATGTGTTTCGCCAATCTGTGTTTCGCCGACTTGAATACTTTGCACAGTAACCTGACTTAACTATGTTAGAAGTTAACTGAGATATTTAACTGCTGTTAAGTATGAAACAATACTTATATGACTACGAATACGTGCAATGTGATACTCGGTGCTTATTGATGCGATGTTCACTATGATTATACCTACGTGCCAACTTCGTGATTATAAACTGATTATGTATACGTACGTACTTTAGGACTTGATTGATAAACTTTGAGCACATACTTAGCATACCGAGCAAACCAAGGTGAGTTCACACTTTTACTAAGGCATGGGATTCCCAGGGTATGGGAATGGGGATTGAAGGAATGAGATTTGAATAGTTACTCGTACTTACACTGTTACTAGACTATCTACCATCGTCCTCGGATGCGCAGGATACATACGTAAAACCTACGTATACTTGTACTCATCACTGTCCTCAGGTTGCGAAGGACACTCACGTAAAACCTACGTGAACTTATACTCACTACTGCCTCGGTTGTGTCAGGCACTTACGTAAAACCTACGTAAACCCCCGCGTACCCCTGTCCTCGGTTGTGAAGGACACTTACGTAAAACCTACATAAACTTTGTACGTACTACTGTTCTGGGTATGAAGAACACTTATGGTTACAAATAGTCTAGTGTATATGCAAACATGGGAAGCCCCCACTAATAGAACATACTATTGGCCTAGTAGCGCCACATGTTACGAAACAAACTTACTATTACGAACTTACTTACTGTGAACTCGCTCAACTAGTTGTTGACTCTCTGCTGCATGCCTTGCAGGACCTTAGGTACATATGGAGCTTGCGCAGGGAGGAGCAGGTCGTTGTGGGACATGGATCGAGAATGCCATGTTAAATATTTAAACATTTGAACTTATGTTTTACATTGGGTTTACATACTTATGCTTCCGCTACACACTTGTTTATGTTTGGTTTTGAAAACACCTATCATGTTGATGAATGACTTTTACTATTTACTTATATGTTCAATATGATTGGTGGCTTGATCCTGGTCAGTCACGCCTCCAAGCGGTGGTATTCCGCGTGTGGATTTTGGGGGTGTGACAGCCAGGTTGTCAACAAAGTGTTCGGTTCAAGCTTGATCAATCGTCCGGTAAGAAGTAACTTATTATGTTAACAAATTATGTCTTATGTAAGAAATGAGAAATGAATTGATGTGCATGGGAAGAGCGTGTTAACACACTCAAACCCGGAAAGTGCACCAAATGTGAACGGTTAAAGCAAGTTGGGAACTTGGCTAAACCGAAACAAAAGAAGCAATGTTATAAATGGAATGTTTAACGTTTAAATGTAAACATTTCAGTTTCAAGATGTCTGATGGAAATGATGATAATCCGGTGCAAACAAGCACCGAACAAATGAAAGAGATAATTGCCGAAGAAGTAGGGAAGGCAATTGAAGGTAGTCTATCCAGTTTTATAGACAAAATTCAAAACACGGTGTTGTCGCTTGTTGAAGAGCGAGTTAAAAGGTTGGAGGATAGTGTCAACCTTATGAAGGAGAAAACGGGAGATCGTAAAGGGTTCTCATATAAAGAATTTATGGCGTGCAAACCGCCAATCTATAACAGGGAAGTTGACCCGATAATCTGCCAAAGATGGATAAGTGACGTTGAAGGAGTGTTTGAACGAACCCACTGCGACGTAGGTGACTTTGTTGCTTACGGAACGGGTCAATTGAGAAATCAAGCCAAGGATTGGTGGGACAATAAAAAGAAGGAAATGGGAGCCGAAGCGGCAAGGGTCATGACTTGGGATGAGTTTAAGGTGCCGTTCCTTAAACACCATAGTCCCAAAGCAGTTATCAACAGGATCAAAGAGGAATTTATCTAGTTAAGACAAAAGGGAGAATCAATTGATAAGATCACGGGCATCTTTATGGATAAGCTGAGATTTTGTGACGAGTTAGTCACCACTGAAGAGTAGAAGATATACTACTATTACAACATGCCGAGTGCTGAATACCGGGAGTTTATGACTCCCTCAAAATATGAAACTCTCACAGAAATCATCAACACCGCCCGGGAGCGGGAAATCGAGTTAAAGAAACAGGTTGAAAAGGGTGAGCGGAGAGCACAAGATGTGAATCTAAGCCCTATAAAGAAAGCTAGAACTGCTGAATCGGGGAAGAAAGTGGAGGCTAAAGGCGGGTCTCCAAGTTGCAAAGTATGTGGAAAGGGGCACAAAGGTGAGTGCCGCTTCAAAGACAAGCCATGTCCGGTATGTGGGAAGACGGGGCACACTGCATCACTATGTCCCGGAAAAGTTTCCGTATGTTACAAATGCTATCAACCCGGCCACAAAAAGTCTGAATGCCATGAATTGTTTGGAAAGAGAGACACAAAAGAGTCTCTAGCAGAAGCTCCTAAGGCGAAGGCTAGATCCTTCCAACTTACCGCGGCTGAAGCAAAAACAAAACCCGATGTGGTCTCAGGTATATTCATAATTAACTCAATTCCTGCACGTGTATTGTTTGATACGGGTGCGAATAAATCCTTCATTTCGCATGGATTTATTCGACATCCTTCATTTGTATTGACGAAGTTATCTGTGCCCTTAGAAGTAGAAATAGGGGACAACAAAAGTTTTATAGTTTGTGATGTTTGTCGAAGCTGCAAATTAAGCATAGACGATGAGGAATACTTGATAGATCTAATCTCGATGTCAATGGGGGAATTTCAAGTAGTCGTTGGAATGGATTGGCTATCTCAGCACCACGCGAAGGTCGTGTGTTATCGTAAGGAGATAAAGCTAATATCTCCGAGCGGGAAACCCGTCACTATCTATGGCGAAAAAGGAGGCAACCCCATTGTGACACCCGTGTCACTGCGACCATCAAAAAAATGCCAAACCAATGAAATATTGTATTTCATACTTGGTATTTGTAAAAATATGTGTATCGATTGCACATATCAACTCTTGTTTCGATTTCAAGCTCTAAATCGCTTTCTGGAAGGTTATACACGCACTGATGCGTAAATATAACCAGTTTAATGCAACGAACACTCCAGAATAGTGAAATAGGCTTAACATACCTTAAATAACCTTTACATAACTTATATATAAGTTTTGGAAGGTTTGGTGTGGTGAAATCAAGTTTAATCGCTTACAGGGACTAGAGTTGACAAACTGCGAAAGTATGCCAATTTGAACTGTAACAGACATTCCGGAACATGACCATAAGTTAAACACACCTTAAATATCCTCTACATAGCTTAGAAATAGGCTTTGAGGGGTTCGGTGTGCTAAAATAAACTTTTGGGTCATTCAGGGACTAAAAGTGTCAAAAAGTGCACAAGTTTGCATTTCCGCGCATAACTTACGTTCTGAATACATCCGGACATCCAAAAATTTATGTAAGCATGACTATATTATATTTTAGTGTTCGCCATAAGAAAAATCCATTCGTTTCGTCATTTGGATCGTTTTTCGCGCTTGTGCGCATTCTGTCGTAATTAAGCGAACATCGCGTTCGTACGACCAAACGAACCATCATCCGAGATATTTTTGAGCATGTTTTGAGTTCCCTATACTTTAACTTCATTTTAGAGCCTTGAAATGAGGTTATCGGGGTTCAAACGCATCGAAAAAGGCCTTAAAACACCACAGGGACCAAAACTGTAAATTTTGAAACTTTTCTTAAGCTGGTACATGCTAGCGTAGCGCGAGCCCTATAGGCTTTACCAGTCGCGCTACGCGACTGCCTATGCTGGACAGAAAACATGCAGAAAACTCAGTTTTGCGTTTTCGGGACCAGATTCAATGTATTAGCCGTTGTTTAATTCACAACCACACATTCTAACTTGCTTAGTCAGCGGATAAGGATGGAATTTTGGCACCATAACTTTGCAACACATGTATGGATGGAATTTAAACACCTAAACACCATAACTTTGCAACACATGTATGGATGGAATTTAAACACCTAAACACCATAACTTTGCAACACATGTACGGATGGGATTAAGGCACGTTTTCCATGAAACGATCTTAACGGTTCGGGTATTCCTATAAATACCCCATACCCCCCATTGCTAAAATCACTAGAATTATGATTTGAGAACCTCTAAGTTGAAACCATTGTTTCATACCTGAGATTCTTGAATCGGGATTAGCATTCGGGGACCCTTCGTAAGTATTCTTTCGTTCTTTTCCTTATTTTACTGCTTTTCGAGTCAGAAAGTCAAACTTTGTTTGACTTTCAGCGTTGACCAGTAATGGTCAATGCGAAGTTCGCTAGAACTTCGCAACGTGATTGTAATCACGATGGTCATAGTCCCTTGGGACTATGCCTACTGATTACCACGTTGTCTAGGGTCGTAGGGTAAGCGATCTAATAAATCGCTTATACCTCGAACCCGACCCAGTTTGGTCGATCATTAGGATCCGACCAAACACATTAGGTGACCATAGTAGGTAGGGAATAACCTTCCGAGGTTATACCCTATGGTCACATCGTTTAAGTAGTTGTATGATAGGTAGTTTATATGCCTTAGGTAAATTACCAGAATACCCTTTTCATGTATAATTGGTAATTAAGCATATGTAACCTAAACCTTTGTCACATAACTGATTATGTAACATGTTTAGGCATATAACACTTGTCATAGGACTAGTTAGGCGGTCCGAATGCGTTTCACGCGAACGACGCGTTAAAGTAGCATAAGCTACCTAAACGGGTCGTAATGGGTCGTAGACACTTAGGTTAAGTTTCATTTAGTATGTAGGCTTTGTTAAACCAAATGACACGAGTCTCTACACTCGTTTGGTTTACAAACCCTAATGCTACCCGATCTTCCGATTTAGGTCCGGTTTATTAATGTAGTTACCTATATTAGGTGCCGTTTGATATCCGCGATCTCTAGCATTGTTTGGTTGTTACTCAAGGACTTCTGAGCAATCTCAAGTGAGTACATAGACCCCTCTTTTACTGTTTTCCAAACTGTTTTGTGGTGGAACACATGTGCCTACTTGTTACTTTCATGCTTTCCTGTTTTAACATCATATACTGCTATATTCGTTAGTACATTATAGTACATGATTTTATGACATTTCATGCTAGGTGTGCCCAATTGTGTGCATTACTTAGTACCTCGTTTTACATGACATTTTGACATAGACATTTCGGCATAGACATTTTAACATGATTGACATTTGATCATGCATTTCCCACAAAACATAACTTTGATTTAAACCAAGATTTACTTCAATACTTTGTTTTTGTGCATATGGTTTAGTTGAGACATTTCACTTGCCATACATGACATCTTGACATAGACGTTTGACATGGATATTTGACATAGACATTTGACATGGATATTTGACATAGACATTTTGATATGATTTACATCTTGACATGAACACTTTGACATATTACCCAATACATTTGACAATTGATTTAAACATAGACTTCTTACATTGGTTGGTTTGGTTTGATTAAGTGATTAAGTAACGATGCGTGTGTAATATGATACAAGCATGGTGGATACGCCGCTGGTACTTCCTATATATAAGTGTTTGTATGGTATTACATATCATAGCGTTATTTGAATCATTTCAGTTTGAGACATAGAACATTTTATACAAATAACATACTTTTCACAAGACATTGATTTATAAACATCTTATCTTATGCAAACATATTTTACTTGGTTATTCATTTAACTTTACATTTATTTATACTTATCATCTGATCTTATCGATTTTCAAATGATTTACAAAGCAAAGCAAATAACAAGGTTCATGACTAAACATTTTCTCAAACATAAGTCATGAAACCTATTTTCATAAAACCTATGTATCTCACAGGCATTTTTATGCTGACGTACCTATTTTCACATGTGTTTTTCAGGAGCTGTTGCATAAGATGATCAAGATACACATAGGCAGACTTGGGCTTTAGTGACAATAAAAGATGCAAGACTAATTAATTATGTTGTATTTCCTTGTTTGTTAAGACATTGTAACACTTGTAATCAATAAAACGAAACTTCAATTGCCATGGATTTGAAACAATTAATTCTGTTACAACACTCCCCGACATTTCCGCCACGTTTTGTATGTTCTACGTGGTCGGGGTGTGACAGAAAAGATGGTATCAGAGCCAATGGTTATAGGGAATTAGGTTATTAGTAATGCTTTGACCTAGTCTATAACCTTCTTAGGACCCTAACGCGAGTTTACTTGCGTTTAGTCATAAAACAATACCGTCACCTATCCTTAGGCGACGACCACAACAAGAACATAAATTTCAAAACCGCTTTGAAAACTAATCATCTGTTCTAGGATGATTGATTACTAGGTTTTGAACCCTCTATTGTAAGGTTTTGAACCCTCTGTTATACGGTTTTGAACCCCTTTGAGTTTTCAAAACTCTCGTCAAGGTTTTGGGTTTTTAATAATGTGAACACGTGCAAACTGGAAGGGTGAATGCCTGTATTCTGGGTTTTCTGTCTAGGCAAGCACTTCGTATACATCTCATCAGACGCGAGACCAGTTGTGCTTACCTGGGAATTCTTGGGATGAGTGTTCACTTATAGGCGAGCATGTCTTCGCGATACATTATTTTTGACCTATTTACTTTGATTAATCACCAGGGTCGTTTGTTGCTTTGTAGTAACAAACAAATGACCAATATCCTTGCTTTCATCAGATTTGTTTCATCTCATTCATTTCGTCTAATTCTCTCACTCGTTTCCTTTCATGTTCTCCTCTTTTAGAATGCCTCCACGACGCGAAAATCCGGTATCTGTTGACGAGCTGGCAGCTGTCATTACACAGCAAATGACTGCTGCAATCCCGATCATCGTTGCCCAATGTCACCAAGCTATCAACAACAATAATGCCCCATGCAACTTCAAGACGTTCAACTCGGCTAAGCCATCAAAGTTTTCTGGGTCTCAAGGAGCGACTGCACTTCTGCAATGGTTCTAGAGTCTAGAGAGCACCTTCAGGCATGTTCAATGTCCAAACGAGCGAAAGGTAGATTTTGCATCTAGTGTCTTCGAGAAACGAGCTTTGACATGGTGGAACGGTGTGGTGAGAGATAGGGGTGCCGAAGTGGCACTGGCCCAAACTTGGGAAGAACTTCAAGCACTGATGATGAAGGAATTCTGTCCTCGTCACGAGATCAGGGCATTGGAAAGGGAATTCGATGACCTTAAGCAAGACAGCGGCGAACATCGAGCATACACTGATCGATATGAGGAGCTGAGCCTGTTGTGTCCTACCATGGTTACGCCTTTGGATAAGGCGATCGAAAAGTACATTGATGGTCTCCCTGACTCAGTTCAAGACATTGTTACTGGTAGTAACCCCACTACGGTTAGGCAGGCCATTGAGCTATCTGCAACTCTGACTGAATCTCAGATCAGGAAACGTAAGCTTTTCCGGAAGGGTGACAAGAAACCAGTCGAGGAATCAAAGACCATGGATGAGCAGACTGGATCCCTTGAGCGGTCAAAGAAGCAAAAGGCTTCTCAGAACTTCGCCATGGTCGCTCACAATGGTCAAGCCGTCCCCAACCAACCAGCTCAACCCCGTACTAGGAAGCCATACAATGGAACTTCACCCTTGTGCAACCGATGTGGCCTACATCATCATGCTAATGTGAAGTGCCGCAAATGCCAAATTTGTGGACTTAAAGGTCATATGGCAAAAGTTTGCGTTGGAGCAATTGCACCGAATCAAGCCAACAACAAACCTATTCGAGCTCGTTTTCCACCAGGTTCTTGCAACAAGTGTGGTGAGATGGGACATTTCCGAAGAAATTGCCCAAAGCTTGCTAATGCTAATCCAGCACAGAGATGAGCATCTGATCGACTAGAAGACAACACTCTTTAGAAATAATCATATCTTATGTATTATTTTCTTTTGTTGTCAAGGTCCATGAAACAGTTGTTATCATTGTTAATAAATAAATCTTTTTATTTACATTACAATGTATATTATGTGGTGGTATGCATAAACAACATATCCCCTATAATACCGACAATCAAGGAATCGTATTAGTTGAAAAGCAAACTACCCCCAAAATTCTTCCATTTTACAATCTCTTGCGTTTTCCACAAAGATCCTAAGTACCCGTCTCTTGCAAAGAAACGAAGTACAAGATAAAAGTTATAATTCTGTACGAATACCCCAAGTACCACTATAAATTTTTAATAGGGTACCCAAGGGTATTTCCATATGTCCTAAATTATTGTGTACCTTAATTCGAATATTGCGTTTTCCTGAAAAACGAAAATCGAATTTTTGGTAGATCATCCTATCTTCATGGATGGATTCTTGAAATGATTAAAGTACCAAATGAAATCCACAAATTGGATTCCTGGTGTACTTTAAGTATCCGCGTCCAAAGATAACAAATTAATAACCAAGTTAAACAATTATGTGATTATGTGCTTATGTGTTCCCTTTTATGTTATTGTGTGATACAAATTCTTGTCATCCAAATCCTCGTAGAATCTTCCATATCTTTGGGTGCTATATTAAATCCTCAACGGGCTTGTACGTAATAGTAAAGACCCTTGGATTATATTGTACCATTCCATAATTAGACCCTGAGAGGTCTAGGTAAACAGATTGATCCAAAAATCTAGTTAGGAATATCATGTGATGATATAGCTGAAAGGACTCCTTGGTGGCCTAATTTAAAAGGATCCTTTGTCGATCTAATTAAAAGGACCCTATGGTAGTTTAGTCACACTCATCATCAGGTTTGATTTTTCCTCCCCTTCACATTTCAGACAAATTGTGCGGACTATGCAAGGAATTGCGTAATTATGGATGCATACATAATTATGAAATTCAGTGCACAGAAACCACAGTGAATTTTGTCATGTGTCTAGAGTCTATTCCGTTCATTTTTGTTTCTGAAGATGTAAAATGACTATTCCGTTCATTTTTGTTTCTGAAGATGTAAAATGACTATTCCGTTCATTTTTGTTTCTGAAGATGTAAAATGACTATTCCGTTCATTTTTGTTTCTGAAGATGTAAAATGACTATTCCGTTCATTTTTGTTTCTGAAGATGTAAAATGACTATTCCGTTCATTTTTGTTTCTGAAGATGTAAAATGACTATTCTGTTCATTTTTGTTTCTGAAGATGTAAAATGACTATTCTGTTCATTTTTGTTTCTGAAGAGGTTGTGGAAAATGACTATTCTGTTCATTTTTGTTTCTAAAGAATGCCTGTTGAAAATAACTCGGTTCATTTTTCATTTCTGAAAAATGTTCGTTAAAGAGAAATTACATGATTACGTCTTGTTCATCTTTGATGGTTATTTAACACAAAGTCACAAATAGACTCCTACGAATTTATTTCGGGATGAAATTTCCTAAAGTAGGGGAGACTGTGACACCCGTGTCACTGCGACCATCAAACAAATGCCAAACCAATGAAATATTGTATTTCATACTTGGGATTTGTAAAAATATGTGTATCGATTGCACATATCAACTCTTGTTTCGATTTCAAGCTCTAAATCGCTTTCTGGAAAGTTATACACGCACTGATGCGTAAATATAACCAGTTTAATGCAACGAACACTCCGGAATAGTGAAATAGGCTTAACATACCTTAAATAACCTTTACATAACTTATATATAAGTTTTGGAAGGTTTGGTGTGGTGAAATCAAGTTTAATCGCTTACAGGGACTAAAGTTGACAAACTGCGAAAGTATGCCAATTTGAACTGTAACAGACACTTCGGAACATGACCATAAGTTAAACACACCTTAAATATCCTCTACATAGCTTAGAAATAGGCTTTGAGGGGTTCGGTGTGCTAAAATAAACTTTTGGGTCATTCAGGGACTAAAAGTGTCAAAAAGTGCACAAGTTTGCATTTTCGCGCATAACTTACGTTCTGAATACATCCGGACATCCAAAAATTTATGTAAGCATGACTATATTATATTTTAGTGTTCGCCATAAGAAAAATCCATTCGTTTCGTCATTTGGATCGTTTTTCGCGCTTGTGCGCATTCTGTCGTAATTAAGCGAACATCGCGTTCGTACGACCAAACGAACCATCATCCGAGATATTTTTGAGCATGTTTTGAGTTCCCTGTACTTTAACTTCATTTTAGAGCCTTGAAATGAGGTTAACGGGGTTCAAACGCATCAAAAAAGGCCTTAAAACACCACAGGGACCAAAACTGTAAATTTTGAAACTTTTCTGAAGCTGGTACATACTAGCGTAGCGCGAGCCCTATAGGCTTTACCAGTCGCGCTACGCGACTGCCTATGCTGGACAGAAAACATGCAGAAAACTCAGTTTTGCGTTTTCGCGACCAGATTCGATGTATTAGCCGTTGTTTAATTCACAACCACACATTCTAACTTGCTTAGTCAGCGGATAAGGATGAAATTTTGGCACCATAACTTTGCAACACATGTATGGATGGAATTTAAACACCTAAACACCATAACTTTGCAACACATGTATGGATGGAATTTAAACACCTAAACACCATAACTTTGCAACACATGTACGGATGGGATTAAGGCACGTTTTCCATGAAACGATCTTAACGGTTCGGGTATTCCTATAAATACCCCATACCCCCCATTGCTAAAATCACTAGAATTATGATTTGAGAACCTCTAAGTTGAAACCATTGTTTCATACCTGAGATTCTTGAATCGGGATTAGCATTCGGGGACCCTTCGTAAGTATTCTTTCGTTCTTTTCCTTATTTTACTGCTTTTCGAGTCAGAAAGTCAAACTTTGTTTGACTTTCAGCGTTGACCAGTAATGGTCAATGCGAAGTTCGCTAGAACTTCGCAACGTGATTGTAATCACGATGGTCATAGTCCCTTGGGACTATGCCTACTGATTACCACGTTGTCTAGGGTCGTAGGGTAAGCGATCTAATAAATCGCTTATACCTCGAACCCGACCCAGTTTGGTCGATCATTAGGATCCGACCAAACACATTAGGTGACCATAGTAGGTAGGGAATAACCTTCCGAGGTTATACCCTATGGTCACATCGTTTAAGTAGTTGTATGATAGGTAGTTTATATGCCTTAGGTAAATTACCAGAATACCCTTTTCATGTATAATTGGTAATTAAGCATATGTAACCTAAACCTTTGTCACATAACTGATTATGTAACATGTTTAGGCATATAACACTTGTCATAGGACTAGTTAGGCGGTCCGAACGCGTTTCACGCGAACGACGCGTTAAAGTAGCATAAGCTACCTAAACGGGTCGTAATGGGTCGTAGACACTTAGGTTAAGTTTCATTTAGTATGTAGGCTTTGTTAAACCAAATGACACGAGTCTCTACACTCGTTTGGTTTACAAACCCTAATGCTACCCGATCTTCCGATTTAGGTCCGGTTTATTAATGTAGTTACCTATATTAGGTGTCGTTTGATATCCGCGATCTCTAGCATTGTTTGGTTGTTACTCAAGGACTTCTGAGCAATCTCAAGTGAGTACATAGACCCCTCTTTTACTGTTTTCCAAACTGTTTTGGGGTGGAACACATGTGCCTACTTGTTACTTTCATGCTTTCCTGTTTTAACATCATATACTACTATGTTCGTTAGTACATTATAGTACATGATTTTATGACATTTCATGCTAGGTGTGCCCAATTGTGTGCATTACTTAGTACCTCGTTTTACATGACATTTTGACATAGACATTTCGGCATAGACATTTTAACATGATTGACATTTGATCATGCATTTCCCACAAAACATAACTTTGATTTAAACCAAGATTTACTTCAATACTTTGTTTTTGTGCATATGGTTTAGTTTAGACATTTCACTTGCCATACATGACATCTTGACATAGACGTTTGACATGGATATTTGACATAGACATTTGACATGGATATTTGACATAGACATTTTGATATGATTTACATCTTGACATGAACACTTTGACATATTACCCAATACATTTGACAATTGATTTAAACATAGACTTCTTACATTGGTTGGTTTGGTTTGATTAAGTGATTAAGTAACGATGCGTGTGTAATATGATACAAGCATGGTGGATACGCCGCTGGTACTTCCTATATATAAGTGTTTGTATGGTATTACATATCATAGCGTTATTTGAATCATTTCAGTTTGAGACATAGAACATTTTATACAAATAACATACTTTTCACAAGACATTGATTTATAAACATCTTATCTTATGCAAACATATTTTACTTGGTTATTCATTTAACCTTACATTTATTTATACTTATCATCTGATCTTATCGATTTTCAAATGATTTACAAAGCAAAGCAAAGCAAATAACAAGGTTCATGACTAAACATTTTCTCAAACATAAGTCATGAAACCTATTTTCATAAAACCTATGTATCTCACAGGCATTTTTATGCTGACGTACCTATTTTCACATGTGTTTTTCAGGAGCTGTTGCATAAGATGATCAAGATACACATAGGCAGACTTGGGCTTTAGTGACTATAAAAGATGCAAGACTAATTAATTATGTTGTATTTCCTTGTTTGTTAAGACATTGTAACACTTGTAATCAATAAAACGAAACTTCAATTGCCATGGATTTGAAACAATTAATTCTGTTACAACACTCCCCGACATTTCCGCCACGTTTTGTATGTTCTACGTGGTCGGGGTGTGACACCCATAATATGCTCAATGTTGAAAGCTCACAAGCTTATGAAGCGAGGATACAAGGCATTCATGATATACGCAAATGAGCCCGAAAAAGAATCACGGAAGATTGAAGATGTACCGCGTAGTACGAGAATATAAAGATGTGTTTCTGGAGGATTTTCCGGGGATACCGCCTGAACGGGAAGTAGAGTTCGGGATCGAATTGATTTCGGGCGCAAAACCCGTAGCTAAAGCACCGTACCGACTCGCACCGTCGGAATTACAAGAGTTGATGTCCCAAATTCAAGACCTGCTTGACAAGGGATTTATAAGGCCGAGTGTGTCTCCTTGGGGCGCACCGGTACTGTTCGTGAAAAAGAAAGACGGAAGCATGCGGATGTGTATCAATTACCGGGAGTTAAACAAACTCACGGTAAAGAACCGATACCCGCTTCCGAGGATAGATGATTTATTCGACCAATTACAAGGTGCGAACTGGTTTTCAAAAATTGACCTTAGATCGGGGTATCACCAACTAAAGGTGAAAGAGGAAGATGTGCCGAAAACGGCTTTCCGCATGAGATACAGACATTACGAATTCCTCGTGATGTCATTTGGGCTAACAAATGCACCCGCGGCTTTCATGGACCTCATGAACCGGGTTTGCAAGCCAATGTTGGATAAGTCGGTCATCGTGTTTATAAATGATATTTTGGTGTATTCGAAAAGCGAAGCTGAACACGCACACCATTTACAAGATGTGTTAGAGACACTTATACGAGAAAGGCTGTATGCGAAAGTCTCTAAGTGTGCCTTTTGGTTACGAGAGGTACAATTTCTTGGCCACATCATAAGTGCCGACGGAGTATTGGTGGATCCGTCAAAGATCGAGGCCGTGTCAAAATGGAATCCCCCGAAGAACCCTTCGGAAATTAGAAGCTTTTTGGGACTTTCGGGATACTATAGGAGATTCATTCAAGATTTCTCTAAAATTGTGTCACCGCTAACAAAACTAACCCGGAAAGAAGAAAAGTTCATTTGGGGTGTAGATCAAGAAAGAGCGTTTCAAACGCTAAAAGAGAAGTTGACTCAAGCTCCGGTACTGCCATTGCCGGACGGAGTCGAAGACTTGGTGGTTTATTCGGATGCTTCACTATCGGGACTCAGATGCGTTTTGATGCAACGAGGCAAAGTTATAGCTTATGCCTCGATGCAATTGAAGATACACGAGAAGAAATATCCCACGCACGATCTCAAGTTGGCTGCGGTGGTATTTGCATTAAAAATATGGAGGCACTACTTATATGGGGTAAAGTGCACTATATTCACTGATCACAAGAGCTTGAAATACTTCTTCGATCAGAAGGAGTTAAATATGCGACAAAGGCGATGGTTAGAAACGGTGAAAGATTTCGAATGTGAAATACACTATCATCCCGGAAGGGCAAACGTGGTGGCGGATGCCCTAAGTAGAAAGACAGATTATGTTCCGATACGAGTACGATCACTGCAACTTATTGTGACCTCGGGCTTACTTGAACGAATCCGAGAGGCGCAAGATGAAGCAGTAAAGACGGAAAACTGGAGAAAGGAAAGGATTGTTGGCCAAGTTAAGGATCTCGAAGTAGGAAACCACGGTTTGAAAACGCGTTTCAATAGAATTTGGGTTCCTAATACATGTGGAGTTAAAAAGCTTCTACTAGATGAAGCTCACAAGTCCCGTTATTCCATTCATCCGGGAGCGACCAAAATGTATAACGACTTAAAGCAAAACTATTGGTGGCCCGGAATGAAAAGAGATGTGGTGAAGTACGTGGAAAAATGCTTGACATGTTTACAAGTCAAGGCAGAACACCAAAAACCATACGGTAAACTTCAACCGTTGGAAATTCCGGTTTGGAAATGGGAACATATTACGATGGACCTATTAACCAAACTACCAAAGACAAACCGTGGTTTCGATGCCATATGGGTAGTGGTGGATAGATTGACGAAAAGTGCTCACTTCATTCCGATTCGTGAGACTTATACGTCAGAAAAGATGTCAGAAGTTTACACTAATGAGATAATAGCACGTCATGGAGTACCGGTATCCATCGTGTCTGATAGGGATACTCGGTTCACTTCAAATTTTTGGCGAGATTTCCAAGAGCACATGGGAACCAAATTGTTCATTAGCACTGCGTACCATCCTCAAACAGATGGACAGAGTGAAAGAACAATACAAACATTAGAGGACATGCTACGGGCATGTATAATCGACCTTGGAGGAAGTTGGGATGTTTACCTACCATTGGTCGAGTTTTCGTATAACAACAGCTACCATGCTAGTATTAAGATGGCACCGTACGAAATGCTCTATGGTAGGAAATGCCGAACCCCGGTATGTTGGGGTGAAGTGGGTCCACGTGAACTCGCCCACCAAGATATAGTACGAGCCACTAATGAAAAGATTGATGTGGTTCGGGCACACTTGAAAGCGGCTCAAGATAGACAAAAGGCGTATGCCGACAAAAGGAATAGGCCAATCAAATTCCAGGTTGGCGACAAAGTCATGCTCAAAGTATCCCCATGGAAGGGGGTTATCAGGTTTAGAAAAAGAGGAAAATTAAGCCCAAGGTTTATAGGGCCGTTTGCGATCATAGAACCGGTAGGAAAGGTAGCTTACCGCCTTGAACTACCGGAGGAACAAAGCGGGATTCAAAGCACATTTCACGTGTCACATCTTCGGAAGTGTCTAGCGGATGAGACAACTTATATTCACTACGATGATATTGAAGTGGATGATCGCTTGAATTATATTGTAAGGCCCATAGAAGTTTTAGATCGAAAGGTTAAGCACTTGCGAAATAAACAAATCGATCAAGTCAAGATCAAGTGGGAGCATAGGAAAGGTTCGGACACTACATGGGAATCTGAAGAAGAGATGCGACGTCTCTACCCCACACTATTCGGTACGTACTTTGGTTTCGGGGACGAAACCCTTTTAAGGGGGTGGACTTGTAACACCCCGAAAATGCAAATCATTTATTTTAAATATAATGCTGCTAAATAAACGAGTGAACTAACTAGGATTAAAATAACCTAGTTAGGTAAAAGCCTTGTAGTGACTTACAATGGGTTAAAACACTAAAAGTTAGAACCAAATGATAGTTGAGGGGCTGAAAGTGCTTAAATTGAAACTAATATAATTAAAACAAGAAAAATAAAAATCTCAAACACACATACGTGTGTGAGATCGATCAGACAAGGAGCAGGGGGGCGACCAAGTTCATCAAAACCCTAAGTCTCACAAAATCTCTAAATTGAAGGATCAAACTCAGTCCAAATCAAAGTCCGAATGTAAATTACTGATCCTCATCACAAGAGGATTACAAGGTATGTAAAATTTGATGAAAACTCTCAACTTGAAATTCTCATGAAATTGGGAAAATGTGATATTTATGGTTGCATGTTTGTTTTATGATGAAATAGGGACAATATAGAGTCTAGGGACAAACCCTAGACAAATACAAGTTGAAATCATGTGAAATCTTAGTAAAATCCATGAACACCATTGTAGGTGATTAGTGGGTTTTGTAGAACTTGATAAACACTAGGAAATTGGGTGTGGTTCTAGTGTAATTTGACAATTTTGAAGTGATTTCTGAATTCTAGAAGCTAACAATTATGTAAAATGGTTGATTGATGTGAAATTAAAGCTAAATGATAAGCTAGAGACTTGATATTTAATCATGTAGAAATCTGCCCTTAAAGTGTTTGTGAAAATGCCTCAAAGAAGGCTTAAAACTGAAATTCAAAGTTGAAACGCACAATTATGATGTTTCAGTTTACTATGCGATACATGGTTTAAAAGGGAGTTCTAAACATGTTATAAATGGACTCTATAGGAAAGGACGCAGGAGCGTCAAGTGGACAAGCGGGTGGCGAATCGCGTTTGAAAGGCTTACTTTGAAGGTATGTAACTTGATTCGTTACATTTGGGTATATTTTGATATTTAGCATATATGTAGTTGGATTGTGTATTAAAAGTTGAGTTGGATTAAAGCGATGATATTCGCTATGTCGAATAATAAGCCAAGAATCTGGTTAGACCTCGTCGGTAGTCATCAAAATGGAGGATTACTTAGATGAGCCAAACGGGTCGAATAACCAAGTAAGGCATGGTAATACATTGTAGTATGGTTACTCAGTCTCTTGTTATTATTGATAAATGACATATTAGAATACGAGGATTAAACATGTTGGTTTGTAGGATTGAAATCCGAGAACTTGATTCAAGTAAACAAACAAATCAAACCAAACATAACATTCCAGCATCTACCGTAAATTACGGTATATGACCAAAAGGTTACGGTGGGTTTCCCCTGTGTTACGGTGGAACCAGAATTTCCCAGAAGCTACCGTAACTTACGGTATCTACCGTAAGTTACGGTAGAGCTTTAGAATTTATGATAAATTTTGTATTTCTTTGTTAAATCGAATCCGTTTTAAACGTAGTTTCGAATATGTATTATTTCTAAGTATTCTAATACTAATGTTTAATGTAAACATTTCAGTTTTTATGTATCCAAGGATTACGAATGACGGTCAAGCTAGCTTTTGAAGAACCGAACACAAACTTTTGAAGCTTCCGCGTTGATTAATTCTGTTTAAACAATGTTATGATGTAAACCGTTTGTTAAACAACTTATGGATGTTTTAATTAATTGGTAGATAACTAATGTTTGTTACCTTAGAACTTGGTTCTTGAAACTAAGGTTTTAATTTAGACATCTTTTGTATAAAATCTTATGAATTATTACTAAATTCAAGTAGAAATTTTAAGGGTGTTACAATACGATACATCCTGGAAGTGATAAAATGTATCAAGACTAAGAAAGAATTTTTGGTGGATAGGAATGAAAAAGGATATAGCAGCTTATGTTGCCAAGTGTCTAACTTGTTCACAAGTTAAAGCTGAACATCAGAAACCCTCAGGCTTATTGCAACAATTAGAAATGTCTGTATGGAAATGGGAATTGATAACAATGGACTATGTTACCAAATTACCCAAGACACAAAAAGGTAATGATACAATCTGGGTGATTGTAGATAGGTTAACCAAGTCTTCTCATTTCTTACCGATGAAGGAAACTTTTAGTATGGAATAGTTAGCCAAGTTGTATGTAAATGAAATAGTTTCATTACATGGAATTCCTTTATCTATTGTGTCTGACAGAGATAGCCGTTTTACTTCTCATCTTTGGACAAGTTTCCAAAAAGCAATGGGAACCAAGTTAAATCTAAGCACAACTTATCATCCTCAAACAGATGGACAAAGTGAAAGGACAATTCAGACAATGGAAGATATGATTAGAGCTTGTGTTATTGATTTCGGAGGAAATTGGGACGATCATTTACCATTAATAGAATTTTCCTATAATAACAGCTATCATACCAGTATCAATGCTGCACCATTTGAAGCACTTTACGGACGAAAGTGCCGAACTCCAGTCTGTTGGGCAGAAATTGGAGAAAAGCAATTGTCTGGACCAGAGATAGTACAAGAAAAAACAGACAAGATTATTCAAGTCAAGGAAAGACTAAAAGCAACACGCGATCGACAAAAGAGTTTTGCTGATAACAGGCGGAAACCATTGGAATTTCAACTAGGAGACAAGGTATTATTAAAAGTTTCTCCTTGGAAAGGAGTAATTAGATTCATAAAAAGGGGAAAGCTAAGCCCCAGGTACGTTGGACCCTTTGAAATTATTAAAAGAATAGGACCAGTAGCTTACCAGCTACAACTACCAGAAGAAATGGCAGGAATACATGATGTATTTCATGTATGTAATCTCAAGAAGTGCTTAGCAGATGAATCATTAGTAGTACCTCTTAAGAATATAGAGGTAAATGAGAAGCTTAAGTTTGTAGAGAAACCTCTACAAATTGAAGACAGAAAGATCAAGAATCTAAAACACAAGAGATTAGTTCTAGTCAAAGTAAAATGAGATTCCAAGAGAGGACCAGAGTACACTTGGGAGCTTGATGCAGAGGAAATATCCACACCTGTTCCAGTTTACCTCGAGGACGAGTTCTAAAACAAGGTAGGGAGGATATAACAACCCTCCTAAAAATACTTATAACATCCCTATACGTACTAAAATACACCCCGTATATGAAGAGTGGACCCCAAATACTTTATTTTAATAAAAATTAAATAAAAACAAGTTTCTATGCTTGCTCGCGGGGCGCGACACACCCTTGGGTGTCTGTCGCGGGGCGCGACCCCCTTGACACCAGGCCGCACCCTAAACCGCCACGTGTCGCCACTCCTCCAACCTATACTCATGACCAATCAACCCTAAACCCTATTACACCTAGCTCGCGAGCCGCGAAACCCCTTTGTGTATCTCTCGCGGGGCGCGAGAAAGGGTCGATCAGACCCTATAAATAGAGGGGATCGGATTTTAGTCCAACTCACTCAAAAACTTTCAATCTCTCTCTCAATTCTCTGAATAACAATAATAATATCAGGTATTATACACCCCTAATTAGCGAAGCTCTGCCTCGTTGTACGTATCATAACCCCCGGTTACGTATTAGATATAGATACGCTGCACAATTGATCTAGTACTCCGTAACACCTGTCAAGGCTCTGCCTGACGTAGTCATTGGAGTTCTGTCTCGGAGAGGGTATAACTAATGTAAATTGGGTTATTATACTAACACGTGTGCATTGTTTAATTAATAGATTATAACCAGGAAGTCACAAGGAAAACACCTAAATTAGCAATGTGAGTTTATCCTCTTTTTGAATGCTTTTCATAAACTGTTTTACAAAACCTCAAATTATTTTACATGATAATTAACAGTGATTGAGTATTTGTAATTATACAATTATCGTAAGTATGTTGGGGTTTTGTATATAAAATTTGTTACTACACTGTGAGTAATAACATTACCACAAGTCAGGATTGACAATGCCGTGGGTGGTAATTAAAGTAGATGTAAACAAATGTAATTGCTGGATTGCCCTCAATGCTGTAAATCGATAAAACCTGTCTTGATTAAACTGGGATTCACTCGCCAGTATTTCTTGTTGATAAAATGTTTTTAAACGCGTTTCATGTAACAAAATGTGAAAGCCAAATAGAAGCCAGCTGGACAGCACTGAAGGCTTGGAAAAGTCGCTGTAAAAGTTACCTAAACAAAGAAGATGTTTTATTTCAATAAATTAGGGTTTATCCCTAAAAACATGTTTGTAATGGAAACTTGGGAATTTCCCATGTGTTTATTATTATAAAATGTGGTATTTTACTCTGATAAAATATTTCCTAACTACGATCCTAATGTAAATTTCGCTGCCAAATTGATAAACACCGATACCACTGATACTGGTTCACGGCCGCCCGTTCCCAGAGATAGGGGCCGAGGGTTGCGACACTCAGCTTTGCCCAGACCATGCCGATGGTTTGGCGAGTCTTGGTGATGTTGGACCAAATCAAATCACATCAAATTCCCGACCTCTGCATCGAAGATCTTTCGATTGCATACCGTCTCCGATCTCATGGCAACATCCGTTTCCATCTTTTTCAACTTCAAAAAACCCCCTCATTCTCAAGGCCACCAAGAATGAGGATGAGTGGAAATGCAAGTTCTTCTTTGTAAAAAGTGACTTCACTGACAAGGGTGTTGACCTTCCTGTGAAGTGGTTGACCTCCGATAGGGTTTAGGATTTTAGGAATATCCCCAAAAGTATCCTGAAACTATATCCTGAACTGATATCTTTATTTTCTGTGCTGCAAACTTCAAAGAGCTAGCCCCTCCGAGTGCAGAATCAGAACAAAGGATCAAAGACATCTACCGGCTCCCAGAGAGTGAAAGAACCTTTTCCCTGTCCTTTGTAAGTTCAAGCCAGAAATCAAGTTCCGACATGTCTGGTAAGTAAATTCATGCAAGTTATTATTATACATATTAAATTAATTATGATCTAAAAATATTTAAGAGTTTAGCATTTTTCCCTTTTATGTAGCACCAGCCAAGACCCCTGAAGTTTTTGACCTTGAAGAATTGGACAGTTACTCCGGTCCCGTCCAACTCAAGAAGGAGCCAAGTCCCAAGCCAGCCACCTCGTCTAAACCCACCAGTTCTAAGGTCGCTGCCATTCCCAAGCCCTCTCCGGCCACTAAGACCCGGGCTTCCAGTGCCTGAAAGAGGAAGGAAACTTATTCTCCTGCCATTCCCGAGATATTCCCTTACGAGAATCATGGGTTTGTAGAAGCAAGCGGGTTTATGACCTCCTTTCTCAACCAGGTATAAATCCTTATCTTGCACATATATGTTGAACCAATATCCTGATCAGTACTAATACCTACGTTTTTTGTTGTAGGGCCTCGAGCGTTTAGTACCCTTGTACGAGGAATCCTGCAGGCTCAACAAGATGTTAGAGTCCAAGTTGAAGAAAGCTGAGGTCACCATCGCTGACCAAGGAATGATCGCCGCCACCAAATCGCAGCACTGCGAGGATAAATTCAAGACGATGACCCAGGAGCACCAGGCTGCTATGAAGAAGGCTACTCATGAAGCTCAGGCCAAACTTGACGTCGTTCATGTCCAGCATGAACATGATATGAACTCCTACCAAGAGGGCCTCAAAGGATCCGTTGTAATTTCCCTCCTCTAAGCCAGGCTGAAAATGGCTTATGAAGCTAGGGCCATGGGCTTCGAATGCCCTTCTTGGAATGTCAATGCTTGTGAGGCAAAATTAAAGGATCTTGGCGGTAATCCTGTGGAACATCCTGCTAAACCTATGGCTGAGGAGTCTTCCAAGGTGGCTGAAAAGGTGGTTGATGCTGGTGGCGATGCTGAGAAGGATGCTGGGGCTGATCCTTGACCGGGTGCTGGTGAAGACTGTGACACCCCAGGAAAACCAGGAAACAACACAACACAACACAACTAGCTTCCTCAGTAACTACGTGCTAAATTTCGGGACGAAATTTCTTTCAAGTTGGGGATGATGTGACAACCTGAACTTTCCAGGTTAGCACTGCTTAAACCCCACAACCTTACATTTAATCGCTTTTATATATCACGACCATACAAGACTTAGTAGGTTACACTCGTGTTTCGCTTAAATGTTATGTGTATAGAGGCAATACCTTTTGGATAGATTATTGGATTGTATAATGGAAAAATGGATGGTGGAACTTTAGCCGAAAATCTCAACAATGAAAACACTTTGTGTCCGAAAACACTTGAGTGTTTTCGTCCACACCAAGCAGCCGAAAACAACAACTGGGCTTCGGCCCAGAAGTGAATTATTTATATACTTTGTTTAACCTGCGCACATATAATCGATAACTAGCAAACCCTAACCACCTCTCATTCTATCTCGCTCTCTTGTGAAACCCGACGGCAACTGCAAGCCTTTGGAACCTTTCTTTCCGATCAGATCATTAGCTTTCTATCTCGGTTAGTGTTTAATCCGCACGTGACTGATTGTTTGATACGACAGGATAAAGTCATTGCTTATGCTTCGCGCCAACTTAAGATTCATGAACGAAATTACACATGATTTAGAGCTGGGAGCTGTTGTTTTTGCGCTCAAGATATGGCGAAATTACCTGTACGGTACCAAGTGCACTATATACACTGATCACAGGAGTCTCGAGCACATCTTCAAGCAAAAAGAATTGAACATGCGACAACATCGATGGGTCGAATTACTGAACGAATACAAATGTGCTATAAAGTACCATCCGGGTAAAGCCAATGTGGTAGCCGACGCCCTCAGTCAAAAAGATACTACACCTAGGCGTGTACGGGCGTTGCAACTCACTATTCAGTCTAGTCTTCCTTCTCAGATACGAGATGCTCAGGTAGAAGCATTGAAACCCAAAAATGTCAGGGCTGAAGCTCTACGCGGCTCAAGACAACGGATAGAACAAAAGGCAGACGGCGCCTACTATGTAACAGGACGCATCTGGGTCCCACTCTATGGTAACTTACGCGAGCTTGTAATGGATGAAGCTCATAAGTCTCGCTACTCAGTACATCTTGGTTCGGATAAAATGTACCACGATATCAAAACTACACATTGACGGCCTAGCATGAAGGCCCACATAGCAACTTACGTCAGCAAGTGCTTGACTTGTGCGAGAGTCAAGACCGAATATCAGAAACCATCAGGCCTACTCCAACAACCTGAGATACCACAATGGAAATGGGAACAAATTTCCATGGATTTTTTTACTGGCCTACCCAGATCTCAGCGCGGAAATGACACTATATGGGTGATCGTGGATCGACTCACAAAGTCTGCACACTTATTGGCTATCAAGGAAACAGACAAGTTCTCTACTTTAGCAGACGTTTACTTGAAGGAAGTGGTTTCGAGGCACGGGGTGCCCACCTCTATTATTTCCGATCGTGATGCACGTTTCACTTCAGAACTTTGGCAAGCGATGCACAAATCTTTTGGCTCTCGTTTAGACATGAGCACAGCTTATCACCCTCAGACGGATGGGCAGTCTGAGCGCACTATTCAAACTTTAGAAGACATGCCTCGTGCATGTGTAATTGACTTTGGCAACGGCTGGGAAAAGCATCTGCCACTTGTGAAATTTTCGTACAATAACAGCTACCACACCAGCATTCAAGCCGCTCCATTCGAGGCATTGTACGGGCGTAAATGCCGATCACCTCTTTGTTGGGCAGAGGTGGGTGATAGTCAGATTACGGGCCCAGAACTCGTAGTTGATACTACTGAAAAGATCGCTCAGATACGACAACGCATGGCGGCAGCTCGTGACCGTCAGAAAGCATACGCTGATAAAGACAGGAAACCACTCGAGTTCCAGGTTGGGGATCGAGTGCTACTCAAAGTTTCACCCTAGAAGGGTGTGGTACGTTTTGGCAAACGAGGCAAACTTAATCCGCGATATGTCGGACCTTTCGAAATCATTGAGAAAATAGGCAAAGTGGCCTACAGACTGAACCTACCAGCTGAACTCAGTGCAGTTCACAACGTCTTTCACGCGTCGAATCTGAAGAAGTGTCTGTCAGATGAGACCCTCATAGTTCCTTTGAAGGAGCTCATTATCGACGAACAGTTGCGATTCGTCGAGGAACCAGTTGAAATCACGGACCGGGATGTTAAGGTCCTCAAGCACACTAGAATACCTCTTGTTCGAGTTCGTTGGAACTCCCGTCGTGGCCCAGAGTTTACCTAGGAACGAGAAGATCAAATGAAACTCAAGTATCCCCAGTTGTTCGGAAACAGTGCAACCACTACTGAGGATGAAGCTACTACGGAATTTCGGGACGAAATTCCAAACCAACGGGGGGATGATGTGACACCCCAGGAAAACCAGGAAACAACACAACACAACACAACACAACTAGCTTCCTCAATAACTACGTGCTAAATTTCGGGACGAAATTTCTTTCAAGTTGGGGATGATGTGACAACCCGAACTTTCCAGGTTAGCACTGCTTAAACCCCACAACCTTACATTTAATCGCTTTTATATATCACGACCATACAAGACTTAGTAGGTTACACTCGTGTTTCGCTTAAATGTTATGTGTATAGAGGCAATACCTTTTGGATAGATTATTGGATTGTATAATTGGAAAAATGGATGGTGGAACTTTAGCCGAAAATCTCAACAATGAAAACACTTTGTGTCCGAAAACACTTGAGTGTTTTCGTCCACACCAAGCAGCCGAAAACAACAACTGGGCTTCGGCCCAGAAGTGAATTATTTATATACTTTGTTTAACCTGCGCACATATAATCGATAACTAGCAAACCCTAACCACCTCTCATTCTATCTCGCTCTCTTGTGAAACCCGACGGCAACTGCAAGCCTTTGGAACCTTTCTTTCCGATCAGATCATTAGCTTTCTATCTCGGTTAGTGTTTAATCCGCACGTGACTGATTGTTTGATATCATCGCTAAGTGTGTAATTAAAGTTATGATTCTGTGATGTTATGTAATGCTTGAAATCATGATTGAATAAAGGGTCGTATATTATTAGGTTATCAAATACGGTTCCGCATATTAAACGTGATCGGTTGATGTTATAATGATGAATGGATAGGGTTTATGTTCATCACATGGATTGTCAGGATCTTGTCTACAAACCTTGAGACTTGAAATAAAGAGTGAGGTCCAATTAAAGTTTCACAACAAATAACCCTTCAGTTTGCTACTTGATTTATATGTGTACTATTAGATAAGTATCACTACATGTTGTCGTCTACTGTACCCATGATTTCATGTGAATAATTTAGAGGTAACTGTTTATTTGGGTGAATGAATTGATGGATGGATATGTGATCATGTATTAATTGAGTAGATGTCCAATGTTTCTGTGATGATAATCGATGATTTGCAAACTGTTATTAGTGAGCGATTGGTGGATTGAAACCG
The DNA here is from genome assembly GCA_030545235.1 of Helianthus tuberosus. NCBI lineage: Eukaryota > Viridiplantae > Streptophyta > Magnoliopsida > Asterales > Asteraceae > Helianthus > Helianthus tuberosus. The sequence goes on along the minus strand of CM060450.1, from coordinate 58,306,601 downwards.
TAGAGATTGTTAGTGACGGCTAAGATTGTTGATGTAATACGTAACTGAGTAATGATAACATGTTGTTGGTGTTGATGGGTCGACGAAAACCCCCACAATTAAACACCTCTGGACGAAATCACATAGTGATTTCGGCCCAAGAGTTCCGGCCCAATGTGTTTTCGACACTTAAAGTTGATTTCGGCCCACATAAGGGTTTTCGGCACATGTGTTTCAATTAATGTATAACTCTGTTAGCTGATAAACTCTGTTATGTTGTTAACTCAGTTTAGTATGTAACTCCGTTAGTTATTAACTTCATTAGTGGTTAACCTAGTTAAATATAATTAACTCTGTTAAGTATGTTATTTTCTGTTAAGGATGATTCTGTTATGCATGATTAACTCCGTTAAGTGTGTTAACTTTGTAAAGTATGTTAACTGCCTGTTAATCCTGTCAAGCATAAATTGTACGGTTTTGACTAACTGCATATATGAAAGGTGATAACTGCTTAAACACACTTTGTGACAAAAATGACATACGAACTTGAACTGATTACATATATATATATATATACGTGCGTACTATAGGTCGTGATTGATAAATTGTGAGCACATAACTTAGCATACCGAGCAAACCAAGGTGAGTTCACACTCTTACCAAGGCATGGGATTCCCGGGGGTTGGGAATGGGTTGAATGATGGGATTGAACAATTACTCGTACTTACACGGCTACTAGACTATCTACCATGGTCCTCGGGTTAAGCAGGACACTTACGTAAAACCTACGTAAACAAGTACATATTACTGTCTTCCGGAGTCAGGAAGGACACTTACGTAAAACCTACGTAAACTCACACATGCTACTGTCTTCCGGAGTCAGGAAGGACACTTACGTAAAACCTACGTAAACCCCACGCGTACCACTGTCCTCAGGTAAAGAAGGGCACTTACGTAAAACCTACGTAAACCTTGTACGCACTACTGTTCTCGGGTTAAGAAGAACACTTATGGTTACAAATAGTCTAGTGTAAATACAAACATGGGAAGCCCCCACTGATAGAAAATACAAACATGGGAAGCCCCCACTGATAGTAAATACAAACATGGGAAGCCCCCACTGATAGTACATACAACATGGGAAGCCCCCACCAATTGAATCTACACAACGGCTTAGTTAATAACGCATAGTTATACAACGAACTTACTTACTGTGAACTCGCTCAACTAGTTGTTGACTCTCTGTTACATGCCTTGCAGGTCGTTAGGTATACATGGAGCTTGCACTGGGAGGCGCGGTCGTTGTGGACAAGGATCGTGAATGCTTAATTAAACATTATGACATTACATACTTTATTTATGTTGGGCTTTTACTCATATGCTTCCGCTAAAAATTGATATTGCACTTATGTTTTGAACACCTTTCATATTGGTTTGGTTGAATTACAAACACTTTTATTTATTACTTGCATGTTCAATATGATTGGTGGCTTGATCCTGGTCAGTCACGCCTCCAAGCGGTGGTACTCCGCGTGTGGATTTTGGGGGTGTGACAGATTGGTATCAGAGCCATTGGTTATAGAGAACTCGGTTTTAATAAGGGGAAAACGTTTTTATTAAAACCAGACTATAACCCGTACAGTGCTCAACGATCCACAACGACGCCTCGCTCCACGTGCAAGACTCAACATCCTAGGTAATATGGTATATGTTTTATTGCCTACTTGCTAGAATTACATAGAACCTTGCTCATGGTATGCTTAGATACATATAACCCATATTGCTTGAGAATACTTGTGTGCTCACTCTCTTCTGTCATTACACTTTCGCGAACCACTCACACACATGTCCTCCTTGATATCAAGATCATGAGTGGACGCGTTAACCTAACTCAAGCCCAGTTGGCGGCTTCGATCGGTGAACAAGTTACTGCAGCACTCGCAGCTGCCCAGGCAGGAGGTGTAACCTGCCATCACCACTTGCTCTAGGATCTTTGGATCCTACTCTCGTAAACCAACACTCGTGCTCAAGTATGTTTACTCTTACGCACACGACAGGTCAGAACGCTCAGCCACCTGTGTGCACCTTCAAAACTTTCATGGACTGTCGTCCTACTACATTCAGTGGCACGGAGGGAGCAATTGGACTCCTCCATTGGTTTGAAAAGCTCGAATCCGTCTTCGAAATGTGTGAATGCCCTAAGGCTCGTAGGGTGAAGTACACCACTGGTACTCTCGAAGGCACTGCGCTAACTTGGTGGAACGCGCAAGTCCAGATGCTGGGGCTGGCGGCTGCCAATGCCACCCCATTGAATGATTTTAAGGAACTGATCAAACGTGAATACTATAGTCGTGATGACGTCCACAAGCTGGAAGTGGAGTTCTTTAACCTGAAGATGACGGGGTCAGAGTTAGAAGCATACACGAAACGATCCGACGAACTGGCAGGGTTATGTCCAACTATGGTGGATCCTCCCATCATACGCATTGAGATGTACCTCAAAGACTTAGTACCCGAGATTTAAAGTCATGTGACTTCTGCTAACCTTGCTACTATCCAGGATGTTACTCGTCTTGCTCATCGTCTCACAGACCAGGCAGTGGAACGAAACAGACTGCCTAAGAGTATTGGTGCTACTGCTACTACTCCTTCTGCTACTCCCAGTGACAACAAACGAAAGTGGGATGGAACCCCTAGCAAGGGTTCGACTACGGTTCCGTCCCAGGCACAACAGCGAAAGATCGATGACAACCAAAGTCCTGGTCAGCAACCGTTTAGTAGTCAAGGGCAGGGTGGATACAGGGGGAAACACCCTAAGCGCAAACGATGTAACTTGCACCACAGCGGTCAGTTCAACCGAAATCATTGTCAATGATGCAACAAGCCTGGTCATGGAGCCAAAGAGGGTAGAAACTCACGTCCTGCAGACCAGAACCAACAAACAACAGCCACAAGATCTATAGAATCAGCAGCAACAGTAGGGTAACAAGGGATGTTATCAGGTGGTACTGAAGGTCACTTTAAAAGACACTGCCCACAGTTGAACCAGAACCAGAATCAGAACCACAACCAAGGAAACAGGAACAATAATGGAGGCAACAATGGGGGTAATAACGACGGCAATGGTGCCAGGGGTCGAGTGTTCGTTATTAGTCAGGGTGATATTAGTAATGACCCCAACATTGTGATGGTTTCGACATCGATATTGGTACGGATGGGCTACCTCAGCATCAAGCAGAGATTCTTTGAAAAGAAAAGATCATCCGCATTCCTCGTACTGGTTAAGAACCCTTGGTAGCTCATAGTAACAAGCTCCTGGAGCAGCACCCATAGCACGAGCACCTTATCGCTTAGCTCCGACTGAATTGGAAGAATTATCTAAACAATTACAAGAACTTTTGGAAAAGCGTTTCATACGTCCTAATTCTTCGCCCTGGGGAGCTCCAGTATTATTTGTGAAGAAGAAAGACGGTACCTTCCGCATGTGCATAGATTATCGCGAACTGAACAAGGTTACCATGAAGAATCGCTATCCTCTTCCACGCATCGATGACTTATTCGACCAGTTGCAAGGGTCGAGCTATTACTCGAAGATTGATCTGAGGTCAGGTTATCATCAACTGAGAGTCCGGGATGAGGACGTCTCCAAGACAGCATTCAGAAAACGCTACGGCCATTATGAGTTTCTGGTCATGCCATTCGGGCTAACGAACGCGCCTGCAGTTTTCATGGATCTTATGAACAGGGTGTGCAAACCTTATCTTGACAAGTTCGTCATTGTTTTCATCGATGACATCCTGATCTATTCGAAGAGTCAGGAGGAACACGAGCATCATTTACGACTTATTTTGGAACTCCTTCGAACGGAACAGTTGTACGCCAAGTTTTCAAAATGCGACTTCTGGCTTCGTGAAGTCCACTTCCTAGGCCACGTGGTAAACAAGGATGGGATTCATGTTGATCCATCCAAGGTAGATTCGATCAAGAACTGGCCTGCACCTCGCACACCAACCGAAATATGCCAATTCTTGGGTTTGGCGGGTTATTACAGACGGTTCATCAAAGACTTCTCAAAGATTGCACAGCCGCTTACACTACTGACACAGAAAGGTGTTGCTTACCGTTGGGGTAATACACAGGAAACAACGTTTCAACACTTAAAGGATAGACTTTGTAGCGCACCTATCCTCTCATTGCCTGAAGGCACTGACGATTTTGTAGTCTACTGCGACGCATTCATCCAAGGTCTTGGATGTGTGTTGATACGACAGGATAAAGTCATTGCTTATGCTTCGCGCCAACTTAAGATTCATGAACGAAATTACACATGATTTAGAGCTGGGAGCTGTTGTTTTTGCGCTCAAGATATGGCGAAATTACCTGTACGGTACCAAGTGCACTATATACACTGATCACAGGAGTCTCGAGCACATCTTCAAGCAAAAAGAATTGAACATGCGACAACATCGATGGGTCGAATTACTGAACGAATACAAATGTGCTATAAAGTACCATCCGGGTAAAGCCAATGTGGTAGCCGACGCCCTCAGTCAAAAAGATACTACACCTAGGCGTGTACGGGCGTTGCAACTCACTATTCAGTCTAGTCTTCCTTCTCAGATACGAGATGCTCAGGTAGAAGCATTGAAACCCAAAAATGTCAGGGCTGAAGCTCTACGCGGCTCAAGACAACGGATAGAACAAAAGGCAGACGGCGCCTACTATGTAACAGGACGCATCTGGGTCCCACTCTATGGTAACTTACGCGAGCTTGTAATGGATGAAGCTCATAAGTCTCGCTACTCAGTACATCTTGGTTCGGATAAAATGTACCACGATATCAAAACTACACATTGACGGCCTAGCATGAAGGCCCACATAGCAACTTACGTCAGCAAGTGCTTGACTTGTGCGAGAGTCAAGACCGAATATCAGAAACCATCAGGCCTACTCCAACAACCTGAGATACCACAATGGAAATGGGAACAAATTTCCATGGATTTTTTTACTGGCCTACCCAGATCTCAGCGCGGAAATGACACTATATGGGTGATCGTGGATCGACTCACAAAGTCTGCACACTTATTGGCTATCAAGGAAACAGACAAGTTCTCTACTTTAGCAGACGTTTACTTGAAGGAAGTGGTTTCGAGGCACGGGGTGCCCACCTCTATTATTTCCGATCGTGATGCACGTTTCACTTCAGAACTTTGGCAAGCGATGCACAAATCTTTTGGCTCTCGTTTAGACATGAGCACAGCTTATCACCCTCAGACGGATGGGCAGTCTGAGCGCACTATTCAAACTTTAGAAGACATGCCTCGTGCATGTGTAATTGACTTTGGCAACGGCTGGGAAAAGCATCTGCCACTTGTGAAATTTTCGTACAATAACAGCTACCACACCAGCATTCAAGCCGCTCCATTCGAGGCATTGTACGGGCGTAAATGCCGATCACCTCTTTGTTGGGCAGAGGTGGGTGATAGTCAGATTACGGGCCCAGAACTCGTAGTTGATACTACTGAAAAGATCGCTCAGATACGACAACGCATGGCGGCAGCTCGTGACCGTCAGAAAGCATACGCTGATAAAGACAGGAAACCACTCGAGTTCCAGGTTGGGGATCGAGTGCTACTCAAAGTTTCACCCTAGAAGGGTGTGGTACGTTTTGGCAAACGAGGCAAACTTAATCCGCGATATGTCGGACCTTTCGAAATCATTGAGAAAATAGGCAAAGTGGCCTACAGACTGAACCTACCAGCTGAACTCAGTGCAGTTCACAACGTCTTTCACGCGTCGAATCTGAAGAAGTGTCTGTCAGAGGAGACCCTCATAGTTCCTTTGAAGGAGCTCATTATCGACGAACAGTTGCGATTCGTCGAGGAACCAGTTGAAATCACGGACCGGGATGTTAAGGTCCTCAAGCACACTAGAATACCTCTTGTTCGAGTTCGTTGGAACTCCCGTCGTGGCCCAGAGTTTACCTAGGAACGAGAAGATCAAATGAAACTCAAGTATCCCCAGTTGTTCGGAAACAGTGCAACCACTACTGAGGATGAAGCTACTACGGAATTTCGGGACGAAATTCCAAACCAACGGGGGGATGATGTGACACCCCAGGAAAACCAGGAAACAACACAACACAACACAACACAACTAGCTTCCTCAGTAACTACGTGCTAAATTTCGGGACGAAATTTCTTTCAAGTTGGGGATGATGTGACAACCCGAACTTTCCAGGTTAGCACTGCTTAAACCCCACAACCTTACATTTAATCGCTTTTATATATCACGACCATACAAGACTTAGTAGGTTACACTCGTGTTTCGCTTAAATGTTATGTGTATAGAGGCAATACCTTTTGGATAGATTATTGGATTGTATAATTGGAAAAATGGATGGTGGAACTTTAGCCGAAAATCTCAACAATGAAAACACTTTGTGTCCGAAAACACTTGAGTGTTTTCGTCCACACCAAGCAGCCGAAAACAACAACTGGGCTTCGGCCCAGAAGTGAATTATTTATATACTTTGTTTAACCTGCGCACATATAATCGATAACTAGCAAACCCTAACCACCTCTCATTCTATCTCGCTCTCTTGTGAAACCCGACGG